>CM060902.1:465078432-466328432 GCA_030737815.1 Allium fistulosum
GCTTGTCCCCGAGCTCGAGTTTCACTTAGTGAGTAACCGGTCGTATCACAGTCACTCCCTATTTGAATAAATTCCACCGTATGATGGAGCTTAGCTCTCTGTGCATAGTGATGGTCATATGAAGTATTTCAAGTAAATCACAGCTCTGGCTCGAAGAGATTGCATTTTATTGCTGAAATAAGAAAATATGGCAAAGTCAGTTGCCTTATCACAAATTCAAATTTCGAAATGCAGAAACAAATTGCAAATGAAAAATAGACTGAATAAATAAACAGAGCCTGTTATGTGTAGTAGCGACGAAGACTCTCGTTGTTCCAGGCTCTCGGAAGAGTGAGATCGTCAACGGTTGATAATTTGAATGTTCCATCTCCGCACTTTCGTTCAATAACATATGGTCCTTCCCAATTTGGCTTCATATGCGAAGGGACAGGATAAATTCTTTTGAGTACGAGATCACCAAGTTCAAAGGTTCGGGGTCGGACCTTGGCATTGTATAATCGTGCGACACGACTTCGGTATGCGGCTGCCCTCAAATCAGCCTCTTCACGCTTCTCATCCAATAAATCGAGAGATTCAGCAAGTAATATAACATTTGTCTTTGGATCGTAGTATCTCACACGATGAGAAGGTACTTCTAATTTGACTGGAATAACAGCTTCTAAACCGTAAGAGAGAGAGAATGGAGTGTGACCGGTCGCGGACTTGTGGGTTGTACGGTAGGCCCATAAGGCCATAGGAAGTTCATCGACCCATTTGCCCCCGGCTTTTTCCAGTCGTTTCTTCAGAATGGATTTTATAACTTTATTAACAACTTCAACCTGTCCATTCGCTTGAGGGTGTGCAACTGCGGAGAATTTCTTCTGAATGTGGAATCGTTGACAGAAATCCTTAAATTCGGCACTGTCGAATTGGGTCCCGTTGTCAATGATGATAGTACGTGGGAGGCCAAATCGGCAGATGATGTTGCGCACTACAAAGTTGATCACCTTCTTAGTCGTGATTGTAGCAAGGGGCTCGGCTTCCGCCCACTTGGTAAAGTAATCAACTGCTACGATGGCGTACTTCGCACCACCTTTGGCTAGAGGTAAAGAGCCAATAATATCGATGCCCCATACCGCGAATGGCCAAGGGCTGACCATTTTTGCTATATCGGTAGGTGGGGCTCTAGGAATTCGAGCATGCTTCTGACACTTATCGCATTTCTTGGCATAATCCGATGCATCACGATTTACAGTCGGCCAATAATATCCATATCGAAGTACTTTTTTAGGAAGAGCTTGCCCCCCGGTGTGATCGCCACATTCTCCTTCGTGCACATCATGCAATACTCGTTTGATTTCATTGTGAGCGATACACCGGAGTAAAGGAACAGAGTATCCTCTTCTATACATAACTCCATTCTGAATAATGAACCGCAAAGCTTTTCTAAGAATCTGTCTCTTTTCACTCCTGCGCTCTGGCAGGGTTCCATGCTCGAGATAATTTATGAACGGAGTCATCCATGACTCCCTCTCGAAAAAGATATCAAATATCCAATCGGTTTCCATTTGATCAATGCTTGGCGAAGATAATGCCTTTACGGGAACAAGTCCCATTTGTTGTGCTTCACCTGTACTGGCTAGCTTTGCCAACGAATCAGCTTTCTGGTTGTGTTCTCGTGGTATGTAATAAATAGCATAATAGTCAAACTGATTCAATGTCTCCTGAACCTAAGCAAGGTAAGCAGCCAGTCTTCGATCTCTGGCTTGGTACTCCCCTCTAACTTGACATACGACCAATTGCGAATCACAATAAATTTCCACTACAATGATTCTCAAGTCTCTTGCAAGTTTCAATCCAGCCAGTAGGGCTTCATATTCGGCTTCGTTATTAGTTGCACGGAAGTTGAACTTTAGAGCATAACATATAGATCGACCTTCAGGAGTTTCAAGTACAACCCCTGCACCTGAGCAACGGTCATTTGATGCACCATCTGTATGCAGCTTCCAGATATACTTGGGAGATTCACTGGTTTCGGGCAAGTCCTCTGGGATGGTAAATTCAACTATGAAATCTACTAGGACTTGTCCTTGGATGGCTCGCCTTGGAGTGTAAGTAAGGTCAAACCGACTTAACTCGATATCCATTTGAGTAACCTACCATTGATAAGTTGCCCCGGCATTCTTGAGTCCAAAAGGCATAACTTTATAGCAATAGAGTCCCATATTGGTTACGAAGCTGGTATGCTCCTGGTCGGGCAAGTGCATGGGTATTTGATTATAGCCAGAGTACGCATCCATGAAGGATAAAAGTTCATGTCCAACCGTCGAGTCTACAAGTTGATCAATTCATGAAAGTGGAAAACTGTCTTTGGGGCAAGCTTTACTCAAGTCTGAGTAGTCAACACATGTTCTCCATTTCCCATTTGGCTTTCGGACAAGTACAGGATTGGACACCCATTCTGGGTATAATGCATCTTGAATGAACCCATTCGTCTTAAGCTTATCTACCTCTTCTTTAAGGGCGGCAGATCTCTTTGGATCCATACCACGCCTTTTTTGCTTGACCGGGACGTACCGCGGATCAATATTCAGTGTGTGGCTCGTGATGTCCGGCGAGATCCCACACATATCAGAGTGCGTCCAGGCAAACACATCAAGGTCTACCCGGAGAAATTCAACCAATTCCTCTTGCATTTGTTGGCTTAGCTGAGATCCAATCTTTATCATTTTCGAGTCGTCGTCATCGTCGATTGGAACATCGATCGTCAGTTCGGCTGGAGAAGCTTGACTGTCTTTACCTTCATCTTCACTTTCAGTATCTCTCGGGTCAAGATCTCTTTGGAATTGGTTGGGGTGCCCGGGCCCAGGCGCTAATTGTCAATTATCAGCAAAGCGGACGCAGAGAGATTCCTCTACGCCCTTTCCTTTTTCTTTCCGCTGTGCCTCGTGCAGCTCAGCAACGTAACAGGCTCGCCCTACGGCCTAATCTCCTTGAACAACTCCGACACCATTGTCGGTAGGGAATTTCGAAGTCAAACACCAAGGGCGATGGCAGCCCTGAATTCAGCTAGGGCTGGTCAGCCCAAGAAAGCATTATACGGGGAGTTTATATCCAAAACAACAAACTGCAGTATCCGAACTCTCCGGCGTTCACCAATTCCTAATTCCACTGGCAATTCCACCACTCCAGTGGGTATAGTTGCACTCCCGTTGAAGCCATGAATGCGAGACTGACACAGCTTCACGTCTTTAGTCTCCATTCTCATCTGGTCATAGGCTCGTTTAAACAAAATATTCACAGAGCTTCCGCTAACTACCAAGATCCTCTTCATCCAAGCAGGACCTACTTGAGATGATATGACAAGCGGATCAATAGTAGGGGCTTCGACCCTGTCGGCATCCCGACCTTGAAATATGATGTCATCTACCATCGTTCTTTGCTGTTTGGCTGGAGTCCCATCTTCAGAATTACTGCAACATTCAAAGTCCGCATGCCAGATAGAGCTGGCATACGACTCCATTTCCTTCCAGCTTCGGTCTTCTGGATGAGGACCACCACTAACAGTGTTTATCACCAACCTCCCGCCAGTACGAGCGGGTTCCTCCTGTCTAGCCGAATTTGGTACATGATTTTGATTCGATGGGCCCGCACCTCCAGACTGCGGCGCCCGCACAAACTGTTCTAACTTCCTCTCTCTTATCAGCTTTTCGATGAGATCCTGCAAGTGATGGCATTCATTTGTGTTATGGCTGTGGCTTTCATGGAATCTACAAAAATTTCCCGTTTGAATTTGCTTCTCCGATGACTGTTTCGGAGCAGGCTTCTTGTACTGAATGGTATTGCAGGTTTGTAGATATACGTTCTCCAGCGATGTATTCGGAGGAGTATAATTATCAAACATAGGAGCTCTACGTCATGGATCACGGTTCTGATCCCGTTTTCTATTTTGGTTACCATTGCCTTTTTGCTGATCTTGCTTATTCTGAATGTTCAATTGCACTTTTCCGGAATTCTCCCCGGATTGTTTAACAGCAATATTACTCTGAATTCCTTCCACACTAGGCCCCACATCATCCTTCTTCCTAGACTATTTCGCATCCTCCCTTCTCAAGAATTAAGCTGCTTTGGAATAGAAACGGTCCAATGATGTAGGGGGTTTTCCGGCCAGCCAGTTGCCGAATACTGAATCGGGCTCAATTCCCTTAGTCAGTGCCATAAGAATAGAGTTATCATTTGGGTTGTTGATCTCAGCACATGCAACATGAAATCTCTCTAAATAACGCCTGAGTGTCTCTCCAGGAGCTTGAGTGACACTATATAAACTATTACCGTCCTTTGGTCTCGCAACATGCATACGAAATTGCTCAATAAATTTTGTTGCCAACTGATCAAAGCATGAGATAGATCGAGGTGGCAATCGGGTAAACCACATAGTCGTTATGCCCCCTAGTGAGATCGGGAAGCTTCGGCACTTGACTGCATCGTGAGCTCATGCAGCATTCATCAACCATTCATACTTCAGGATATGTTGATTAGGGTCAGAGTTCCCTTCATAAACGGGCAAAGTCGGCATCCTGAATCGCCGAGGTGGTTCAGCATAAAGTATCTCATCAGCGAAAGGGGTATGACTTCAGGAGATTCCCCAGTCATCATTGCTAAGCCCTTGACTTTCACGGATCATTTGACGGATCATTGCTGACAGGTCGGGCATCTGGACATTTTGAGCAGGTTGGGCCAAGGTGTGGTCGGGTTCCACAATGCGAGGAGGGGCCGGTCATTGTCGACGGTCCATGTCTCGCCTCCTTGGCTCTATGTCTTCGGGGACGTAAGGCTCAGGATGGTAATCATGCTGGTGATGGTTCGGATCTGTCCGATTTCGGGTCTCAGTGCCCAAATCAGTAGCTGTCGCAGTACGATTATCAGTAACATGATGCGGGGTAGCGCCTCCTCCGGAGGAGGGTCCAATCTGGTGGCTGGTTGACGAGCCAACTCGTAGTTGCCCAACATTCAATGTGTGTTGATGCCCAGTGGCCTGTGTGTAGCTTTCGTCTAGCCGTGGGCGGGTAGATCTGTGATGATAATCAGAAGAGGCTGAACTCTCGGTGGAGGAATGGGAAGCCTGATCTCTCCTGGATCTCCTTCGTCGCTGACGGTTCAGTTGGTTGGCTAGTTCTGCATTACCACGGAGCTGTTGAGTGAGCTGTTGGCGGCTCTGAGTCAATTCTTTCATCAACATCTGAAATTCTTCCCTAGTGACAGGGCCTTGCGAATCTGATGGTCCGGTAGCATTCTGATCGGCTGGAGGCAGTTGCACGGGATTCTGTCTATCCCGTCCTTCAGGATCTGCAGCTGTGAAAGTAGTCCTTGTGTTAACTATGATGGATGATGAAGCTCTCTCCTAGACTTGTTGCAAATCGGAATAGGATGAAAGAACTTCTGAAATTGAGATCTGGCTCTTCTCATTGGATGTTTGCAATCCGATATCGGCAGTAGATCCAATGAGTAAAAGGAAAAAACTGGGTTTTTTCTCAGTGAAAGCACCAAAGTGTTTGTACCAAAATTGGGCACAACACTCTTCGGAAGGGTTTGAAGAGATAAAATGAAGAAATTAAACGGAACAAGAGGATTATCTAACAAACACTTCAAAAACAAATAAGAAAGTACGCAGAAACATAGAAATTTAGAGTGGTTCGGCGTGTTGCCTACGTCCACTATGAAATTGATGATTTTATTGATGTTTTCTTGCTGATTACAACTGATTACAACGAATTACAGTGATGAAATTCGAGTACAACAGCAGCCTTGTAGTGCAAAAATGTTTTCAACTGAGTTTGGACGTCAAAGAGCAAAAGGATCCCTTTTCTGTAAGCTCTGGGGTGCTATTTATAGGCGTAGGTTGCAAATATCTCACTCAGATCTCGGGAGACCTCTTCTGGCACGTGAGCAAGCCCACGCGATCGATCCCACGTGATTTCGACTCGATCCGTGATCGATACGAATGAATTTCGTATCGATCAAGATTTGACCCAATCGAGTCAAAACTTGGCATGAACATTCCTTAGGTCATACGTTGGCTCCTGTGAAAATTTCATAGCATTTGGACTTGTGGATCGCAAGTTATGATCGATACGAATTCGAGTCTTCGGTAGGTTGTTCGGTTCGAATCGATCCTTTCGTATCGCTCTGTTCGAATCGATGTTGAGCGCGTGCCTACGAATTGACGTGGCGCTTGGTTTTTGGATCGCTCCACTTTTGATGCCGAGTTGACCGAATCATCCCAAGGTTTTTGCCTTGTTCGTATCGATGGAAGTGGCTCAGTTCATATCGAACACCGTGGCTCTGTTCGTGTCGATCCAAATTGCATGGCTCGTATCGATTATGTGGTCTTGTTCGTATCGATCGAAGTTGTTCCAACTTGATGGCTACAAACAACTGATAATGTGATGGATACGAACAGATGGATGCGAGATGATATCGATGGATGGATACGAACAATCGATGCTATATGGATACGAAGAAAGCCCTTTGGTTGATGGATACGAAAAGTGCAGTTCTTCTAACGATACAAAATCACGCGCCTCTGATCGATTCGAATAAGATCGATACGAAATCAGATGTTTCCCGGTTGCCTTACGGATACAAACAAGGTGGCCATCGATGGATTTGAACAGATGGATGCATGATGATGGATACGAAATGACGCGATTGTGTTGATTTCCTTAGTTTACATCGTTCATATCTTGAGCATACGAACTCCGATTGACTTGAAATTCGGAACGTTGGCTTTCATAGCTTTGCTTGTCATGTCTTGTCAATTGTAGCTCGATCCGGACTCGGACAAAATTTATCGATATCCATAGCAAACCTGCGTATAACCGATCTTCGGGAGGGACTGTCCTTTGTTTCCAGTTGAGTTCCTAGTATCGCGGCCTTGCCAAAAGGCGAGATAACAATAATTAAATAATAAATAACTTTTAATTGATAATCTAATTATAATTATCTTATTTGATTAACACATAAGTATTAATTACCTTTATTTACTAATGATTAAGTACTAATTACCTTAATTAATTAGTCATTAAATAATTACTTTTATTACTTAAATATGTTTTTAAAATATTTTCCAAAAAGATTTCAAAGTGAAGACACATTTAGATTTCGAAAAGAGTTTGTCTTCACGAGCTGCACTATTAGCGACTATCGTTATACGACCCGTGATTTTCAAAACTTGAACTTTTATTTTCTAAGTCTTCAAACTTTAACTCTTGGAAACTTAACCACTTTGTAAAACATAAAGGCATATTTTTGGAACTAAAAAAGTTATTAAACTTAAAAAACATTTTGAAATTTTAGAAACTAAGGAATCATAATTTTCCACAAGGGATTCTAAGTCGCTTCAACAAGTAATGGTGCTAACTTCTTGGCATACAACTATGTATTCATGTTCACAACATACATAATCACATAACAATCACATGTAAGCATGCTATAACCAACCTATACAAGCAAGATTATAACTTGCAACTAACTTGACTATTTAACTTCAATATTAAACTGTATGTCATTTCATCACAACACATACACATACATCCAAGTCAACACAATTTATGTCCAAACAAACATCATATATTACAACAGGTCAAAAATATATTTTAAGCTTAGAAAACTCAGCTAACGTTAAATCTTTATTCACCAAAAGCTTACTAACTTCATTTGGAATTTCCCTAGAATTTGCACACGACTTAGATCTTCGGTTTGCTTTGGAAAAATGGAACTTTTGAAGGCTTGGAAGTGGAAAATGGTTCGGTTAGGGAGTGATCAGTACTTGGCCATAATGGTGGAGGATGCATATGGACTTGTTTATGGAAGGTAGAGTTTTAGAAGTGGAAAGAGGAGGTTCAAACAAGGTTTTATGAGTTTTAGAAGTGAAAAAGAACTAAGCTTTTTTATTTTAGAAAACTATGGAAGCCATGAAATTGAACATGAAAGCTTGGTGAGGTTTTAGGAAACGAGGCTAAAGTGATAAAATTGAGGAAAAATTAAGAAAATTTGTTTTTAATACAAAGTGAACAACTAAATTATCAAACTAGCCTCATGGTACTTACCCTCCACTATATAATTGCCACATCACTCTTCATGTCTCCTCCCTCCATATACATGTGACTTTGTCCCACCTCTCCATTTTTAATGAGCAAACATTCATATAATGACTTAAGTACTTATGTTTCTAAAGAAATGGCATATTATGTGTATTTTACCTTTTTATTTTGTTTTAAATTTTCATAATAAGTCATATCACCTTATTATTTTGAGCAAACATATCTATATATTTATCAAAATATATTTTAACCTATTTGTAAATGTGTGTATATGTTATTATAAATGTGTACAATGTTTTCCAACAACTTTTAGACACCAAAAAGTCGAAAATTCGGAAAACAATTTCTGGTCACATTCTCTATTTTTCTTTGAACTAATTGTTTTTGTAAACAAATTTTGAGAACTATTTCACCATCATTAGTTATTATTCAAATGTGTTTTATTTTGAGTTATAAAATCCATTAGTTAATTATTAAAAATATATTTAAATATCCATGTTTAAAGTGATTAAATTCTGAGTTGTTACACCTTCCCCCCCTTAAAAGAATTTCGTCCTGAAATTTAGCAAATAAAGAGCAAACTCAAAATATCCCAAGAGGCCATAACAAAATATAGACACCAAGCATCCATAACACGACAATGCAAACATAATACATACATCAAACAAATAACTATCCTAACATCAACTCAGGATAAGCTTCCCTTATATGATCCACTGTCTCCCAAGTACAATCTCTGGGATCATCACTCCACTGAATCTTAATCTATTTCACCACCTTATTACGCAACCTCTTCTTATCTTATCCATAATATGAACTGGATGCCTGATCACCATCAAGTTCGGTTCTATTTCCAAATCCTCGTGAACCTATGGCTCCACAATAAATGGTGGGTCATGAACATACTATCTCAAATAAGACACGTGGAAAACATTATGGACCCCCAACAACCTTTCTGGTAACTCAACTCCGTAGGCGAGCGGTCTAATCCATTTAATAATCTTAAAAGCCCCAACGTACCATGGTGCTAACTTTCCAGCCCTTCCAAATTGAAAAACTCCTTTGATCGGGGAAATCTTCACAAATACAGAGTCTCCAACAGCAAATTCCAAATCTCTTCTCCTTTTATCGGCATAACTCGTTTGTTGATCTTGAGCTTCCTTCATCCTTCTCTTGATCACCGCAACCTTTTATGTAGCTTTCTGAATCATATTCGGTTTAAGTACTAGCCGATCTCTAGTCTCAACCCAACATTCCGACGACTTACATAGGCGTCCGTAAAGTGCTTCGTATGGTGCCATGCCTATGCTTGCTTGATAACTGTTGTTGTAGGAGAATTCCACTAAGTGAATATGATCTTCCCGCGATCCTCTAAAATCTAGAATACATGCCCTTAGAAGATCTTCTAAGATTCGGTTCACTCTTTCCATTTGTCCATCCGTTTGGAGGTGATATGTTGTGCTCAAGCTTAGCTTAGTTCCTAATGGTACTTGCAACGCCTCCCAAAACTGACTAGTAAAGATGGATCTCGATCACTTACAATGCTTACTGGGACTCCATGCAATCAAACAATCTCCCTCATATAAATTTCTGCCAAAGAAGCTACAGTTCTTATCGGCTTTACCGGAATAAAATGAGCACTCTTCGTTAGCCGATCTACAATGGCCCACACATCTTCATTCCCTTTTCTGGTTTTGGGTAAACAATCAATAAAACCCATTGATATCATCTCCAAAATTTGGGATTTCCAAGAATTTAAGTAAACCGGTTGTCTTCTGATGATCGCCTTTATCTGCTGACAGATCAAACATCTACTGACATATATCGAAACATCCCTCTTCATTCCTTTCCACCAAAAATTGGTTTCATATCTTTATGCATCTTAGAAACACTTGGATGGATATTCAATTTGGATTGACGACATTCTGATAAAACTTCCTGTCTAAGGTCATCAGCATTAGGAACATATATCCTTCTATTTATATGCAAAATGCCTTGGTTATCCATCTTAAAACTTGCATATTACCCCCCTCAACATCCTTGATGATCTTCATTAAGCACTTATCTTCCTTTT
The DNA here is from genome assembly GCA_030737815.1 of Allium fistulosum. Classification (NCBI taxonomy): domain Eukaryota; kingdom Viridiplantae; phylum Streptophyta; class Magnoliopsida; order Asparagales; family Amaryllidaceae; genus Allium; species Allium fistulosum. The sequence goes on from CM060902.1 coordinate 465,088,588, forward strand.
GCTTACTAGCAATCCTTTCCAATAGTGTCGGTGTAACTTCCAAGAGGGCCAAAACTGCATTCCTACTCAGAGCGTCTGCCACTACATTTGTTTTTTCCGGCGTATAGAGAATATCCAAGTCGTAAGCCGCCAGAAACTCCAACCATCATTGCTACCTTAGGTTCAGATCCTTCTGAGTGAAAAGATACTTCAGGGACTTATGATCCATAAAGAGGTCGAACTTTTCACCTATTTAAAGAAGGAAATTACTAATTAGGATCTTTAAAGATTAGAAATAAACAAAAGAGAAAAAGAAGGATTCTTACTCAGCAAGTAATGCCTCCATGTCTACAACGCAAATACTATGGCTAACAGCTACAAGTCATGCATTGCATAGTTCTTCTCATGAGGCTTTAAGTGTCTACTTGCATAGGCTATAATCTTCCCATGTTACATCAACACCACACCCAAGCCAACTCTACATGCGTCGGTATAGATAGTCAATCCCTCGCCTCCATCTATAATAGTCAAAATAAGGGCATTGTTCAATCTTTCTTTTAACTCAAGAAATGTACCCTCACATTTTGTAGTCCACTCGAACTTAACATCCTTTTTGTTAACTTAGTCAAGTGTGAGGCGATCCAGGAGTAATCCTTTATAAACTTTCTATAATAACCCGCAATCCCTAAAAAGCTTCTCACTTCTATGGTAGTTTTGGGTCTTTTGAAATCTTGCACAGCAGCTACCTTAGTCGGATCAACTGAAATGCCATTTTCCAACACAATATGTCCTAGGTATCTCACTTCTGATTGCCAAATGTGGCATTTAGAAAACTTTGCCTTAGGAATGTTTTTCCTTAACGTTTCCAACACTACTTCCAAATGGTGTTTGTGCTCTTCCTTAGTATTTGAGTAGATAATAATGTCGTTGATGAAAACCAACACGAACTTATTTAATACATCCCTAAAAACGCGATTTATAAGATCAATGAAAAATGTAGGTGCATTGGTTAGCCCAAAAGGCATAACCAACCACTCATAGAAAAAATATGGCCTTCTAAAAGTAGTTAGGGTTATACTGTCCTCTGCTACCCTTAACTGATGGAAACCCGTAGCAAGGTCCATTTGGGAAAATACACTAGCCCCATGAAGTTAGTTAAACATTTCATCTATTTAGGGTAACGAATACTTATTCCGAATAGTCTGCTTATTCAACTCACTATAGTCCACACACAATCTTAAAGAACCATCGAACTTAGCCATAAAAACTACTACCGACCACAAACTCGAACGACTCAGTCTAATCAGCCCTCTTCTTAAAAAAATCATTGGTTTGACTTATTAGCTCCTGCTTCTCTCTCGGGGCCATTCTATGTTAGGGTTGAATAACAGGTCTACACCGAGAACTAAATCAATACAAAATTCAATTTCCCGATGGAAGGCAAACAGCTAACCGACTTAAAATATTTGGGAAATATTTTACTACTAATATAGACTCTTGCTCTTCTTAGTATGATTCTAAAGAGTAAAGGAAACTACTCATATGATTATCTGGGTCCTCACACAATATTCTTTCCAATACCCTTCCAGTCTTGGCTTTCAACACTACACTCCGATTAAAGCAGTCAAGGATAGCACTATACTTACCTTGCCAATCCATTCCAAGAAAAACATCAAAGCCTTTAAAATCAAGCACAAACATGTTCCATGGGAAACGATGGAAAGGTAGGAAATTTGTACATTCTCACAAACTAAACATAGATTAGTCATTCCATCAACAGGGTTTGACACACATATAGGGTTTCTATCAATTCCTAGGTAAGTCCTAATCTATCTACTAATTTTTAGAGATGAAACCATGAGAAGCTCCGGTATCAAACAAAAGTACCTTCCAAGGTTCCCTTCCCTTTAACATCTTCAGAGGTTGAGGGCTCGTACTTAATAGTGTAGACCTTAATCTGTTGACCCTTCTTCAATAGTGGGCAGTCCTTAACCATGTGTCCAGGCTTGTGGAAATTATAGCAAAGCATCTTTTGGACCACTATAGAGATAGCCTTCACTTGCTGATAGTGTATTGAAATATGCCCCATTTTCTTACAATTGTAACAAACAACATCTTTATACTTGTTTCCCTGATCTCCTCCTGCTGGTTTACCTTACCCTGCTGATTTTTCCAGTTTGGGTTAAACTTCTTTTTATTTGGGTTAACGGTATAGCTACTGGGTGCTGCAGCTGCTGGTTTCTTCTTCAAAAGCACTTGGCCATGTCCACCAAATCTACAAATGATTCCTTCACATGAGCGGTCATCTTTTCATGGAATTCTTCTCTCATACCCAATATGAACACCTCATTTTTCTTTAGTAGCATGTCAATTAGTCCAGGGCTGAAATGAGATAACTCATTAAACTTTATCTCATATTCCGCCACCGACAAGTCTTCCTGCTTGAGATCCATGAAACTTCTATAGAGTTGAGTTTTGCCTGCAGCTAACACGTATTGGTCTTCGAATACTTCATTGAAACTAGCCCACGAGAACTCATCTTCTGAAACATTTGTGGTGACAGAATCCCACTATGCAACTGCACCCTCTTGCAATTACCAAGATGCCAAGAAGCGTTTATGATCATCAGAAATGTCCAAACCTTTTAAAATCTTCTCACATGACCATAGCTAACCTTGTACTTCAATGATGTATTCTGTACCCTTGAAAGGTTTTCTTCCTACTTTGTGAAGCTGTTGCACAGAGTCGCAAAGTTTACTCGGGGCTGTACTGGAGCTACTGCCTCAATAGCTATTCTACCCCTTCTAACATTCGGGGTTCTTCCATTTGTGATTGTTATGCTACTGTTTCCCCTTCCTTGTCCCTTTCTCATACTCATTCTTACTACCTAAATAAAGTAAGATATCTTTAGAACACATAGACGAGATTATCTTAGGAAAAAGAGCATAAAACCAAACATATGAATGTTGATCAGAACTATATGAATACTCACTCTCAAAGACTAAACTCATTCTAGGGTACTACTAACCCTATCTCTAAGGAGTTGACCCTAACCAAGGCCTAGGTATTCGCTCAACCTAAGCTTTGATACCAAGTGTGACAAACAATCTACCTTTCTTACATCTAAAGACGACACATAATACATCCTCGTTATTCATGTGCTGATCATTTAAGTATCTGAAAGACAGGTCATGAGGTAAAGAAAATAAACACAAGGAAATAACCATAAATTTTTCTCACAATGTCAAAGTTACATATACATCATCATAGAATAGTACATATGGTTACTCAAAAATGTTACATCAAAGTTACAACAAGTACTATTCCCAACAAGGACAACTATATTAGCCTGCCCAAATACATGATATACAGTCACAGCGGAAATAAACATAACTGCTAGATATAGATTAAGGCTCCTACTCCATACTTCTTACCAAAATGCTCAAATAAACCTAACTACTTGGCTACTCATGAAAATTTTGAGTACCCAAGAGTTTAAGGGAAAAATAAAAACTTCGGGTTAGATATGGGTCTGGTGTGATGTAAAGGATGAGTTTAATTTTATAAAAATATTCAAACAAAAGGTATCTCGTAAGACCATGCCGCACATAAACATGGATGGGTTTTTACCTTATGGTAATCAAAACATTTCTATATAAAATCCTCTGATGTTATCATAATGTCTAGGTTTAAAATGAATATGGAACCATAGCCGAAATTGTTACATTAATTAAATTTCAGCATAATAGGTATACAACTAAGTCCGAAGGCACTTATTGGAAAATAGATTCCATCAATGACAAGGCACTGAGGTACCACCTATCACAGTGCATCTCTAGATAAAATACATCGAGAGCCTTACATGGACTCCCTATAAATCAAGACTGGCATTACCCCTTACTGGATAGCGTCGAATATGTCATCAACCAGGTTGGGATCAATAACCTAAATGGGCCTCGACAATACAAAATCTATGATATCGATCTAGATGTGATGACCATACCCTAATGGTAGCGAACCATATAGCCTTGAAGCATATCCCTTGATTTTAGTCATTTCCAAGTGTGAGGCTTGAGGTTATGTTTACCTTTCTTTCTACCAAACCATCTTGGAATGCTACAGATGCCCTCCAGGCAACAATACAATGATAGCATTCATCCATACTAGTTGTTCCGGCTTCAAGCAAACATACCACATTTACTATCTTCCATTTTTTAAATCACTCTCAGGAAGAATAGTACAGCTCCATAGCATATTTCATAACGATCCATCATGAACGTTATTAGTTTGGAATGGTTTGGATAAATCAAACTTATCTGGAAACTAGTGTCTCCAAATTAAGCGGTAATTCCCAGCTAACTCAATTCCGGTTCTTTGAAAGCATGCAAAAAGTATTCGAGTCCTCATTGGGGAACTCGAATATACACAACACACTTCCTAAGTTAAAACAGGTCAAGTTATCGACAGCGAACAAACCACTATCTAGGGTAATTATATAGAGTTTGCATATGGATAACCATGTACTTAATTAAACATGACCCATCGATAGAAATTAACCTTCCCATATCTATCACATTTTCGATATTTCGACTTAGTCTGTCCCACGCCTAGAAATAAATTCTAGATCTCATAGATAAAGGATCAGCCTACACATCGGCTTTTAGTGCTACATATAAGATGACTTACTTCCCATAAATGAAACATCATATTAGCATTAGGGTTCATATTTGTTTGTGGTTACGTAAAGATAATCGACAAAGAAACCCTTTGACTTAAAGCACTTTTGTAAAAGAAACTTGCTTTTAAACAAAACCCGATATTTAGAAATAAACTGATTTAATTTTTTTATAAAAATCCTTTATTAATTAATTAAATAATAAATTGAAACTTTATTAAACAATAATTAAATATTAATTAAGTCCTAATTTAAATCTTAATTAAGTCCTAACTTAATTACTAATTAATTAATAATTAAAACTTTTATAAATAAATCAATCAATAATAATTAATCTTTAATTAAATAATAATTTTTCCCTAATTAATAATTAAATAATAAATAACTTTTAATTAATAATCTAATTATAATTATCTTATTTGATTAACACTTAAGCATTAATTACCTTTATTACTAATGATTAAGTACTAATTACCTTACTTACTTAATTAATTAATTAAATAATCATTAACTAAATAAATAATTAATTAATTACTTTTATTACTTAATATATGTTTTAAAACATTTTCCAAAAAGATTTCAAAGTGAAAACCATTTTAGATTTCGAAAAGAGTTTGTTTTCACGAACTACACTTATAGCGATTATCGCTATACGACCTTCGATTTTCAAAACTTGAACTTTTATTTTCTAAGTCTTCAAAACTCTAACTCTTGCAAACTTAACCACTTTGTAAGCATAAAGGCATGTTTTTGGAAAAACAAGTTATTAAACTTAAAAAAACATTTTGAAATTTTTAGAAACTAAAGAATCATAATTTTACACAAGAGATTCTAAGTCGCTTCAACAAGTAAAGTTGCTAACTTCCTGGCATACAAACAAGTATTCATGTTCACAACATACATAATCACATCACAATCACGTATAAGCATGTTATAACCAACCTATACAAGCAAGATTATAACTTGCAACTAACTTGACTATTTAACTTCAATATTCAAACTATATGTCGTTTCATCACAACACATTCACATACATCCAAGTCAACACAATTTATATCCAAATGAACATCATATATTACAATATGTCAAGCATGTATTTTAAGTTTAGAAAACTTAGATAAGGTTGGATCTTTACTCACCAAAAGCTTACTAGCTTCACTCGGACTTTCCCGAGAATTTGCACACAACTTAGATCTTTTTTTTGCTTTGGAAAAATGGTTTGGCTAGGGGGTCATTAGTGTTCGGCCATAATGGTGGAGGGAGTATATGGACTTGTTTTTGAAAGGTGGAGTCGTAGAAGCGGAAAGAGGAGGTTTAAACAATGTTTTATGAGTTTTAGAAGTGAAACGAACTAAGATTTTATATTTTAGAAAACTATGGAAGCCGTGAAAGTAAACATGAAAACTAGGAGAGATTTTAGAAAATGAGAATTAAGTGATTAAAATGACAAAAAATTATGAAAATTTGTTTTTAAACAAAGTGAAAAACTAAATTACCAATCTAGCATCATATTAATCCACTATATGATTGCCACATCACTCTCCATTTCTCTTCCCTCCATATACACGTGACTTAGTCCCCCCTCTCCATTTTTAATAAGCAAACATTCGTTTAATGACTTAAGTACCTATGTTTCTAAAGAAATGACATATTATGTCACTTGTATTTTACCTTTTTATTTTGTTTTAAAGTTTCATAATAAGTCATATCACCTTGTTATTTAAGCAAACATATTTATATATTTAGCAATATTTTAATCTATTTGTAAATGTATGTATATGTTATCATAAAGTGCACAACATTTTCCGACAACTTTTAGACACCGAGAAGTCGAAAAACGATTTCTAGTCGCATTTTCTATTTTTCTTTGAACTAATTATTTTTGTAAACAAATTTTGAAAACTATTTCACCATCTTTGCTTATCATTTAAAAGATTTTTATTTTGAGTTATAAAATACAATAATTAATTATTAAAAATATATTTAAATACCCATATTTAAAGTGATTAAATTCTAGGTTGTTACACATTGCATTTAGAATCGCCATAGATATGGAATCGCGAATCGCCTTGGATCAAGAATCGCCTCTATCTCTTTTTTGCATTGAGGGAGATCTGAGAGTTAGGGATTTTTAGTTTTGTAAAGGCAGGCAGAAATGAGAAACGGATGACAAAATGTATATAGGTATTGTGGGAATTTCGAAAGACATGGTAGAATTTATATTCATTAAATTCTCATTATTAATACAACAAATACTTCATATAACTTTCAATTAGTGTGTGTGTATATATATATAATATACATTTGACAGCCATAATTTTTTTTAAAAACCAAACTAATACTATTATTTAATATTTAAATATATTGATATTGAATTTATTTAATAACTATCATTTAAAAAAATAAAACATTTTAAAATTAAAAAAATTCATAAATTAAACTTACGAAAACTATTATTATTGTCTTAAATCATTTTATTTAATCTGAGACACACACACACACAGATATATATATTCGAAATTATTTAACAATTAAAATTAATAATTAATATATGTACGTATATAATTTTAAAGTATATTTAATAATGGATACACATATATTTAATTAATATGCACTTATTTTTGGATATATATTATGTATACGTAATTTTGGGTTATGATTACATATTAAATTAATTGGTATATTATGTATAAATATATATATAAGTATTAATTTCTAAACTTTAGTAACAAAATATATTTTAGTTATATATGGTTTTGAAAAAAATTAATATATAAATATGTTGAGTAATATAAATACATCGTTAACATAAATAAAAGTATACATTAATATAATATATGTCTAGAAAATCATACATATATGTATTAAGACCACAAACCCCAATGTTTAAAAGAACGGGGAATGGTATCAAAGTAAAAAAATTTGAGTCCTATGGCATACTCCCATGAAAGGTTAAAGATAGAGGAAGTAAACACCAAAGTTTTAGGATACATTGAGGATGGTTGAAGGGAGTAGTATAGTTGGAGAAGAAAGTAATGAGATGGCAAACATATATAGAGGATGTTAGTGGATTCAAGGTTAAAGAAGGCAAGATAGTTGGTAAGAAAGTTATCCCACCAAGCTAAATTTTCAAAGAGTTATTTTAAATATGCATATTTTATACTTCTCACCCACTACAGTGTGAGAATGCATAATTTATCACATAATCGGGTGTAATAATTGAAATAACGGATGGACCTTATTTATTTGGAGAAAAGGAGATAAGTTAAGATATGTGGATTATAGTTGAATGACATACTAGAAATGTCTATATTAATTGGGTAAGGAGTGAAAGGGCCCCAACATCATTAACACTAGTTAATGATGAAGGGCAGCTTCAAGTAATTGTTTCTTTTAAGTTATTTAGGTTGTAATTGCTAGTTGTCTCCCTTCGGTTATTTGAAAAACGTACGATATGATATGAGATATGTTTCTATTTTATTTCTATGTTATATATATATATATATATTAGGAAATAGTGTAAATAAGATTATTTCACAAGGACACTTAACTAGCGATGAATGTAGTTAAAGCTGGAAGTAAACTAGGAAATTAGGTTAGCAACTAGAGAAAAAGAATGCTTAGATCCCAAAACTTTTGGAAAAATAAATTTTAGCAAGCGAAGTACCGAAAAGTTGTTGTGAAATCATAAGTCATTATCCCTATGTCTTAAAAGCTAAAATTTATAAACAGGCTTGTATATTTTGTTGTTTTAGAGTAATAGGAAATGTTCCCCAAATCTAGGATTAACTACACAATGTTAGGATCAGTCATATGCATTAATCCATTGACCGAGTCCCAATTACATTAAGATGTGGCTTTGTTTGTTTTAAGGATAGAGCGGCAAATGTTTTGAATTATTGTGTTCGAATGCTTTTGAAAAAATTTATGTAAATGCTTTTGAGAAGTTGGCTTCAAATGCTTTTGGAAAATTTTCTTAAAGTTCTTTTGAAAGAAATTGTTTTTAAATGCTTTTGGAAATTCGATTTTTCAAAATATTTTGCAAGTTTGATAGGAGGAGGGAAAAAGAATTTTAGATGAAAAATAAAATTTTCCAATTTTCTAGTGCAGTTGACGTGTTAGTAAATATGAAGTTTACTGTCTGAGAAGGGTGACGAGATACTAAACATAGATAATAATAAGAAAAAAGGATGTTTTAGCTTTAGAATTTCTATTTCCATGACTTGTTGATAGTGAAACGAAACTTACATTTAGGATAATTCCATTTTAACATCCAAAAATAGACCTTATGCGAATTGTACTTAGAAAAAAATTAGATAAAAATTAGGGACAAAATAGAAGGTTCCAAAGTATACTGGGTATCCGAAAGAAGGATGGAAATGTTAAATTTTCCATCTAAATTCCTTTTCCGGCATAGGAGTATAAATCTAGGAAAATTTGATTTTCAAAAAAGTTTGATGTTAGAAATTGTGTGCTAGGTTTTGGATGGTGGGGATTGGATGAAAAATTGGTTGAACCATAATCCTATTCGTAGGAGTGTGGAAATTATTGTGTGAAAACAAAGGTTTTTATTTTTTTTAAAACTTGTATATATATAGAACTGCCAATATATATAGATTATTTGCATCATATTTTCAAAATGATTTTAAAAGAATGCATTCATATATGAGGCGTTGATTTAGAATCATTCAGCATGCATGTCTTATATGTTGTGATACACTGTGCCCTTGTACACGTTTGGCTGCAAAATTGGTTATACACTAATTGGTTGGATAGTTTAGATAGTTGTGCGCTATGTTACATGATTCGGCCCTTGAGTAATTTCGAGGATGAAATTCTTTTAGGGAGGAAGAATGTAATAGCCCATTAAATTAACAGTAATTAATAAATAATCAATAAGGCTCAAAAGTGGAATTTGAGAAAACTTAAGAACTTGGTTACAGAACTTGCACTGTTGCATTTGTGGCAATTTTCTAATCGACTTTCATATTCGAAGTTTAGCGATTGGAGTTCAAATGAAGAAGTTATCAACGCTTGAAGTTTTCAAAATGAAAATAATTAAAAAATGAAAAATAGGAAATAAATTGTATTAAATGCGGACCCCATCGGTCGACCCCCTTCTTGGATAGGTCGATCGCTAGCGTCGACAGGCTATAGGGGAGCAGTCGACCAATCCTGATGGTAGCGGCTAGGGTTGAACATTGGCCAAAAAGTCCGGATTTAATTATTTTAATCTAGTAGATACGATTTGATTCGAACGTGTATAAATACATGTTAATCCCCCACTTCTCTTCTCATATTTCCTAATCAAAGAAGCGAAGCTCTGCCATTTTCCTTTCTTCACTATTTCTATTAGTTATAAAATATTATATATATATATATATATAATTGGAGAATAGTGGAAAATAAAAGAGAAGGAGCGAATCAACGTTGCAAAAGAAAAAGGTAATTTCTATAATTATAAATCTATAATCCTTTTAACACCAAATGTCTTCTCAGATCTGTAATTTTAACAGTATATATTAACCATATTATACATATTCTTTTGAATTAGAATGGTAAAGGAGTCAAGTAAAGAGATAAATACGGATTTGGAAGATTTGGAAACCTTGAAACGTAAGTGGTAAATTGTATAATTTATTTATAACATTGATATTTATATCATTGAATTTTATTTAATTATTATGCATATATAAGATCTGATGAGTTGTAGGCCTAAAATGAACATATAGGAATATTGCATGCATATTCTATAAAATAGGTAATTTGAAATAGGAATGTTATTTACACCCTAAACTGGAAATTTGAAAATCGGTCCCTAAATTTGTTAAAGTTGATTATTGATAAAGTTGTAAAGTTCATTTCAGATTTATAGTTAGGTTGTAAAATGTTCGTATTAGTTTAGATTGCCCTAACTTGTCTTGCAATGTGAATTTCTATGTTTTAATTTATTATAAGCGGGGTATAACTTAATTGTATCTATTTCCATATAATCTCCATAAATTATCTAATTCCACAAATGCATAAAAAGTGTGTCGTTTGGAATAATAAGTAATATAACAAAAATGAAAGAGATACGTAAAGTATGGATGTTCTTCCCCGTGGTTTGCACTGTCTATTTCAATAAAAGAAAAGACATAATTCATTGTAATTTCAAACAAAGTAAAGTCTCACTTTTGGTTAATTTATGGAAGGTTATAACGGTGATAGCTCTGATAAATAAATATGTGAAAAGGAATGTTCTAGTTTAGGAATTAATAGTTAGAAATAGGAATATATATATATATATATACATACACACACACACATATAACCGCGCCTACCAATTAAAAATATAAATATATATAGCATAATATACGTTGATATTCTTATTAGTTATAATTAGGACGTCTAGTTATAAATATCGTAATAAATTATAGGATTAGGAGGTGAAGATGGAAAAAAGATAATAACTCCAAAATTAATAAAGCAATTAATGTGCAGTTAATAGGGAGTTACAAAATTAAAGGGGAAAATAAATGTGTCTAATGGGACTAGTCAAAGGATTAAATATGGCATTTATGGGGAAATGAAATAGGTATAATAGGTTGAAGTAGAATGAATAAATAAATTTTATTAGAGGTTGTCCAAATAGAATAATAAAGACCATTTATTACAGGCAATTAACATTTATGTAATATAGGAAATAATTGGATAACATAGGAATTAAATACTATGAGGCAATATAATTTTCATAATGGAAAATTATGATGCCTTAATTATACAATTAGAACAAGCATGATTAGTTGGCCTAGCCTAACATTTAAGCTTAGGATGATTGGTATGGTTTAGTGGGTTGGGATGCGAGGTCAGTTGTAACGACCCGGATTTTTCGACGTTTGATTTAGAATATTTAAATGGTTTTAAATATTTAATTTGAATTTTAGATTGATTTTGAGTATGGAAATTTTGGTTTTTATTTATAAAATAAATTCAGAATTTAAATATAGCGATTTATTGGATAATTTAATTATTGTATTTTATAATTGAATATTGGTTAAATTATTGTATATTGAGTTTTAAGCTCGATAAAAATAATTTAAAGGCTTGTAAAATTTATATTAATAATAATGAAGATAATAAAAGTTTCAAAATTGAATTTAAAAGTGATTTGTTCAATCTAAAAAATAGTTTGTTCAAATTGACATTTAAAAATAGCCTTCCGAGGCACAGTTTCGGAATTCGATGAAACTAGTTCCATCGGATCCGTAATAATGTATTATTATCGGATTTCAAATTTCATAGCGTTTGGAGTTATCGTTTGGCCGTGCGGTATATAAACGCGTTGAATTTTATATCAAAAATAAAATAAAATAATTGGGTCCAAAAAGCTATCTTCTCCATACGATCGAATTAGGACTCAAAACATTTTTCATTGCGTTCAGAATAGGGGTATAACATTATGAACGCCTAGCTGCACACCTCAATAGGGGTTTGTAATTACGCGGTAGAAAATTCGAGATATTTTGAAATAAAAATAAAGGATAAAGATTAGATCAAATCACCTTATCTTCTGAAATACGCTGCCCTTCTCATCTTAAATCAGTCTTCCCTTTCCATTCTATCAGTTCAAAATCGAACCGCGTTCTCCCCTTTTCTTCTGCTCGAAAACGAAACCAAATTTGTTTCTCAAAATGAAAAAAAAAGAGCGTGCGACCGAAATCGTGTACGCTCCTCCTCCTTCTGTTCAAAATCATATTCCCCTTTTAATCTCTCAAAATCGAAAAATTATTCAGGAGAAAAAGAACGAACTGGAATTCGTTCGAATCAAAAGATCGCTCTTTGTTCAAAAAATAAAAATAAATATATATCGATCAAATCGCGGAATTGAATCACGATGAAGAAGAGCTAGCGGACTCGCGACTCGAAGCTAGGGAGGCTCGGGTTTATGTCGCATTGGGTTTTGCTCGCGAGGCTACAAGAAGACGAGCGCTTAGAGGAGCTCGAATGGCGAACGCGAGGGGAGGGGTGGCGCGGAAGTTCAAGGCAGGTGAGGTCGAGATGACTGCGATGATGGGTGGCGGTGGCTCTCGTGTAGTAAGGCACGGCGGTGCGCGAGTAGATTGGGCGTAGAGATGACCTCGGCGGTGAATGGCGGGGGGGAGATGCAAGGTGTTGCGGCTGCTGTCGTGTTCGATAATTTTGGTTTGTGGGGCAGTGGTTGTAGGCAGCAAAGAGGATTTCTTGATCGGCTGCAGTGGAGTTATCCTTTGGTTCTAATTGGTTAGGTAATTAAAGTGTAATTTATTTTTGAAATTTAATTATATTTCAATTTGTATAATTTTCTAAAAGCTATAACGTGTTCATACAAGGTCCACAATCACAAAATCCGTTAAATTTGTGGCTGCGGAAATCTGTGCAAAAGGAATTTAATTGGAACGTTTAGCAAAATAAAATCAAGGTGAGAAAAATTCTCACTCATTTGGATTATCTGATTAATTTTAAAAATAGTTAAAATTAATTATTGAATGAATGGTTGATTTAATAATTATCTGATGGATGATATATGTATATATAGAGTAGTATATATATTAGTATTTGGAGTGATATTCCCACACGTTATAGCAGATGAGACCCTATGCACCCCACATAATAGCAGATGGCCCTATATACCGCGATATCCCCCTCGAAGTGGGATGAGTATTATATTATGTTGTATTAACATCTGTGGATGTAGGGAACAGGTTGGAGGGTTCCCACTGGATTTTTATTGTTTATTTTTCATATATAGTGATATATGATTTGTGTAGAATAATCTATTTTAGATTATTGTAGTGATTTAAAATTTATTGGATGCTATTGTAGCACTGGCCTGAAATTTGATAATTTAAATACTATAAATGTATTTTTTAAATTTATGGAATTGAAGGGAATTTGATATTAAAATATATATATATTGGAATTGGAGTTATTTTAAAGAGATTAAATTAAAAAAAATTGAGTTTGGTTATACTTAACTATTGTGAATTTGTAAATGGTGATTTTTAAAAATGAATTATATAAAGGAATCTATAAATGATATTCTAGAAATATAAAAAGGGGTTAAAGTCAATATTTAAAATAGATTGGAAGTATAAAAGGAATTTATAAGAAATGGATTATATAATGGAATTTTATAAATAAGACTTGTTTTATAAACAAGTAAAACAAAAGGGGTTATAAAATTTATAAGCGATGTTTATAAATAATGGAATTCGTTATCAGATGATAATTTAAAATATAAATTTATAGGGGAATTTATATTAGAAGATGGAAACCGGGTTGAGAAAAATAGTAGATTCTATTTTTTAAATGGGAATGGTTAGGAAATCGACAATGAATCGATATGTTGTGAAATCAAGAGAAAGTTATAAATTAAATCTGTTATTGAGATTTTAAAAATATATTTTAAATTTTAAGAAGTAAGTTTGTTTTAAAAGGAAAATTTTGTTATTTTAAAACTATGGAATTTTAAACTAGTTGAGATTGAAATACTTCGGTAAGTAGATCTTCAAATGTTAAATTTTTATTTAATAAATTCTAACTTTTAAATTCAGGTTTGGAAATTATCTGTGCACCAAAAAAATGAGTTATAGATGTTATAAAAGTGTTTTAAATATTTTAAATAATAACTTAAACATATTTTTAAATAAACTACTATTCTTTAAATAAATAATTGTTATATATATATATCATTTTGAAATGATTGCAAATTTATTTATAAATTCTCTCGAGATGTGTAGACGGGTTTATTAAAGGATGAGATTTTTATAAGAGAAATCTTATAAATGGAATGTTAGAGACTTAAGATAATTTCTGATGTCTAGATGTGATAACTTCGGGAAGGTCTTGAATTCATTTAAAGGAGTTGTAAATGGTGGATTGGGATTATAAACAAATATAATCGATTTGGAAATCATAAGAAGAATTTATTAAAAATTCAGAAGACTTATGATATAAGTATGAAATATTTCCAAAGTTAAATATTGAGAAGATTTTGGAAACTATAGGTATAAATATTCTCCTAAGCATTGAAAGGAAGGTTTTTGGAAATATTTTAGTGGAAAAGATTTGGAATAGAAATATTTTCTAAGTGTTATAAAAATGGAAGTTGAAAATATTTCTAAGTATTGAAATGGTAAAATATCCTGTTATGGATACAAGTGTTAAATTTGTTTTCAAATATAAAAATATTGAAAGAGATTGAATATATATCTTGGTGAAGATGTTTTGGAATAAATATTTTGGAGATTTATAAAATAAGGCCTAGTGTTTGCTTATGGATGTTTTATTGATAGTTAAATAACCGACTATAAATATTGGCCGATTTCGTTAATCGTTTCGAAGAGACCGGGAGCGGTTTTAATTATCCGAAAACCACTTCGATCCGGTTTGAACGTAACGAATGAATACCGTAAAGACGATGAAGACGGTGATTCGGTTTGTCCAGACCTAAGACAACTTGTATGGATGAATGCTATCAGAACATCGTCATTGGAGGACGATGAGCGTTCTAAGTAAAATTGTTCTTGAAAGGTAACGCTTAGCCTCGAACCTCATCAATCGAGAATGACTAAAACATGGGAGATGCAGCAAGGCTAAGTGGGTCGCACCCAAGTAGGGTATGTTATCACTCTTCTAGATGTCCTCGGAACCCTATTTATCTTAGTTATGGGTATACATGAAAGTAGAAGCGCTCAATGGTAAGGGTGGGAACACCTGGGGTGAAAACATATTTGGTTTATCCAGGTTAGGGATAGGCCGGTCTTGTGTAGCAGGGGATCCCAACGTGGTCCTCGGTACATTGTTCTAGAGGTGTATTATGATGGGCGGTACCCTAGTGGCCCAGTCTTTCGATTTAATCCATTCTCCAATAAGCACCGTATGGTTTCGATTGTGCCCAACTATGTTGAAACGTGAGATGCAACCATTTCAGCTATTTTCTATCTACTTTCTATAGACACTATTATAATATAAGACGGATTTGATAAAAATGTTTTTGGTTATCGTAAGGTAAAAACTCATCGTGTTTATGTGTAACGTGGTCTTACGAGATACCTTTGTTTTCAAAGGATTTTTAGAAAAGTTAATAATTCAAATTGAGTGTGTTTTCTCACGCTGGTTTTTCCAGACTGACTCGGGTGTTATTTTATTATAATGCTCGGGTCAGACAGAGTATTACAGATTCAGGTTTAAATGCTGTGGAGCTTAGGAGATGAGCTGGAGGAGTTTCAGACGTATTTCCATACTTGACTTATATTCCGCGATGTAAGGACAAGTTATATAACTGTCCAGTTTGATGTATTGATAGTTGTACTCTGATAATTGTAATTATAAATTGTTACAGATTCTTTTGTATAAAAATCTGTTATTAGATATTATATTTTGTTCCGCTACGATTGTGAGATTCTGTGTTTGTTGTTCTATTTTTCTCCTACCATCTTTTCTTCTTTACCCTAAAGATTCGTATTTCCGTCCAATTTGAGTTGAGCTGATGTGAAATATTGGCGACTCAAAGGGGTACGAATCTGCGGGCCTTTACATTAGTAGAGTTAAACAACAGAAGTCTGCCCTTCACCTAGAGGCTACCAGCAATTGCGTATACTTAATACTGATATGGGACATCTCCAATCGTAGGACCGATAGAAAGGGATATGCATTACAAATAGGGGAAATACACCAAGGGTTCACCTCGGTTTTGAAGTATTAAATGGTCCAGCACTTTATGAAAATGGGGTCTGCTTCATTTCTAATAAGAGGTATTAAGTAACTGAAAGGGGCATTTTCTTGACTTACATTAGGTTAGGCTAAACGGGATTTCAGCCGTGGAAGGTCGACGGGCTACGTCAATATTGTTGTTGGACCAGTATTTAGTAGTAGGGCTGGCATATAAGCTATGACCACTAGTGGTCCTGAGCGATCGATAGCAAAGACTCGGGTTATGCCCTGATGAAATTCGCTTCCTACTCGTGTAGAATCCGTATGAGATACGCATAGATCTCAGAGTTAGTTATTTAATTGTTTGTTTATTGAAGTTGGGCTAGTTAATCCTTAGATGTGTCTTTGGGATGCATTAATTATATGGTAATTATAGTATAAAGCTGTATCTAGGGGTCATATGTCTCAGTAGTTAGGACCGATTGACTAGCGTTTACGTTGCGGAGAGCCCGCTTCGAGGTTGAGCTATTAAATGTCGTTGGGTCTGCCTCCTCTCTATTTAAGAAGTATTAAATGGCCGGATTTTTAGGTAGTATACATTTAGATATATGTATATTGGCATATATATATATACCTCAAAGAAGGTTGGACATATCGTATGCGCGTATACGATTGAACTGATTAGCCGTAAATAGTAAACATAACACTTAAATGGAAATCAATCGACATAAATTAGTGTTGTGGTTAAAGTAATTTTCCAGTCACTAGAATGTTGTTCTGACCCCCTCCTCATTGCAACCCTCGAGATAGATTAGAGAGATAGGTTATTAGAGAAAGACGGGAATAATGGATGGAGAAGTCTTCTTATCCATGATTGGTGCTGACAAGGCAATTAGATATCTAAGGAATACTATTGATTCAAAGGTAGTGGCCTTAGTCAGTATTTATATTCTATTATAATTTTCTATTCTAATGAGTTTACATTGGTCGCACTCTGGTATACTTATATTTATTACAGGTTACCAAACCAAAGACCCGTGCCCTAATGGACTTGGGTTTCTATTTAGTCGAAATTTGGGCCTGTTAAGGTTCAGGTTGTTACAATAAATCATCATCCATCTTATAGAGATCATTATTTACAGTAGTCTAGATATTTTACCGATATCCTTTTCCCGACACACCTTTGACTGTGAACATTTAAGGATAAGTGTTTATTGATATGATCAATTACTCGTGGATACGA
The DNA here is from genome assembly GCA_030737815.1 of Allium fistulosum. Taxonomy (NCBI): domain Eukaryota; kingdom Viridiplantae; phylum Streptophyta; class Magnoliopsida; order Asparagales; family Amaryllidaceae; genus Allium; species Allium fistulosum. The sequence continues at coordinate 465,106,161 of CM060902.1, forward strand.
ACTATTTCGTAACTTCAATCAACTAAACAATTTGTAACTTTGATTGACTAAACACTCTATATAGGGATATCCAACTATAAGTTTTAATGTAATCTTAAAACATTATACATACATACCTACATGTGTGTAAGATAGAAACCAAACCAAAAGAAACTTTTATTTTGAATAAGATTCATTACAAAAGTTAAATTATATAATCAAATTATATGATTATCCCTAGAGTTCCATTTAGCTCTATCAAATGAGCAATTTGAGTTGTATACTAATAATAAATAACTTGAGTACTTATTCTTGTAGAAAGACTTGAATAAGACGATAAAGGTGGTTGGATTCTATGGCTAACCATGATTTTGAGATAGCTTATACTCTAGGAATAAAGATATGGTTTTTGATGCTTCAAGTAGAAAGCAGGCAATGATGGTTGCTTGGTGACGAGAGATTGGAGATACTTAGTGTTCTTAATAGTCTTTGATTTGCGGTCGAAAGACAAAATGAGCATGTGTTTCTCTAAAGAATAGAGGTACAACCAAGCATTTTAACTAAAGTAGGAGAAGGAAGTAGAAAGATGTGAAGTTGATATATATTATGAAGAAGGTAGAATCAATTGGGACAGGTGAAAAAGTTGTTTTAGTATAGACGAGAAAGTTGGTTAAGAAAATACAATCAGTTGTGTGTATTAATAATGAAGAGTTGAAGAACAAAGTGATAGATGAATATTACTGATCGAGACTTTCTATTCATCTTGGTGGTGTGAAGATGTACATAGATATGAAGGGAACATTTTAGCTGTCAAGCATAAAGAGTAATGCCAACTATTATGTTGCCAATTAATTAAACTGCCAGCAAATTAAAGTCAAGCATTATAAACCATTTGGGTTTATATTACCAATTTTGAGATTCTTCTATGGAAGTGGGAGTCTATCTAGATGGACTTTGTTGATGGATTGTCAAGATTTAGAAGGTGAAATAAAAACGTAAAGGTAATTATAGATAAACCTATAGAGTACGTGCATTTCATAGTGGTTGTCTCTCAAAGGACATCGACTAGCATAGTTATATATAAAAAGATTAGTTGTTTATATGGAATCCCAAGAAAAGTAATTTTACGTCAAGATTCTAGTTTGTTTTAGTTTTTAGAAGAGTTTGCAAGAGAGTTTAGGGACTGCTTTGACTTTAGGTACAACTTTCATCCTCGAAATGATGGCCAAAATGAGCATGCTAATCAAGTGTTAGAGGTTTGATGGTAGCATATGTGTTAAATTTTGAAGGTTCTTAGGAAGACCATATCCATCTGCTAATATCAAGCAAGCATTAACATGACACCTTTTGAAGCTTTGCATGGAAGACCTTGTTGTTCTTCTGCATGTTGGGAAGAAGTTAGAGTGTAACGACTTAGAATTTTGAACATTTTATATTTAATATCGTAATTATTTAAATATTTAAATCTTGGATTTAATGCGAATAAAAATGATTTTGAAAGCTTATTTAAATTCTTTTTAAATAATAAATGGAGATGGTAAACTTTTAATTTATATAAAGTGATTAAACTTGTTTTAATACTAATTCTTTTGATCAATGCATGAAATTTTCATTTCGGAGCACTATCTCGGATTTTGACGAAACTAGCGTCATTGGACCCAGAATAATAAGACGATGTAAGCCAACAAGTTTCATAGTAATCCGATGTATTATGTGATCGTATGAACTCGGAACGTAGGACAATAAATTTGAGAGAATTAAATATAATATATTTGTTTATAAATATCCATACTTAGATATTTTCTTTATCACTTTTCATTATCTTCCTCTCTCTTCTTTTTATCCATTTCCAGTAAACCAAAAGTGAGCTGCCACCATAAAATGAATTGTTCTAGAAGCTAGAGATTGTCGATAAGAGACAACGTTAGATCCATTGGCCTAGTATTGACGAGATCGTTATGTGGATGTGTGTCGATTTGGATGCGGCGGAGGTTTGGGTTGTTCGACTTGAACAACCATGCCTAGAGTTGAGGTTTCTTGGAAATGGAGACGACAATAGGATAAGTCATATGTAGTGTTGGGTTTCTGGAGTGTAGGCGAACTTGTGGAGGTGATTTGAGGTGGAGCAGTTGTGAGTTGAGTGGAGCGACATTTATTTTGTCACGTAGTGAGGCATCGATGGCGAGGAGTAGAAGGCAGCGGAAGGTGAAATTAAGGGAGTGGTTGAACTTATGGTGGCTTGGGAAGTTGTTTGGTGGTGGTTGGAAGTGCCAAAAGTGGCCGAAGTGATGATCGACGTTTGAGGCAGTGAGAGGAGGCAGCTGGTTGATTTGGCAATAGGGGGTCGAGTTGGACTTTGATGGGTGGAGCAAGTCGAGCATGCAAAGAGAAGGTCAATGGAGAAGACGGCGTTCGATTCTGTCAACTCTAGCTCCATGTCATTGTGATTTATGCACGGTTGTGTGGGTTCTTGGATGCGTATCACTGTGCATGAAGTAGATAATTGGAGGATTGAGGTAGAGAGGTAATTAAGTGTAAGTGGATTTGATTAGTAATTTAATTAAGCTAATTAATTAAAGTTTTAACTCTGTATTCTTATAAAAAATCATAACTTTTGCGTATGAGGTCCAATCGAGATGCCATCTTCATCGTTGCAATTGTATTAGGATTATCTACGTTTGGGATTTGTTTGGGCTTGGGTGAGTTTTTACTCATCAGTTGAATTGTATGTGTTGTGTATATAATTGTTTGTTGTGTTGAAATATAAATAATATGATGAACAATGCAAGTTATTACTTTTAGACCCCTTGTTGCTTTTAAAAGCAAATAACAATAATATATGTAGTATAATCTTCCTTTTCAAATTTCTATAACGTGTATCTTGGCCTAGAGCTGTTATTTACATGTTTGATAGTGTATTGTGAATGTTTGAACCGATATAGTCATTATAAATGCAGTTTGAAATCCCTGGTATTTGACATAAGCTAAATTGGTTAAATTGTGATATATCATGGAAATATATATATTGGGTTGTTCTACATATGTTTTGGTGTGTTTGACATAAAGGAATTGGTTTGTAAAGTTATAGAAATTGTGAATGGAAGTTGTGATAGTTGAAGCAAAAAGGCCCCTATGGATGCACTTTGAAATCGTTGTTTTCGGCGATTTTTAAAGTTAACATTGAAAGAAATCCTAGGGCTTCTTCGTATTTTTAATAAGTACTATAAGCATACTTATTTTCGAAAAGATATTAAGGTTTAATATATTGCTTATAATTATTTATGAATTTTTAACAAACGGTTTTAAATTATAAACTGGCTTTTTATTATTTTTATTAAATTATAAAGTAAGTAATTTTAAGTGGTACTTTAAATAAATGTTTGAACCATAGTACAAGTATTTTTAAACTACATTTTAAATCAATATAGTTTTAGAAAATTAGTTAAAGATTTTATTCAAGAAATAAAAGATTTTTATATTATAATATTTATCGAATTGTATATTTTATTTTATTAAATATCTTAGTTTTATAAATAAATTAGTGTATATATATATATATCTTTTTAAAGGTATTTGAGTATATTTAAAAGTTTGGAAAAGAAGTTTAGCATTTTGTAAAAGAATATAAAAGAATTTTTGGATTATAACACTTATGTTATAATGGATGGTTTTGTAAAATTGATTAATAAGTATCTTACCTTGTTTAATAAGTGAAGATGTACTTAGAGCTTTAAATGAATGTTTCAAGATTAATGACAAGTACAAAAGTGATTTTGGGTTTAATTGAAAGCGACTAAGGATCGTAATATGGAATATTATCTAAGTTATCTACTAGTGCGGAATATAAATATAAAAAGTAAACAGTAAAGTAAATGACACCAGGAATTTTTATACTAGTTCGAACTTCCCATTCTACGTCTAGTCCCAGATTCCTTCTGGAATTAAACTATAAACCCTCACTTGACACGGAGGAATAGGTATTATACCGCCTGAGCAACCGAACAGGACTTCTACCGCCTAAGCAACAGAATAGGATTTCAACTGCCTGAGCAACCGAACAGGACTTCTACCGCCTAAGCAATAGAATAGGATTTCAATCGCTTGAGCAACTGAACAGAACTTCTAATACAAACAGTAAAATTACTTCGACTGAACATGCTCTTGAGTAGCCCTGATAAGTCAATAACGTACACTCTTTCTATAATCTTCTCATTTGTGGTATATAGTGCGATTCATGAAGATAGGAAGTTTATGTAATCACTAATGAGATTTGCTTGAATGAACGTGATTAGAACGAGTTTATTGAATGCAAATGGCAAGATTGTTTAGATAATAAGAATGAGAAAATAGAATCAGAATTAACTGATTTAAACAATTGATTTCATGGCTATATATAGTGTTTAAGCGTTGCAACCAATTGTGAAAAGTAACGATCAAAAGATACGGAAGCAACTCTTGAATCAAGAGTTGTTTCTGTTCGATGAAGTGAAGTGTCTTTTCAGAAATATAGCTGTTATGAAGATTCAGTCGACTGAACGAAATAATTCAGCCAGTTGAATTGATTGAAATTTGAATCAAATAGAAAATGATGCAAAAAACATGTTATTCAGTCGGCTGAATCATATGATTCAGTCGATTGAATATTCATATGAAAGTGTGCACGTGCATAGGAATTCAGTTGACTAACCTATGCAATTCAGTCGGCTGAATTACCTGTTTTCTGCTATGTTAAAGATTTTTCAAAATGTTTTTGTGTATGAACTAGTTTACTACAAATCTTGGCATATGAACTATGATTTGAAAGATTTTTTAAGTATGTATGCGTGCATATACCACTTTGAAGAGATTTTAACAAAAATTCACTACTAGACATAGACCATAGACAAACCATAGACAATATCCTACTAAAGCTTCTATATGGAATCTGGTCTGCAATCTGGTAGATTATTTGTCGAGTAAAATAGTTTCTTCTCTTGAAAATATGGTTAGTTCACATAATATTTTCTTATATAGTTGTCACAATTAAAACATCAAAAGTAGGTTCTAACATATAGTAACGATGTTTGGGCGACATTTGCTTTAACCCATTTAACTATATTTTTGAAGAGTAATTAGATCTTTAAAAAAGAATATTAAAGATAATGATTAAGTAAAATGGTATTTAGTTTGTCATAAACAATGTTTTGGTAACATTTGTTTTAAACCCTTGAATTATATTTTAAAGTGGAAAAAATATTATAAATGATGTTGGAAATTACTTAAATCTTTAATAATGGAATTTTAAAGAAAATAACAAGTTTGGAATCTTTGGAAGAAGATAGAAGTATAAATTTTAAAATATAAAAGTGAGAAGAGGTTTATAGTAACAATGTTTGAGTGACATTCGTTCTAACCTCATTGACTGTGTTTTAAGTTAGTAAAACTAGTTATTGATTTGTGAATATACTTATACCGTTGAGATAACTGTATGAATACTCTTGAGAGTATTAAAATGAGTAGAAAAAGGGAAGTTCCATTTATAAAGAAGTTTACTAAGTAAAAAGGAGTTTTCACTAATAAAAGAGGTTTTTAATTAATAAAGGATTAATTGATTAAAAAGGGAATTAGAAGTCGTTTATATGACTTAATCATGCATGTGTGTGTTAATAATATTTTTGTGATTACTTGTGTACGGAAAGTATATACATGTAGTTTCCCTTATGTGACCATTCTCATTTTGTTGAAATTGACCAAATATATCTAGAAATATTTAGAAGAAACATGAGAATTATATGGTATGGTTGTCTTTGGTGATGTTATATTGTACGTATAAACTTTGTTTTCTCTTCTAGGACAAATGATAAGGAAATATATTCGCTTAAACGGTTAGGAGGTGATCCCCGCTCTTATGTGTTGGATCATAGGTTTTGATTGCTGACATGAAACAACAATTCACGAATCTACGACTACGACAACATCCGGACTCAACGACTCAAAGTATGGTTCATATAGTTATATATTTTAACAAGAGTCATCAAATATGTATATAGAGTCTAGTTTAGTGCTTTGTTAAAATCTTTCCTCAAGAATCATCATTCACATTCAAATAAACTTGCATGAATATTTTAATCAAAATCAAGTTTTCAAAAAATGCATGGAGCAGGGCTCGAACCCGGGTCACTAGTTTAGAAGGCAAGTGCTCTAACCAAATGAGTTATGGTTATTTTTGATTATCAACAGAATTCAGTCGACTGAACAAGGTCATTCAGTCGACTGAATATCTATAAACAGCCTATTGAACCTATGCACATATGTATACACATTTATATTTTCAAATTCAGTTGACTGAAGTTCATAGACCAGTCGACTGACCTGGTTCCAACTGTTATTTTCTGAATAGACACTTCCTTTCATGAACGGTTTTCTTCTTCGTAGAAGGTTATGACCATTACTATTCGATAACATCTTTTCACCAAAAGTTGTAACTTTCTATCTACTATATATATGCATGAATTTCAAGAACAAATAACTCAACTTTCTTGATTTTACTTAATTCATCTTTTCTGAAATTACTACTCTCTTGAATTCATATATTCATTGCTTACGAACATAAATCTATATTTTTCAAGCAATCTGAAACTTCCTAATCTTTATACACACACAAATATACACACCTACTTGAGAAAAAGATTATAGGAAGGGTGTACTACAATTGACAAATCCGTGTTGTTAAAAGAACACAAAAGGTCAAGACAATCAATCTACTTTGTATTCAAGTCCTGTTCGGTTGCTCAGATGGTCAAGTCCTGTTCGGTTGCTCAAGCGGTCAAGTCCTATTCGGTTGCTTAGGTGGTAGAAGTCCTGTTCGGTTGCTCAGGTGGTGTAAACCTATTCCTTCGGATTAAGTGAGGGTTGATAGTTAAATTCCAAAAGGAGTCTGGGACTGGACGTAGAATGGGAGTTCGAACCAGTATAAAAATCCCTACTGTCATTTACTTTACTATTTACTTTTATACTCATATTCGCATCAGCAAATAACTTAGTTTATATCGCACTACCACTGCATTACATTGTTTACAACTGTTGGCCATTTCGATCCTATAGCAGAGCACTTTCATTATGTGTTGTATGTTTATTTCCCACAGAACCAGAGTTGAGTTTACCGGAAAATCTATTGATTTTTTTGGAGCGCCAGGTAAGCGGGGCAGTGCACTTATAAGAGATGACTTGAAATCATAACCACTCCAAAACCATATATGTATTCTATGCTTTGTAAGAGGTTCATGGTTGTTTTGAAATGCTGGAATCTATGTGAAGATTTGAGATCTTTCAAAATGCTGGAATCTATGTGAAGATTTGAGATCTGTTTGAGATGCGAACACATATAGTTGTTCTTGATCTATTCAGGATATAGAAATCCATGCCTGATTCCAAGATCTATAGAGATATGGGAATCTATTGTGGATCCAAAATCTGTTCGAGTTGGGGACATGTGTGTCGATATCTGTTCAAGTGGTAACCCGTGTGCCAGAATGCCACACGTAGCCTCACTAGCGATGATTACTAAAACCAGAGATAGGAGACATTGCTAGTAGGGTTTGCAAACCCATAGAGTGCAAACGACTCCATTCTAGGATACTTATATGGGTATGCATGCGGGAGCGGTGCATCAGGTCTTAACAAGACTAGCAATGTTTTCCCTATGGTACATTCACTAGATATGTATGTTGCTTTGGAAGGATATCTCTGATCCTTGTGCATGAGGACCATTTTTGAAGTAATGAGTACACCACCATGGAATTCTGCACAATTAGCAAACATGCCTTATCAGTTGTGATTGTATACCTATTATTATTGTGATGTACACTCACATTCATCGCAGCTACTTGATTATCTATATTTCACACCCTAAATATTACTATAGTATCATTAGATTTTCTAATAGAAATGATTTAGTTATCGTAAGGTAAAAACTAGTGCATGTTTATTTGCGATGTGGTCTTATGAGATACCTTTATTTTTGAAAGGTTTATAGATATAAAAACCCTTATGATTTGAGTTCCTTACGCTGATTTACCGGACCGCTCCAGGTGTTATTTTCTTATAATGCTCAGGTCAGCCCGTGTATATTTCTAGATTTAGCTATGGTTCATTGGAGCTCATAGAGAGAAGCTGGGTGATTTCCTGGTTTATTTATTTTCCGCTGCATTACTTGTTTTGTATCTATCAGAAAATTTATGAAGACATGCTGTTATAACTATCCAGGTTGATGATAGGTTAGTTTAGTCTGATTGATGTATGTATATCAAAGTTTTCTTTTTGGTAAAGACCTTTTGAGATATTATATATTATCATTCCGCATGTGAGATTCTGGTACTGTGTTCTTCTTTCTTGTTCTGTTTCGTTTTCTTTTACCCTAACGTTCTGTCTTTTCGTCACTTGGGTGCTCAACACATGAAGCCTATGGATGTATTAGTGTCGACATTCGAGGTTGAAAAGGCCAATCGTTACATGTGGAATCAGAGCTGAAGGTTAAGCGCGAACCTTGGCTTTGTGGAGTATAACTCATTAAGGTATAAGCTAATGGAATGCCTTATTATGCGTGAGTGTATTATATATATGAGAGTGCGTATTTGTTATTGTTATAAAAATATTTTGTATTGTGTCGATTGGTTTGTTGTGTAGTTTATGGATTCTGGTCAATACGTGTTGCTAATGTTATTGATAGGGATCTCTAAACACTCGAACAACGCAAACCAAAACGGTAATGTTTTTGAAATTGGTAAATGAAATAATTTTACTTAGGATTATATTTTATATATAAAAGGATAATTTTCATAAATTGATATAGTTATTTATGATGTGTTTGTTTGTTAGGAAATGATAATATTCGATTATTATCATTTATTATTTGATTAGTTGTGCTCGACCAGTTTATGAGCAGTTTTACCTTTTCACTGCATGGGTTGGGTAGATAGTAAATATAGGAACATTGAATTGAACACCTGGTGAATTAAGTTTCATAATTTGACTATAAGGCGTTCGGTGATAATGTTGGGTTAAAATTTAATTTTAATAAAAGTTGTTTATTATATATTTTGAGAAAGATAAGATATTTTAAAAATAAGTATTTGTGAAATGATTTTATACAAGAAAGTGAATTTATATAAGTATGATTTTTAAATTATAGTTTATAAATAAAAAGAATTTAAACTGGGAGTTTGAGAACTTAAATCCCGGTGTTTTTGAAATTGATTTTCTAAGATTTTGGAAAATAATAGTAGTATTATTTGAAATAAGTATTTGCGAAATTGGTTTGTGAAATTGATATCATGTTACTTGGTAATATTTATGAAGTATTTGATACCGTTCTGGAAATTATTTTGGTTAAGTCCGAAAGCCAAGATTTAGATGTATTGAACTCAATTCTATCATTGAAAAATAATTCTGGTGATGACTGCAGCATTACCGGCGTTTATTTTTGAGTTTCAAAGTGGGGATGCTACCATGGTAGTTTTGCTTCAAAGTTTTTGGTAAAATAGATTTGATTTAAATTTAGATAGTATGATTTGATATACAAAAGTTACAAGTATATATTATTTTAAAATGATTTGAAATGAAAATCGGGAGTTTAGTCTGAAGTTTTCGGTTGAGTTATATTATAGACGCATGTATCCTATGCATTAGGGTAAGTTTGGTTATGCATCTTGTTTGATCTGTTGATTAGTAGTTTCCAATTATTGGAATAAAACGGAGTTTCAGCGATTTTAGACAGTCGGAAACTTCTGAATTGATAAAGAAATTGAAGATAAGTGTTTATAAAGTTATATTTTATATAACGCTTGAATTTTAAAGTCTCTATGGATCGAATAATATGAATAATTCTACTAAATTAAAAATCTTGCATATAATAACAGCGGGAATAAACAAAGTAAAAAAAACAATCACACCAGAGTTTTTTATACTGATTCAAACTTCCCGTTCTATCCCAGACTCCTTCTGGATTTAAAATAACACCCTCACTTAACCCATAGGAATAGGTATCGCAAATGCTTGAGCTATCGAATAGGATTTCGTGCTTGAAGATCTCAGTAGGACTTCGACTACAAAAGTTTTGATAAGTTTATGACTTCGAATGCTCTAGTATAGCACTGATGAGTCAATAAGTACAACCTTTCCTATAATCTTCTTCTTAGTGGTATGAAGTGTATTTGTGAAGAATTGGAAGTGAATTGATCATAAGAGAAGTACATATGAATGTGCAAGTGATCAAATTAAAAGCAAAGTGTATATATTGAATGCTTAGAGAATTCAAGATAGGATATTAAGAAATGGAGAAAATAGAATTGAATTGAATTTTTAAGAAAGTGATTGATATTTATAGATAGTAGATGGAGCAATTATTCATGATAAGTTACAACCTATGGAAGTGCTACAGCCATTGTGAAGAAAAGTGTCTCTTTATAGAGAAGAAGATCCTTCAGAATTTAATTTTAAAAAATAGTCGTACGACATTCACTTGACTGAAATAGGTTAGTTAGTCGACTGAATTACATGGATCTTTATCTTGCAAGAAAATAATTGAAAAAGCATTAGATTCAGTCAACTGAATTTGTACATTTAATCGACTGAACACTGTGAAAAATTATTGTATACTATTGATTCAATCGACTGAATCAAGTCTTTCACTATACCATAACAGCCATTTTGTAACATTTATTTTTTTCAATTGGCAACACTTATTTGTGTTGTAGATTAATCACAATAATACCTGTCGCTAAGCTAAAAATGTGTGACCGAAAATACACATTTATAAATATTTTATTGGCAACACATATTTGCGTCTAAATTGAAATTATATTTGGTTGGGGCAAAAAAAGTAAATGAGTATCTTTCCATCCGTGGCCCTAATTCCCATCCATCTCCACACTTTTTTACTTCTTCTCTGGTGCTAATAGAAAAAAATTGTGGAACTCAGAGGTGCATTCAGTTTTTTCTCCCATGCCCAGTTAAAAATAAGGTACTGTATTCTGGTTTGAATAGTGATAAAGAAAACAATGTAAAATAGAAATAATAAATAGTGATAAATATGAAATAGAGCAGATTGGTGCGCCGCGCGAATCTCACCTTCGATACGGGGCTGTACTTTTAGTGACAGTCTCGTTATGGTAAGATTCCCACAGCAAGATGGGACGCATCTGGATAGCTCCCTTACATATGATGGGTATTATTTTTGTCTCCCCCGTATCGCTCTTCCGGTACGCCTTTACCCTGTTCTTTCCCAGCAGTTAGCTGAGTCGGGGGTATCAGATCCTGTTATCCCAGCCTCATCATTCTTTCGCTCTTTAGCAGCACCTATCTGCCCCGTTTCAGATCAGAGCCGGTGGCAGTGCACTGTTCGCCTTATTCGCCTTCCCTTTTGCTTACGTTTTACTTCTGCTGTTTCTGCCCCTCCTGTCCCTTCGCGTTCATCTCCAGCGTTCTGCTCAGCAGAGTGCTCCTTACCCTCCTCTTCATGCTCTCTGTCCATTACCATCCCGATGATGAGTAAGGCAGAAATTGCGCTTCTGAATGAGCGCCTTGATTGTCTGTCCAGGAACTCTTGTTCGGAGTTTGCTGGGGCTTATCGGTCATCATCGACCGATTGTGAGGAGTCATCTATGGCTTCTGTTGAGCCCGCGGTTTCTTTAGCTCGTCCTCCCCGTCGCAGAGTGCGCAGAGTCCATTCTACTCCTCGCACCATCCGTACACGCTCTATAGCGGCGTCCGAGCAGGTCGATAGATCTTCTCGACACTCACTATATCTTGTCTGAGTTCGCTAGGTCCTTCTGCTTGTTGTTGTCTGCTTTATCTTTCTTCTTTTCGTTTCATCATGTCGAATTTTCTCTTCTGGAATGTTCGCGGTATTGGGAACCATGATTCCTTGGCTAGGCTTAAACGCATTGTTCGGAAACATTCGGTCGGTGTGCTAGCAATCCTGGAACCTCTTCTAGACCCGGTGGGAATAACCAGTACCGTCTTATCCTTAGGTTTTGGCGGAGGGTCTGCCAATGTAACGGGTAAGATTTGGATTTTATGGTCCAAATCCTATTCGGTCCACCCTATTTTCGACTCCTCTCAACTCTTATCGGTAGCCTGCACTTCTTCTTTCTTTGCTTCTCCTTTTATGTTTTCGGCAGTGTTATGCCAAATGTGTTCGGTCAGACAGGCTAACTCTTTGGTCCGATATTTTAGGTCTCGGTTCTATGGGTTTTTCTTCCTCGGTGATTGGCGGCGATTTCAATATCGTCGCATGCCAGGCAGAGAAACGGGGTGGAGCTGCCATCAACCGTCTTGCAATGGCGGATTTTAACTCTTTCATTGTCGGATCTGGTCTCTCAGAGCTCCCGTTCGTGGGATCGGCGTTCACCTGGTCTAATAACCAGGTTGGCCCTAGTCGTATCCTATCCAGGCTAGACCGGGTCTTTGGTTCGGAGGATTGGTTTCGATTACCTTTCTCTTTCTCGGTTGTCCATCTTCATCGGACCTTCTCTGACCATTCCCCGCTAATAGTTCGTTGCTCTCCTTTTTCGCTGTCTGGGCCCTCGTCTTTTCGCTTCCAAAGTATGTGGAGATCTCACCATACTTTTCATCAAGTGGTAGCTGATTCTTGGTCAGCTCCCATCATCGGTCCTCCCTGTTCTGTTTTCAGTCGCAAGCTGAAGCGCCTCAAGGGCTGTCTTAAAGTGTGGAACACGAACGTATTCAAGAACATATTCGATCGTGTTCGAACTGCCGAAGAAGCTCTAATTGTTGCGGAAGCTTTGGTTGATGAGTCTCCGTCATTATCCAACAAGGAGGCGTGGGCTTTTGCTCAATCCTTTTTTGCCTCGGAACTTCGTCTTGAGAATGACTTCCTTCGCCAAAAGGCGAGAGTCAAGTGGGTAGTCGACGGCGACGCGAACTCCAAGTTCTTCCACTCTTTCATTCGGAAAAAAAACAACCTTCTTACCATTCGGGAGATCATGCGCCCTGATCTATCTTTAGCATTGTCGCCTGTGGAAGTCATAGATACAATTGTGACTCACTTCCAATCCTTCCTAGGCTCACCTTCGGTTTCCGAAACCGACCCTTCTCTTTTAGCTTTCATTCCCAGGTTGGTCCTCTCGCCAGAAAGTGATATCCTCTCAGAATTCCCGTCGCCTGAGGAAATCCGAGCTAGTGCTTTCGCTCTAAGTAAAGATAGTGCTAGCGGCCCAGACGGTTTCAACGGTACCTTCTACCGTTGCTGCTGGCCTATTATTCAGGTTGACTTATGTCGTGCTGTTCAGTCTTTTTTCGTTGGTAGTTTCCTCCCCTCTAGCTGGACATCCACCAACCTTTTTCTCATCCCGAAGTGCGACCTACCGCGCTCCTGTGGCGACTTTCGGCCCATCAGCCTTTGTAACTTTTCTAACAAGGTTATTTCCAAGATTTTAGCTACCCGGTTGGCCCCTTTCCTTGAGCGTATTATCTCTTCATCCCAAGCGGGCTTTGTTAAAGGGCGCTTAATTTTTGACAATGTGCTGTTGGCTCAGGAACTTATTTCCCAGTTAGACAGGAAAGTGCGGGGCTCTAATGTTGTTTTCAAACTTGACATGGCTAAGGCTTACGATCGTATGTCGTGGTTTTTCATCATTAAGGTCTTGAGAACTTTCGGTTTCCCGGAAACATTCATTGACCTTGTTTGGAGGCTTATCTCCAACTGCTGGTTCTCTGTGCTCATTAACGGTTCGGCTAATGGGTATTTCAGGGCTGGGAGAGGTCTACGCCAAGGAGACCCGCTATCGCCTTCTCTTTTTGTGATCGCGGCTGAGGCTTTCATTCGCGGTCTACATTCCTTGACGATATACGGTCAGATCCAGCGTTTCGGGATTCCGAGGGGCTGTCCTCTCATATCGTCTCTGTCTTTTGCAGATGACATTGTTATCTTCTCGAACGGTAGTCGCTCATCTATTCGGAGGCTCCTTAGTTTCATTCATCTTTACGAGAGATCATCCGGTCAGCTCGTTAACTCTTCGAAAAGTAGTTTCGTCCGGGCGAAGGATTGCTCCCCCTCTAGAGCTTCCTGGATTGAGACAATTTCTGGTTTCAACGAGACCACGCTTCCTCTTCCCTACCTGGGTATAGTTCTGTACCGCGGTAGGAAGCTTAATGCTTATTTTGATCCTTTAGCTGACAAGGTACGGGGTAAGGTCATTCGTTGGAATGCGGCTCTTCTCTCTCAGGCTGGCAGACTGGTTCTCATAAAGTCTGTGTTAGATTCAATGGGAACTCATGTCTTTGCGACTATGACCCCTACCGCCTCCTTCTTTAGGTCGTATCGTTCTTTGGCCTCTTCCTTTTTCTGGGGCAACAAGGAAGGCGATCGCCGCCATCACTGGATCTCGTGGGACTCGGTTTGTCGCCCCAAGAACGAGGGCGGATTGGGGTTGCGCAACCCCAAGGATATTTGCTCCGCCTTCGCTTGCAAACTGTGGTACAGATTCGGTGCTAACAACTCTTTATGGTCCTCTTTCCTACACGCTAAGTACCGAAGGCTTGCGGGCACTAATTATACGGGTTCTCCGTCCTATGCTAGCGAGACGTGGAAGCACATGCAGTCAGTGAAATCCTTATCTGACTCCCATGGCGGTCTTTTAGGATGGGACGGCGCTCCGTTTTCCATCCTCAGAGCTTGGACTTCGATTCGTATTCCTTCCCCCATTCGGCCTTTGTTTTCTTTCATCTGGGATTCTCGCTCTCCACCAAAAGTTTCGACCCTCATGTGGCGTATCCTCCATGATGGCCTTCCTTTAGACGAGAACATTCAGCGGATAGGCATCCCATTAGTTTCCCGTTGTAGTTGCTGCGACAATAGGGATTCAGAATCCTTGAACCATTTATTCTTCACTGGTTCTACAGCCAGATCTTGCTGGAACTTCTTCGGAAATTTGGTAGGTGTCCGAGGAATTACCAGATCTGTTAACGATCTACCTTCATCATGGTGGTCTGGGAACTCCAGGAAATCTCTTCGTGCGATCATTCATCGCTTAATTCCTTGTCTCCTTTGCTGGCACATTTGGTGTGCTAGGAACAAGGCTATCTTCGATAGTACTCCTATGGAGCCCGTGACCATTATTAGGCGAGTCAGGAATGATGTATTCCTTGCTTTTCGAGGTCGGCCTTTCAGGGGACGATTAAGTCCCGGTATCCATCCTCTTGTGGGTCTACTTTCTATTACTTGTGCGATAAGGTCCGCTAGAACGGGAATCGGTTGAGTGTTCCTGTCAGGGCGTTGGTCTACATCCAACGTTCCTGACTCTCCCCCCCCCTTATTGTTTGTTTTGATGTGGTCTCTAGTTTTTCAGGTCCAGGTTTTGTAGGGAGTTTTATATTCTCCTAGGATTGATTCCATTGGTTGCACTTCAGCTTTCTGTTATTCTAGTCGGATGTTGGTATCCAGAGCTCATCTGGTATTGCTGTTTCGCTGGTTGGGTTTGTCTGAGGCCAGCTTTTATGGTTCTCTATGGTTAGCGAGTGTTGGCTTGCGGTTCTATATGGTTCTTGCACTCTTTGTCGGTGGGTGGTTTTCTTTCAGGTGGACTGGCCTACACCTTTGGGTGTAGCGGGATTGTTGGTTGAGCGGCTGTTTATTTAGTCCTTTTAGCTTTGTATTATGTTGCTTCTGTCAGCTTAGCTTTTTCTTCTTTTTTCTGATACTTTGTTTAACGGGTATGTGGGTCGCATACTTTGTATGTCTTGCTGTATTTTGTGAGCCGTTGGAGAAAGGCTTGTTTCTCCATTCTATTATAATATTCTGGTTTTTGAAAAAAAAAGATAAATATGAAATAGAGGAACAGGCAATGCATCACGGGATGAATGAGTAAACGGGCGTGATATGCATGATCTGTCACGCTGTTTAATTTTACATGCCATGTGATGTGATACTGCCAAAAAGAATAAAGAAAAAATTGTTAATATGCAAAAATGTAGCAAAAATTGTAAATGGTTCAAGACAAAAATTATGCATTGATTTCAGAATGTATCTATAGAATCCTTAATGAAATTTTTATTTCCTATGTCTGATACAACAATTAATGAAGCCAACTTTGGCCCTTGTTTGCCTTCATGAGGTTCATCTACTGGTAAATACATTTTATCACAATAATGCTACCTATATTATAATGCACCAAAATAAAGTGAAGTATTTAAACTTATATCTATAAAAGAGAAGAATGGATGTAATTCAATAGAGATATGGTTAGTCCAATAGTAGTCAGGACATCTATTTTATGTTCTTTTTTAGATTCTACACGGTTCTTTAGTCCTTACTAGTAAAATCTTTTGAAATCAGCCAGACCTGTCAGAAATTTAACAGTTTCATGTAAATAAAACAACACAAGCTTTAAATGTGGAGAAAGCATAAATTTTCTTAAATAAAAATATTAATAGAGAGAATGATCTACCTACTTCTATTGAGAATTAATGAAGCACTAGACGAACAAGGACAGAAGAAGTACACTTTAAATTTATAGCTACTGCTGAAAATGTCATTGATTATCATGCATGGACAAATCTATTTCATAACTTAAGACTAAAGCTAGGAAAAGCAAGAGTTTTAAGATGAGTTCCACCCTTGGTAACTCTGAAATCGGGGTACACATTGCAAAATAATTATGTTGTTCCTATTTTGAACGTAAGTGGACTAGTATTTTCCAATTGAACTGTTAGATGTTTTTTCATGACAAATAGACATTGGTTATAAGAACAAATAACATCAGCTCTGTTTTGGAGGTAGAGGTACATTAGTGATGAATGTGTGTTATAACTTACATCCCTGATTTATGTAACATAGGTTCATGTACTTGTTCTTTTTTTGTTGGTACACTTATAAGTTGTTACTGACTAAATAGCATTTAATATTGCAACTGTCCATTCAAATATCTCAAATTGTATACGTGTCATATTTTTTTTTCTCATAAGGACGGAATAGTGGTTGGAAAGCTAAAAAGATATGCTTTGATAAAGCTTATACCGCGCCACAAAGTCCAATCCTACTTATTTTTATCTTTTATGTAATTTTATTATAGTGTATCTACTTAAATTGAATTAGTTATGCAAATTGATTTTTGTAGGGAGATCTGGAGCGTTTGGCTATTGTTTACTTTTAATACAAGCATAATTCAGGTTAGATCCAAACGATTTAGTGGATAAGCTAACCACCGAGGATGAAGAATCTTGCATAACTAATAATATGCTTAAGTTTGTACTATTGACAAAGAAAACAATTAGAATGGATATCAACAGTCATGCAACTTACATAAACTTCCTTCCATTTTTTCCATCTTAGGACATGTAAATGCTTCAATCAAGTTTTTTCAATCTTTTAATATCATAACCTAATTTTGTTGCTATTTTAATACGTAAACCTACTTTTGTTACTATTTTAATACATAAATTAAGTAAGGTAGCTGTTTATGCTTTTGTTAAAAGTTTCAGGCTAGACTGGTGCTATGTACATAATTTATGGAACTAGCATAATACAAACAAATATGCATTGCAGAAATATATCTAGACATGGTAAATTGTCTACTTCTTCCTGTTTCAATTAATGGTTTGGTTAGATATTAAAATCACTTGTTTCAACTAATGGTTTGGTTAGATTTGAAAAACATTAAATTGGTCTTTGTGTTAATTGGTTAGATTTGCATATTATCTATTACTTTGGAATATTCTGTTTAGTATAGGTCTCAACTTAATGTTATATTAAATGTAGAGGTACTTCTGACAGTAAGAGAAGTTATTGTTGAGTAATTACACTACACCATTGTGGCCTTTGTGCCTCAGTTTTAAAACTGAGGCTAAACTAAGACACTGTGCCTCAGTTTTAAACTGAGGATCCTCAATTTAAAACTGAGGCATAGTGCTTCTGTTTGGCCTCAGTCTAACTGAGGCATTGTACCTCAGTTTTAAACTGAGACACTGTGCCTTAGTTTAAAACTGAGGCCAAACTGAGGCAAGTACAAGTAGCCGCATTATATTCTCCTCTCAAGCAATGTCTTGAACTGATTATTAGATAAACAATATGAATTTTAAATGCTATCAAACATGTCACTGGACAAATTCAGGTTCACTAAACTTTATAAATAAACAATATGAATTTTAAATGCTCTGTAGAATTGATTATTAGAAACATAGGATTATGATTAATTATTATTCACTCGTGCATGCCAAAGAATTCATGCATGTGTACATTTTACATTTATTTATGCTTAAATTGTTTTAATAATGAACAATATTTTTCTTTAACAGGCTAAAGGGTAAAACTTTCTCTTTATGTCTAATTTAAGTTCAATAGAGTGGATTAAAAATCCACATAGAAATACTAAAGAATATAAGCAAGGCGTTCTAGACTTCATGAGTTTTGTCAAGAATCACTCATTCCTCGATGCTAAAATATGCACTTGCCCTTGTACTAAGTGCATAAACTCTAAAAAGTCTTTATTGGAAAACGTTGAGAAACATTTAATTATACATGGTATGGTTAAAATGTATAATAGGTGGTTTTTCCATGGAGAGATGAACAACAATAATACGGTGGTGAATCATGCACAAAATATTATTCGAGAGCCTCATATTCAAGATCAAATTCAAACCGACCATTGCGTAGAGGAGCTCTTAGAAATCTCGTAGATGATGCTTTTGGAGTGCATAATATGCCACAAGCTAGTGATGAAGAGGATGTTCAGCAGACAATTATTGGTAATTCTTGTTCTTTCCATGGAGAAAAGCACCAAGAATACACAAACAAAGCAAATGAGAAACTCTATTCTTCTTGCGAAGACGGGCTTACAACATTAGGTGTAATTATTGAGCTTCATAACCTTAAAAAGAGTTTAATTAGTCGGGAAATAGTATGACAGAGTCATTGAAGCGATTGAAACGTTGGCTTCCAAAAGAAAATTATTTGCCTGACAAGTATCCCATGATGAAGAAAATGTTAAAGGATTTGGGAATGGAGGTGAAGTACATACATGCATGTGAAAATGATTGCATATTATTTTGGAAAGGCAACGTTGATGCAAAAGAATGTCTTCAATGTCATAATACAAGGTATAAAACTAAAAAAATAGTGTTAGTAGAGGTCAAATTAACGAAGGAACCAAGAAAAGTTTTAATACATTTTTCTATAATTCCAAGATTAACTAGATTGTATAGTATACCATGGATAGCTCATAAAATGCAATGGCATAAGAAAGTTAAACCCTCATGGAATTCCATGCGACGGCCTATAGATTCAGCTGAATGGAGATCAATCAAAAGTCGATGGTCAGAATTTGCTAGTAAAGGACGCAATGTTTGGCTTAGTATTGCTACTAATGGGTTTAATCCAAGGAGTCCTCTCCAATAGTTATAGTTGTTGGCCCATTTATTTAATACCTTATAACCTACCCCCTTCATTGTGTATGAAATCACAATTTCAAATGCTAAGTCTATTGATTCCCGGACCAAGAGCACCAACTCAAGACATTGATGCATACTTGGAACCTCTTATAGATGAATTGAAGCATCTTTGGGTCGAAGGAGCGTCTATTTTTTATACAGTAAGCAAGAAATTTTCAATATGAAAGCAATATTACTATGGGGAATCCATGATTTTCCAGCATTTGGTAATTTATCTGGTTGTGTGATGCACGGTTATAAGGCATGTCCTATTTGTGCTACCAAGACCAAATCAGAGCACATCGACAACAAGATCGTCTACCCAAAGTATAGAAGGTTTTTAAAGGATGGTCATCCATATAGAGCATTAAAACACAGATGGTATAAGGATGTTGAATGCAAAGAACCTCCAACTCAATTAAGGAGCTCGTCTCTCTTAGTGAAGCTTGAGCGTATCAAATATGTTCCGGACAAACTACCACAAAGCAAGAAGAGGATGATTTCTGAAGCTTATGATGATGTAGATTGTTTTGTCGATGAGGATGAAAGACCGGTGTGGTATAAGAAGTCAATTTTGTTTGACTTAAATTATTGGAGCAGTCATAAAGTTCGTCATACTATTGATGTGATACACACTGAGAAAAATGTTGCTGAAAACCTCATCAATTTCATGTTTGATAAAGGAAAACGATCTTCTAAATATGCATGGAATAAGATTCAAAAGATATAATGTTGTCAAGTTCTTAAAGATGCAAAACTTCCATAATGCCTTCCAACTAAGTTACACGGCCTTATATGTCTTCAACCACCCAGTTTGCAAATTAAAAAGAAATATGATTATCATATTATTGTCCAATATTTGCTCCTTATCATGGTTCAACATGCATATCCAAAGTGTCGTGAGTTCAGACGAACTATTTTACAAGTAAGCTTGCACTTCAACATAATATGTTCAAAAGTTCTAGTTCGGGAGTATGTGCAAGCTGCTAAAGATATGATTGCTGAAGCATTATGTGTCTTGGCACACTATCTTCCAATGCAATTTTTTGATATAAGCATCCATTTGATGGTACATTTAGCTGATCAAGCTCTACTTTGTGATCTATCGAACTATATACGGATGTATCCATTTGAAAGGCAAAATATTGTTTTTGCATTCGAATTATTTCACCTAAGGGCTATGAAGTAACTGACTGGAAATATACATATTAATTTTTAGGTACTAGGGCTACGAAGGATTGCAAAAACATACGTAGTAATAAAAGGTATATAGAGGGATCAATTTCTGAAGCATACCTTGTTTCAGAATCAGTTCGATATGTAATGGTGATGGTATTTCAACACACTCTTATTTACATATTTAATTGATTTTTTTCAGTTTTAGAAAATGATCATGTTATTTATTAACCAATTAACTACTTAATTATATTTTCATTATCATCAAGTCATCATCAAGTTTAAATTATGGTGTATATGACTGTTTCATGAATTTTTTTCTCCCTTTCTTGTAATAGGAAGAATTTGACATGGATGTAGATCCTATCATAACTCGATCGTTATTGGAGAAACATTTCCCACCATTTTATAGAACAATGAAGTCACCATTATGAAAAAGTCTTCTTAGGGTTGATGGAACAATGATTCCTAAACGTGTTGCTATTGATAGATGTCCAAAGGATATTGATAAAGTGTGGTGGGAAAAGTTTGTTGGTATTGAGTATACCGATGAAAAGATGGAGCAATGTAAAAGAAATGCCAAAAACAAAGCAAAATGTCCGATCGCTCATACTCTTGGAAGAAAACCTTAGCATAGAGTGCACGATGAGATGATATTGAAAATATCTTTTCTAAATAGTCGTTGATTATAAAATGTTATACCAATTATGCGTTAACTTTGTTCTTTCTTGCAGGTCTTAGCAAACCCGAAAAAAAAATTCAAGAGCGATGGTTTGGAAGGCTGGACATATAAGAAAATCTGGAGAAGTACTACCATGTGCTGTGGAAACATATGTAAGTGTTTTGATTGCAACATTAAAATGCTCATCAGGACTGAAATTAAAAATAAAGGTACATGTAGCTTTCTCATAGAATATATCTTTCGTCATCTTCTACAAATATATTCTGGTGATTGCTCCTTTTGCAACATATATATAATCTACTGATTCCTTGTTTTTTCTAAAATATATCACATTATGTGTATGAGTGGTTTGGATATTAATATATCTCAACTTAGTTGTAAATTGTTCACTACCGTGCATTTAATTTAAATCTCCTTGTGAAAAATATTCTTTTTTTATTTCTTAGTTAATTTTTTTGTTTCCATTTCTACCTTAACTGAATGGCCTTTAGAGAGAAATAAAAGAGAGAAAAATAGCAAATCAATTTGTTAATCCACATTACTTGAAAAAATATAGTGTGTATATTAAAATCTAAGTGTGTATTACTCACTGAACTTGTGAACACATATAAAATTATCCTAAATTATCGAAATCAAATGATAAAAAATAAAATCATCAATTACAAAGAAAAATCAAATTATATGAAACTAATAATTGAAAAATTATTGGCAATATAAATTCATTAGCTCGATTATTTCACTACAATAGTAATTAATTTTAACTTTATACTAAAATAAGAATATAAAAAATAAACGGTTTGTCTTTTTAGTCAATGGATTAGCTTTTCTATTATTTCAGTAAAGAATATGTTGTTTATTGCTTTCTGTTACCTATATAACAATGAAATGTTAACCCTTGAAAATATGATAATGTGTATATTCATGGACTAGCTGTATTGTTATTTATGAATTAGGATATCATGCTTCCACTTTTGTTAAAAAAACAAAATACAAATAATAAATAAATTAAAAGTAAATAATCAAAAGTAGGTAGTTGAGCAATTAAGTTTGAAAATAATGACAGATCCGAATGTTCACTTTTAAAAATAAAAATTCCGTTACTTCATAATTTATTCAAATTCATTATTGGTAATATGTTAATTCATAGTTTGTTCAAATTCAATGCTGGTAAGTAGATTGAACAAACAATCGGTGTGTTTAGTTTTCCAATCACAGTGCACCAGAGCCGTTTTGTTATTATCTCCAAAAGAAAAGGTTTATTAGGACACAAATAAACACGTAATTCGTAACACAATAATCTTAACGTTAAATATTTGTGTGTTTTTATTTGTATTTAAAATTTAAAGAAACCGCTCCCAACAAATTTTAACAATTGAACTATTGTGAGAGAAAAAAATAATAGTCTTCAATATGCAAAATATTGAAATTCTACGCCCATAAACAATAATAGAAACGTTGACTTGTTACAAGAGGATAAAAATGAAATGGTAAAGTACTCTAGTGTTATGTACAAGGGTAAACATATTACAACACATGAAACCTTAGACAAATAAAAGAACACAACTTATGAAATGATGATGATGCATTTTCAGTTTTTGCAACATTCTTAGGAAGAAGCCCTCCATTGCAATTGTATTTGAATTCGACCATTCTTCGAATCAATCAAATGGTACCTCTCATTTGTTCTCTTGTTGGCTACCACATTAGCAAGTTTTATTTCAACGAAACCCGAAGATTCCTAGTAAGAGCAAACAACTAAGGCACTTGTGCCTCAGTTTAAACAACTGAGGCCACTTTGGCCTCAATTTAAAACTGAGGCAATGTTGGCCTCAGTTTAAACAACTGAGGCCATGTTGGCCTCGGTTTTTTCTGAGGCCATTGTTGCCTCGGTTGTTTAAACTGAGGCCATGTTGGCCTCGGTTTAAACTGAGGCCATTGTGGCCTCAGTTTAAACAATTGAGGCCACTGTGGTCTCAGTTTAAAACTTAGGCAATGTTCGCTTCAATTTAAAACTGAGGCCATGTCCGCTTTTAATGTCTGTTAATGCCTTTTTATTGTATATATATGAAATGCCTTTAATGTCTGTTAATCAAAAAAAATTATAATCCAAACATGTCATTGCATATATGAAGTACTTAATTTCAAATTATCGTCCTTGCATATTTGCTTGTTTTATTTAATGTCCTTTTATTGTTAAATCATGTGCTATCACCTTGATTACTATTTGTCATTCTTTTTAGTATAAATTTCAATTTAATATGCTATTGAATGCATGTAGGTACTTATAGAAGAAGTAGAAGAAAAGAGGAAATTGGATGGTAGTTCTAGTGGTAATGGTGAAGTAGAAGATCTTGAAAGTGATCCAATTGCGGAAGTTTTTGGTTCCGATAGAAAGAAAAATTATTATCGAGCAGCTAGTTCTACTTCTTCTATGAAACAAGTAACGATGAATCAAGTGGTAAAAGCTATAGCTGAAAAAAGGCAAGCCGTGGATTTGTCTGTTTGGAAATTGGAGATAGAAAGGCAACTAGCCAATCAAGTTAATGATGCCATCAAATCAATTACTTCAACTTTTATGAAATTTATACCTAATTTGCAAGAAAAGCATGTTGCAAGTTATGTGGTGACTCCACATACAGAAGGTGCTTCTAATTTATGAGATTCTCATATGACAATAATCTAGTTGCCACTCCAACCATCTCACATAAAGATATTCATTCTTCTACAATGGAAAAAAATGTAATGTTATTGTCACAAGATTTAGAGATGGATGTAGCCAAAGGTTATGTTGGAACACGAACAACTTGTCATTTTAGGAAGGTGATACCGAATGTAGAGGAAGTTATTTGGGTGGTTAAAGTTCTGGAACTAGATGCACCAGTTTACGATGGTTCTCAAAATGGAATGTACAAGCTATGTAAATTTTATGATGGAGGCTTCGTTATATAGCCAGAGTTTCGTATTCGGTATTTGTAGACTTTAACTATGAACTATGTCTTTTCTTTTGTTATTGCAATTGGTATTAGTATGGAATTGGTAAACTATGTATTGACTTAATTATGTATTGAACTTCTCTTTTGTTAATTGATACTCTGTTTTATTATTGATTATTAATATTGTTTATTGATATTGATTGGGTTATAATTTGCTAAATTAAGATAATATTTCGTATTAAATATATTCTGCATTATATCTTTTAACATTCAAACCATTATATCTTTCAACATTCACATTACTGATAAGTGTTTATTTGTTTGTATTTATTTGTAACGCTTATAAGCGTTGGAAGATATTTTTCCCTAACGCTTATAAGTGTTGGAAGTTATTATTTCCCAACGCTTATAAGCGTTGGAAGATATTTTTCCGCCAACGCTTATAAGCGTTGGGAAAAATATCTTTCAACGCTTATAAGCGTTGCAAATAAATGCCCACGCCCCTATAGCGGCACATATAAGTGTTACTAAAATGCTTGGCAACGCTTATACTCGTTGGGAATCTTCTGTTTTGGTGTAGTGTTTCAATCGACTGAATCTGTTCTCTTGTTGTTTTCAAAACCTTGGAAAATAGTTGACAGTGTATATGTGTGTGTATACTACTTCAAGGAGATTTTAACATGTGTATACTCTAGACTAATGCTCTATGACTGATATTATAATTTTATGTCATCATCGTTTTGTCTTCGTTATATAGATCTCTTTGATTAGCTAATTTCATGCAAATGTTGATAATATAAGCAATACTTTCTTGTATAGTTGTCACTATCGAAATATGAGGTTCTAACATTCTCCCCCTTTTTCATGATGACAACTATACAAGTTAAAAAATGATAGAGCAATATATAATCCTCCTTCTAACTTTATACTCCCCATACTGATATTGCTATATAACTTTTTCTCTCCATTTGTCATCGACAAAAAGGAAGTAGATAATAGTAATATAAACATTAAAAGTGGTAGCATACATATCAACAAACTTGAACATCACATAACAATAATGACAGAAGCACAAACACTATCCATATACTAACACATTACAACATATCCACTAACAATAAAACATTTGAACAATAGACATGAACAAGGAAAGTCACAAATAACATACTAACACATCCGCAAACACAAAACAAAAAGTCACAAAACACTTGACAGTCACAACCACATAACACCAAATAAGTTTCAAATAACTTAATACATGAGCACTTGAAAGTAAACATAGTTAATCAAGCTTACCACCCTTTAAAATTCCCCACTTCCTCCACTATCCTCAGTGGTTTCTTCTTCTCCTTCCTATGAAGTTGTCCATCTAAAATCATCTGAAGTAGTTGGAACATTTGCTTCTGAATGAAGAGGAGAAGTATGAGCCGTAGGCAATGAATAAGACACTTTGTTTCAAATTCTGCCTAATAAACCTTTGATTTTGTCGAGCTTACTATCCATTCGAACCACGATGCTTTCGGCACGGCATAAGCGATGCTCCAGCTTGCTTTGGTTTCTGGATAAAGCAACAAAAAATTGTCATGTACTTGAATCCATTGTTCACTCTTCTATGGCATCGTCATCACTTTCTTCAACACATTATGCTTGAGAGAAAGAAACTCTTGGTTTGGGTGGTTAAGGATTTCCGAAAGCTTTATTTAATTTCCATTGTTCAAAATAAATGATGTTATGGTATTCAAATCTTGGTGGAAGAGACATGAGACTTAAAGTTTTGGAGCTGAGACAACCAATGGTGGTATATTCAATATCGGGGATGTTGACTTGAAAGTTCATTAGGATCCTCATTATATATTACCATAATGAATTGTTTTGGCATTTCAATTATGAAATGAACCAATTTCATCCATAATTACCTTAGACCAATTTACTCGCTTTCCACCTCCTAAAGCATAGAGACATTGATAATTATGTTTATAGATAATTTCATAACTACATGTTCTAGGAAGTAATGAGTGAGTGAGAACCCAATGCATAATTCTAGCTTTTGGATGTAGAAATTTAGCTTTTAAGGTTACAAGATCATCAGTAAGAAATTGATAACTAATTTCATCACGTTATAGTATGTTAACTTCAATGTTATCTAAATCTTCGCTATCCGAAGAACAATGCAAAATCATGCCTATTCGTTGAATGGGTAAAATATCCCCACAAACTAAACTTCAAATGATATCCTCATGATTCTACGGTTTATAAAAATCAAGATTTAGATTAGCATAAAAGCTTTTTACCAAAAGCATATAAATTTTGAGATTGTTGGTGTCATAGTTAATAAGGTAATCAATGTCATTAGCTTCAGCGAATTATCAAATAGTATAGCCATCAAAATCTTGAAACTTAATGAAGGATCCCTTAAAGACACACATATTTTTCATCTTTTTAAAGCGACGAATAGCCACGTCATTGTAGAGCTAGCTGCAGATTAGGGTTTCAGATGGTTCAATTGTTGATAATGAAGGTCGATCCTTTCTTTTCTTTGATGCCGGTGATTTTTAGTGGAGAGATTTGAGAGTAAAGGTTTATAAAAGAAATTTGGTTTTGGTTTGCTTTTTGGAGAAGAAGATGAATGAATGAGGTGTGGTCAAGTCTGTATATAGGGTTTGAAGAGGTGTAAATAGTGTGAATGGGTAGATATCTCAAAAGGTGTGTATGTTTGACCAATCCTCTATTTTAAAAATAGGAATTTACGTAACAGTCGACTGAAATTATAAGTTCAGTCGACCGAACTACAGAAAATCCTATCTTGAAAGTTTCTAGTGTAAATCTGGGGTTTTCAGTCAACTGGTTTTATTGGTTCAGTCGATTGTTTTTGGTGTAACATTTATAGTAAACATAGGATCCAGTCGACTGTTTAATATAGTTCAGTCGACTGGTTACTGAAGATTTTCATTCTGTGTTTTATTATTGCTTTATTTTATTTTCTTTGAATCGTGTTTATAGTGAATGATTTTATTGATTTACTTTTATATCATTATTTATCGCAACAATTTATTTATATATATGTGTGTGTAAAATAACATAAAATACAAAAGGTAGCAAATATTTATTTATTAATTTTTAGACGGACCCAATCTTCGTTCAATGACCCTGCTTCCCAAGAGTTTCTTGTTTTGAGTTATGATCTTTGTCCGGATTTCTGTTAGACGAGGAGAGCTTCGATGAATACTATCCTTTTTTGGTGATCGTCCACACAATGCCAAAATGGACCTCTCAAGAAAATTTAGATGTGCTCCCTGTCTACGTTTTTCCCAGTACATTTGTTTTTGAAGCCCATCATTTCTTGTTGATAATGATGTTACTCATCGATGTGTTGTTCATTGTAAGATGATGGTACAATGTTAAAGTTAATTGACCGTTTCACTTTCTTTCCATTCGAAGACGAACCAGTATGATATGTTGTTGATGGAATTATCTTCTGCGAGGATGAACTTGAGGGTGGAGTTGTTTTTTAGGATAATGAACTTGTGTATTTAGAGGATGGGGAGTTATAATCTATTGAGAAAAAGATGAATCATTCCCAGATGCCATTATTTTGTTAAAATTCTTTTTAGGAAGTTTTATTGGTAAAAACTTTTCTTGTAATTAAAAACATAATTTTCCTGGTTTTTATAGCATTGGACGTATAAATAGTGTAGGTTGTATGGTTTTCATTTATCATCCATTAATTTTTCAAGGGAACTATTTATATATGCAACCCGTCTTTTCGACCCTTAGAAGTCGACACTAGTACATCAATGGTATTCACATGTCGAACAACTAAGTGCCAAAAAACATATTATTGGGGTGAAAGAAAAGAAAAATTAGAACATAATCTCACAACGTAGTGAGTAACATATAATATAATAATGATCTTTACAAAAGAAAACTGAAATTTAACATACATACATAAAATCAGAGTAACCAACCTATCATCAACCTGGACAGTTATAACAACTTGTCCTTACAATTTTCTGATAAATATAGACAAAAAACAAACAGTGGAAGATAAAGAAAATATGGGACTACATCTTGGAGGCATCCAACTCTTCTCCTATAGCTCTAGGTCCAGCTAAATTTGGAAAATATTCTCAGGCTGACCCGACAATATAAGAAAATTAACGTCCATATCAGTCTGGTAAAACCAGCATGAGAAACACAATTAAATGGATTCTTAATGTCTTATAAAACCTTTCAAAATAAAGATATCCCATAAGACCATGCTGCACATAAACACGAATGGGTTTTTACCTTACGATAACAAACCAATTTATAGAAAATTCGATGATATTATAATAATGTCTAGGATTTAAAGTAAATACTGAATCATAGCCGAAATTGTTACATTAATTGAATTCCAGCATAATAGGTATACAACTTAGTATGTAAATGCACTTATTAGAGAATTGATTTCATATAATGACAAAGCACCGGGGTACCGCCTGTCATAGTACACCTTTAGAATAATGTACCAAGGGCCTCACATGGACCCCCTGCCAACATAGGACCGGCCTATCCCTTACTGGATAGTACCGAATATTTCATCACCCCAGTTCTTTTGTAACCTTTCCCGAGAGCTCATGCACAACCAAATCCATAAATAAATAAATAAATATATACATATATCTAGAAGGGTGTTGACAATACTCTAATGAATACGATCCATGTAGCCCTGCCGCATATCCCCTATTTTCTCGGTTGATGAGGCTTGAGGATACATTTTACCTTTTAGAAAATCTCAATTGGAATGCTAACACTGCCCTCCAAGCGACAATCCAATGCTAGCATTCGTCTATACAAGTTGTTCAGGATATGAAAAAACTAAAGGCACTGCTTCTACTACATCCATTTTGTAATCACCCTTAGGATTAATAGCCCTTGCACTTCAAAGAGCTTCGTCTTCGATCCCATCATCTTCAAAATGCTTCCAATTCGAATGCTTGAGTTGGTTCAAAGTGGTTTTTGAATAATTCATACTTATCCGATCCCGGTCTCTTCGAAACAACATTCAAGAGTTTCCAGTAAACTCAACTCTAATTCTTTTGAAAATAAACAATCAATATATAAGAGCAGGGATCACCCCCTAATCGCTTAAGTGAATTGATCTCCTTATCATTTGTCCTAGAAGAATGCACGAGTTTATATGTATAGTATAGCATCCTCGAGTATAACTGTACCGTATAATTCTCGTGTTTTCTCCTATATATTTGCAGATTTAAAAATTGGTCCATATTTGATAATTGGTTATTTAACTATCAGATAAACAAACAATCAAATATAGATTTAATTCCATATGGGATCCACTAAGCCTCTTATTAATTAATCTTTCATTAGTTAAATCTCTTTCGATTATTTGATTTAAAATAGCTTCACAAAAGATATTTTTATAAACTCTTTATATTCCTTTCTATACTTAGAAAACATTTGTATACTAATCTCATGGGTATAAGTGTATTCACAAACCATTTTATTTTCAAAACTTAGAGAATATATCCATATAATTTTCTCAACGGTATAAGTATATTAACAAAACCTAAGTAAGATTTTCTCTTATCCAAATTTATATTTAAATGAGCTAAAAAATATCATTTAAATACTTACTATAAATCAAACCACTTATCATTTGGTGTTAAGTATGGAAAGAATGTTTTCATACCACCATAACTAAGAAGAATTAGTAATCAAAATCAAATCCCATTCCTTTATAAAATTCCCTTTCTATAAGCTCGTTTCATATTTACAACTACTTTTATAAAACTCCAAATTAATTTACAAAACTTCTTTTATAAATCTAAAATGATTTATAAAATCCCCTTCTATTTATAAAATTCTTTTATAAATCTTTCTTTATAACTTCTTTATAACTCCTTTATAAAAATTCTTTATAAACTATCATTTGAAAAATCTCCTTTAATAAATCCTTTTATTAAGTAAAATCTATTCTAATAACATATTAGTATTTATAAATACGTTTATTTAATTAATTGATTTCCTATCAAACACCAAAATTAAATAATTAATTAACTTTAAAACCTCATTAATAAATAATTAACAAACTTGCTTTAAACCATCATTTATAAACACTTAACCTCAAATTGATATAGAATTGAAGTTAATTTAAATCCATAAATTTACAAATTCGGGAAGAGGCTTAGCGACCACAATAGTACTAAATCAATTTACCATTTTATTCAGTTTGACTTCTCAAGTCACAAAATTGGTATTTACATGAGCAGGCTTATATGCAAATAAAATCAATTAGCAATCATTAGCTAATCCATCACTTATCCAATATTAGTTAATCCTTTTATTAATTATCTAGCCTATGAGTAAATGTCTAAATTAATATAATAGCAAAACAGAGATTTATTCTGCTAAAAAGATGTCCAAAATAATTAATTTAATTAAGTTATAGTAGAACGGGGATTTATTCTGCTAAACAGATGTCCAAAATAATCTATTCAATTAAGTTAAAGCAGAATGGGATTTATTCTTCAAAACGGATGTCATAATTAATTTATTCATATTTGTTCAGCTAGTTAATTGCATAGACAAAGAGAATCCCTTGTGTTTAAACAATTTTTGTTAAAGAAATCTGCTTTTTAAACAAACTGATCATTGGAAATAAAGAAATTAAAAATAAAAACCTTTATTTAATTGATTTAAAATAAGTTTAAACCTGTAACACCCCTTCAAAATGGGAATAATAGTCTCACATCGTGGAAAAACACTATGAAGTGGGTACTTATATACCTAAGCCTTCACCTCATAACAACGTTGAGGCCTTTTGAGGAACAAAACCCCACACTTTGGCTTGGCCCATGAGGCGGAGGTGACTAAGTTGGGGACAATATCACACGTTAAGTGAGGTGCGGGCTATTACATTGGTATCAGAGCCATACCCAGCCGGAATTGTGGTCTGTACGTGTTACAGCCACGACGCTTGGGTGGTGTTGTGTTCATGAGCCAACGAGGACGTTGAGCTCTAAAGGGGGGAGATTGTAACACCCCTTCAAAATGGGAATTATAGTGCCACATTGCGGAAAAACACTATGAAGTGGGTGCTTATATACCAAAGCCTTCACCTCTAACAACATTGAGGCCTTATGAGGAACAAAACCCCACACTTTGGCTTGGCCCATGAGGCGGAGGTGACTAAGTTAGGGGCAATATCATGCGTTAAGTGAGGTGCGGGCTATTACAAAACCTTTATTAAATAATAATTAAATCTTAACTTGATTGAGTAATTAAGTAATAATTAAGCCCTGCCTAATTTAAATATTAATTAAACCTCACTGAATTGATAATTAATTAATAATTAAACCATATTTAAATCATAATTAATTAAATAATTAACCCTTACTTAATTAATAATTAATTAACATCTTCTTAATTAATTAATTATAATTACTTACTTAATTAATAATTAAGATCTAATTACCTTTACTCAACTAGTAATTAAGTACTAATTATCTTTACTTAATTTATTAATTAAATAGTCCTTAGCACTTACTTAAGTAATAAGTAACAATTACCTTTTATCCTTTGAAATATGTTGATTTACCTTTTCCAAAAAAACACTTAAAAGGAAATCTGTAACGAACCACCTTTCTTACGCCGAAAGACTAGTCATTAAGGGTAGAAGAAAACGAAAGATGAGAAGAAACTTCACAATCACAGAATCTCACAACAAAATTAAACAACATATATTAATCAACAATAAGATTTTACATAGATACTGCCATACTAGTACATCAGAGTCATAATAGTATAAGTTCCAAACTGGAACAGTTATAACTACATGTCCTTACATCACTGATAAAAAATACATACATATATACATAGCGGAATAAGATAGTAGTTAGCTAACGTTGAAGCCACCTGCTCCAGCTCCTCCAAAATGCAATGGTGAGAAACCTAGATCACTTGACTGCTCATAAAAATTTGAGTACCCAAGAATTTTAGGAAAAGAAATAAAACTTCGGGTCAGACATGGGTTTGGTGTAAGTAAACTCAAACAACTGAATTATAACTTTTAAAATACTTCTAAAATCAAGGGTATCTCATAAGACCATGCCGCATATAAACACGGACGGGGTTTTTACCTTATGATAACCAAATCACTTTTACAGAAAATCCAGTGATATTATCATAATGTCTAGAGTTTTCAAGTAAATATATAACATAGCTAAAATTGTTACGTTATTAAATTCTAGTATAATAGGTATACAACTAAAATCGATGGTACTTACTGGGAAATGGATTCCATACATGACCAGGTATAACGACCCGTATTTTTACGGATCGAAACATCGTAAAACAGTTATCATTAGGTCGCATTATTGATAAGTCATCCATAGTCTAAGTCCTAGGTCGTATAGTAGTTAGGTCGGAGTAGACGACCTAAGAAAGTGGAGCGACCTAAGGAAGTTGGCGACCTAAGGATTTTGGGATAGGTCGTATAGGAGATAAGTCGTATGGTAGCTTAGGTCGTGGGGTAGGTTAGGTCGATTGGAGCGACCTATAGGAAGTTGGCGACCTAAGGTAGTGGACGACTTATGAGTTAGCAACCTACAGGTTGGAGCGACCTATAGTAGTTAGCGACCTAGTAGTTAGCGACCTAAGAAGTTAGCGGCAACGACCTAGTAGTTAGCGACCTAAGGGTTAGCGAGTTAAGGAGATAGGTGGGTTGAGTCGTTAGGCCGCGTGGATGTTAAGTCGTATCCTAGCTAAGTTAGTTAGGTCGTGAGCTTCTGTGTTGAGTTAGGTCATAAGCGACCTAAGTTAGTTAGGTCGTGAGCTTCTGTATAGCAGTTAGGTCGCGTGTGTGTTAGGTCGCAGGTGTGTTAGGTCGCGATCTCTGTTAGGTCGCTAAGCAGCATCTTTGTTAGGTCATAGGTCGCGTGGATGCGCATATGTGTTAAGTCGCTAGGTCGAAAGATCTGCTAAGCCATTAGGTCGTAGGTCGTGGGTGCGCAGATCTGTTAGGTCGTAGGTTGGGGTTGTTAGGTCATGGACGACCTAAGGAGGCGGACGACCTAGGAAAACTGCCTATAAATACACGTCCATTTCTTCATTTTTGGGATCGGGATTTTGAAGCGACGAAGTGCTGCCATTTTGAGAGCTTGAGTTCAACACTTCTTCACTTCTTTTCTCCACTTTAATCTTGTGCTTCCTTCCATCCAAATCGAAGATCGAATTGAAGATTCAAGAGCTTAGATTGAAGATCTACATCCATCAAAGAGAGATTTCATTGTTTGAAGTGGATTTTGATAGATCGAGTTAGATCCTTCGCTGTCCAGATCTGAAGTGTGTTGCTTTTAAGGTGTTTAGGTGATTTGGTGAGTGGTGATTATCTCTCACACGGATCCAAAGGAGTATATCGGATTGTTGGCTTGATTTAGTGTTAAAATAGTGATTTCCATGCATTTTCTTAAACCTAAGTATAGATCTATTGTTCATGATGATTTGACATCCATTTTACTACATGATTAACCTATGCAAGTTCATTCATCAAGTTATAGAGATATTACTCATGTTTCATGCTTGTTAGATTTCGATCCTTTATTTACAAGATTGCCATTATTGTTATAATTGTTTATTAGATCATGTTTGAATGTTTGATTACTTGGATTAATGATTGACTTGATTGATTGTTATGAATTAGTTGATTGATGATTTGATTTAGACAAGATGGTCGAAGATGATTCAAAAGCTAAGGGAAAGGCTCTTGAATTGGGAAAGCTGCTCATGGCATATGTAGCGGATGATGAAGCTCATATGGATAGATTTGATGATGATGATGATGTTAAGATGAGGCTTTGCTAGGATGTGATGAAGCGAGGCATGATATGAGATAGTCTTGGTCTAATCCAGACGGGATCATTCCAAGCATGTTGATAACTCGGTGAAATGGTTTGAGTTTGAGGATAATGGTTTGCTCGAGAGGCGCTTGAGCTAGTATGGAAATAGTCGTCGAGGAGGATGACTAGAAGGCTGAGATTTCATCATTGTTGAAGGTTCTAGCATGCTCAAAGCAAGAGTACGCTGGGCAGATTCGATAGTCCCTAAAGACTACTGATTGGTAGTCAAGTACTCTGGGCAGATTCGATAGTCCTAGGCACGGGTTTCGACGACGTGCTGAGTTATGTCTAGAACCGGGGTTTCCATTAGCCCTTGATGGACGGCTGAAAGAATGTGCCGGTCATTCAATTAACGGTGATATCGAAGCAATGATAACAGTGATAGCCAGAGTCATGGATGTTTGGTTGTATCGTCATTCGGTCTCAAGAGCGGTATTTTCTGGGTGCTTATCTGATCTTGGTTTAGGCCTTGGGGGTTTGTACTTGGAAAACATCGCCCTTGACTCGAGTGATAATTGCTTTACTTTAAATGTTTGCTTTGCTATGTTTGTTTCTGCTTAGTGTGTGTCCGGGGGCTATCACTGTAGAAAGAGGTGGAGTGGGAGGGTTGGATTCCTATTCCTTTTCCTTTATGCTCTTTTGGTATGTTGTTAGTTAATTTACCGCTCACTAAGACTGTTGTCTGACTCAAAGCTTTATGTTTAACTCTTATTGCCTTGGGCTGTTCATCCATTTTGGGATGGGCAGACTAGGTAGCAGGTGACAGGTGATGTTCTTACTTTCCACGATGCTGATGACGAAGACGAGCTGGAGGCTTACATATTATTTTCTTACTATATGTACTGGATGTTCCGCTGCTTTGTATAATTCTCTGAGTGATATGTAGTAAGGCTTGATGTATTGACTATTCTAATGTTTGTACCAAACTATTATGAAGTTTAATTGAGATTTTGTTCTGTAAAGCTTCACTATATATACTTTATATTGTATTTTATCCATGCGCTGTGAGTTATACGATAGATTCTGCTGTTTTAATTTACCCTGACAATCGTCCATGGCTGCCTGGCACGCTTTACAGCGCACTATCTCTAGATTCAGTGCGGGGGTCATGGGCGGTCGTCACACCAGGTAAGGAACTACCTTCCGAAAGGTGCACCTCTAGATAAAATACACCTAGGGTCTGACAAGAAAGTCTTGTACCCCTGCTACACAGAACTAGCCTACCACTTGACTAGTAGTACCGAATATATCACCACTACGTTGGGATCAGCAACCGTACCGGAGCATACAAAATGGGTCAAATATTCTAGATATGGTGATGCCGTACCCTGATGGGAGTGACCCACATAGCCCTACTGCATACTCTGTTTTGGTCATTTCCAATTAATGAGGCCCGAGACTACGTTTACCTTTACTATAGCACCGCCACTTGGAATGCTAACATTGCCTTCCAGATGTAGACACAATATCAGCACTCATCCATACAAGTCGTTCAATAGATGAACGAACCGAAGGCGCTACTTCCACTACACCCATTTTGCAATCACCCTAAGGGTTAATAGCAAATAGTCCTTGCACTTAAAAGTCTTCATCTTAGACCTTGCTTTCACTATTTCCAATTTGAACGCTTACGCTAGTTCGAAGTGGTTTTCGGATAACACTGTTATCCTATCCTAGTCTCCTCGTACCAACATTCGATAATGTTAAAGGTCAAGTCATAAATAGTGAAAAACTCCACTATCCGGGTGTAAAGATTTACATATGAAATTACCTTCCACATGCTTAAGTTATCATGACCAGCTTATCGAAATTAACTCCCTTGCATTTATCACGTTTCTGAAATGCGGTCTTTATGATAAGTACAAGTCGACTTACTTTCAATAAAACATTTCAACGTTTTACTATAACTACTTCAATTTGTTTGGCTACCTAATGGCATGGACAAAAGATCCTTTGGTTCAAAAAACAATTCATTGAGAGAAGAAAATTGGTATAAAGTAAAGAATTATCAACATTTAAAATAACTTAAAATAATGAATAAATCAACATTAACTCATAAATTAAGGCTTAATTAATCTTTAATTAATCATACTTAAATCAAAACTTAAACCTTAATTAATCTTAGTTTAGTTTTAACTAATTACTAATGATTACCTTTAATTATAAAAATTAATTAAATAATAAAACCCTAGTTAAATAATAATTAAACCCTAATTAGTTAAAACTAAATAAATAATTAAAATTTATTTAATATACATTTATTTTAAATTAAACCTTAATTAATTAATAATTAAATAAATTACTCTCAATTAAATAATAATAATTAAATACTAATTAAATAATTAATTTAAAAATAATTAACTAGATTAAACAAAATTAATTAAAATAGTTATCTCTTAACTTATTAGACATTAATTAAAACTTCTTAATTAACTACAATTGATTAACTTGATTAATTAATTCTTAAACCCTAATTACTTAATTAATTAATAATTATTTTTCATAAATAATTTTAAAAAAAACTCATTAGTTAAAAGTTAATTAAGTTTTATACTTTCTAATTAAGTTTGAAATGGTTTTCAACACATTTTAAACAGAAAACTTTAGAACTTAAAATCCATAAACTTCTGAACTGCATCCATAGCGACTATCGCTATGGATGCCGCAACTCAAAATTACCTTTCCAAGTTACCATCCAAAACTTTAGCTTTTCACTTATGCTTACTTTTTACAATATATTCAATAAAGTTTTAAAACTTTAACTAAAATCAGAAACTAAAAAAAATAAGACAAAACATTTTCTAAATCACAACAAGTAAACGATTTATTCTAAAAATGGATCTCAAGTTCTTCTCGACATCTCAAGTTCAATCTTCCAAACCATTTAACCACAAACCAAGATTATATATGTATACCAAGTCATATCATTACCATAACACATCAAAGATTACAACTTTATAGTTAACACATCACTTTAATCCATCGATTCAAGTCCAAAGCTAAAACACAAGTTATCACATACATATATATATCCAAACCATATCATATCCAAACATCAATATCATGCATAAATAACCACATAACCATCATATAAACAAAGGTAAGATCTTTCCAAATGTTAGGAGTTTTACTCACCGAATTCAATGAAATCTTTTCAAACTTTTTGCAAAACGACTTAGGAATTTTGAATTTTCTTGAAAAAGACTCAACCTTGCTTGAAACTTTGAAAATGTGCTTAGCCTAAGCACAACATGGTTCGGCCATAAGCAGTAAAGGGTATGGCTTTGGCTAATTTAGGTGGAGATGGTTTGATCTTGAAAGGGGAAGTGAAGAAGAGGATGTAGAAGTGTTTTTAAACAAGTTGCTTAAGGAATTTAAGTGAAAATATATGGTTTTTGAAACTTCGAAATGATGTATGAAGACATGGAAATTATGCTTAAGAGCTTTAGGAATTTTAAAATGGAAAAAGAAAATGAGAAAGTGAAAAAGAAATTGGAAAAAATTAGTTTTATATAAAGTGCATATGTGAAATTACCAAAACGACCTTGTACTTTACTGTAACGACCCGTATTTTTACGGATCGAAACATCGTAAAACAGTCGATATTAGATTGTTAGTATTGTTAAGTCTTCCCGAGTTTAGTTCAACTTAAGGTTAAGTCGTGTAGGAGTTAAGTTGTCTAGAAGTTGAGTCATGATGTAGCTTAAGTCGTTCAAAGGTTGAGTCGTGGGGTAGGCTAGGTCAAGTGAACGACCTAAAGGATTGGGAGAACCTACAGTACTTGACCGACTTAAGAATTTAGACGACTTAAGGAATTGACTGACTTAAGAGGGATGCGAGCTAAGGAGTATACGACCTAGTGGAGTGGAGCGACTTAGTAGTTAGGTCGTCTAGACGACTTAGGAGTTAGGTCGTATCCCAGTTTGTTCACGACTTATGTTAGGTCGCGTGGATGCTTAAGGGATTAGGTCGTAACTCGTTGAGTCGAGTTAAGTGATAGGTCGTCAAGGCGCATCTCAGTTAGGTCGCACCTGTTGTTGAGTTGTTAAGTCGTAGGACTGAGGGGCTTAAGTCGCAACCCTGTTAAGTCGCGTGGAGGTTAGGTCGGAGATGCTGCTAGGTCGTAGGTCGTTGGCATATTAAGTTGCAGATGCGCATTGCTTTAAGTCGTTAGGCGTTAGGTCGTATACCTGTTGAGTCGTAGGTCGGAGATAGGGATAAGTCGGAGACGACTTATAGAGACAGACGACCTAAGTTTTTAGCCTATAAATACTCATCCATTTCTCACTTTTTGGGATCCGGATTTCGAAGCGACGAAGTGCTGCCATTTTGAGAGCTCGACTTCTACACTTCTTCACTTCTTTTCTCCACTTTAATCTAGTGATTCCTTCCATCCATATCGAAGATCAAATCGAAGATTGAAGAGCTTGGATTGAAGATCTTCATCCTTCGAAGAGAGATTTCATCGTTTGAAGCGGATTAGTGATAGATCAAGTTAGATCCTTCGCTGTCCAGATCTGAAGTGGGTTTCTTTTGAGGTGTTTAGGTGATTTGGTGAGTGGTGATTATCTCTCACACGGATCCAAAGGAGTATATCGGATCATTGGCTTGATTTGGAGTTAAAGTAGTGATTTTCATGCATCTTTGTAAACTTAAGTATAGATCCATATAGATCCATTGTTTAAGATGATTTGACAACCATTTTACTACATGTTAGCCTATGCAAGTTCATTCATCAAGATTGTAGAGACATTGCTCATGTTCTCATGCTTGTTAGACTTTCGACTCTTTAATTACGAAATTGCCATTATTGTTATAATTGTCTTTCTAGATCATATTTGAATGCTTGTTTTACTTGGATTAATGTTTGACTTGATTGATTGCTATGAATTAGAGGATTGATGATTTGATTTAGACAAGATCGGTCGAAGATGATTCAAAAGCCAAGGGAAAGGCTCTTGAATTGGAAAAGCTGCTCGTGGCATATGTAGCGGACATTGAAGCTCATATGGATAGATTTGATGATGATGTGAGATGAAGCTTTGCTATGATGATGATAAGGCAAAGCATGATATGAGATATGAGATAGTCTTGGTCTAATCCAGATGGGATCATTCCAAGTAGGTTGATAACTCGGTGATATGGTTCGAGTTAGAGGATAATGGTTTGCTCGAGAGGCGCTTGAGCTAGTATGGAAATAGTCGTCGAGGAGGATGACTAGAAGGCCGAGATCTCATCTTTGTTGGAGGTTCTAGCATGCTCAAAGCAAGAGTACGTTGGGTAGATTCGATAGTCCCTGAAGGCTACTGATTGGGTAGTCAAGTACTCTGGGCAGATTTGATTGTCCTAGGCACGGGTCACGATGACGTGCGGGAGTTATGTCTAGAACCGGGGTTTCCATTAGCCCTTGACGGACGGCTGAAAGAATGTGCCGGTCATTCAATTAACGATGATATCGAAGCAATGATAACAGTGATAGCTAGAGTCATGGATGTTTGGATGTATCGTCATTCGGTCTCAAGAGCGGTATTTTCTGGGTGCTTATCTGATCTTGGTTTAGGCCTTGGGGGTTTGTGCTTGGAAAACATCGCCCTTGACTCGAGTGATATTTACTTTACTTTAAATTGTATGCTCTGCTATGTTTGCTTCTGCTTAGTGTGTGTCTGGGGGCTATCACTGTAGAAAGAGGTTGGAGTGGGAGGGTTGTATTCCTATTCCTTTTTCCTTTGTACTCTTTTGGTATGTTGTTAGTTAATTTACCGCTCACTAAGACTGTTGTCTGACTCAAGGCTTTATGTTTTAATTCTTATTGCCTTGGGCTGTTCGTCCATTTTTGGGACGGGCAGACTAGGTAGCAGGTGACAGGTGTTGTTCTTGCTTCTCACGATGCTGATATCGAAGACGAGCTGGAGTGTTGCATATTATCTTCTTATATGTACTGGGTGTTCCGCTGTTTGTATTTTCTCTGAGTGTTATGTAGTGAGGCTTGTTGTGTTGACTATTCTGATGTCTGTATTCAACTATTATGAAGTTTTATTGATGAGATTCTATTCTGTGAAGCTTCACTATATATATGTTCTATTGTATTTTGTCCATGCGCTGTGAGTAATACGATAGATTCTGTTGTTTTAATTTACCCTGGCAATCGTCCATGGCTGCCTGGCACACTTTACAGCGCACTTTCTCTAGGTTCAGTGCAGGGGTCATGGGCGGTCGTCACATTTGGTATCAAAGCTTTGGTTAATCGATTTTACCCAACGCTCGCTGACGTAACTACGTATGAGAGACGTAATTGTATTTTGATGGATGATTACTATATATAATATAGTAGCTTAGTAGAGTTTGAGTCCTTTATGCAGTTGTTTCTCATGATGTGCTGATCATTCCTTTTTATAGATATTAAGGATGAGTTGAAGAGGGAGACCAGCTGCTAGGGAAGGCCGTGCTACTGAAGGAGCTGCTGATTATGCTGCTATGTTCGAAGCTATGATGACTTCGATCATGAGAAGGATGCCAGCTCCGGGGCCATCGGTGGATGTTGGAGTTCAAGTTCAAACTCCAAAACCGGTGGATTTTGCTAAGCTGTGTAAGGACTATACTGCTCTTGGAGGAAAGGTTTTCTTGGAAACAGAATCAACTATTGAGGTCCAAAGGTGGATAGATGCTTGTAGAAGGATCTTTGGTGACTTGGGAATTGAGGATGCTACTAAGAGGAAGTTAGCATCAAGGCAGCTTCAAGGGAGAGCCTCTGATTGGTGGAACTCTATTACCATCAATACCCCGGAGGAAGAGATTACTTGGGAGCAATTCCAAGCCAGATTTGAAGCTAAGTTCATTTCTACTGCTCAGAAGTCTGTTCTGTTCAAGAAGTTCATGGAGCTCAAGCAGGGAGGAAGACCAGTTCTTGAGTATGTTTCTGAGTTTGAAGCTTTGTCCAAGTATGCCCTGTCGTATATTGAATCTGCATATCAGAAGAACGAGAAGTTTGTGACAGGCTTGGACAGTTATCTTGGGAGGCAGTTAGTGGATCATTTGGACGATTCATTTGAGAAGCTTGTGGAGAAAGCTCTCAGGCATGAGAGTCTGTTTCCTAAGGAAGGATCTGTTGTTGCTGTGACCAGGGAAGAGTCTAAACCCCAGCAGGGTGGAAACAAGAAGAGGAAGCAGCAGCAGCAAAAGAGTAAGGATGGCCAGAAGAAGCCGAAGGGCGAAGTGACCTGCTTCAATTGTCAGCAGAAGGGCCATTTCTCTAGGGATTGTAAGAATCCGAAGGTACCGATGAAGTGTCACAACTGTGACAAGCCGGGGCATATCAGGAAGAATTGTCCAAAACCGCGGAAGGATAAGCAGATTGTGCAAGCTTATGCTTTGGGAGCTGTTCCATCATCTACGAAAGCTCCTACCGCTGAAGAGAAGGGAAAGAGTGTGGTGGTTCAAGGTACTCTTTTCCTATGTGGTGTTCCAGTTAGAGTTCTGTTTGATACTGGGGCGTCGCATTCGTTTGTTTGTAGCCAACTTGTAGGCCGGTTGGGTTTAGAACCGGATATTGTTGATAGGCCATTGGTTGTGACTAATCCAGTTGGGGGTTCGTCTTGTTTGTGTATGTTATGCCGTGGTCTGATTGTATCGAGTCATGATTGCTCTTTTGTTTGTGATTGCTTTGTTCTGAACTTTGCGGGGTTCGGAATTATTTTGGGTATGGACTGGCTTAGGAAGTATGCGGCAAAGGTTGATTGTGAAAGGTTGGAAGTGACAGTCGAGAATGTGGAGGGGCGAAAGATTGTGATACGATGTAAGCATGAAGAAGGCGTCTTCATGAGCTTCATGTATTCGCTGGTTGTTCCACGGGATGGACTGTCATCTGTGCCAATCGCTAATGGATTTGAGGATGTCTTTGAGGAGGTCAAAGGGTTACCGCCGCATAGAGAGATCGAGTTTCGTATAGATCTAGTTGAAGGAGCCAGACCTGTTGTGATGCCTCTTAGGCGGATGGCGCCTAGGGAACAACATGAGTTGAAGGTGCAAGTTGATGATCTTTTGCAGAAAGGATTCATTCGGCGTAGTGTGTCCGAATGGGGTGCACCAGTTGTGTTCGCAACCAAAGCGGATGGATCGTTAAGGTTGTGTGTGGATTATCGTGAGCTGAATAAGGTGACTAAGAAGAACAAGTATCCATTGCCGAGAATAGATGACTTGTTTGATCAGCTTCACGAAGCTAAGGTGTTTTCTCAGATGGATTTGGCAACCGGATTTCACCAGTTGAGAGTGGCTAAGGATAGTGTGCCGAAGACTGCTTTTAGGACACCATCCGGTTTCTTTGAGTGGCTGGTAATGCCGTTTGGATTGACTAACGCGCCAGCATATTTTGTGGATCTTATGAATAGAGTGTTCAGAGATCAGTTGAACAAGTTCATGCTTGTGTTCGTGGATGATATTCTGATTTATTCCAGAACCGAAGAAGAGCACAAGACGCACTTGCGAATTGTTTTGGAAATCTTACGGAAACATCAGCTGAAGGCTAAGTTTTCGAAGTGTCACTTCTGGAAGAGTGAAGTGAGGTTCTTAGGCCATGTTATCTCTGGAAGTGGAATAGCGGTTGATCCCGCTAAGGTGGCAGCAATCCAGGATTGGGTTAGACCTAAGAATGCATCGGATGTGAGAAGTTTTCTTGGATTAGCAGGATATTATCGACGGTTTATCAAAGACTTCTCCAAGGTAGCTGCACCGTTAACAGGATTGACGAAGAAGAACCAAGTGTTCAGATGGGAAGCTAAGTGTGAGCAAGCTTTCGGAATCCTGAAAGAGAGATTGACGAGTGCTCCTGTTTTGATTATTCCAAGTGGGAATGATGAGATGGTTGTTTACACCGACGCATGTGGTACTGGACTTGGAGCAGTGCTGATGCAGAAGGATAAAGTTGTTGCGTATGCAAGTCGACAACTGAAGCCGCATGAAAGGAATTATCCGACTCATGATTTGGAGTTAGCGGCGATTGTATTTGCTCTGAAGATGTGGAGACATTATCTATTGGGAGTCCGATTCGAGTTGTTTACGGATCATAAGTCGTTGAAGTATCTTTTCTCCCAAAAGGATTTGAATCTTCGGCAGCAACGTTGGTTAGAGTTTTTGGCATCATATGATTTTGGTATAGCTTATACTCCGGGAAATGGTAACGCAGTGGCAGATGCGTTAAGTCGAAGACATGCAGGATTGGGAGTCATGTTTTCGGAATGGAAGAATCTCGAGTATTTAGCTGGATTTGACTTCAGGCCCAGATGTGAATTGGGACCTGAGATGTTGGCAAACTTATCGATAAGACCTACTCTTGTGGAAAGGATTGGCGAGAGCCAAAAACGAGATGATAAGATTGTCAAGATTATCCGTGAATTGGAATCTGGATTGGATCCAGAAAAGGATAAAGGATTCGAGGTCGATCGAGAGGGTTGGCTTCGGAAGCAAGGACGACTAGTTGTTCCCGATATAGATGAATTGAGGAGTGAAGTTCTAAGGGAAAGTCATCACTCGAAGTTGACAATTCATCCAGGTGGAAATAAGATGTATCGGGATATGAAGAGAACCTACTACTGGGAAGGTATGAAGAAGGATGTTGGAAATTTTATTTCCAAGTGCATGAACTGCCAGTTGGTAAAAGCCGAACAGAAGAAGCCAAGTGGATTGCTTCAGCCATTAGAAGTTCCTACATGGAAGTGGGAGCAAGTGTCGATGGATTTTATTGATGGACTACCTAGAACCAGAACGGGAAATGAAGGAATTTGGGTCATTGTAGATCGTCTGACTAAGAGCGCAAGATTCATTCCTGTTCGATCGACTAGGACTGCATCAAAGTTGGCAAAGTTGTATGTTAAGTGGATAGTTCGATTCCATGGTATTCCGAAGAGTATAGTGAGTGATCGAGATCCTTTGTTCACTAGTGGATTTTGGAAGAGCTTCCAGGAAGTTTTGGGAACCGAGTTGTGTTTGAGTACAGCTTATCACCCTCAAACAGATGGTCAGACCGAGAGAGTCAACCGAGTTTTGGAAGATCTTCTTAGAGCTTGTGTTTTGGATTTCGGAGGATCATGGGAAGATCATCTTCATTTGGTGGAATTTTCGTATAACAACAGTTACCAGTCAAGCATTGGTATGGCACCGTATGAGGCATTGTATGGAAGACCGTGTAACTCTCCGACATGTTGGTTAGAGACAGGAGAAAAGCTGATACTTGGGCCGGAGATGATTCGACAGACTTCGGATTGCATAGAGATCATTCGGCGACGAATGAAGGCAGCCCAAGACCGTCAGAAGAGTTATGCCGATAAGCGTCGTAAAGATTTGGAGTTCGACGTAGGTGATATGGTTTTTGTGAAGATTTCTCCACTGAAGAATGTTATTCGATTCGGAAAGAAAGGAAAATTGACTCCGAGATTTGTTGGACCATTCCCGATTATCGAGCGAATTGGAAAGGTCGCCTACAGATTGGAGTTACCGGAGAAGATGTCGAGTGTGCACAATGTTTTTCATGTATCGTATCTATGGAAGTATGTGCACGACTCGAATACAGTGGTTTCTGCTGAGAGCTGTGAAGATTTCGAAGTTGATCCAGTCGATAAGAGACCTCGTAAGCCGCTTCGTGTTGTGGAAACCGACACAAAACAGCTTAGGAGGAAGGTAGTTAAGTTGCTCAAGATACAATGGAGTGATGATGATAACGACTGTACG
Source organism: Allium fistulosum (assembly GCA_030737815.1). Taxonomy (NCBI): domain Eukaryota; kingdom Viridiplantae; phylum Streptophyta; class Magnoliopsida; order Asparagales; family Amaryllidaceae; genus Allium; species Allium fistulosum. The sequence goes on from CM060902.1 coordinate 465,150,971, forward strand.
TGGGAGGTGGAAGAGAGGATGAAGGCAGCTCATCCTGAACTCTTCAAGGTATGGCCCTAAGGTGTCGTGTCATCTAACGACATTGTAACTTGTTCTAAGTCTTAGAATTCTGCATGCTAAGCTAGAATTGCATGCATGGTTTGTTGATTGCTATGGATGGTAGGCATGCGGAATAGTCTTTGATTGCTCTGTTTGTTTGGAATTTCGGGGGCGAAATTCCTAAGGGGGAGAGAATGTAACGACCCGTATTTTTACGGATCGAAACATCGTAAAATAGTCGATATTAGATTGTTAGTATTGTTAAGTCGTCCCAAGTTTAGTTCGACTTAAGGTTAAGTCGTGTAGGAGTTAAGTTGTCTAGAAGTTGAGTCATGATGTAGCTTAAGTCGTTCAAAGGTTGAGTCATGGGGTAGGCTAGGTCAAGTGAACGACCTAAAGGATTGGGAGAACCTACAGTACTTGACCGACTTAAGAATTTAGACGACTTAAGGAATTGACCGACTTAAGAGGGATGCGAGCTAAGGAGTATACGACCTAGTGGAGTGGAGCGACTTAGTAGTTAGGTCGTCTAGACGACTTAGGAGTTAGGTCGTATCCCAGTTTGTTCGCGACTTATGTTAGGTCGCGTGGATGCTTAAGGGATTAGGTCGTAACTCGTTGAGTCGAGTTAAGTGGTAGGTCGTCAAGGCGCATCTCAGTTAGGTCGCACCTGTTGTTGAGTTGTTAAGTCGTAGGACTGAGGGGCTTAAGTCGCAACCCTGTTAAGTCGCGTGGAGGTTAGGTCGGAGATGCTGCTAGGTCATAGGTCGCTGGCATATTAAGTCGCAGATGCGCATTGCTTTAAGTCGTTAGGCGTTAGGTCGTATACCTGTTGAGTCGTAGGTCGGAGATAGGGATAAGTCGGAGACGACTTATAGAGGCAGACGACCTAAGTTTTTAGCCTATAAATACTCGTCCATTTCTCACTTTTTGGGATCCGGATTTCGAAGCGACGAAGTGCTGCCATTTTGAGAGCTCGACTTCTACACTTCTTCACTTCTTTTCTCCACTTTAATCTAGTGATTCCTTCCATCCATATTGAAGATCAAATCGAAGATTGAAGAGCTTGGATTGAAGATCTTCATCCTTCGAAGAGAGATTTCATCGTTTGAAGCGGATTAGTGATAGATCAAGTTAGATCCTTCGCTGTCCAGATCTGAAGTGGGTTTCTTTTGAGGTGTTTAGGTGATTTGGTGAGTGGTGATTATCTCTCACACGGATCCAAAGGAGTATATCGGATCGTTGGCTTGATTTGGAGTTAAAGTAGTGATTTTCATGCATCTTTGTAAACTTAAGTATAGATCCATATAGATCCATTGTTTAAGATGATTTGACAACAATTTTACTACATGTTAGCCTATGCAAGTTCATTCATCAAGATTGTAGAGACATTGCTCATGTTCTCATGCTTGTTAGACTTTCGACTCTTTAATTACGAAATTGCCATTATTGTTATAATTGTCTTTCTAGATCATATTTGAATGCTTGTTTTACTTGGATTAATGTTTGACTTGATTGATTGCTATGAATTAGAGGATTGATGATTTGATTTAGACAAGATCGGTCGAAGATGATTCAAAAGCCAAGGGAAAGGCTCTTGAATTGGAAAAGCTGCTCGTGGCATATGTAGCGGACGTTGAATCTCATATGGATAGATTTGATGATGATGTGAGATGAAGCTTTGCTATGATGATGATAAGGCGAAGCATGATATGAGATATGAGATAGTCTTGGTCTAATCCAGATGGGATCATTCCAAGCAGGTTGATAACTCGGTGATATGGTTCGAGTTAGAGGATAATGGTTTGCTCGAAAGGCGCTTGAGCTAGTATGGAAATAGTCGTCGAGGAGGATGACTAGAAGGCTGAGATCTCATCGTTGTTGGAGGTTCTAGCATGCTCAAAGCAAGAGTACGTTGGGCAGATTCGATAGTCCCTGAAGGCTACTGATTGGGTAGTCAAGTACTCTGGGCAGATTCGATAGTCCTAGGCACGGGTCACGATGACGTGCGGGAGTTATGTCTAGAACCGGGGTTTCCATTAGCCCTTGACGGACGGCTGAAAGAATGTGCCGGTCATTCAATTAACGATGATATCGAAGCAATGATAACAGTGATAGCCAGAGTCATGGATGTTTGGTTGTATCGTCATTCGGTCTCAAGAGCGGTATTTTCTGGGTGCTTATCTGATCTTGGTTTAGGCCTTGGGGGTTTGTGCTTGGAAAACATCACCCTTGACTCGAGTGATATTTACTTTACTTTAAATTGTATGCTCTGCTATGTTTGCTTCTGCTTAGTGTGTGTCTGGGGGCTATCACTGTAGAAAGAGGTTGGAGTGGGAGGGTTGTATTCCTATTCCTTTTTCCTTTGTACTCTTTTGGTATGTTGTTAGTTAATTTACCGCTCACTAAGACTGTTGTCTGACTCAAGACTATATGTTTTAATTCTTATTGCCTTGGGCTGTTCGTCCATTTTTGGGATGGGCAGACTAGGTAGCAGGTGATAGGTGCTGTTCTTGCTTCTCATGATGCTGATATCGAAGACGAGCTGGAGGGTTGCATATTATCTTCTTATATGTACTGGGTGTTCCGCTGTTTGTATTTTCTCTGAGTGTTATGTAGTGAGGCTTGTTGTGTTGACTATTCTGATGTTTGTATTAAACTATTATGAAGTTTTATTGATGAGATTCTATTCTGTGAAGCTTCACTATATATATGTTCTATTGTATTTTGTCCATGCGCTGTGAGTAATACGATAGATTCTGTTGTTTTAATTTACCCTGGCAATCGTCCATGGCTGCCTGGCATACTTTACAGCGCACTTTCTCTAGGTTCAGTGCATGGGTCATGGGCGGTCGTCACATTTACCCCCTTCTCACATGTCACCACCTCACCCCCCTGTTTACCCCCTTGGCTCATGTTTTCCCCTTGTCCCCATTACAATTTTCCAAGCAAACATGCCTGAGTTCTTGGTTTGTACTTATGTGTAACGACCCGCTATTTCATGCCATTCGCATCCACACATGTCGGAATTGAATTGCTCAAAATATCAGATTGTTAATTTATATTTGGCAAAACTCAGCATATACAGTAAATAAAATAATCACAGAATCACAGACACAGAGTAATATAACAATAAGCAGCGGAAACAAAAGGATAGTAGTTCATGAAGCTACTATATAAATAATAGAGTTAGACAAGATACAACAGAAGTCACGAATACATAGAAGTCTCAATACAATAGTCTATAACAAAATCTGAATATATATCACTGGAGTCAACTGAATAACTAAAGGCTGAATAGATAGATGAATCTCCAAGCGAAGCTCCATCGCCAAAGGTGAGTCTCAAATGCTGTGACACTCAGTCTGACCCGAGCATATAGCAAAACACAAAACACTGAGTCAGGATTAACATTCTTATATCAATAAATCCAACTCAAGTGAAATATCAACTGAAATACAAGTAACTCAAAGGATGTTTGGGATAACCATCCTCTAAGGATCCGTGGAACTATCTAGTATGTAGTAATATACGCTATTATAATATGTCTATAGTAAAGCAAACTATTAAAATAGCGTTAAGGCATTACCCATATCCCCCTTAACACATTTTTATATATTCCCATAGTCTATACAGTACCGTAACTTCCCGTAAACTGGGCTTATCATAGGGCACTCCATAGGTATGGTACAAAACAAACTCGTAGTGGTCTCAATAAGGTAGGTGACATAGCACAACTAGGCAATGCCAGGGTAGATATACCAATTACACTTCCAGGCTGGTGGTAACGCATAGCAGCTACTACCGCCCACCTCGGAACACACTCCCAAATCAAAATCAAGGGTGGCCACCAAATAAACCACAAAGTCAGAATATAGTATCGAAGGAATGTGCCCGATCGGAGGAATGACCTCGCTTGGCCCGTCGATTGCTCCTATTTTAGCCACCTTAAGCTAACTCATGGGAGTCAGGTCCACGTATATACCTCATATAGAATCGTCACCACCATCCTACTTCATTCTGGAATCTCCACCGCGTACACAGTTGTTGTAACATCCCGAAAATTTTCGACTTTCGAAAATTCAACATCGATACTCACTTTATCGACTGCTGAGCCATCGAATGCCGGAAACCCGAAAAGTTATGGTTTTAAGAAAGAAAAAGTAGAAGAAGAAGAAGATAGAAGGAAAAGAAAGAAGAACAACAAACAACAACAGATACAGAACAGAGACAATATCAGAATCTCACATATCGCAGCGGAACAATATATAATAGATAAATGAATATCATTTAAACACAGAACTATATCATTTTATACATACATCAATCAGAGTCAATATACAACAATGGACAGTTATATAAACTTGTCCTCATACAGAATACACAGCGGAATAAATACTATCAGATACAAATACTACGTCTCGTCTTCCAGCTTATCTCCAAAGCTCCAGAATATCCTGATAATCTAACTCTAGACTGCCCGTGTGGAAATTGGTGGGCACCCAGAGTTTAGAAGGAAAACAATAAACTCCGAGTCAGTCATGGTGACTGGTGTGAGATCGTAAAACAGTTATCTTTAAATTAAACAACAGAAATATTTTTTTTTAAGTCAATTCGCAATGCTTTTGGAAAATGAAACTACCATAAGACCTCCCACCACACACACAATGCAAACGCAGACTTGGAGGAGATTTCTTCTTATGATAGTCAAAGATGCTTACTACGAAAAAATCAAATTCTTTTTGATATTATTATTAGTGCATAGTGTAGAAAACATTTCGAACGTATAATATAAATCTTAGCCAGCATAGGTACCATTATAGTATGCTTGCTATAGCTGCCATATTAGATGGCAGGTTCTACAACTAAAACCGTACAAGTCTCGTATTGTTTCTTTGGATTTCCAACAAATGGTCAGGCTAAGGAACTTCCTATCCACGATGGGTACGTCCCTGGAATAGACGACCCGAGAACCTAACCGGATCTCTGCCAACACAAGGTCGGGTTACCTCTGCAAAAATAGGTAACTACTGACACGCGTATGCCATCCCCCGATCGTCACCGATCTTCCCGAGGATCCCCGATTCGCAACAAACCACATAGATAATAATAATGCAGTAACCACAGAGGTTAAGTATCTGGGCTCCATACCATGATACCACCTTTATCCAGAAGGAATGACATACACTAAGGGGCGCTACTCCCTAGAACCTTGCCGCATTCTTCCTGTTTCGACCATTTCCGGGGTGTGAGGCTCGACGAAGTCTCGTCCACAAAGCTACGCTTTCTCAAAAAGCCCTGCTTCGGGTCAAACAAAATGATCAACCTATGATCACAAAGATATAAGATCAAACAAATGATCATATCACAAATGATCAAACACTGATCATTTCACAGCAACACTCAGTATGCCACGTTACCAAATTGGGATATATCGCTGATAAATTTCAACTACATAACCTCTGAGCTCGTACGTCTCAGAGAAGGGTGTTAAGCTAAGAGAATAAATTCTCCGCCACCAACAGAAATGTATTTGAAAGAAATCAGCTTTATATCTCAAATTGTAACGTCAGACACACAATCCATACAAGTCTGTTCCGGGATCGAACAGAACCGAAGGCACTTCTCACGAAGCCCTTGCATTTCCGGATAAATTTCTAATCACGTCCGGACTTCCCGTCACTAAGGGTGATAAAAACCTCTAAATCGAAGATCAGCCGATGTAGAGTAACTCGACGGTAATCCTTCCGTTTTCAAAAATATCCGGTCTTCAACACCGGTCTTCAAATGCGATTCATAACGACGTATCACATATTCGGAATGGGTTATACGACCCCATGGTCCTTTCCCGGCTAACCCGAATAGTGAGCGATTATTCAAAAATAAGTGTGGCATTCAAATTCATCCAATTCACAACAAATACCTATCTAAAGGTAATTATTGATAGTCGGTTATTTAACTATCAATAAAGATGCGCAACATCATCAGATTCCAAATAATTTTCCCAAATTATTTCATCTTCCAAAAATATCTTTTACTAGATATAAAATTTCCACACTTCAAAAATAAAACAACGTTTATTTTTCTAAACAGTTTCCCTTTTCTTTTTATAAATTCCATAGTGAATTTATGTTTCAAAAATGTCTATTGATATACGATTTTCAAATCGTTTTCAATATTCGATTTCGATTTATCTTTAAGAAGATAAATCTCAAAAACGTTCATTTCATATTGGAAAACATTCCATACTTATTTAATAATAAGTATTTCACAAATCATTTATTTTCAACACTTGGAAAATATTCAATATACTTAAATCAATATTAAGTATATATTCATTCTTTAAGGAAAACATTTACTATAACAACATTTATTTGAGTCAAAACGAATGTTACGTAAAACATCGTTACGACGACTCAAAATCACTAGTATAGGGATTCGGAATTAAGATAGATATATAAATCCCAATACTACATCAAAACATTTTCTTCCAAAAATCATTTACTATAACAACAGTGTTATAGTTCATCATTTCCTTATATTTCTCGAAACGTCTATTTCAACAATAAATGTTGAAATCTATGCTTTCGATTCATAACACATTTTAAAACATCTTTAAAATGTTTAACTTCATTTTTAAAATATTACTTCTTCAAAAATGAATCCATTTTACTTAACAATATATTCACTGTCCAAAATCGTGAATAAAATTTACTCAACCCCATTTCAATCATTCCTACACATTTTTATTTCAATAAAAATTCGCTATTCAAAATCGTGAATATATCTTCTAAAATAATCTTCTATTAAATTTATCACATTCAATCTATTTTCGAATTTATAAGCACGTTTATAAATTCTATTTCTCTTTTTAATAACAACTTCGTCTTATAAACCTTCTTTTATCAACTTCTATATTTAAATTATCAAAATAAGTGACTTTGGGTTTATACACAACTTTTATAAATTTTAATTCTATTTATAAAAGCTTCAATACCAAATCAATTTCAATATTGATTTCAAATTTTATTTTCAACGTTTTAATAAAATTTCCATATTGATTTCTCAAAAATTCATTTCTAAATATTAAATCAATTACAGATTGATTTCTAATTTTATTTATCTCTACAAAAATAAATTCCTTTATCTTTTTTTTTCAAACTATTTAGAAATCCAATTTTAATTAAATTCTTCAATTTAAAAATCACTATTATACGAAATTCATTTATTTAACATCTTCACTTTATTCTGGAATTTATTCAATACGATTATGAAAAATTACTTTTTATACTTTAAAAATTCCTTTCTTCAAAATTTCTTCAATTTCAAAAAAATTGATTCACTTAGAAATTTTCTACTTGAATTTCAAAAATTAAATTTCGTTTATCTTTGGAATCCAATGATGTCAAAACATCCATTCAGCTAAATTTTAGCTTTCAAACAATTTCCAGATATCAATTCAATAACATCAATAATCATTCACAGATTATCACATCACAGTAGAAATAAATTCAATCAATGTGAGGGGTCCAGTTGGATCCCTCCAACCTGTTTCCCTGCATCCAAAGACGTTAGCACAATACCAATTCCGCTCCAGTACGGAATTATCGCGGTATATAGGTTTTTATAAATCCGCTTACTAACGGCGCAATAGGGTCTCATCCGCTATACGAGGCGGGAAATCAATCAATCCAATATATACATATGCCAATATGTATATATTGCTATATATAGATATACCCTAAAATATCTAATACCACATCCACATAGCAATCATATCAAACAATCAATAACTGCAATCAATTTTTAAATCTGAGTGAGAAGATCTCACCTTTGCTTTTATTTTTGCCATCCATTTCCCTTTCCAATTTGTTTTCTTGACTTTATTTGACCTTGTATAATATTATACAAACTCATAAATATTTGAACAGATCGAATAACTCAATTTCTAACTTGATAAGTTTCGATTATACAATGATTTTAATTAAATTTTTTTTTTTTAAAATTGAAATTTGACTCTTACACTAATTTCATTTAACATAATATTTTCTTTGAAATAGATTTAATTTTTTAACTGAAAATTTTCCCTTTCAACTTGTATATGTAAATATTCAAAACAGAATTATTTTATCCCTTCAGAAATTATCAGTATATATATATATATATTTTTCTGTTTACTGTAACTATATTATGTAGTGAATAAAAGTTTAACTTTCTTTTACTTAAAATTTTTTTTTTTGCCTTACTGTCAAATTTTCACTCAAAAGAAATCAACTTGGGTTCAACAAAAATTAAAATTTTGATTACCTAACTGACGAGTTAATCAAGTCCCCAGCAACATTCCGACGACCATCGCCACAGTCGCGATTGCTCCCTGACCTCATCGTCGCTGCCACGAGATACCCCTTGAACACGATTGCATTGCTTCCTCCATCACCAACCCACTGCACCCATCGCGACACCGGAAATCGCGATTCTCTGCTTCGATCACCATCATCTCTTCGCGAGATCGAACTCACGAGCCACTGAAAAACAGCGCGTCTCCTTTTGCTTCCAAAATCACGGCTTGCCCCAATTGTTCGAACTCGAGCTCGACTGTCTGCTCGCGATCACCACGATCAGCTATGCGTGAATCCCATTGACTTGCGATGCCGAGATTCTCCATCACCTTCCCCCTTGTCGCCATCACGAAACCCTAGCTCGCCCAGTTGCGATACTCCAACGACGCTCGAAATCGTGAGCGCCCTCTCCTTTCGTCGCGAAGCCACCTAGCTTGAAATCTCGAAACAGCGACTGTAATCGAACGATAGCTCCTTTTTCTTTTCGAGTTACAGCCATTTTTTTTTTATATCTATAGTCGAGTTCACTTTCGAATAAAGGAAAGGGAAGAAAGGGATAACAGGCTTTAGGCTTTGAATTTTAATGAAAGAGGAGGAAGCCATTTTTAAATTTTTTCATTTTGATTTTCTTCGTTCTGCTCTCCTGAAATGATTCGCGTGAGATATGGGGAGGCAAGGGTACGCGATGTTTCAGGGAACAGGGAATAGGTCTGCTAAATACATATCTAGGGTGGCTGATGTTGACCAATTATTTAAAATTTAAATTTAAAATTGAATTCGTTCTATAACTTCAACGCATTTTGTAACCGTACAGTCACAAAACAACTCCGATCAATACGAAATTTGAAGTCCGGTAATAATACAATATTCCGGACCCAAATGGAACTGGTTTCGTCGAATTCCGAGACTGTTTGAAAAATGACTATTTTTAAATATCGGTTTGAACGATTATTTTCAAAACTGAACAATTCACTTCCAAATTCGTTTCTGAAGATTCTATTATCTTCAGTATCATCTATATGAATTTTACAAACTTTTGAAATATTTTTAATCGGTCTAAATTTGGAGATTCAAATTTTTATCCAGTCCAATAGATTAAATTATAAAATTTAATCGCCAAATTCTGAATTATATTCGGGATTCAAATTAAATCATCGTTCAAATATTTAAAATTAATTAAATATTTTCAATTTAATTCGTTCAAAATTCTGGGTCGTTACAGACTTCCCCCCTTAAAAGAATTTCGTCCTCGAAATTACAAGTTAGGAAAAATGGTCCTTAACTCGTCTACTGTTTTTCACAATTCAATAGTTTTATCGAATTTTCAAAACAAATCTTTCTACTAAAGATTCATTATCAATTCAACAAATTTTCTAAACCTTTCATAGTTTTCAAACAATATTGTTTAACTTCAAAATTCAAATTTAAATTCAAATTCAAATTTTAAACTTTCAAAATTTTCTCAAAATTTTTCTAACGCCCTAAATTTTCGAAAAATTTCGCCAGCGTCTCCTTTGCGCGGCTAATATGGCACGACTACAAAACGTCCCTACGGACTCTCAGATTTCAAAAAGAAAAAGAAAAAGCCAAGCGGCTAGACAAGAAATCATCAAAAACTCATATTCGAATGGAAATACTTACCTTTTTGAGCAATTCAAATTATCTTCGAAATCAAAATTCCAATTCCTTTACTATACCTGTATATCTACTAGCCATTATATCTAGTTACAGCATTCCAACCATTTTGCAAATTCTATTACAAAAATTTCCAATATATACTTCTTATATATTCTTTACTTCACTATTGAAGTTATATCCATTATCTTCAATTTTACATTTCAAATTCAATTCTCAACTATTTTAGATTAGTTTCAGTTACTAATTCATCACAAATCCAATTCCCTTTATTCAATTTCGGTTTCAACATTTTGTTTGAATTTCATTAACTACCAATTTCAAAAGAAGTTCAACATTCAATTTTAATCTCATTCACTTCATTCAATTAGCTTCACTTACAAATTTTTAGTTTAATAGTTCACTTTGTTTTCCACAAATCTAAATTCAATTCAGTCTTACTTACCAATTCAGAATGAATTTTTACATCAAATTTCATTTTCTTGCATTTGCTATTGCAAATTCATTTATTCATTCGTAATTTTATCCATTTTTAATTCGAATTCTCATTTCAATCGAATTTCAAATACTTTATAAGTCTTCGACTTATTTACAATTTGATTTATAAAGTCATTTGTACATTCATATTACTAATTTCATTCCTTTATGAATTTTGTCACAAATATTTTTCTGGAACTTCATTTCAAACTATATATCACATTAATATTTCATAAATATTTTCATATGGTATTCCAGAATCTTACCAACATTTCAAAATCATTTGAAAACAATTCAAATTCCATTTGAATTTTCTAAAACAAAACCCAAATTTTCCAAACACTTTCCCTTTAAAATAATTTGGCAGCAATACCTCTTTTGGAAACCCGAAAATGTACATCGATAATGCTGCAGTCATTATCGAAGTTATTTTCCAGCGACCGAAAAGAGTTTAGAGCTTTTAACTCTCCAAAATACTTTTCAAACCTTTGAAATTCATTTCCAACTCCAAAGAGAATTTAAACTTTCTAAATCTCCAAATTTTTCAAATTCTTTTCAAAACATTTCCAAAAACTTCCCTGGAATTCCGTTTCAAATTACAAATCACCTTTATAATTTATATTCTCAAATTTCATTTGTATATGGATTTATTTCTTAACTTTGGAGTTACGATTTCAATTTCTTATTCAATTTCAAACTTAATGATAACATTTCAACATTATCACTTTCCTAACATCCATGCAACCATATACTATAGTACTTTATAGAAAAACATTTCTTTTCTATACAAAAATAGTTTTGGGTAAAATTATTTCATTTACCCTATTTAAAACAATACTGTGTCGAACTGTTCTATTCGAGAGTTTAGAAACCCCTTCGATACAGTTTTGCAAGACTGTGCCGACGAAGGTTCATATACCACTCAATAAACCAACCATCACAATATAAAACAATTTTATATTCAATAACAAATACGCGCTCATATCTATTATTACACTCAACTCATTCTAGAGTACTGCTGACTCTATCTCTAATGAGTAACACCCAACAGAGCAGGGTTGTCGCTTAACCATATGCTCTGATACCAACTGTAACATCCCGAAAATTTTCGACTTTCGAAAATTCAACATCGATACTCACTTTATCGACTGCTGAGCCATCGAATGCCGGAAACCCGAAAAGTTATGGTTTTAAGAAAGAAAAAGTAGAAGAAGAAGAAGATAGAAGGAAAAGAAAGAAGAACAACAAACAACAACAGATACAGAACAGAGACAATATCAGAATCTCACATATCGCAGCGGAACAATATATAATAGATAAATGAATATCATTTAAACACAGAACTATATCATTTTATACATACATCAATCAGAGTCAATATACAACAATGGACAGTTATATAAACTTGTCCTCATACAGAATACACAGCGGAATAAATACTATCAGATACAAATACTACGTCTCGTCTTCCAGCTTATCTCCAAAGCTCCAGAATATCCTGATAATCTAACTCTAGACTGCCCGTGTGGAAATTGGTGGGCACCCAGAGTTTAGAAGGGAAACAATAAACTCCGAGTCAGTCATGGTGACTGGTGTGAGATCGTAAAACAGTTATCTTTAAATTAAACAACAGAAATATTTTTTTTTTAAGTCAATTCGCAATGCTTTTGGAAAATGAAACTACCATAAGACCTCCCACCACACACACAATGCAAACGCAGACTTGGAGGAGATTTCTTCTTATGATAGTCAAAGATGCTTACTACAAAAAAATCAAATTCTTTTTGATATTATTATTAGTGCATAGTGTAGAAAACATTTCGAAAGTATAATATAAATCTTAGCCAGCATAGGTACCATTATAGTATGCTTGCTATAGCTGCCATATTAGATGGCAGGTTCTACAACTAAAACCGTACAAGTCTCGTATTGTTTCTTTGGATTTCCAACAAATGGTCAGGCTAAGGAACTTCCTATCCACGATGGGTACGCCCCTGGAATAGACGACCCGAGAACCTAACCGGATCTCTGCCAACACAAGGCCGGGTTACCTCTGCAAAAATAGGTAACTACTGACATGCGTATGCCATCCCCCGATCGTCACCGATCTTCCCGAGGATCCCCGATTCGCAACAAACCACATAGATAATAATAATGCAGTAACCACAGAGGTTAAGTATCTGGGCTCCATACCATGATACCACCTTTATCCAGAAGGAATGACATACACTAAGGGGCGCTACTCCCTAGAACCTTGCCGCATTCTTCCTGTTTCGACCATTTCCGGGGTGTGAGGCTCGACGAAGTCTCGTCCACAAAGCTACGCTTTCTCAAAAAGCCCTGCTTCGGGTCAAACAAAATGATCAACCTATGATCATAAAGATATAAGATCAAACAAATGATCATATCACAAATGATCAAACACTGATCATTTCACAGCAACACTCAGTATGCCACGTTACCAAATTGGGATATATCGCTGATAAATTTCAACTATATAACCTCTGAGCTCGTACGTCTCAGAGAAGGGTGTTAAGCTAAGAGAATAAATTCTCCGCCACCAACAGAAATGTATTTGAAAGAAATCAGCTTTATATCTCAAATTGTAACGTCAGACACACAATCCATACAAGTCTGTTCCGGGATCGAACAGAACCGAAGGCACTTCTCACGAAGCCCTTGCATTTCCGGATAAATTTCTAATCACGTCCGGACTTCCCGTCACTAAGGGTGATAAAAACCTCTAAATCGGAGATCAGCCGATGTAGAGTAACTCGACGGTAATCCTTCCGTTTTCAAAAATATCCGGTCTTCAACACCGGTCTTCAAATGCGATTCATAACGACGTATCACATATTCGGAATGGGTTATACGACCCCATGGTCCTTTCCCGGCTAACCCGAATAGTGAGCGATTATTCAAAAATAAGTGTGGCATTCAAATTCATCCAATTCACAACAAATACCTATCTAAAGGTAATTATTGATAGTCGGTTATTTAACTATCAATAAAGATGCGCAACATCATCAGATTCCAAATAATTTTCCCAAATTATTTCATCTTCCAAAAATATCTTTTACTAGATATAAAATTTCCACACTTCAAAAATAAAACAACGTTTATTTTTCTAAACAGTTTCCCTTTTCTTTTTATAAATTCCATAGTGAATTTATGTTTCAAAAATGTCTATTGATATACGATTTTCAAATCGTTTTCAATATTCGATTTCGATTTATCTTTAAGAAGATAAATCTCAAAAACGTTCATTTCATATTGGAAAACATTCCATACTTATTTAATAATAAGTATTTCACAAATCATTTATTTTCAACACTTGGAAAATATTCAATATACTTAAATCAATATTAAGTATATATTCATTCTTTAAGGAAAACATTTACTATAACAACATTTATTTGAGTCAAAACGAATGTTACGTAAAACATCGTTACGACGACTCAAAATCACTAGTATAGGGATTCGGAATTAAGATAGATATATAAATCCCAATACTACATCAAAACATTTTCTTCCAAAAATCATTTACTATAACAACAGTGTTATAGTTCATCATTTCCTTATATTTCTCGAAACGTCTATTTCAACAATAAATGTTGAAATCTATGCTTTCGATTCATAACACATTTTAAAACATCTTTAAAATGTTTAACTTCATTTTTAAAATATTACTTCTTCAAAAATGAATCCATTTTACTTAACAATATATTCACTGTCCAAAATCGTGAATAAAATTTACTCAACCCCATTTCAATCATTCCTACACATTTTTATTTCAATAAAAATTCGCTATTCAAAATCGTGAATATATCTTCTAAAATAATCTTCTATTAAATTTATCACATTCAATCTATTTTCGAATTTATAAGCACGTTTATAAATTCTATTTCTCTTTTTAATAACAACTTCGTCTTATAAACCTTCTTTTATCAACTTCTATATTTAACTTATCAAAATAAGTGACTTTGGGTTTATAAACAACTTTTATAAATTTTAATTCTATTTATAAAAGCTTCAATACCAAATCAATTTCAATATTGATTTCAAATTTTATTTTCAACGTTTTAATAAAATTTCCATATTGATTTCTCAAAAATTCATTTCTAAATATTAAATCAATTACAGATTGATTTCTAATTTTATTTATCTCTACAAAAATAAATTCCTTTATCTTTTTTTTTCAAACTATTTAGAAATCCAATTTTAATTAAATTCTTCAATTTAAAAATCACTATTATACGAAATTCATTTATTTAACATCTTCACTTTATTCTGGAATTTATTCAATACGATTATGAAAAATTACTTTTTATACTTTAAAAATTCCTTTCTTCAAAATTTCTTCAATTTCAAAAAAATTGATTCACTTAGAAATTTTCTACTTGAATTTCAAAAATTAAATTTCGTTTATCTTTGGAATCCAATGATGTCAAAACATCCATTCAGCTAAATTTTAGCTTTCAAACAATTTCCAGATATCAATTCAATAACATCAATAATCATTCACAGATTATCACATCACAGTAGAAATAAATTCAATCAATGTGAGGGGTCCAGTTGGATCCCTCCAACCTGTTTCCCTGCATCCAAAGACGTTAGCACAATACCAATTCCGCTCCAGTACGGAATTATCGCGGTATATAGGTTTTTATAAATCCGCTTACTAACGGCGCAATAGGGTCTCATCCGCTATACGAGGCGGGAAATCAATCAACCCAATATATACATATGCCAATATGTATATATTGCTATATATAGATATACCCTAAAATATCTAATACCACATCCACATAACAATCATATCAAACAATCAATAACTGCAATCAATTTTTAAATCTGAGTGAGAAGATCTCACCTTTGCTTTTATTTTTGCCATCCATTTCCCTTTCCAATTTGTTTTCTTGACTTTATTTGACCTTGTATAATATTATACAAACTCATAAATATTTGAACAGATCGAATAACTCAATTTCTAACTTGATAAGTTTCGATTATACAATGATTTTAATTAAAAAAATTTTTTTTTAAAATTGAAATTTGACTCTTACACTAATTTCATTTAACATAATATTTTCTTTGAAATAGATTTAATTTTTTAACTGAAAATTTTCCCTTTCAACTTGTATATGTAAATATTCAAAACAGAATTATTTTATCCCTTCAGAAATTATCAGTATATATATATATATATTTTTCTGTTTACTGTAACTATATTATGTAGTGAATAAAAGTTTAACTTTCTTTTACTTAAAATTTTTTTTTTTTGCCTTACTGTCAAATTTTCACTCAAAAGAAATCAACTTGGGTTCAACAAAAATTAAAATTTTGATTACCTAACTGACGAGTTAATCAAGTCCCCAGCAACATTCCGACGACCATCGCCACAGTCGCGATTGCTCCCTGACCTCGTCGTCGCTGCCACGAGATACCCCTTGAACACGACTGCATTGCTTCCTCCATCACCAACCCACTGCACCCATCGCGACACCGGAAATCGCGATTCTCTGCTTCGATCACCATCATCTCTTCGCGAGATCGAACTCACGAGCCACTGAAAAACAGCGCGTCTCCTTTTGCTTCCAAAATCACGGCTTGCCCCAATTGTTCGAACTCGAGCTCGACTGTCTGCTCGCGATCACCACGATCAGCTATGCGTGAATCCCATTGACTTGCGATGCCGAGATTCTCCATCACCTTCCCCCTTGTCGCCATCACGAAACCCTAGCTCGCCCAGTTCGAGATCGCGACCCACTCGCGAATGCCCTATGGCAACCGCGATACTCCAACGACGCTCGAAATCGTGAGCGCCCTCTCCTTTCGTCGCGAAGCCACCTAGCTTGAAATCTCGAAACAGCGACTGTAATCGAACGATAGCTCCTTTTTCTTTTCGAGTTACAGCCATTTTTTTTTATATCTATAGTCGAGTTCGCTTTCGAATAAAGGAAAGGGAAGAAAGGGATAACAGGCTTTAGGCTTTGAATTTTAATGAAAGAGGAGGAAGTCATTTTTAAATTTTTTCCATTTTGATTTTCTTCGTTCTGCTCTCCTGAAATGATTCGCGTGAGATATGGGGAGGCAAGGGTACGCGATGTTTCAGGGAACAGGGAATAGGTCTGCTAAATACATATCTAGGGTGGCTGATGTTGACCAATTATTTAAAATTTAAATTTAAAATTGAATTCGTTTTATAACTTCAACGCATTTTGTAACCGTACAGTCACAAAACAACTCCGATCAATACGAAATTTGAAGTCCGGTAATAATACAATATTCCGGACCCAAATGGAACTGGTTTCGTCGAATTCCGAGACTGTTTGAAAAATGACTATTTTTAAATATCGGTTTGAACGATTATTTTCAAAACTGAACAATTTACTTCCAAATTCGTTTCTGAAGATTCTATTATCTTCAGTATCATCTATATGAATTTTACAAACTTTTGAAATATTTTTAATCGGTCTAAATTTGGAGATTCAAATTTTTATCCAGTCCAATAGATTAAATTATAAAATTTAATCGCCAAATTCTGAATTATATTCGGGATTCAAATTAAATCATCGTTCAAATATTTAAAATTAATTAAATATTTTCAATTTAATTCGTTCAAAATTCTGGGTCGTTACAGTTGTTAAAGTGGTTTTCGGTATTGGCAGAGAGTATGACAATAACCGAACCCGGTCTCTTTAACAACCAATCATTATTATAACACCGTGGTCATTTCAAAATATCATACTTCAAAACCAAATATTATATCCATTTAAAAATCATATCAATACAATATCATTTCTCACTTAAATAATATTCATTTCCAAAATCATAACACTTTCCAACATTTTAAATCTTTCGAAATTATAACACTTTGAAATTATAACACTTTGGAGATCATAACACTTTGAAACATAGCTTTGGAAATCATAAGACTTTGGAAACACAACCTTGAAAACCATAACACTTTCCTCTTAAACAGTTTAGATATTAATAATAGTATATATAATAAAATAGTTTATAAATAAATAGTTAGTATATTAAAATAGTTATAAGTTAAAATAGTTTATATTAAAAATGATTTTTTTTATCAAAAATAGTTTATATTAAAATAATATATATATATATATATATAAATAGTTTCATATATAATAAATACTTTATAAAATAAAATAGTTTCCTCCAACTTCACAAATCGATTCAAATTAAATCGAATTCCAAAATCCCATTTAAATCAAATCTCAGTTCTTCCATTTCAATTCAAGTCTCAATAAACCATTTATATCGATTTCAAATAAAGATATAAATTACAAATTAAACCATTTCAACTTCAATAGATTCCAAAGCTTTAAATATTCAAACATTTACAAACTAAATTTGACAGTTTCATTTATAACGCAACTTCAACTTTACTATTATTTAGTTTGAAATATTCACTTAATCAATCCAATAACATTTAAATAAAATCTAATTTAAATAAAACTAAATATCCCAATTTGAAAATGTTCATTTAATCACCTTTATTCAAAATCAAGTTATAAAAATTATGACTTTAAAATTTCAAATTCAATAAGTTTCAAATCAATTTTGTTCAAGTAAATTTTTCTTAAACAAATACAATTTCAAATCAAATTTCAAATTAAAATTTTCAATTTATCTTTCCAACCTTAATTTATTAAAATTATTATAAAATCTATTTTTAAAAATAAAATTTTAAAGTAAATACTTAAACATATTATATATTAATTAAATCAAACTTTATTACATTAAATCTTATAATTAAACTTATTTTATATTAAAACTTAATTTATATATTTTTAAAATAGTAAAATTATAAGTAAAATCTTAAAATTTATAATCTGAAAACTAACCTATAACTTTAAAATTTCCAAACATAAAATTTTAAAAATCAAGAATTAAAAATATATATATAATAACATTTTTTTATATATATGTATATATATTAACATCAATATATATATATAAAACCATGTATTTTTATTTTTTTTAAACTTTGGAAATCATTTCAATATATATATATAGATCAAGGGTGTTTGTATATAATTTTCTATCCTATGGTCAAGTGATACAGATATTTATCATTTCAATCTGCAATTTAAATATATATACGGGTATATATCATTTCAACCTGCAACCCCAAATTCAATTCAATGAAAATCGCTTGGGTTTATCATTTCAACCCATAACGATTTTCTCATATTCTACAGATCATTCGGGTATGCATCATTTCAACCCATAGGGAATTCTATACTAACTAGGAACTTGCAGAGTGAGAACAGTGGTGATAATAATATAACATATCAACAACATGCATATATCATCAATAACAGATAAAAATATAAATAACATATCATGGTGTCAGATGTCACAGGTGAACAGATACAGATAATGACAAATATATAATAATTAAATAACTAACAGCAGCATATTTCAATTGTCGTTTCAATTGAAATCAAATTTAATAAATATAAGAACGTTAATCGTGAGTGATTGCTCACCTTTCGAGGCTAGAGAGATTCGACAATGAGATTAGTTACAACCCAAGCACGAATTTCAAAGCAAAGCAAGATTGGCACGAATAGAGCTGATAACAGGAATCGATGAGAACAAATTAAATCATTTTTGATATAAACTGAAAATATATATATTATTATATTATTATTTTCCCAAAACCAATATTCAATTAAAAATACATATTTAAAATCTATATATATAAATATAACATCAATTAAACCCTTGCTTTATCTTCAAAAAATCAAACTGATATGTATATACAAACTATATAACTTTATATATACAACAACTTTATATGACTTATACACTCTAAACAACTTTATATATATTTACCTATTAATACTTCAGATACAACTTTTTTATAAAAATCATTACTTTATTGAAATCAATATATCTGTATATAACTCGACAGGTCATATATATACTTACAGAAACCTATATTTTTTTACAACTCTTATTGTAACGGTTGCGATCTTTCGACGCTCGAAAGTCGACATTAATACGTCCACTGTATCAAATGTCGTGCAATCGAATGCCGGAAACGAATCATTAGGGTTAAAAGAAGAGGTAGAAGAAGACAGAAGAAAAGAAAGAACAGAAAACGGGTTACCCTTGTAACTAGGTAACTCACGAATATGCCATTCCCCGGTCCTTTGGGACCTTTATCCGAGGCGCCTCGATCACAAAGCAACAACCACAAAGAAATGAGATTGGAGCAACCACATAGGTTAAATACCAGGGCTCCATACCTGATACCACCCTTTTCTAGAAGGAAATGGCATATCCTAAAGGGCGCGACCCTCATAACCTTGCCGCATAATTCCTGTTTCGACCATTTCCGGGGTGTGAGGTCTGACGAAGTCTCGTCCACAAAGCTACGCTTTTTCACAAAGCCGTGCTTTGATCACAAATGATCAATAAATGATCAATACATAGCAACACTCAGCATGACACATTACCAAATTGGGAATATATCGCAGATAACTTTCAACTACATAACATCTGAGCTCGTACGTCTCAGAGAAGGGTGTTAAGCTAAGAGAATAAATTCTCCGCCACCAAACAGAAATGTATTTGAAAGAAATCAGCTTTATATCTCAAAATGTAATGTCAGACATGTAACCATACAAGTATGTTTCGGGTTCGAACAGAACCAAAGGCACTTCCAAAGAAGCCCTTGCAATCTGGGTATTCACAATCCCGATCGGACTTCCCATCACAAAAAGAGTGATATAAATCTCTATACCGGAGCAACTCGGTGCAGAGACATTCGACAGGTTGTCCTTTCATTTTCGAAAATACCCGGTCTTCACACCGGTCTTCAATTTCAATTCATACACGTCGTATCATTATTCGGAATGGGTTATCTGACACAAAGGTCATTTCCCGGCTAAACCGAATAATAAGCGTTTGTTTTTTAAAAACAAATTCAAGTGCCATTTCAAAGGCAATATTGATAGTCGGTGATTTAACTATCAACAATATTCACAACAATCATCAAATTTAAATAATTTTCCCAAATTATTTATTTTCAAAATATCTTCACAAGATATATATATATATATTTCCACACTTAAACCCTTTGAAAACAAATTCAAATCAGTTTTCATCTTTCAACTTTTGAAAATAAATTTCAAATCAATTCCCTTACGCGGAATATATCTCCAAATATTTCTTTTAAAAAAACCAACTTTAGAACTTTTAATTTATATTTTTAAAAGCTACTTTGGAAATATATTCGGCTTTATAGTGAGGATACACTTCCATTTCAAGATGGTCCCTTTTAAACCAATTAAATAAATCCTTATCGATTTATTTTAAATTTACATTCAAATCTGTAAATTTATTTCCACACTTTAAAAATAAATAAATAAGTGTTTATTTTTAAAACAAATTCCCCTTTCCTTTAAAATTTCCATTTTGAATTTACATTCCCAAATATTCACTTTTAACACCACAATCAAATTCCAAATTGATTTCAAATTTTATTTCAATACCAAATCAATTACAAATTGATTTCTAAGTTTAATTTTCAATAGAACAAAACATTGCAAATTTATTTCTAAGTTTATTTCCAAATAACAAACCATTTGCAAATTGATTTCCAAATTTATTTTTCAAACACTAAATCAATTTAAAATTAATTTTCCAATGATTTATTTTCCATCACCAAATTAATTACAATTTTGATTTCTAAATTTATTTCAACTTCAAATAAATTTCCATATCGATCTTTCAAAGATTCATTTTCAAATACCAAATCAATTACAAATTGATTTCTAAAAGTTTATCACTTTTAAATAAATTCCTTTGTTCTTTCCAAATTATTCAAAATTCCATTTTTAAATGAATTCTTCAACTTTTAAAACAATATTATTCAAAATTCATTTATTAATATCTTTTCCCATATTTTGTAATTTATTCGGTAAGATTTCGAAAATCGATTTTAATACTTTAAAATTCCTTCTTTCAAATTAATTCAATTCTTAAAAATAAATTTACTTAAAGTTTTCCCACTTTAATTTCAAAATCCAATTTATATTTATTTCTGGTATCCAACGATACCAAAAATACATTCGGCTAAATTTTAGCCTTCAACAGTTTCAATTATCAATAAATCATCCACAGATTATCAATAAATCACATCATTCACATATGAAATAATATTCAAACAATTTTGAGGAATCGAGTTGGATCCCTCCAACCTGTTTCCCTGCATCCGCAGATGTTAGCACAATACCAATTCCACTTCGAGGTGGAATATCGCGGTTTATGGGATTTATAAAATATCATCCGCTATTATGCGGCGCATAGGGTCTCATCCGCTATATAATGCGGGAAATCAACAACTCCAATATATACATATTCCAATATATATATATATTGCTATATACTACTATCATATATTATCACATCCAATAGCAATCAATAACTGAAAATTCCACTTTCTTTTGAGTGAGAAGATCTCACCTTTGCTTTTTAAATTTGCAATCCAACCAAATTAGCATTCTTTCTTCTTGATTTTGACCTTGTATAGACAATTTATACAATTTATTAATATTCGAAATAATCGAACAATCAATTTTCGTTTTACAATTTATTTTACTTTAATCTAACTGATGATTTAAATTTAACGAAAAATTTAAATTTCAAACCAACTTCCTTTTGAATAATCCTTTAGTAATTAAAATAAAATTTAAATAAGTTAACTAAACAAATATATTGCTATAATTTTTTTATCTTCAAACTGTTTATAATCAATATCCTTTTAAATGAAAATATATTTATATTTATCTATATATTTAAATGAAGATATATATATATATATATATATATATATATACTTTGTACATCTTTAAACTGAAACAGAATTGACATATTCACTTTTCAGAAAAAATTTTATACATATATATATATATATACTGTAAACTTTAAACTGAAACTGGAATATCTTTTTTTTTACTGTTTACATTTCTAATCTACATATGAATATTTGTTTAAATAAATTTAAATTAACAGTTATACCTCACTGCTAGGAAAAAAAATCGAGATGCTCAAACGCACATCTCGTCACTGCGACCATCGCAACTACGCCAGTCGAACTCGAAACCATCTCGAGTTCCAATCTGCTCACACGAATCCCAACTCTCATGCCACCCGAAATCGAAGACGAACATCTCATCCAAACGCTGCAGGCCGCGACTCCCCCACCAGCTCGAGATTGCCTCAACTCCGGCCCATCGTGATATGCCTCGTCTTCACTCGCCGCCTCAAGCCTGCTCGACGCCACGCAGCCGCGCGCGACCTCCATCGTACGAAACCCTAGACTCGTCGCGCCTCCCATATTCGCACTCGAGCTCGAGCCAAGACGAGCCCCAAATCGAATGCGAGATTAAATTTAGAAAAACGAAGGCGGCAATTTTTCTGATTTTTGAATGAACGAAAATGTTTCGTTTTTTTTTTCTTTGAATGAAGGGCTTTGGCCATTGTTTATTTTTCTTCCTCTGAATTCTGATTTGAAATGAAATAAAACGTGATTCCTGAACTTGAGTGGAAGGTTGCGTGAAGGAAATTTCTTTGCGTACAGATCACGCCTTGCTACAGTGGTAGCAAAATGAAAGAAGAACAGCTGATGTGAAATAATATCAGCTGATGTACACCACATTGACCAGTCAAACCATTGTATAAGTTATTTAAATTCAAATTTGAATCGCCTCCGAATCGCAACTCAAAATCTCGACTTCCTATTGAGGCGTGCCGCCAGGCGTTCGTAATGTTATACGCCTATTCCGAATGCAATGGAAAAGGTTTCGAGTCCAAATTCGATCGTATAGAGAAGATAGCTTTTTGGACCAGTTATTTAATTGAATTTCGATAAAATTTCAGCGCGTTTGTTTATCGTACGGCCAAACGATCACTCCTAACATTACGAAAATTGAAATCCGATAATAATACAATATTACGGATCCAATGGAACTAGTTTCGTCGAATTCCGAGACTGTGCCCCGGAAAGCTATTTTTAAATATCGAATTAAACGATATATTTCAAAACTGAACAAAACAGTTTCAAATTCAATTTTGAAAGTTCTATTACCTTCAGAATTATCAATATAGATTTTCTAAGCCTTGAAAATATTTTTAACTGGCTTAAAACTGAAGATTCAAATTTTTACCCAAATTTTAACAATTAAATTCACTAATTTAATTACCAAACAAACTCTGATATTTGAAATTCAAATTAAACTAACCTTCAAATATTTAAAATCAATTAAATATTCAAATTTCAAATGTCAAAAATTCAGGGTCGTTACAATCTTCCCCCCTTAAAAGAATTTCGTCCCGAAATTACTAGTTAAGAAAAATGCTCCAATTCCCGTTAATTATTTTCTCAAAACTAATCAGTTTTTATCAACTTGCTAAAACAAATCTTTTTATTAAAGATTCGTTATCACTTCATCTAACTTTCCAAACACTTTCATAGTTTCAAGCAACTTCAATTTTTTTACTTCACAATTCAAATTCAAATTGTAAATTATCCAAAAAAATTCTCAAAATTTTCCTAACACTCTAAATTTTCCAAAAATTTCACCAGCGTCTCCTTTGCGCGGCTAACTCGGTACTACTACAAAATGTCCCTATGGACTCCCAAATTCCAAAAGAAAACAAAATGCCAAGTGGCAAAATAAAAAACCCAATCAAATTTCATACTGAAATTCAAATACATACCTCTTATTGAGAAATTCAAATTTACCTTCGAAATCAAAATCCAATTCCATTTTCCTTAGCCTTTACAATCCCTGTATACTTTACTTAACAACAATGTCCAAATTTACTTATTGGATTCCCAATACCAATTTTTACTTAAGAATTTCATTATTCACTTCTTAAGTTCAATATGATTATTTATTTTCACTTCACAAACAAAGTTATATATTCATTTCCATTCAACTTTGTATTTTCAATCCCATTTGAATTCAATTTACAATTTCCATTCTATTTGAATTCATTTTATCTTCAAAAACCAAAAATTCACTTTTTCCAAAGCTTTCAACTTCGACCAAAACAATGGTTTTCATTTTCTAGTTCAATTCCTACGTTTCCATTACAATTTGAAAATCAATTTTCCGTTAACAAATTTTTTTTAATTTTTTCAAATTTTTTTCTAACTCCCAAAATTTTCAGAAAATTTTTGCGGAGTCTCCTTTGTACGGAGGATCTTTTGCAATTTGACAAAAGATATAAATATATATACATCGACCCACACGGTCGGAAAAGCAGAAAAACAGTTCATATTTCCTATTTTTATTGCGTAGGCGTACCTTTTTAGCATTTTAAGCAAAGCAGTTTATTTATTAACATTTGCGCAACCCAAAATGCGGCCAAACGGCTTCCAAAAACCTGTACTTACTCAATTCAAATATGTAAGTGACATATATAGGAAATCTATTAACATTTCACTTATTTTCAATAGCAAACATATAGTTTTCATAAGCAATGCATTCAAAATAAATTCCATAAGCAATTTATATGGTTTCAATACAAATTAAATTTCTTTCATCTAATTCACATACCATTTCTATTCAATTCAATTGATTTACAATGCAATTCCTTACATTCAATTCATTCTTTAATGAATCTAACTCATATCCCTTTCAATTGATTCCAATATCAATCTCATTTGCTTTTATTAACTCATAGATTTTTATATAATCTCGTTTTCATCAAACGACAACCATTTATATGCAAATTCAACGATATTCACTTAAGAGAATATCCATTCTAGCTTATAACTAATTTAAATTGATACCAATTCAATTTATTTTAATTCCATTTCATTTCCAATTGATTCCATTCAATTCAATTTACATTTCATATTTACAAAACCATTCGATTTGTTTAAAACCATTGTACAAAACTCGACAACAACAATGCAATATTTATATACACTTCTTGTATTTATTTTCACTTCATTACTGAATTTATATATTTATCACTATTCAATTTCACATTTTCAACTCATTAATCAACTAAGTTTCATTCAAACCATTTCAAAAGTTTCACTTAAATCGAGTTATTGTCCAATATTCACTTAAGCTATTTCAATTCAAAACTCAAGTTTATCATTTATTTTTATTTTTTTTCCATAAACAATTTCCAATTTATTTTCTTTGATGGGTTTTCACTTGTCAAATCTATTCCATTTACTAATTTAATTCAATTAGTACATTCACTTATTCATTTTAAATTTTAAATTTCAAATTTCCATATTCAATTCATCTCGAATTTACTTAATTTATAACAAGGAAATCTTCAATTTATTTTTACTACTTGAATTTATATACAAATTCAAACCATTTTTATTCAGCTCACAATTCAATCTTTTTATTTTAATTTAACTAACTCAACTTCCCTTTTTCATGAATTAATTAATTTTCATATTAATTTACTTGAATTCAATCCATCTTATTTTTATTTTTTCCAAGTTTGGATTTTTCTTCAACTTGATTCAAATCAAATCTCATTCCATTAATTTTCAAATATTTAATAAGTTATCAACTTATTGACATTCCATTAATGAATTTTATTTCAAATACTTTCCTGGAATTCTATTTCAAATCATAAATCACATTTACAATTTATATTCACAATTTCTATTTGTATATGGATTTATTTCTTAGCTTTCAATTCATATTTATAAATTTCATTGGTTAAATGAATTTATCTCCAAATCTTTGGTTATTATTTTAATTTCTTATTCAATTCCCTATAACAATGATAATAATTCAATATTATCACTTCCTAACAACCAAGCATCCATATACTATAATAATTCATAGAAAATCATTTCTTTTCTATACAAAAATAGTTTGGGGCAAAATTATTTCATTTGCCCCATTTTAAAACAATACTGTGTCGGTTTATCTTGTTTAAGAGTTTAGAAACCCCTATCGATTACAGTTGGCCAGACTGCACCATCGAGAATCTTTAAACAATCAACCGATAAGTCAACACAATACAAAACAAATTTTGTATTCACTAACAAATACGCGCTCATATCTATTATTACACTCACACTCATTCTAGAGTACTACTGACTCTATCTTTAATGAGTAACACCCAATCAGAGCCAGGGTTGTCGCTTAACCGGCTGCTCTGATACCACATGTAACGGTTGCGATCTTTCGACGCTCGAAAGTCGACATTAATACGTCCACTGTATCAAATGCCGCGCAATCGAATGCCGGAAAACCGAATCATTAGGGTTAAAAGAAGAGGTAGAAGAAGATAGAAGAAAAGAAAGAACAGAAAACAAAAACAATATCAGAATCTCACATTCGTAGCGGAACAATATACAATAGATAATCACTAGTCTTTTAAAACAAAGAACTATATCAGTTTATACATACATCAATCAGAGTCAATATACAACTCAATACAACAATGGACAGTTATATAAACCTGTCCTCATACAGAATACACAGCGGAAATCATAAACAAGTACGGGAGTACGTCTCGCCATCCAGCTTGCTTTCAAAGCTCCAGAATATCCTGATAACATAACTCTAGGCTGCCCGTGTGGAAAATTATGGGCACCCAGAGTTTAGAAAGGAAACAATAAACTCCGAGTCAGTCATGGTGACTGGTGTGAGATCGTAAAACAGTTATTTTCACAAAGAAAATAAATTTAATTCACAATGCTTTTGGAAAATGAAACTACCATAAGACCTCCCGCCACACACACAATGCAAACGCAGAATTGGAGGAGATTTCTTCTTATGATAGTCAAACATGCTTACTACGCAAATCATTGGATTATTATTATTAATGTCTAGTGTGGAAAACATTTCGAAAGTATAATATCAATCTTAGTTAGCATAGACATTCCGAACTATGCCTACTATAGCTACCATCTAAACAGTGGGGCGCCACCATAAGTAAATGGCAGGTTCTACAACTAAAACCGTGCAAATTTCGTATTGGGAATTGGATTGCCAACAAATGGTCAGGCTAAGGAACTTCCTACTGCCACATGGGATCGCCTCTGGCTGGACGTCCCGAGAACTAACTAGCTCTCTGCCAACACAAGGCCGGGTTACCCTTGTAACTAGGTAACTCACGAATATGCCATTCCCCGGTCCTTTGGGACCTTTATCCGAGGCGCCTCGATCACAAAGCAACAACCACAAAGAAATGAGATTGGAGCAACCACATAGGTTAAATACCAGGGTTCCATACCTGATACCACCCTTTTCTAGAAGGAAATGGCATATCCTAAAGGGCGCGACCCTCATAACCTTGCCGCATCATTCCTGTTTCGACCATTTCCGGGGTGTGAGGTCTGACGAAGTCTCGTCCACAAAGCTACGCTTTTTCACAAAGCCGTGCTTTGATCACAAATGATCAATAAATGATCAATACATAGCAACACTCAGCATGACACATTACCAAATTGGGAATATATCGCAGATAACTTTCAACTACATAACATCTGAGCTCGTACGTCTCAGAGAAGGGTGTTAAGCTAAGAGAATAAATTCTCCGCCACCAAACAGAAATGTATTTGAAAGAAATCAGCTTTATATCTCAAAATGTAATGTCAGACATGTAACTATACAAGTATGTTCCGGGTTCGAACAGAACCGAAGGCACTTCCAAAGAAGCCCTTGCAATCCGGGTATTCACAATCCCGATCGGACTTCCCATCACAAAAAGAGTGATATAAATCTCTATACCGGAGCAACTCGGTGCAGAGACATTCGACAGGTTGTCCTTTCATTTTCGAAAATACCCGGTCTTCACACCGATCTTCAATTTCAATTCATACACGTCGTATCATTATTCGGAATGGGTTATCTGACACAAAGGTCATTTCCCGGCTAAACCGAATAATAAGCGTTTGTTTTTTAAAAACAAATTCAAGTGCCATTTCAAAGGCAATATTGATAGTCGGTGATTTAACTATCAACAATATTCACAACAATCATCAGATTTAAATAATTTTCCCAAATTATTTATTTTCAAAATATCTTCACAAGATATATATATATATTTCCACACTTCAACCCTTTGAAAACAAATTCAAATCAGTTTTCATCTTTCAACTTTTGAAAATAAATTTCAAATCAATTCCCTTACGTGGAATATATCTCCAAATATTTCTTTTAAAAAAACCAACTTTAGAACTTTTAATTTATATTTTTAAAAGCTACTTTGGAAATATATTCGGCTTTATAGTGAGGATACACTTCCATTTCAAGATGGTCCCTTTTAAACCAATTAAATAAATCCTTATCGATTTATTTTAAATTTACATTCAAATCTGTAAATTTATTTCCACACTTTAAAAATAAATAAATAAGTGTTTATTTTTAAAACAAATTCCCCTTTCCTTTAAAATTTCCATTTTGAATTTACATTCCTAAATATTCACTTTTAACACCACAATCAAATTCCAAATTGATTTCAAATTTTATTTCAATACCAAATCAATTACAAATTGATTTCTAAGTTTAATTTTCAATAGAACAAAACATTGCAAATTTATTTCTAAGTTTATTTCCAAATAACAAACCATTAGCAAATCGATTTCCAAATTTATTTTTCAAACACTAAATCAATTTCAAATTAATTTTCCAATGATTTATTTTCCATCACCAAATTAATTACAATTTTGATTTCTAAATTTATTTCAACTTCAAATAAATTTCCATATCGATCTTTCAAAGATTCATTTTCAAATACCAAATCAATTACAAATTGATTTCTAAAAGTTTATCACTTTTAAATAAATTCCTTTGTTCTTTCCAAATTATTCCAAATTCCATTTTTAAATGAATTCTTCAACTTTTAAAACAATATTATTCAAAATTCATTTATTAATATCTTTTCCCATATTTTGGAATTTATTCGGTAAGATTTCGAAAATGAATTTTAATACTTTAAAATTCCTTCTTTCAAATTAATTCAATTCTTAAAAATAAATTTACTTAAAGTTTTCCCACTTTAATTTCAAAATCCAATTTATATTTATTTCCGGTATCCAACGATACCAAAAATACATTCGGCTAAATTTTAGCCTTCAACAATTTCAATTATCAATAAATCATCCACAGATTATCAATAAATCACATCATTCACATATGAAATAATATTCAAACAATTTTGAGGAATCCGGTTGGATCCCTCCAACCTGTTTCCCTGCATCCACAGATGTTAGCATAATACCAATTCCACTTCGAGGTGGAATATCGTGGTATATGGGATTTATAAAATATCATCCGCTATTATGCGGCGCATAGGGTCTCATCCGCTATATAATGCGGGAAATCAACAACTCCAATATATACATATTCCAATATATATATATATATATTGCTATATACTACTATCATATATTATCACATCCAATAGCAATCAATAACTGAAAATTCCACTTTCATTTGAGTGAGAAGATCTCACCTTTGCTTTTTAAATTTGCAATCCAACCAAATTAGCATTCTTTCTTCATGATTTTGACCTTGTATAGACAATTTATACAATTTATTAATATTCGAAATAATCGAACAATCAATTTTCATTTTACAATTTATTTTACTTTAATCTAACTGATGATTTAAATTTAACGAAAAATTTAAATTTCAAACCAACTTCCTTTTGAATAATCCTTTAGTAATTAAAATAAAATTTAAATAAGTTAACTAAACAAATATATTGCTATATTTTTTTTATCTTCAAACTGTTTATAATCAATATCCTTTTAAATGAAAATATATTTATATTTATCTATATATTTAAATGAAGATATATATATATACTCTGTACATCTTTAAACTGAAACAGAATTGACATATTCACTTTTCAGAAAAAAATTTATACATATATATATATACTATAAACTTTAAACTGAAACTGGAATATCTTTTTTTTTTACTGTTTACATTTCTAATCTACATATGAATATTTGTTTAAATAAATTTAAATTAACAGTTATACCTCACTGCTTGGAAAAAAATCGAGATGCTCAAACGCACATCTCGTCACTGCGACCATCGCGACTATGCCAGTCGAACTCGAAACCATCTCGAGTTCCAATCTGCTCACACGAATCCCAACTCTCACGCCACCCGAAATCGAAGACGAACATCTCATCCAAACGCTGCAGGCCGCGACTCCCCCACCAGCTCGAGATTGCCTCAACTCCGGCCCATCGCGATATGCCTCGTCTTCACTTGCCGCCTCAAGCCTGCTCGACGCCACGCAGCCGCACGCGACCTCCATCGTACGAAACCCTAGACTCGTCGCGCCTCCTCTATTCGCACTCGAGCTCGAGCCAAGACGAGCCCCAAATCGAATGCGAGATTAAATTTAGAAAAACGAAGGCGGCAATTTTTCTGATTTTTGAACGAACGAAAATGTTTCGTTTGTTTTTTTTTCTTTGAATGAAGGGCTTCAGCCATTATTTATTTTTCTTCCTCTGAATTCTGATTTGAAATGAAATAAAACGTGATTCCTGAACTTGAGTGGAAGGTTGCGTTAAGGAAATTTCTTTGCTTACAGATCACGCCTTGCTACAGTGGTAGCGAAATGAAAGAAGAACAGATGATGTGAAATAATATCAGCTGATGTACACCACATTGACCAGTCAAACCATTGTATAAGTTATTTAAATTCAAATTTGAATCGCCTCCGAATCGCAACTCAAAATCTCGACTTCCTATCGTGGCGTGCCGCCAGGCGTTCGTAATGTTATACGCCTATTCCGAACGCAATGGAAAAGGTTTCGAGTCCAAATTCGATCGTATGGAGAAGATAGCTTTTTGGATCAGTTATTAAATTGAATTTCGATAAAAGTTCAGCGCGTTTTCTTATCGTACGGCCAAACGATCACTCCAAACATTACGAAAATTGAAATCCGATAATAATACAATATTATAGATCTAATGGAACTGGTTTCGTCGAATTCCGAGACTGTGCCCCGGAAAGCTATTTTTAAATATCGAATTAAACGATATATTTCAAAACTGAACAAAACAGTTTCAAATTCAATTCTGAAAGTTCTATTACCTTCAGAATTATCAATATAGATTTTCTAAGCCTTGAAAATATTTTTAACTGGCTTAAAACTGAAGATTCAAATTTTTACCCAAATTTTAACAAATAAATTCACTAATTTAATTACCAAACAAACTCTGATATTTGAAATTCAAATTCAACTAACCTTCAAATATTTAAAATCAATTAAATATTCAAATTTCAAATGTCAAAAATTCAGGGTCGTTACACTTATACACTTATATGTATGTAACCATAGATTATGTACAGCAACCTATATATAAAATAAACTATTATAAATCTTTACATTAAAACATTACAGACTAATATATATCTTATATATATACTTTAAACTATAACAAACTGTTATATACTTTGGGATCAACAATATATCAACAAATATAAAAGCTGGTATATATATAAATTTAGATAACCTTTCATACTTTATAATATATAACAGCTTGATATGTGTAAACTGGCATATATAACTTACACTTTATGTTTCTTTTAAAATTTCCAGATCAATCTACCAATATATATATATATGTTATATTTTAAGTCAAAACACATACTCACTTTATAAAAATATAATTATATCAACATATCATATATACTAATAAACTTATATACACACCAACATAATATATATAACTTATATCCAAATGAGCCAGTATATCAAAATGTATATATTCTTCTCCATATATATATATATAAGATGGAAACAACAGCCCCAAACTAAAAAGTTGAATATATATACATATATATATATATTGTATAATAGTCAGATTCTTATATCTATGAACTACTATTGACTACTATACCTTATAAGCAAAGATAAGGAAACACCAGATCATATATAAATTCATATATATATATATATAACAAACAGATCTTACATAAAGCTAATATAAAATTTACATACTGCAAAACAAGATTAAATGAGTAGTAACATATAAAATATATATAATACTAGCATACTTTATATATACCTTATATTCCATAACTTCATATATATTTGAAAGCACAACAGGTAATATAGTTTATAACATAGAAAGTATATTTTATAAAACCTTTACATTCAGACGACATGCTATATATATGACCTATAACAAAATATATATACAAACTTTTTTTTATAAAACAACAGATCCCGTATATAGACATATGTGGACAAAGGGGCCGAGCTTGTTTTGGGATGGAATGAGCGTCAGTGTTGCGGCTTGGGTCACGTGGGTAGGCGGAGGGGAGCAT
Source organism: Allium fistulosum (assembly GCA_030737815.1). Taxonomy (NCBI): domain Eukaryota; kingdom Viridiplantae; phylum Streptophyta; class Magnoliopsida; order Asparagales; family Amaryllidaceae; genus Allium; species Allium fistulosum. Next base: position 465,183,802 of record CM060902.1, read on the forward strand.
GGCCAGGATGAGGAGGAGCTTTGGCTGCTAAGGTGTGTTGGCGTGGAATGAGGAAGGTGATGGGTCAGTGGAGAAAATGACGGCCTGTTGGTGGTGGTCGAGAGAGAGAGGAAGGGTGATGAGGTTGGGCTCGCGTGGCACAGCAAGTGGAGGGAAGAAGAGAAAAGAAAGTGGGAGGAGGAAAAAGAAGCATGGGCAGGAGATGGTGGTCAGGCCTTGCGGTTGCGTGGGTTTGAAAGGAAGGAAAGGGAGGAGAAGAGGATACGAAAGCAAAAGACAGGCAAAATATCGTTTTGTGGATGCTTACATTATATCCACTTTTATTTCTAAGCAAACAAGAACCGAAAAAAAACAATGAAAGGACAACAGGTTTGAATTTGAAGAGGTGGGATAGTAATAGTCAGATACGAAATTTAGAAAATATTTATAACAATTGGCTTGATTTTGAACGGTGGAATATTGAAAGATCACAAGAACCAAAAAAACACGAAACCGGTACCGATACGGTTACCAGTTTCACGGATTCCCTTGTGTACCGGACTTCAAAACACAGAATTGAATATACCGCAGAGATCAGCACGACGAGATGATCAAAACGGTATACATATATCAATGATAGGATCACCCGATCAAAAGTCGATATTCGGTACCGAAAATGCTGCAAATCCGCTGAAAATAAGATAAACGAAGCTAGAGAAGTCCTAATTTGCCGAAACGAAATATGACGTCTCACTCGGTTTCACGGATTCCGCTGTGTACCGGACTTCAAAACACGGAATTGAATATACCGCAAAGATCAGCTCGACGAGATGATCAAAACGGTATACATATATCAGTGATAGGATCACCCGATCAAAAGTCGATATTCGGTACCGAAAATGCTGCAAATCCGCTGAAAATAAGATAAACGAAGCTAGAGAAGTCCTAATTTGCCGAAACGAAATATGACGTCTCACTCATAAGATGATTTACAAATTTATTATATAAAAATATTCAGGTTTGGAAAACATTTTATTATCATCAAATTAACTGATTTAAATTGAAATAAAATTTCACAATAAAATAAACTCCCATATTTTCTGATGAAAATTTACCATTTGCTATGTTTAAATAGATGTATTTCAAATATCAATTTTTTATTTTCAAATTTTATTATTTAAAATTTCATAAAAAATTCAGTTAATTACGTTATTAAAACCACTAAAATTTACGGGTCGTTACATTATGTCTAAAGTAACATCTTTATATTATATAATATATATACTTTCTAAAATAAAAATCTTAACTTATTTATAAATACATCCATACTTAAGTGTACATACATGTACACATACATTCAAACATGTCTTAGGTAATTTATATATGTGTGCATGTGTACACAAGGGTGTTACAACATTTCCGATAACTTTTAGTCAACGAAAATTCGAAAAATCGAAAAACAACTTCCAGTCACATTTTCGGTCTTTCTTCGAACTAATTATTTTTGTAAATAAAATTTGAAAATGATTTCACTATTATTTATTATTATTTAAAAGGAGTTGTTATAAAATCCATCAATTAATTATTAGAATTATATTTAAATATCCATACTTAAAGTGATCAAATTCTGGGTCATTACAAAATTGCCTTTAAAATTCACAAAAGCATTCGTTTTTTGAACTGCATCTATAGCGACTATCGCTATGGATACTATAGCTTCAAAATTAGTTTTACAAACCAAATTCCCTTTAACCCTTACCTTTTTCCTTTAAGTTAATTTATAAACTTAGTATAAGGTTTTTTTTGGAAACTAAAAAGTAAAGTTTGTAACTTTATAAAAATTTCTAGAAAATAAGATAAGTAAAAAAGTTTTAAAACTACCAAGGATTCTCTATGTCACACAAGATCCAATGCTAACTTTTCTTTAGCTTACTAACTCTATAACATAAGCCCAAACATTTACACACGTGTTATAACCTCAAATACAAAGTAAAGATCATAACTTTAAACATCACTTAACATTCTTATTTCATTTCCAAATCCAAAATCAAACATTACAATAAACACATATATAACAACATTGTTTTCCAACCAAACAACCACACAATTTTTCAACAATATAAAGTTTAAAACTTTAATTAAAAAGGTGAGCTTTTACTCATTAAAATTCACCCTAAAATAAGTCAAATTACCACAACACTCAAATCAACCATAAATCTTGGATTAATTTTGTAAAAATTTCGTATGTATGGACCTAAAGAGGCCAAATAGGTTCGGCAATGGGGAGATGTGGCTTGGCCTTGGCTAGAGATGGGGGTTTTTTGGGCTTGTTTTGGAAGAGAGAAGATGTGGAAAAGAAAAGGAATAAAGTTTAACTTGGTTTTAAGGATTTAAAATGGAAAAAGATTTGATTTTTAAAATTTGAAAAACTTTTGGAAGCCATTAAAATAAACAGGTGGAGCTTTTGGAAAAAGGAAGTAAGTTTGAAGTGAAGAAGTGGAAGTAAAATCAAAATTAGAAGAAAGGCGAAACAGTTTTATATAAAATGAAGATAGTAGTTTACCCTATTTCCTTTTGGACACTTACCCACCACAAAACCTTGCCACATCACCCCACTTAACATGTTGCACAAGTTACCCCACCCCCCTCTTACACACTTTCATCATTTCATCACATCTTAGTACCATACATAAGAACACATACTAGATAATAGGATGAATCATGTGCTTAAATCACTTTTACACTTATGATATCAAATCCATCCTTTCATTTCAATTTTAAAATTAATTCTTCTGCTTATGATTATTTTATTATTTATACACTTAGAAATAAAAGTGTTTCGATCATTTAAATGTTGTCTTAAAATGTATACAAAGGTTCAACAACTTTTTAATACTTGTTGTTCGATAGAAAGTTGAAAATCCAAAAAATGAGTTTCAGTCACATTTCCTGTTTTTTATCGAACTGCCTATTTTAGTAAACAAAATTCAAAAATTAATTTTCTATCATTAATTATAAATTAAAAGACGGTTATTTAATTATTAAAACCATAAATCAAATATTTAAAATATATTAAATATCCACAAATCAAAGCGATAAAATTCCAAGTCGTTACATTCTTCCCACCTTAAAAGAAATTTCGACCACCAAATTTCATCTCAAACAAAGAAGAAAACTAGTTATCATAAAACTTAACTATTTTACTTTTATAACTATTTATGGAAATATTTATATAAAACCCAACTTAAGTTTACAAATATATATAATACCCTACTATATTCTGAGAGTACCACTATCTGGTACAAACCTTTTTATCTAGAATTTATTTCCCTTAAGTGAACTCGAGATCCAAATACCTGGTTTTTTTTCAAATTCCTTTTTGAAATGATATTGTATGTATGTATATGTATGTGTGTGTATATATATATAGTCTGAGTAACCCTAAAATGATACTAAGGAACTGGGTACTACCAGATAGTATCATATATTCCCTGACCAAGAAGGTAATACTTAAAGAAAGTGCTTACCATTCGAACACATCTCTATCTCATTTTAAGTTATTTTCGAGTCACTCGAACTAGTTGACTTAAAAATACTTATCTTATTTTAAAATTCCCTTCTTGTAACGACCCACTATTTTGGACCATTCAAATTGACAATAATCCACACATGTCTGACTTGAATAATTCAAAATAACAGACTGTAATAAAATTTGGAGCAAATAAAATCAAATACAGAATCACAGAGACAGAAATATCAGAATAACTCGCAGTGGAAATTAAAATACCATAGTAGTTCATGAAGCTACTATAACAAACTCTCAAAAGAAAATACATAATATCAGTCTGAAAACATATACAATAGAAATCTCAAATACATAGAAGTTTATAATACCAGAGCTAAAATAGAACAACTAAAACTGAAATGGATAGATAACTAGATAAGCAGAATCTCCAACGATTCCTAGCTCCAGAAAGAGATCCAAAGCTAAGCTGTAAATACTCAGGCTGGCCCGAGCGTAAAGAAATACAAAACACTCGAGTCGGGACAATATATACTTATATAATGTAAACCAACTCAAGTGAACTGTAGCAGTAATGCATAATAACTTAAAGGATGCTTGGGATCGTCCATCCTCTAAGGATCAGTTAAACCATAAATTAAATACATCCCGTGGTTAAAATTTCAAGAGTGGTATTTTATACTTATAAATCAAATATCATTTCAAAAATTCTATCAAATCCATTTCACAATATCCAAATATTTTCAAATCAAAATATTCCAATTAAACCATTTCAAAAATGAAATTATTATATTTAATATTCAAATATTCAATTCTCAAAATTTTAGTCTTTTCACAATTCTTTTGTTCACTTAAATTTATTAGAACAGTGAAATTTCAACTTTCGCAGCACTTAGAAAATGCTACGAAAAGTTATGTTTAAAAACAATTCAGTTAGCAAAAGACAGCATTTAAAATGTTGTAATAGGTTTAGATTTCAAATAAAACTTTAGTTAAATTCAACTACTACAGCACTCACAAAGTGCAGTAACAGCCCTAAGTTCATTTTAGCCATTTAGTTCATTTATATCAATACAGCATTTACAAAATGCTGTAATATCCTTTATATTAGAAATGATAGCATTTCAAAAAGGCTGCCAATTAAAATTCAAGAATTTAAATACAATTTAATAACCAATTAAATTTTAATTTAAATCATTTTAACTTATAAAATCATATAATTTCACACTTTAAAACAATCATTGAAATACTGTTATATTTATGATTTTATAAAGTTAAATTTGCATTCGAAATCAAATTTAATAATAATTTTACTTATTAAATTCCAGCATTAATTTCTTTTCTTTATAATTAAATATTTTAACTTAACATTTAAGTGTATATATCAAAATATAACCTATTTTCATTTTATTTTCTTAATTAAAAATTCACATTTTTACAAATTTCCAATTTAAGTTTTATTTCAAAATTCAACTTAAATATCCATTTATTTCATATTTTATTTATACAAAATCATTAACACTTTATAAAAATCATTTAATTTCATTTTAAATCAAAATTGTCATATTTTCTTACTTTACATAAATTCTATTCATAAACAAAATCATAAATTCCAAAATTAACTTATATTTCAAATTCCACTTCACCATTTACTTAATTCACTTGTTTAATTTATAGAAAATCACTAATATTTTATAAAAATAATTTTTAATTAAATTTAAATCAAAATATCATAATATTTACATTTTTTATATATACTTTAAAATTTAAAAAAATGTTTTAACCACGGTCTGTATAAAAATTTCTAACTTAAGTCAAATGATACAGATAATATATCATTTCAATCCAAAATTTACAAAGGAAAAATCCGGGTTTTATCATTTCAAACCCGCAATCCCAAGTTAAATGAAATAAATAAAAATCGTTCAGGCCTATCATTTCAGCCCATAATGATTTTTCCGTATTCTAAAGTCCGTTCGGGTATGTATCATTTCAACCCATAGTGATTCTAATCTACAGGGAACTTGCAGTGTGATAAACTGATATAAATAAACAAAACAGCATCATATAACAGTAACTGATGATATAACATGTGTATAAACAGGGTGAGCACCATATGATCATGGAATAGGCAATTATAACATGGTGATATAGTTTACAGATTCAAATGGTGTCAGTTTACTAGTTATATAAGTACACATCATCTAGTGAGAATTACTCACTTGTATAAAAGCTGGAGATGACAACCAAAACACACAACACAGAATCCACAAAGGCACGAGAGCATGACTATGATTTGAGTGTGGGAGAGCCAAAGCTAATTGCCTTGTCACATTCAAACAAAACAAATATAAACAACATGAGTTTTCAACCCAAAAATTCAATAAAACAATGTTAGAAATGAATGCATAAAACCAATCCAAAGCTATTGCACTTGCTTTCAACCACCTATGGTTCAGCTACAGGTCAGTAATGTATGTCTAAGGGGTGGGTTTGGATCAGATCTTGGTTCCATAGGTCGGCCTAGCATGGATTAGATGATGGTAAAAAAGATAGGTGTATGGAACTACAACTACAAGGCATTACAATGGATTCTAGGCAACTACAAGGCATTACAATGGATTCTAGGCAACTACAAGGCAACAACAAGCCACGGCCAAAGGCAAGTGGTCACGGCCAGAGGCAAGTGGGGTCATGTGATGACATGGTAGTGGGTGTCAGGTCAGAAAACGCTGGTGGTGGTGGTGGATAGGTCGGCCAAGGTGGTGGTTTGTGGTGATGGAACAAGTGGTGCTCGGCTATGACCATATAGTTGAAGTTTGTGTGGATTTTGGTGGATCTACTCATCAAGGTGCATGGCCATGGGCTTGGGGTTGTGCTGGAGGTGGTGGTTACTGGTTGTGGTGGCGGTGGAGGCAGCCAAGATGAAGGAGGAGCAAGGGGCCGAGCCATAGATGGTGAGAAAGCAAGTGTAAATCCATATAAACAAGAAATAAACAATGAAAAGGAATAAAAATTTTACCAAACTTTCTCTTCAAGAATGGCCGTGAGTTTTTGTGAGTTGAGAAGGTTTTGTTTGTGCGTGAGAAAGAAAAAGAAATCGGCTGAAGATAGGATAAGGTCGGCCTCAAATTGAATGAAGTGTTGGTTAGAAAATGAAAAGGTAAGGAGGTGAAAGGTCAAAGGCAAGTGAAAGGTCATAAAACTCTTCATATTTCTCTAATTTCTTTTGAAATTTTAAATACATATAAATACTGATAAATAAAGATAAAAAACTCAGAAATAAAAATGAATGCATAAAATAAAGAAATAAATTTTAATTAAATAAAATAAAATGAAGAAAATAGCTTAAAAATGCAAACTAGGCTTTTAAAAATTGAAAACAAATTCAATAAACTTTGGAAAAAAATTATTATCACTTTAAAAATATTTAAAAGACAAAATATACATAACATAGCATATATATGTAAATTAGAATAGGATATAACAATTAAAATATTATTTATATAAGTTAAAATAACAATATTGTTAAATAACTCAATATACACACAATATTAAAAACAGTATAACTTTCACAGTTTAAATCCAATTTCAACGAAACGAAAAGCAGTATTCATGATATTAAATCTATTTTCATAATAAATGTTAAAATTCAAATATTTAAATTTAAAATTTAAAAGTCAAAGTTTGACCAAATTGACCAAAATCCACTTTTTCTGGAAATATTCAATTTATTCAGGTTTGAAATTATAATTCTCATAAAAATCAACATTTATATTTAAAATAACATAATTTATTCATTTTAATAAATAAAATAAAGTTTTTAAATCAAAATTCAAATAAAATAATCAAAATAAACAATTAAAATAAATCACAAAATACAGGGTTGATACACTCTCCCCCACTCAAAACTTTTCGTCCCCGAAAAGGAATGAGGTACGGAAAACACAGAAAAGATAGAAAGGAATAGGATTAAGACAAGATGACAAGAAGATTAAAATTATACCTGATAACTGTTGTTATAGGTAAGTTTAACAAGGTGGAGAATAGGAATAGCTAGAAAAGAAAATATGACAAAAGACAAGGATGAGCCATTAATTTAAAACCATATAAATTTCAATTGGAATTCTTTAATACTTAATAATTTGGTTAAATCCATTTTATTATATCCGTAAATGTCATTTAATTCAAATTGTTAGTTAAAGAGGTAAACAATATTTAAAACACTTTAAAATCTTTAGAAAAAGAAATAACTAATCAAATATCCTTTATATAATATTTTATCAAAATACTTTTATAACTCGATGTCTTAACAAGTTTATCCTCGTTCCTGTAGACTCTGGCAATGCGTTGATCAGGCGCAAAGCTAGAATTCTCCAGGTAGTTAGTAGACCTGTTTCAACACCCAGTGAAAATACTGGAAAACTTTTAAAAACAGATATGGAAAGTACAATCCGAAAAAAACAAAACATGTCGATCATGGATCGCGGATACACAATGGTTACGCCTGGATCCCCCAGGAAACATCTGTACCCGTAGGCCACCCCCCAACCTTGCGATTACGCCATGAAGACTGGTAGTACTGCAGATACACAATGGTTACGCCTGGATCTCCCAGGAAACATCCGTACCCTAGGCTCTCGCAGCCCCTGCTGATTACGCTACCAAGCAACCCAATAGATCGCAGATACACAATGGTTACGCCTGGATCACCCAGGAAACATCCGTACCCGTAGGCCACCCCCAACCCTGCGATTACGCCATGAAGTTGCGCTCGTAAGACCATGGAGATTGCCATGGAATTCGATGGAAACTCGAGTATCATATCCGGAAAACCAAAAATCAGAGAAAAATATCGATAGAATGTGGCCACAAAGCGGATATCAAGTAGAAGGCACTTTCCATATCTTTACTTTGAAAATATGTATCATATAGTACCTTTTCAAATCACTTTCAAATATCATACTTATATAAAGTCCATTATATATAAGATTTCATTTTCAAATCAAATACTTTCCAAAATCAATAGTATATCAAATCACACTTATATAGACTTCAATTATATAAGATTTCACTTTTCAAATTGACTACCTTTTCAAATCCATAGTTTTCGAATCAACATCATACTTATACAAATCAATTTTTATATATAAGTTCGATAACTCCCAAATCAAGTATTTAGTAACAAAAGGTTCTCAAATTTCAATTTGTTTCAATATCAGTTCAGTTTCAAAATCATATACAATTCCACAAAATTATTTCTTCTCAATTTAAATATCTTCAGTTTCAAAGTTTCCAAAATAATAGGTTTGGAGAATAATCCAAGTTTCTAAATCAATATAATTTAAGTCAACCAATTCATTTCCAAAATCAATGGTTTTTAAAATTATCTTATACTTACATAAGGTCCATCCTATATAAGGATCAAAAATTTTCAAAAATAAATTTCGCTGCATGAAGAGCCATATGGAATTAAACATCTTTGCTTACTAAAAGATTCTTAATTTAGAATAGTTTTGTATATAAAAAAATTAGTTTGTAAAATAGTTTTGTAAATAAAATAGAATAAAACAGTTTGTTTGAGAAGAATAAAAGGAAAATAGTTTTGAAAAATGGTTTTAAATTGATAGTAGTTTTTCATAAAGAAAGAATTCCAATTAAATTACAAAGATATCCAACCCAACAACTTCCAATTTCAGCGGCAAGTATATCAATGATATTGGAATATAAGATGTACATATGTCATTATTTCGCAAAGTCATATTCGATCGCTCGCTTGATCACACAAGTTCGCTTTCGAACTAGTATTGTCCATTCGACTTCCCTAATGCGGATTTCGATATGGTTTCTCGACTAGAAACCATTAGTCTCCTTGCATAGCCATATACTATGATAGAGAATTCTAGAATCAAGCCCAAAATCCATATCAAATATTAGCCATCAAGAATCAAATGAAAAACCCTAACACGAAATGGTGTAATTCACCTCGAACTTGTGTACTCAAACTTGGATCAATTTAATTATGTGAATAAAACAGCATACGTACAACTTATGTATCTATTCCAACTTTTAAATATATATATATAGTTTCATAAAGATGTTACTAAGTTAAACATTTAAACTAAATTTTATTCAAAATATTTTGAAGACCAAATTCTTTTCAAAACATTTCAAATCTAAATTTCATATTAGAAAAATTCAAAATAGCCTTATTCATTTACTTAACAAAACAGTTTCATCTTATTTAAATCATATTACTACATACATACCAAACTTATATACTTTATACTTTTTAAAATTTCTTAGCTTTGAAAAGTTAACCTTGATTTGGAAGTGCTCGAACCTTCAAAATAGTTGAAGAAATCATTTTCAAATTCAAGAGTTGGAAATCACCAATTAAATCAGTAAATCAATTCCAAAAATAGGGTTATATCAAATCAAATCCAAAACTCAAGGACTGAACACCGGCTAATTTCAAATTGTTCAAATATATATACATATATCTTTCAAATATCACATCACACTTCGGAATTTGAAATCAAAATTAGTTTCACAAGTCACCCACATAACAAAGCTACCGAAGTGGCCTCTCCCCCACTCTGAAACTCGAAAATCAATGTCGATGATGCATGCATTCATCACCGAAATTATTTTCCAGCGACATAAGTGGGTTATGGACTTCTATTTTCTCAACTTCTTTTGAAATTTCTTCGAAATCATTTGAAGCTCATTAAAATCATTTGAAACATTTCATATTCGAAAAATACTTTCAAATCATATTATTAATTATTTCAAAATCTTAAAACCAGTTCCAAAATGCCGGAGTTCAATCACTCAAATTTAGATTCAAAACCTTCAGTTATAAATCATTCTATATGAAACCATTTCTTATATAAATTTCAAATTTTCAAATCCATTCAAAACTTTAAATTCTCAATTTTAAAATGGTATATAATCCTTATCGAAAACATTTCATCTTTATATAAAATATGATCATCCTTATCAAAATAATAGCTTCGATTAATACACAATTTTCAAAAGACAATCAACCACAAATTTTTCAAGGGATGATTCAAGGATGAATTTCAAAGCAAAACAGAGATTCAAATTTAGAGGGACTCTAATCAAATAGAATTCTGATTTAAAGATAGGCACAAACGAAGATAATATAATTAAATTACCAAATAGAAGATGGATAAGCTTATATGAATCGCGGGTGACCTTAACTGGTCAACCGTGACTTCAGGAATATAATCGATGCGAAAATCTAAGGCAAATCGACCTTCGATCGCCAGAGATAGAATGTAAAATATAGCAGAAGATAGAAAACATCGTAAACCGAGGATACAGAAATCTTCGGTAAATCAATGTCAATTGTAAAGGAGTTTCACCCCTTTACAAATCATTCAAAGATTGGTGAAATCACTGATCTTTATAGAGGTCATTCAAAGTGGGGTTATGCAATGCTCCAAAATCAAAAGAATACATATAGGGGAGACAGGAATGGATTTCAAAACAAGTGGGAGCATTCCAAAATTCAAAGGAATCCTAATCGAAGAAATTACTAACAAGGTGGATACGAAAGGGATAAAGTTTAGAAAATTTTACTTTCAAAGCAAGAAAATTTATATCAAAATAATGTTTGAAAATTCTTTGAAAATCATTTGAAAATCATTTTATACTTCGAAAATACGTTCTCTCACAAAGGAATGATTCTGAGATTGATTTCACTCATTCTAGGGTATTTCTACCCTATCTCTAATGAGTTTTTGCTCCGCAGGCTAAGGTTTGCCTAAAACCAAAGCTCTGATACCAAATGTAACGACCCACTATTTTGGACCATTCAAATCGACAATAATCCACACATGTCTGACTTGAATAATTCAAAATAACAGACTGTAATAAAATTTGGAGCAAATAAAATCAAATACATAATCACAGAGACAGAAATATCAGAATAACTCGCAGCGGAAATTAAAATACCATAGTAGTTCATGAAGCTACTATAACAAACTCTCAAAATAAAATACATAATATCAGTCTGAAAACATATACAATAGAAATCTCAAATACATAGAAGTTTATAATACCAGAGCTGAAATAGAACAACTGAAACTGAAATGGATAGATAACTAGATAAGCAGAATCTCCAACGATTCCTAGCTCCAGAAAGAGATCCAAAGCTAAGCTGTAAATACTCAGGCTGGCCCGAGCGTAAAGCAAAATACAAAACACTCGAGTCAGGACAATATATACTTATATAATGTAAACCAACTCAAGTGAACTGTAGCAGTAATGCATAATAACTTAAAGGATGCTTGGGATCGTCCATCCTTTAAGGATCAGTTAAACCATAAATTAAATACATCCCGTGGTTAAAATTTCAAGAGTGGTATTTTATACTTATAAATCAAATATCATTTCAAAAATTCAATATCATATCAAATCCATTTCACAATATCCAAATATTTTCAAATCAAAATATTCCAATTAAACCATTTCAAAAATGAAATTATTATATTTAATATTCAAATATTCAATTCTCCAAATTTTAGTCTTTTCACAATTCTTTTGTTCACTTAAATTTATTAGAACAGTGAAATTTCAACTTTCGCAGCACTTAGAAAATGCTACGGAAAGTTATGTTTAAAAACAATTCAGTTAGCAAAAGACAGCATTTAAAATGCTGTAATAGGTTTAGATTTCAAATAAAACTATTCCCTAGGTTTGAGGTTCATTTCCTGACTCCTTGACCAAGTCAACCGAAAGGTCTGGCTAGCCTGGAATAGCGGTTGTGGCGGGCCAGCCGTCTATTCCTTAGGTTTACTGTTCAGGAATCGCATGTCGATAGTGAATGACCAGGTTTCCCTAGTTCCAAAAAAAAAACACATTTTCTACAAGTTTTCTCTACAAATGATTCATGTAAATTCAATTATATGTTAAATAAATTGTTTTACATCATATAAAAAGATAATCTTTAGTTTTAAAAACATTTTTATTACTAAAACCCCTTATTTTAAACAAACAACCAATTTTACACATTTAAATGTTTAAATCACCATTTTTAGCTTTAATAAATTTATAAAAATTATTTCCTTGCATAGAAAAATGCAATAAATCATCCTAACATCATTTTTATAATCAAAACTTTTTTTTAAACCAAATTCCATCTTTTATTTCAAATAAACCACCCTTTTAAAATCAAGTACTTCTCTTAAAAATATTAAAAGAAGTAAATGGGCAATAATTAATATAACTATTGCATTTCCCCAAAATAAAAACCATTTTCCATTTATTATCAATCCAAACTAAATAAAATGAAGTTCTAAACTTTATTTTCACAATTTTAATCCCAAATTCATTATTTATTTGAAATAAACAATATAAAACTCCAATTTATTATAATTCAAAATATTAAATTATAACTACCGTTATAATTTAATATATACAGGTAATCTCCAAAACTAGGGTTGTTACAGACTCCCTCCTTATAAAAATTGCGTCCTCGCAATTTCTAGAGAAGAGTTTGTATTTAACACAATTATTTCATCAATCAAAAGAAAGATAGACACGCTTAAGATTAAAATTTCTCACTCTCAACTCAAAATGATAAAAGACCAAGATAAAATTGCTCAACAAATTCTATGATTTTCCCGAACATATATGTCGAGATTAGCGAACTATAGAATATCTTTGAGAAATACCTTATGATTTCGAAGGCATCTCGCCCTCGAAACAAGAACACAAAAGCATCGATATTCATGATGTTTACCAGTACTACAGACCTTTGGGTCATCACGATGTTCTATGACTTCGGTCGTCACGATGTATCATGACTTCGGTCATCACGATGTATGTGTACCTAAAATATATATGTAGTACTGGTCAAGATGTGGCACGTGCATCATTGCTTCGGCATGCAATCGGGGATCTAGCCAATCCGGGGTTTTCCGAGTCTTCTGATTTTTTCTGTTTTATTATGATCTCACCATTTTAAGAAGTTTTACTACATCGTTAGCCTAGTGCTATATGAGATGTTATATATATATATATATGATGATTTCATTTATGATGTTTTGAACTCTTATTGAGTTCCTCGAGTTATGAGTTTTGATGATTTCGTGATTTTATAGGATATTCAGGGTTTTGCCATTTTGGCGAGTTGAGTTGAGTTTTTTATACATTTATACCGTTGAGGTGAGGTATAATTGAATTTGGGATTATCCTATTTTAGAATGTTTTATGTTTACTATTTTGGTTAGAGTTTGTATTGATGATTCTCCTATTTAGGAGATATGGTTCGCCGAAACCATTATTGTTATCTTATAGATTTCGCCGATGATATGAGGCAAATATGATTTTTAATTGAGTTTCTATCATTAAGATTTCTTCCTTGAGGTTTCATATACTTAAGTGATAATAGTCCACCTGAGTTATGAACGTGTACTTCTTGTTATTTCTTCTTATTCAGGAAGTATGATCATTCTTTTCTTAATGAAGTGTTATTGTATTCTTGGTATGGTTTCCTCTCATTCGAGAAGATACTTTACCCTTTCCTCATAATTCTCATTATGGTCTTTTTAGAGTTGTATCTTGATATGTATTCTTATTTGGCTTGTGTATATAGAGTTGTCGTCATACCGCTTTAGTGTATCATTTGTATTGTATTGAGATGTATCATTGTATATGTGTGTGTGTGTGTATTTGTTGCTGTTCTGTGATGCGATGTTCATTTGGTTATTGTATTTTATTCTGATAGATCCGTTAGCCACTTATAGTTTTGTATTAAGTATTTATTGGATATGTCGATCCACTTAAGTATTCAATAGATATTTAAGACAAGGGTATAGATGGTCGCTCCTAACTAGCCTTATTCTCTGCATTAGCAAACAGAATTACTAAGTAATTCTCTTTGTTAATGTGGGTCTCGGGTGGGGCGTTACAGCTTGGTACGCCTCAAGGCAAGTTTTGAGATTGATATTTCCTTTTTGGGGGATCCGCAACCCTTAGTATGCTCCTGGTTGGCCCAGGTGCGTGCATTTGTTGTCGTTGTCCCTATACTTTTGTAGCTTGTTTTGAAGTATTTGCCTTGAATTGTGATGGTTTTGTCACATGTTTTGCTGCAAATGTTGAGATGATTATAGGCCATGATGTCTATCAATAGACTAGCCGAATTTTGGAGATTTTGAAATTCAAATTTTAGATTATTTTGAATTTAATTTGAATTTGAATTTGAATATCGGTTTGAGTGATTTTCTTCGTTTTGATTCGTTTTCGAGCACGGTTTTCTCCAAATCTTTTTGAAATGATTTTTAAAATTAATGGGCATTTCAAAATAATTATTATATGATATTTTGAAGTATTTTCAAGTGTAAAACCTATTTATTTTCTATAATAAGGGAATTTTCAAATTGATTTCAGAAATTAGTTTTCAAAGCTTGTTTTCCAAAGTAAATTATTTTATATATAAATTACACGTTTTTGCACATTTCGAGCGAATGAGAAGGAGAATTAAACGGTTTGGTAAAACACGTGGTATGGGACACGTGCGATTATTTTATCAGTTAATTCCTGACTTGTCTGTTTGATCGTTTTGACCTTCGGGTCGAGTTTACCGATGAGACGAGGTAAACTTTTTACCGATTTGAGTGTGAAATTTACTAGCGGTTAGTAAACCGTTTAGTGCGAACGTGTGGTATGGAACACACGTTAACACTGTTCGAGTTCTTATCCGAGAGTTTGTGACACATTTGTCTAAGAGACGTATTTGCCAGTACTGGACCTTCGGGTCATTTGTCCTTCGGGACGTTTGTCTAAGAGACGTTTGTCGTTGCGACGTATTTGTCCTTCAGGATGTTTGTCTAAGAGACGTATTTATTTGTCCTTCGGGACGTTTGTCTAAGAGACGTGGCACCTTATTAGGGAGAACGGTACTTGGAAGGCTTCGGCCATAAGCGCGTGCTATATCTTTGAGATGATTTCATTGATGTTTGTGATTTCCCAAGCGTATCGTCTTTTTATTGTAGGCCATTTGAGCCATTTGGAATATTATATATATATATACACACACACACGGCGATTACCTCACGGGAATTTGAGACTTGTGTTGCCTACACTGGCGTTATTGAGATTTGCCTTTTGGCGTTTACTTGAGATTTTATTCTCCTCTTTGGAGATATATTTGCCTTATGGCGTGTTTGAGATGAGATCTCTTTGTGCATGTTTTGGATTGCCGATTTGGCGGGTTAGGTTTTTCCCCTAAACCATAATTGATGTTTTATGAATGCTTATGATATGACGCTAGCTACTTTTAGCGTTTTATGGGTTGTTCCATCTATTTTGAGATTATATGTTGAGTAGTAATACCCTTCATCATATGAAGTAACTATACACTTTAAATTGTCCCTTCTCACTTGGGAATATTATCACTTTATCCTTATGCTCATATTATCGCTTATCCTTGTAAACTGATATGTTTAGCTAGACCAACTCGTGTATTTATAGTCGGGTCAGACCGAGGTGTTTCAGGTTAGGTACATTTGGACTTAGCCTATTCTGCTAGCTCTTTTTTATATAGCTTTTTGTGCAGTCCTTTTTGTTTGCTACTCTGATATGTATATTCTTTTGACTCGCTTGTATATTGTGGTTGCTATACCACTTGACATGTATCATTTTGTATACTCTGTGATGTATCTGTATACGTATATTTATATGTGATGATCTACTATTCTGTTATGTGTTTGCATTTGAGTTATTGTATTTTGTTCTGATAGATCCTATAGCAACCTATGGCTTTGTATTAAGTATTTATTGGATATATCGATCCAAAACCATAACTAAATAATAATTAATTAAATAATTAACCCTTAATTAATAACTAAGAAACCTCTACTTAATTAATTAATTATAGTTATCTTACTTAATTAATAATTAAGGTCTTATTACCTTTACTTAATTAGTAATTGAGTAATAATTATCTTTACTTAATTCATTAATTAAATAATCCTTAACACTTACTTAAGTAATAAGTAATAATTACCTTTTATCCCTTGAAATATGTTGATTTACCTTTTCCAAAAAAACACTTAAAACGTAATCACCTTTAAAATTAACAAAACGTTCGTTTTCGAACTGCATCCATAGCGATTATCACTATGGATACCATAACTTCAAAATTAGTTTTACAAACCAAATCCCCTTTAACCCTTACCTTTTTCCTTTTAGTTATTTTATAAACTTAGTATAAGTTTTTATTGGAAACTAGAAAGTAAAGTTTGAAACTTAATAAAACTTTTCTAGAAATTAAGATATGTAAACAAGTTTTAAAAATGCTAATGATTCTCTATGTCACACAAGATCCAATGCTAACTTTTCTTTAGCTTACTACCTTCATAACATAAGCTCAAACATTTACACCCTGTCACAACCTCAAATACAAAGTAAAGATCATAACTCTAAACATCAGTTAACATTCCTATTTCATTTCCAAATCCAAAATAAAGCATTACAATAAACACACATATATAAAGCACGTACAACATTATTTCCGACCAAGCAACCACACAATTTTTCAACAATATAAAGTTTAAAACTTTAATTAAAAAGTTGAGCTTTTACTTACCAAAAGTCAACTGAAAACAAGTCAAATTACCACAAAACTCGAATCAACCCTAGATCGTAGATTACCTTTGTAAAAATTGTACTTTTATGAACCTAAAGAGGCCAAATGGGTTCGACCATGGGGAGATGTAGCTCGGCCTTGGCTAGGGAGGGATTTTTTGGGCTTGTTTTGGAAGAGAGAAGATGTAGAAAAGGAAAAGAATAAAGTTTCACTTGGTTTTAAGGATTTATAATGGAAAATGATTTTCCTTTTAAAATTTGAAAAACTTTTGGAAGCCATTACAAAGGAAAGGTGGAGCTTTTTGAAAGAGGAAGTAAGTTTTGAAATGAAGAAGTGGAAGTAAAATCAAATTCAAAAAAAAGGTTAAATAGTTTTTATATAAAATGAAGATAGTAGTTTATGCTTTTGCCCTTTGGACACTTACCCTCCAAAAAACCTTGCCTCATCACCCCACTTAACATGTTTCACACGTTACCACCCCCTCCCTTCTTACATACATCCATAATTTCATCACATCTTAGTACCATACATGGAAAAAAATATTGGACAATAGGATAGATCATGTACTTAAATCACTTTTACACTTAAGATATCAAGTCCATCCTTTTGTTTCAATTTTAAAATTAATTCTTCTTATTTTTATTTACTTATTTATACATTTAAAAGCAAAGGTGTTTTAATCATTTTAATGTTGTATTAAAATGTATACAAAGGTTCAACAACTTTCTACAACTTGTTGTTCGATAAAAAATCGAAAATCTAAAAAACGAATTTCGGTCACATTTTCTGTTTTTCATCGAACTACTTATTTTAGTAAACAAAATTCAAAAATGAATGTTCTATTATTAGTTATAAATTAAAAGAGGTATTTTAATTATTAAAACCATAAATCAAATATTTAAAATAAATTAAATATCCACAAATCAAAGCGATAAAATTCAGGGTCGTTACATTATACTAATGAAGATTATATAAAATACTAAAAATAAGTATAAAAAAATTGTTAAAACGAAATTTTTATTCAAAAGTAAATATTGGTTATTTCATAGTATGTCCTATAGAGACAAAATACTCAGTTCACGTCTAAGTTTGATAAAAGAATTTTCATTTAGTGGTTTGGTAAAAATATCTACAATTTGATTTTCAAAAGATATGAACTCAAGTGAAATTCCATCCTTCTCAATGTTATCTCTAAAAAAATGATGTCGTATATCTATATGTTTCGTTCGCGGATTATTTATTGGATTTTTTGATAAGTTTATATCACTTGTATTATCGCAATAAATTGGTGAATTTTGTAAATTCATTCTGAAATCCATAAGTTTTTATTGCATGTATATAACCTATGCACATGCCAGAATGGCAGAGTTGTATTCTGCCTCACACGTTGATTGTGAAATACAATTTTGTTTTTTACTAAACCATGATATTAGAGATTGTCTAATAAAATGACAAGTACCACTCATACTTTTTCTGTCCATTCGACATCCTCTGAAGTCAGCATCGATGTAAGATACAAGCTCGACAAGACATTCTTTTGGATAAAAAAGTCTGTAGTTTCTAATATTGTTTAGATAGCGCAAAATTCGTTTCACGGCACGCAAATGTGAATCTTTGGGATTTTTCTGAAATCATGCACATAAGGAAACACTCATCATAATGTCCAAATGACTAGCAGTTAGATATGATAAAGAGCCGATCAAACCTCTACAGAGTTTTTGATTCATACTCTTTCCATTTTCATCTTTGTCAAGATGAACCGTAGTGCTCATAAGTGTCAGTTTACTTGATGTATTTTCCATTCCAAATCGTTTTATTAAGTTATTGTAATATTATTCTTGATTGATAAAAATTCCATTACTTAATTGTTTAATTTATAACCCAAGAAAATATGAAAGTTCTCCTATATGAGACACCTTGAATACACTTTTCATTATATTTGAAAATTCATTACACAAATTTTCATTTATAGATCCAAATATGATATCGTCTACATAAATTTGTATAATTAATATATCTTTCTTATCCCGTTTAATAAATAAAGTTTGATCAACTTTTCCAACCTCAAATTCTGAAGTTATAAGATAGCTTTTCAGTTATTCCTACCAAGCACGGGGTGCTTGTTTCAAACCATATAAAGCTTTCTTAAGTTTGTAGACGTGATCAGGAAATTTTTCATGTTTAAAAAGAGGTGGTTGTTCTACTAAAACATTTTCTTTAATAAAACCTTTTAGAAATGCACTTTTAATGCCCATTTGATAAAGTTTAAAGTTATGATGATTGGAGAAGGCTAGTAAGATACGTATCACTTCTAATCTTGTGACAAGATCAAAAGTTTCTTCATAGTCTATCCCCTCTTCTTGATTATAACCTTGTGCAACTGATCTAGCCTTATTTCGAGTTATATTACCATTTTCATCGACTTTATTTTTATATATCCATTTTGTACCCATGACTATTTGATCATTTGGTCTTGGAACCATATCACAAATGTCATTTTGTTCAAACTGATTTAGCTCTTCTTGCATAGCTAAAATCCGATAGTCATCGGTTGAAGCTTCCTTAGGATTTTTTGGTTCTATATTGGAAATAAATGCGATATGACCCATTTGATTTAATTGATATCTAGTTTTGACATTTGTATTTACTTCACCATTATATTTTCTATTGGATGATTTTTTAGTAAAAGCGGAGGTGATTTTAATTAATTTTCCAAAGGAGGATTGTTTTCGATTAGATTTTCTATAGAATTATTTTCTAATATATTTTGATTTGTATCTATTATTTCTTCTTCATCATTATTATTATTTTTATAATTTTCATCTAATGAAACGTGTAGTGTTTCTTCTATTATTTTTGTACGTTTATTGTATATTCTATATGTTTAGCTTCGTTTAGAATATCTAATAGATATTCCTTCATCAGATTTTAGATCAAATTTTCTTAGTTGATCTTTTGTATTTAATATAAAATATTTTGAACCACAAATTGTTAGATATGATGTATTAGGTTTTCTACCGTTAAAAAGTTCGTATGGTGTATGTTTAGTTAAGGGTCGAATAGTGACACGATTTAAGACATAGCATGCAGTACACACGGCTTCTGCCCATAAATGTTTTGGTAGTTAGCTACCAAAGTAGAGTCCTAGCACATTCCTAGAATGTCCGATTCTTTCTTTCTGCGACTCCATTTTGTTGTGAAGATCTAGAAAATGAGAAGTTGTGACTAATACCCTTTTTGTTTCAAAAGTTGTCAAATAGTTCATTTTCAAATTTTCCACCATGATCGTTTCTAATATTTTTAGTTTTTAAACTTTTTAAATTTTGAATTCTTTTAACAAATTTTTTAAATGCTTCAAAAGTATCACTTTTGTTTTTCTAAAATAATATCCATGTATATCTAGGGAAATCATCTACAATTATAAAATCGTATTTGTTATGGTTTATATACTAAATTTGAATGAGACCAAATAGATCCAAATATAGTAGTTCGTGAGGTTGTAACGTAGAAATGATTTTCTTAGATTTAAAAGATGATTTAGTTAATTTTCCTATTTGGCTTGCATCACAAATATTATATACTTTATAATTCATCTTTGGTAGACCTTTTACTAAATTGTTTTTATATAATTTACTAATAGCTTTAAAATTTATATGGCAAAATCTTTTGTATCATAGCCAAGGATCAATATCTTTGGCTATTAAATACATGTCTATATTGTGATTAATATTCATATTTAAAACATAAATATTTCATTCTTTAATTCCTTTGAAAATTAGGTTTTTATTTTGATCGAAAATATTACATTATATTTTAAGAAAGATATACTAAAATCTTTATCGCATAATTAACTAATATTTAGTAAATTATGTTTTAAATTTTTAACTAATAAAACATTAGTAATAAGAGGTGAATTAGACATACTGTTGTTGCTTACGTCTCCTTTTCCAATGACATATCCTTTAGAGTTATCTCCAAACGTAATGGATCCTCCATCTGAGTAGATAATATTTGTTAGCGTATCTTTTTTGCCCATCATATGCTTGGATCAATCACTGTTATCCATTTTTCTCTTTTTTTATTTGGTACCTGCAAAAAAAATTAAATTGTATTGGTACCCACTTCCTCCATTATGATCCTAAGAGTTAGGTCTTAGGAAGTCATACCCAAGAGGGTTTGGTATTCCCTTTGAAAATATAAATAGAATTTTTGTGAATAGTAGATATAAATGTATCTATGTACTTATTTATTATCAAATGATTATTAGTCTTTAGAACCAAATCTTAATAGATTTTATCGGTTACTTTTGACTATCATCCTTCCTTTTGAAATTCATATATAGTGAGCTTTATCTTTTAGACAAGTATATACTTCTTTATTTGTTTTATGATAACCTAGACCTTTTTTATTAAAAGATGACTTAGAGTTGTCAATAATTTTAGAAAGGTTTTATCTACTTTTATTAAAATTCGAAATGTTTGTAGTAATGTTTTCTAACTTGATTTTAAGTCCTATTAGTTCTAATTCTAATATTTTAACACTAGAATTTAAATTCGGATTCTCTTTTGTTAATATATCATTCTTATTTATCTAAGTTTCTATTTCATTTCTTAGCATAGTAAGTTAAGATGTTATATCAACACATGAATCTTGTGACTTTTTTTTGGAAACTAGTACTTTATTTACTAAAAAGGGAACATATACTTCCATGATATGCCTCGTTAAAACCTTGCAACCCCCTAACCTAAATGGGTATCTTGCAAGGAAAAAGAGTACATATCATTTTCATATATTAACAATACAAGACCACAATGACTAAACCAAGTTGTTAAACGGATGGAGGAGTAAACAAACATAAAACGCACTCAAAACCATCCATAATAATGACTTGGAATAGTAAGAAAAATTAAATACCACAAATACAATTCACAAGGCAAAAGAAATTAAGAATCCTAAGACAAATCGACACGTGAAAACCGACAAATACTCCAGCAAAACACTGACACATCGAATGAGGATGAAAAAATATCATCGAGAGGAGAGAGATAGTAAAGAAATTCTCTCAAAAAGTAGATTTAAAATTCGAATGGAGAAGAAACTCTGAATTCCAAATTCGAAGACACCGCAAGCAGACTAAGACATGGGCACCGTTGCTAAAGAATCAGAGACCAGATAGGTTGGAGTTCAGGGAGGTCGATGATGGTCTTGTGGATCCATGACGATATTAAAGTTTTCAAAGATAAGTTTCGTCTCTGCATTTATCGATTGATTACTTAATCTGTACTACATAAGTATCTTAACATCTTGAATGATTAGGTTGAGTCGAACGGATACTGGCATTTCAATTCCTCTGAAGACTCTGTTGTTCCTCTCGCACCAAATGTTCCAAATCAAGGTAGCGAAAGTTATGTTGGTAATCTGGTTTATTAAAGAGTGATTCTTCTGTCTTGTACATAGGCTATCCAAAATATGATTTATATCGCAGTTAGTATTGAAATCGATTTTGACTTTCTTCATAGTACTGTCCAGTACACTGCTCGAATATGGACATTTAAAAAAGAGTCGATCTCTGTGTTCTAACTGATTTAGACACAGAGCACACTTTTGATCTATATTTGTGTTCCATCAACTAATTCGATCCTTTTTATTCAATTTGTTTAATTTGGCCATAAGAGCACAAATAGACATCTTAGGAGCACACCCTTTGTCCTAAATAATCTTTGTCCAATTACGGTCTGCATGCTTGTTTCTGAAATGATTCCATGCTGATTTCATTATGAATTGTCCATTAGTACTAGGAATCCAATTCCAATAATCTTTTTCCATTTGAGAATGAATGTTTACGTTGTGAATAAATTGTTGATACTGTGCACATAGCCTGTGTGATGTTTCCAATTGTTATTAGAGATTAACACAGATACTTTTTTGTTACATCCACCTGAAATAGACATAGCATTCCAACCTGCTTAATCTATTAAAGAATATCCATTAAGCCATGGATCACACCATAAATTTGTGCTGTCCACATTAACAATATTCCTATTTATGAGCCCTTTGCACCACTGTCTTGCTCTTAGTAATGTTTTCCAAGTATAAGAAGCAGTAGCATCCATGGTAGCAGTCCAAAAATTAACTTTTTTGCAGTACTTATTTTGTAACCATTTAGCCCAAAGAGATTCACCATGAATATATTTCCACAGTAGATTAGCTGCCACTGCTTTAGAAACTTCTTCAATTTTTCTTATTCCAAAGCCACCTTCATTTTTTGTTTTACACACATCTTCCTAGCTCATTTTATGAGCCTTAGATTTCCACAAAAAGTTAGCACATAAGGAATTGATTCTTTGAATAACTGTTGATGGGAATTGTGTGAACTGAAGCCAAAACGGCAACATATGATATATGACAGTTTTTATGAATTCAGCCCTACCACTGATATTTAGCATCTTACTGTGCCAATGGTTGAATTTTTTATTAATTTTGTCTATCAGCCATTCAAAATCCCTTGCTCTTAATTTATTATTAGATAAAGGAATGCCCAGATATATAATTGGCAGTCTACCAATGCTGATATTTAGAATGCCAGCTATTTGATGTTTGTTTGTGGCATCTTTACTAAAAATAGAGTGGATTTTCTGTTGTTCAATTCCAGCCCAGCTATGTTATTCAGATCTTGAAAAATATGCTTAATACATTCGGCATTCTCAATGGTAGCTTTAGTTAAGATTAAAATATCATCTGCATATATCAAATGCGTAATCATAGGTTCGGTTTGGTATATGGCAATGATGTTACCATTAAAGTAGTCCATATCAAGATATATAGTCAGGAGTTCCATAGCAATGACAAATAAATATGGCGAGATGGGGTCACCTTGTCTTAATCCTCTCGAGCTATCAATGAAACCATAGGGTGAACCATCGATTAAAACCAAAAATGAGGGAGTAGATATACATTCATATATAAGATCCACAAATAGTAGAGGAAAACCCATCAATATCAACATATGATGAATAAATTCTCTATTAATTTTATCATAAGCTTTATGCAGATTCAGGCATAAATTGCCAGATTTTTTCCTGCTGAATCCTCTAACCATTTCATAAGCTAGTAGGGAGTTTTCTGTGATTACTCTACCAGGAATGAAAGCATTCTGATTATATGAGATAAGATCATTCATGTATTGCTTCATTCGATTATAGAGAAGGTTAGCTAGTATTTTATATGAAACATTGCAAAGAGAAATCGGTCTAAAATCAGTCATATCAACTGCATCCGGTTTTTTTGGGATGAGGCATATAAACGTATGATTAATTTCTCTTATAATTTTCCCCGATTGAAGTATACCATTCATAGCATTCCAGATGTCATATTTGATTTGCTCCCAATGGATTTTATAAAATTTCGAATTGATGCCATTTGGTCCAAGGGAGCTATTATCATTTATCTGGAATATAGCAGTTTTAACTTCCTCTAGTTGAATTTTTTTACTAAATCCTATGATTTTACTAAATCCTCCTCTAGAATTTTTTTTTCATCTTTTATCATATCGACTTATAATTCACTTCTATTCAACTTTCTTAATGCATCTTTATATTTTCTTTTCAAATCTTCTAGCTTATCTAATAACCCAAAATTTATTTCAACTAGATCATTGAATGAGAGATCACTTAGATCGTCATTAGTAGTTATGAAACATACATTTTCTTATTTGGAATCGCTATCACTATCCGACGAGGAGGATGAGTCTGAATCATCCTAAGTTACCACAAAAGCTTGCTTTTTCTTTTTATGAAATTTCTCACTCTTATTCTTAAAGCTGTTCTTCTTAAGATCTAGGCAATCTTTTTATATGTGACCTATCCTGTCACATTCATAGCACTTGAGTGAGGAAGTTGATAGATTGTTGTTGTTATTTCCGTTGTTGCCAAATTTCTTATTCTTTTCGAACTATGAAAATTTTATGAAATTCTTAGCTAAAAATGCAATGTTATCATCATCTTCGTCAGATTCCTCATTCTCTCCTTGAAAGGAAATTGTTTTCCTATCTTGGGCTTATACCTGTTTTGCCTGTAAATTCACTTCATAGAACATGAGATTTCCTATTAACTCTTTTGGTTTAATGGTTGAAATGTCATTAGCCTCTTCAATAGCTAAGACCTTTCATTCCCACTCATCCATTAAAGAGTTTAGGATTTTTGAAACAATATCAAAGTCGGTGTATTTTTCTCCTAGTGCTAGAAGTGAGCGATATATATCTTGAAATCTAGAGTACATGTCATTTATAGCTTCATCTTACTTCATTCTAAAGTTTTGAAATTCATTTTTAAGCATGGAAATCTTGCTTTGTTTGAACTTGTTTGTACTTTCATGAGTTATTTTAAGAGTACGCCAAATTTCATATGTGGATATGCATATGTTATTTCTATTAAACTCATTTTTATCTAGAGAACGAAAAAACATGTTCATAGCTTTAGCATTAGCAGTAGCATCTAGTTTTTGGGTGTTTGAGCATTGTGCATAAGCGGTGGTAGGTATAAAGTGTTCTTGTTGAGTGATATTCCAAGTGTCATAACCATTAGCTTGCATATATATCCTCATCCTAATTGACCAATAATTATAATTTAGTTCATTAAATAGTGGTGGTCATGTAGTAGATTGACCTTCAACAAAACTTGATGTAGTACTATCCATATTACTTGAAATATCAAAAACTTTATTACGGTTATTTGATAGTCTTACTCTGATACCAAATGAAAGAGCTATGGATCGAGTAATATGAATAATTCTGCTAAATTAAAAACTTGTATATAATAGCAGTAGGAATAAATAAAGTAAAGAAAGTAAAAATGATCACACCAGAGATTTTTATATTGGTTCGAACTTCCTGTTTTACGTCCAGTCCCAGATTCCTTCTGGATTTAAAACAACACTCTCACTTAACCCAGAAGAATAGGTATTGCAACTGACTGAGCTACGACTTCGACCACAAAAGCGTAGATAAGTTTATGACTTCGTGTGCTCTACTATAGCATGAATGAGTCGATAAGTACAACCTTCCTATAATCTTTTTCTTAGTGGTATGAAGTGTATTTGTGAAGAATTGGAAGTGAATTAATTACAAGAGATGTGCTCAAATTGAAAGCAAAGTGTATGCATTGAATGCTTAGTGAATTGAAGATAAAATATCAAGAAATAGAGAAAATATAATTGAATTGAATTTTTAAGAAAGTGATTGCTATTTATAGATAGTAGATAGAAGCAATCATTTATGATGAGTTATAACCTATGGAAGTGCTGCAGTTATTGACAAAGGGAAGTGTCTCTTCATCAAGAAGAAGACCCTTCAGAATTTAATTTAAAAAAATAGTTGTTACGACATTCAATCGACTAAAATAGATTAGTTAGTCGATTGAATTATAGGGACCTTTACCTGTAAGGAAATTGTTGAAAAAACATCAGATTCAGTCGACTAAATTTGTACGCTTAGTTGACTGAACACTATGTGAAAATAATTGTATATTGTTGATTCAGTCCGTTAAATCAAATCTTTCAGTCGACTGAATCTATGCCCTTGTTGTTTTTAGAACTTTGGAAAATAGCTGACAGTGTATATGTGTGTGTATACCACTTCGAAGAGATTTTAACATGTATATACCCTAGACTAATGACTCTATGACTGATATTATAATTTTGTATCATCATCGTTTTGTCTTCGTTATAAAGATCTCTTTGAATAGCTAATATCCTACAAATTTCAATAATATACGCAATACTTACTCATATAATTGTCACTATCAAAATATGAGGTTCTAATAGAATTGAAAAGGTAGCAAGTAAAAACAAGTTTTAAATTGTTCGACATACTTGTTAGATAAAATGAATTGGATGTTTTTGTATATACTCTTCGGATGTAGTGGTATTATACAAGTATGAAATTAAGTTATATAATGCTTAATAACTTCCATTAAAGTTTTATGAAATGATTCATAAATGAATTCTAGTATCAAATAAGAAATACTATAAGTGATAACGAGTGTGAATTAAAATGAAAGTAATTGGTATTGTTAAGAAACCAATTGGAATGAAGTACGTAAGTTGTACGTAGATCATTTTATTCGCATGCCAGTTTTAATCTAGGATTCGAGTACATGGATTTCGAGGTGGTTTCCACCGGCCTGAGTTAGGATCTTTCACTCGGTTCTTAACGGCGAACACTTGATACGGAATTTTGATATGATCTTGAAGTTTTCTATCGTAATATATGGCTATGTAAGGAGAATGGAGGTTTTTAATCAAGAAATCGGATCGGAGTCCGCACTAGAGAGGTCAAGTGATCAATACTAGTTCAAAAGTGAAATTTATGTGATCGAGCAGGTGATCGTATTTGATATCGCATACGGATGGTCCATGTACATCGTACGGGATTTAATATAATTGTATACTATGTGTGTTGGCTTATGGAGAGTTTAGGGAATGACTTTTCGAATTATTCGATGGTAGCATGAATAATCGACTAATTATTAACCTAGGGCTATTGAGCGTAAGGTACGCTTAATAGGTTGTTGATCATCCTTGTGCGATGAGAAGTCTTTGAACCTGGGCAAACCATAAGCTATGGTTGCTAGTGATTGTAGAGTTATGTAATATTATTATGTGATTGTTCTTTGGTTGCTAGTGATTGCAATACTGTTATGTATTAATGTGTAATTATTACATTTGTTGGTCGTGTCAGTAATTCGAGGATGAAATATTCTAAGGGGAGGAGAATGCAATGACCCAGAATTTTGAACGTTTTATATTTAAATATCGAAATTATTTAAATATTTAAATCTTGGATTTAATGTGAATAAAAATGATTTTGAATGCTTGTTTAAATTCTTTTTAAATAATAAATGGTGATGATAAACTTTTAATTTATATTTAAAGTGATTAAACTTGTTTTAATAATAATTCCTTTCACTCAACGCGTGAAAATTTCATTTCGAGGCACTGTCTCGGATTTTGATGAAACTAGTGCTGTTGGATCTGAAATAATAAGCGATGTACGCCAATGAGTTTCGTAGCGATCCATCATGCTGTGTGAACGTACGAGCTCAGAAAGCAAGACGATAAATTTGAGAAAATTAAATATAATATATTTGTTTATAAATATCCACACTTAGATATTTTCTTTATCACTTTTCATTATCTTCCTCTCTCTTCTTTTTATCCATTTCGAGCAAACCAAAAGTGAGCCGCCACAATAAAATGAATTGTTCCTAGAGCTAGAAATGTCAATAGGAGACAACTTTGGATCCATTGGCTTCATATTGGCGAGAGCGTCATGTTGGTGTGTGTCGATTTAGGTGTGGCAAAGGTTAGGGTTGTTCGACTTGAACAACCATTCCTAAGGTTGAGGTTTCTTGGTGATGGAGGCGACGATAGGATAAGTCGTCAGTGGCGTTGGGTTTCTGGAGTGTAGGCAAACTTGTGGAGGTGGTGCGGTGGTGAGTTGGGTTGAGCGACATTTGTTTTGTCGCATAGTGAGGCATCGATCGCGAGGAGTAGAAGGCGGTCGAAGATGAAATTAAGGGAGGGGTTGAACTTGTGGTGGCTTGGGAAGTTGTTTTGTGGTGGTTGGAAGCGCTGGAAGTAGCCGAGGTGATGATAGACGTTTGAGGCAAGGGAGGAGCCAGCAGGTCGATTTGGCTACAAGGGGTCGAGTTAGACTTTGATGGGTCGAGCAAGTCGAGCTTGTGAAGAGAACGCAATGGAGAAGACGACATTCGATTCCATCGACTCTAGCTCCATGTCACTATGATTTGTGTACGACTGTGTGGGTTCTTGGATGCGTATCACCGTGCAGGAACTAAAGAATTGGGGAATTGAGGAAGAGAGGTAATTAAGTGTAAGTGGAGTTGATTAGTAATTTAATTAAGCTAATTAATTAAAGTTTTAACTCTAGATTCTTATAAAAATCACATTTTTTGCATACGAGGTCCAATCGAGATACCGTCTTCGTCGTTGCACTCGTATCGGAATTATCTACGTCTAGGATTGGTTTAGGCTTGGGTGAGTTTGCTTACCAATTGAACTATAACTGTTGTGTGTATAATTGTTTGTTTTGTTAAAATATAAATATTATAATGAACAAAGCAAGTTACTACTTTTGGACCCCTCGTTGCTTTTAAAAGAAAATGACAATAATATATGTAGTATAATCTACTTTTTTAAATTCGTTGTAACATGTATCGTAGCCCATACTTGTTATTTACATGTTTGATACTGTATTGTGAATGTTTAAGGTGATATAGTCGCTATAAACACACTTTAAAATCTCTGGTATTTGACATATGTTAAATTAGTTAAATTGTTATATATTGTGGAAATATATATTGGGTTGTTCTACATACATTTTGGTGTGTTTGACAGAAAGGAATTGGTTTGGAAAGTTATAGAAAATATGAATGGAAGTTGTGATAGTTGAAGAGAAAAGATCGTTATGGATGCACTTTGAAATCGCTGTGTTCGATGAATTTTAAACTTAACTTTGAAAGACATCCTAGGGCTTCTTCGTATTTTTACTAAGTATTATAAACGTACTTATTTTCAAAAAGATATCAAGGTTTAATATATTGCTGATAATTATTTATGAATTTTTAATAAATGGTTTTAAATTATAAAACTAGTATTTTAGGGTTTTTATTAAATTATAAAAGAAGTAATTTTACGTGGTATTTTAAATAAATGTTTTAAACCATGGTATAAGTATTTTAAAGTATTTTTAAAGTACATTTTAAATAAATATAGTTTAAGAAGATTAGTTAAAGATTTTATTTAAGAAATAAAAGGCTTTTATATTATAATGTTTATCAAATTGTTTATAGTATTTATTAAATATCTTAGTTTTATAGATAAATTAGTGTATGTATATGGTTAAGATAAGTATATGAATACTCCTCAAATTGGTTAAGATAAATTTGTGAATATACTTATATGGTTAAGATAAGTATATGAATACTCTTAAAAGTATTAAAATGAGTAGAAAAAGGGAAGTTCCATTTATAAAGAAGTTTATTGAGCAAAAAGGAGTTTTTACTGATAAAAAGAGGTTTTTAATTAATAAAGGATTAATTAATTAAAAAGGGGATTAAAAGTCGTTTATATGACTTGATCGTGCATGTGTGTGTTAATCATAATTGTATACTTGTGTATGGAAGTATATAGGACTTAGTTTCCCCTATGTGATTCTCATTTTTGTTGAAATTGACCAAATATAACTCTGGAAATATCTAGAAGAAACACGGAAATTATATGGTACAGTTATCTTCAGTGAAGCTACACTGTAAGTATAAACTCCTTTTCTCTTCTAGGACAAATGTTAAGGAAATTCATATGCTTAAACGGCTAGGAGGTGATCTCCGCTGTTATGTATTATCTGTTTATTTCCCACAGAACCAGAGTTGAGTTAGCGAAAATCGATCGATTGGTTTTGGAGTGCCCAGTAAGTGAGGAAGTGTATTTATATGAGATGACTCGAAATCGTAACCACTCCAAAACCATATACGTGTTCTATGCTTTGGAAGAGGTTCATGATTAATTCAAAATGCAGGAACCTATGTGAAGATTCATGATCTGTTTGAGATGCTCCAACACATATAGTTGTTCGTGATCTATTTAGGATATAGGAATCCATGTGTGATTCCAAGATCTGTCGAGATATGGGAATCCATGTGTGGTTCCGATATTTGTTCGAGTTGGGGACTCGTTTGTCGAGATCTGTTCTAGTGGTGACTCATGTGCCGAAATGTCAGACATGGCCTCACCAGCGGTGATGTCTAAAACCAAAGATAGAAGACATAGCCAATGGGGTTGACAAACCCATAGGGTGAATGCGACACCATTCTAGAGATACTTATATGGATATGCATGTGGGAGCGATGCATCAGGTCTTAGCTAAACCAGCTATGTTTTTTCTATGGTATATTCACTAGAGATATACGCTGCTTCAAAAGGATATCTCTGATCCTTGTGCATGAGGACCATTCTCGAAGTACCGAGGCCACCTTTGTAGAATTCTACACAATTAGCGAATGCACCTTAGCGGTTGTGAATGTATACCTATTATTGTCGTAATGTACACTCACATGCATCGCAGCTACTTGATTATCTATAATTCACACCCTAGACATTACTATATTATCACTAGATTTTTTTAATAGAAATGATTTGGTTATCGCAAGGTAAAAACTCATGCATGTTTATTTGTGGTGTGGTCTTACAAGATACCTTTATTTTTGAAAGGTTCATAGATATAAAAATCCTTATAATTTGAGTTTCTCACGCTAGTTTACCAGACTGATCTGGGTGTTATTTTCTTATAATGCTTAGGTCAGCCCGTGTATATTTATAGACTTAGCTATGACTCATTGGAGCTCTTGGAGAGAAACTGGGTGATTTCCTACTGTATTTATTTTCCACTGCATTACTTGTTTTGTATTTATCAACATTTGTGAGGACGTGCTATTTTAACTATACAGGCTGATGATATGATAGTTTTCTCTGTTGATGTATGTATATCAAAGTTTTCTTTTTTGTAAAGACCTTTTGGGATATTATATATTATAGTTCCGCATGTGAGATTCTAATATTGTGTTCTTCTTTCTTGTTCTGTTTCCTTTTCTTTTACCCTAACGTTTTGTTTTTTCGGCACTTAGGTGCTCGAAACGTGAATATCATAAATGTATTAGCGTCGACATTCGTGGTCAAAAAGGCTTGATCGTTACATGAAGACGGAGCTATATTTGGACCAGAGCATACTAGATATTCGAGAAAGAAGATTACTTTGATGAGATCTCTATTACGGATGCCATAGAGTAGAGAGAAGTAGTATAGTGATAAAAGAAAAGGAGGTTTTGAGTTTGAAGTTAGAGAGAAAATGTTTATCATGATTTCTCCAATGAGAAATATTGTGAGATTTGGATGAATAGGGAAGTTATCTAAGAGATATGTTTAGAACCATTTTTTATAATCGAGCGAATTTATAAATTAACTTAGATATTGAAGTTATACGGACACTTTAGTGGCACAACGATTTATTTCATGTCTCACTATTGAAATAGTGTTTGTAAGAAGGAGATAATGTGATTAAACCGGTTGAGTATGAAATTCAGACAGATTTGACTTTTATAAGACGTCCAGTTAAGATTGTAGAATCTGGTATATTAAGAAGTAAAGGAAGAAGATAACAAAACTTAGTAAAAGTGCAGTGAAGTGAATATGTTTTGGACAGTATTTGGGAAATGAATAGAGAACAAAATGGTATCCTGAGTTGTTTGCTTGAAGATCGTTAATTTTGGTTGGGGGGTTTAATATTTTGTTGTACTTTTCATATGTTTCAAGTAAAATGACCAAGTATTTTAGTATATTTATTATTGTATGTAAAATATTTTTTTGCATGTGTCTACATGCATTGTTTCAGGTATCATATTAACATGTAATGGCATATAACTGAAGAAATATGAAATTGAGACAATGTTATTTTCATAACGATGGGAGGATGTAGCGACCCAAAATATTAACAAGAGAGAACTAATGTATTATATTCTTAAGTAAACATTTATATATGGGTATAAGTAGTCAAAATGTTGGTCTCATACGTTTTGAGAAGACTGATCGAGTCGGGAAGGGCCAAACATGCTCAAGGTGAATTTATGTTGGTCCATACCGAAAGCTAGGCAACTATTTACAATATAAGGAAGGAAGATAGTTCTAACTCTCTTTAGCATTGGAGGGAAATCAAATTTAGATGGGAAAGTGAAATTTCAAATTTGAGTACCTGAGTGAGATTGCTACACACATAAATTTCATTTTTGAATTTATGCAAATTCAAAATCAAAATATAGCTAAATTTAAAAATAACCTAATCAGTGAGAAAGTACTTAAAATACAAAGATCGGGGCTAAAGTATGAGACAAGATCTAGAGTTTACATTCAGGGACTAAATCTCGTTCCTATCATCTCTCAATCACCATAAAACAAGTATTTTCCTATTATATTTTGATAAAGTAGAAACTTGATAGTGTTTGATTTGATTCGAAATGATTTTGAAATTCATATGATTGTTCTTATGATTTAAATGATTTAAGATGCACATTTTAGGTAAAACTTTTAAACGAAAAGTAATTGATGCTTTTTAGGTTAATTAAGAGCATCTTCAACCCTTGTGTGAATTCATTGTAATTTGGATGGCACATCATTATTTAACATTTACTATTAAAATGTTGTCTCTAATGCTAATGTTTTTTGTTAATATAATTGAAAAACTACTTGACATTGTCTTTTTCAATGTCTAATTCTAGACATCCACATGACACATCATTTTCTCTCTTCTCCACTAGTGGGCTTTAACTAAAATATATTTTCTTCTAATTATAAAAAAATGACACCTAAGCATTTTATTTTGTGCATCTACACTTTTGCATTGGATAAAAAACATAACTCATGAATGTTAAGTGCTTTCACATCTACTTAACAATGTGTATCACTATTTCCACATAGATTTTAGATGACAATACATTAGAAATGGATTGGAGATGCTCTAAGTAACCCGAAGTAGAATTTGTGTTTGAACTTAAAAAAATTGAAATGGTTTGAATTTGAATAATTTTGATGCAAACATGTTAAATTTAGGTAAATGACCCTTGGAAGAATAATCGGGTTAAAAATGTTAAACCATGAGTAAACCGAGTGGTTTAGATTAAAATGATCGGAGGAAAATAGATAATAAGTATGATTATACACACAGCTAATTATATGTATGCTTACGTTTGAATGATGATATATATTGAAGAAAATAAAAATGATTGAGCATCATGAAGAAAATGAAAGAGAGTGATATGTATGTAGGATGCAAGATGCTTATATTCGAATAGTTTAGAAGGAACATGTTTATTGGATGGATGCTTATGCTTTCTTGCTAGAACAATTTGGAGTTGTGCAAGAAGATGATCGATGATAATGAACAATGACATGAGTAATGTGTCCTTAATTCATATAATAGAATGTGCGCGATCTTTCAAAAGGTAATGTGGCGCTTTACACGTCCTTCATCCATTAACCATGAGCTGCCATGTGTCACGCTACTGTCGTCTTCATGCAATTCATATCATCTTCATTGTCACGAAGCAACGTGTCAACAATCTAATAAATACTGTCCAGTTATTCCTGATCCAATCATCAACCCATGAGAAGATCGTTCAAAACGTCAAATTCACATCTCATGACGATTAGACTACTATAAGGCATTTCACCACCATTAAGGTGTCTCTCTTCCTCTTCCTCTTAGCTCATTTGGAATTCGAATTTTCATGGAAAACTGGAAAAATAGTTCCTCTTAGCTCATTTGGAATTTGAGTTTTCAAGGAAAACTTGAAAAATACTTTAATGCCTACTTAGAAGTAGGCCTTGTAATTTTATATCAAAGTACATGAAAAGAAATTGTATAATAAATGTACGAAGATTCAACTTTCAACCACTCAAAAAATTGTATGACTTTACTTTCTTCCCCAATTATCCACTTTTTTTACTTAAAAATTAATTTGCTTTCATAAAACTAACTTCACATAGTATTTGATAAAATTTTGCTAAAGCAACCACTTTTGTTTACGCTTGTCTGCAATTTATTCACCTTTCACCCTCTGCAGATGACATACCAATGGTCAACTCAGTGCCTAGTCACCTACCGTGGAATACATTCTCTTCAACGTAATATGCTATTCATTCATCATTTCATATCATATCTTTGATGATCAAACACGGAAGAAGTCCCATGAAGAAAAAAAACAGCTTTTACTGGAATTAGATTCAGTGTTGCATAATAATAAACTTAATATGAAGTACAAAGCAGAAAGCACAGTGGAAGGATACACGGAAACTAAAAAATAAGACAAACTTGTATAGCCAAGAAGAAACGAAAGTTTGATATTTATTTATCAATTGTTTTGTTATTACTAATTACATTGTTAATGTATTTGTGTAATTTTAAAATAAAGTACACTTTGAGAATTAATGTAGGTAATTACCATTGATGTCAGACGTATGCGTATATAATTATTGATTACGTTTGACGCATCAAAAGCGTATAGAATAATTTCATCATTTCACCCCCCAACAGGGCAAACCTATGAACCATAGCAACACGGGAAGCAAACTTCAACTGTCCAGAGAAAAAACTGAAGCAAGGCTCATTGACAAGTACGAAATGACATCATTGCAGCCAAACTGACCAATAGGGGGGATTTTAGACAAATAATATCATTATGCATCCGCAAACAAATTCTGATTACTTGACCAATTTAAATTGGATTTTTTTCGATTTGGCCTCCGTTTTAAACTTATTATCGCAAATAGCTCAGTTTTAAAACTAATATCAAATAAAGCCCTGTTTTGAAAAATACACTGACTCCTTTTCAAAAGTCGCCAGTGTAAAAAAAAAAATTTATAAAAAAAATACACTGGGTCTTTTTCAAAAGTCGTCAGTATAAATTATTTTTTAAAAAAAAACACTGGCGACCTTTGAAAAGGAGTACGGCTATATTTGATATTAGTTTTAAACCTTGGCTATTTGCGATAATAATTTTAAAAATGAGACCAAATCGAAAAAAAATCCATTTAAATTAGAAGACATTTCTCATATTATAGCGTTATTAGCGGCTTCTGTTACAATAACACATTATTACTGTTTAAAAGAAAGAGTGTTAAAATTACAGCATCAGAAGCTATTATATACTGGAAAAAAAAGAAAAATAATATAAAATATAAAAAAGGGGGTAAAAGTTAGCAGCTACGTATATTTATGCTAAAGTAAATGAGAGGTTCGAGCACTAACCACGAACTAACTTATCAGAGAATTGCCACAAAATTATTTGAAGAAGAAAAGAAGACTAGGCAATAAAAAGGAAAAATAAAAAAAAAGCTATCAAGGTAAATATATATCCAGTTATTTGAAATTAATGTCCGCGCCTTAAT
This sequence comes from Allium fistulosum, assembly GCA_030737815.1. NCBI lineage: Eukaryota > Viridiplantae > Streptophyta > Magnoliopsida > Asparagales > Amaryllidaceae > Allium > Allium fistulosum. Next base: position 465,219,936 of record CM060902.1, read on the forward strand.
ACAGATGAGAGGAATCCTGCATGTGATTTATCCCTGCGACGGTCATCTGCATTATCTCCAACCTATTTAAGATACAAGTTAATAAAAATTTACCAGATAATGTGTTGACAAAAACTGCTAAGTGAATTTAAAAAATATAGTTTTGATGGTTAAAGCTGTTGGTGATAAAGCCTTGATTTAACAGTTGGTCTTACGATTAGGAAGAGTCCTATCACCTTAAGCTTCAGGAAGCAATAATTAGTTTTGGACATGTATAATTAAGCTACTTAAAACTAAAGATAATTTTCTCATCTTCTACAATAATAATGATGCTGATAGGATGATTCCTGCTGTAATGCGAGATATAGGCCATGTGACTATTTCCACTGCAACCTCAAAGAACTATTACTAGTATCACAAAAAAAAGGCGGACTCTGGTTGACTAAAAAGTCTTCAATTAAAACAATTACGCGTACCTCTTTAGTAAGTGTTTGTAGTATTTCCAAAATTTCAGTGAAATCTGGTCTCTCAGCAGGATCTTGCTGCCAGCATTTCTCAAGCAGTTCAGTCAGCTTAGGATGTGTCTGCTTCGGAATAGTTGGTCTTAGACCCTACACATACAGAAAATCAACATTAAAGCTAAATACCTGGATTTTAATGTTATGCTTGCAAAAACAAATTAAAGCTAATTTGATTAAAAACAGGTCATGAAGCCAATTTGATTAAAGCTTCATTTACTCGAAAAAGATATATTTGTTAGTTTTTTCCAAATGAAGCAAAGTAGATGATTAATGCTATGAATATGAGGTTTTGAGAGAAAAACAATTTCAACCGAGCAACAATGATACTATAATGTCATTAACTCATTATCAATAGTTATAAACGTACCTTTTGAACAACTCCAACTGCTGCTTGTAATGGTGTTAGGTATTCATAGGGTATCTGAAAAAGAAATATATATATTTTTAGTGGCAAAAAAAGAGGGTATATTGCTTCAACCTCGAGCAAATGATGAAATCACCTTTCCAGTTAGCAATTCCCACAGGACGACCCCGAAACTGAAAACATCAGCCTTGTGGTCATAAGGGCTGTGCTCTATTACCTGAAATTCCAAAGCACATTTATTGTCGTCAATTTTTAGGCAACTTAGGTGTAACAAAATTACTTTTCTGGACAAACAAAATGGACCGAAATAATTTGCACATTTAAATTTCATATAATAATTAACCAAAAAAATTGTTTCCTGTCGAACAGAAGCTGTATAACAAACATAAGACAGTGAGAAAAAAAGAAAATAAAACAATATTTGGTTCCCATTGGAACTACAAGTATTATTATAAGCTGGAAAGTGGAACCTAAAAGAAAAACGAAACTTCTTCGTAAAAACCATGTTTTGGCATTTCTACTTGTGAGAGCTTAATGGGAAGACATTTCTAGGTACACAAAAGCATGTTTCCTTTGTGATGAGAACAGTTTCAGTAACATGAACACCATTTAAACAACAACAGCAGGAAGGGGGGAAAAACCAAAAATGAAGATAAGGTTTTATATGTTTGTCAAAGTGGATGCAAATCCTCCACAATCGTAAACCAATGATATAATTTCATAAAAACACAAAAAATAAAAATGTTCATAGAATATATAATATATAATTTCACAACACTATTTACTAAGATTTTTCCTCACTTTGAATCACTTTAAAACTAATTTGAAACTCTGTAAAAAAAGCACTACTTACTGCCAACTTAGACCAACACACTTACAAAACTTCACATCACTGGCGTGATTGAAGGGGTGTCACTTATTTTGGACACTTTTGGCAAAAATGGTCTTTATTTTTCCAAATAGTAATCAAATAAGTTAATTTTATTATTATTTTTACAAAGCATCCGAAAGTGAGAAAAATAAAAATCAATTCATAAATATTTTCAGTAAGACACGTTTTAACTCGTCCCCGACATTAGACTTTTTTCTGTCTTGTTTCTCGTTTGCATTGCCGACTGAAGGAGCCAATCGATCCGCTGGAGACTGCCTCTTAGGTGCCATACCAAAGGCTTAAAGCTTGTCCATTCCGCCACATGCGTATTCACACTCTAACTTTTGACTATCTGAGCACGAATACCTTTTTGTTTATTCATCCTTCATATTTTAGCATGTTGCAGTATTCACGTCTTCATCACACTTATTATTCAACACTTTGTAGCATAAAGTAAATTCACTCTAATTTCCACCCTATTGGGTTTATTTTATTCTGAAAAGTACACATCATTTATGTCACAGCCCCACTTCAGTCAACCTGCCTTGATTTTACTGTCAATGGCTTCTACATTACTGTTCTTATCCTAAAATCAACCAAATAATCAACAAACTGATTGCCAATATTGCATCGAGATCAGGAATACTTATAACATGGTACTTCTAATTTAATATTTGCTTATAATAATCTCTTTAATTTAAAATTTTGGTATCTAAGCCTAGAGTGTAGTCTTTCACTCCAATTCAACCATTTGTTTTGTGTCTATCCTTTATTTGTGATTAGCGTGCACAAATATCAGACGACGTCAAGTGTTCTTCCATATATCACTTAGATTTACGATAGTAGGTCTTGCATAAACATGGAAAATATCTTCAAATATTTTCCAACACAGGAATATCCGGCAAGTTCGGTGAAATTAATTCAAGAACATGCTGATATGCTATTGATATGGGTGAAACCAATTTATATGAAATCAACAAAGAAGACTTATGTTATGATCTGGCATCATAAATAGTATACACAGATTTTGAGTTGATATATTGGGTGATGACGGCATGCAGGAAGGAAGAGGAACAATCACAACAACCAAATGAGAAAAAAATAATATCAACAGTCTGAGACACATGAATTTCTCGTTTTCAAACATAACAATGAGGTTGGGTATCCCATCTGGCTCTGTGTTACAGAGGACCTTCAGTTCAAATAAAATTAGTGTTCTAACTTCTTAAACAATCAGGTTTGCTGACAAGCACAATTTGGTAATCTAGAGTTTAGCAAAAGGCAACACATATACCTTTTTTCTTTCTTTCTGAGGATCCTCCTGAAATGGGTACAAAAGAAATGTGAAAAAGGAATTTTCTCTGCCATGGTTTTAGTTCTCATCTTTGATAATCTTTATGTGTTGTGATTTGGATAGCGTCGCCTAAGAAACTTAAATCACAAAATTGAACTCCCTTAATTCATAAACATGCATAACTATCACTATGACTAGTAGAATGTAGAATGTAGAAACCTAAATCACCTAAGAAACTTAAATCTGTGAGTATTTTGTATTAGGACAAACCTAAATCGCCTAAGAAACCTCCCTTAAAATGTGAGTATTTTGTATTAGGGAATCCAAAAACTACATAGCTATGACTAGTAGAATGTAGAAAATGAAGAGAAGGGCATACAACCCTATTCCAATTCAAACACAGACAACAACAAACAAAACAAAACAAACAAAACAAACAAACAAAAAAGAAGGAAAAAAAACAACAAAGAAAGACGTTTTGCCGTGTGAATAACAGTTTAGTAGTATATCGGTTCCTTCATTTATTTATAAACCAAGCCAAACAAACACTAAGATTGTTTATACCATTTATCGAATTAAAATTAAATATTCGCTTCCAAATACACACAATCAAGAATTCTCTAGAAAATATCTAGAAAGTGAGTGATAAATACAGTACCCTATTTCTTACTTATCACACTCCCCTTTTAAAAAAGTTAAGCATCCACTTTCAAATACACATGATCAAGAGTTCTCTGACTAAATATATACATATAAAGAAATGCTAAATTAAACCGTTTAACATCACAGCCTCGCAGAAAAATTTGTGTGTGAAGATATGTGCGAGATGTAAGGGGGGGAGGGGGGGCAGAGAGAGAGGGGGGGAGTACATATATCACTCCTTTATCAACATATTATTGTGATTTTATGTTTAACAAAATCATACACGGTTTTCAAAAATGAACAAAATATACAGAAAACTGTTAACGCTTTGCTGTTCCAAGTTCAGATATGATAACTCCACCAACTTATATAGATTTACGAGCAAAAAGTATAAATGGAAAGAAAAAAATTTGAATGATCAGCGATGCTCAACAAAATATTATGTATATTTGCTGGTTGGGCTTGAGCTTTAACGAAAAATCAAAATGTGTACATCTCACACCAACTGAGAAAAACATAGTTGAGAAAATTTTAGGATGTGTAAAATCACCTCTGGAGCCATCCATCGGTAAGTTCCTGTTTCTGCAGTCATAACTCCAGTTTGAGATTTAACACGGGCAACACCGAAATCAGCAACTTTGACAACCTAAATTTACCATTTGTTAATAAAAAGAGGTGGACGTTGTAAATAAATCAAAAAACGCGGATTCAGATATAAAACATGTCTTGTCAGATTTAGTTTTCACATCAAAATAATAAAATATTGAACAATATAGGATAGAAAAGGTCTAAATTATTGTAGGCAGTATAGTGTTGTAGCGCTAAAATTTGTATATATTATCATTGATCAACGTAGCTAGACGCAAACATATCTTATCCTTCTTATTAGACTGAGGCCTAAAGTAAGTTTTCACGCCGCATGTTAAAGATACTGAAATCACATGCTTTCCTAATACACATGGGTTTCATGATGCTTATCCTAGTGGACAGTCAGATTTATGTGATTCATAGTTCTGGTATTTGAGAAAACTGAATATCCAATTGTTTCATGACAGTTTTTCAGAGTGTCATTAAGCACCATACTGTATGATTACCTCATTTTCATCCATCAAAAGGTTGGCAGCTTTCAAGTCCCTGTGGATTATATTATTTTGGTGCAAGTAGTTCATACCCTTGGATACATCAATAGCTATTCTGAGTAGAGCTGGGAACTTGAAAACACCTTTCTGTTTGTGAAGAAAGTCATATACACTTCCTCTGGACATATATTCTGAGATAAACAACCAGAAATAAGCCATATTTAACTCACGTGAGATTTCACTACTGTACTGATGAAATATAAATAACTAAGAGAAATTAATTAGTTGCATTAAGTACCTGTTACAATGCACAGACAAGGAGGTTTAGTACATGCACCAATGAACTGCACAACGTTTTTGTGGCGTACCTTTCTAAAATAACAAGAAGAAAAGTATAAATCAGAAAATAAAAGCTTATAATAATAAGGACAACCGGCTATATCAAAAGCTTGAAGTATAAAAGTGGAAACTTGTTTTCCTCACACATTTAAGATTTATGCAACTTACGATGTGGTCAACTGTGAAGAACAATGGATATCGCAACTATGACCCAAATTCTGGGCTAGAAAATAACGGTTTGACATTGAGTGTCAATGAACTAACACTTAGAAACCTGAATCAATCTCTATAACTTAACGACTGAAATATACAAGAGACCGACATGGAAAAATTTAGCAGGTCGATCATTATATGGACAAATGAATGATTACCTTAGCTATCATTACTAACCTCATAATATAAACTTCTTGTGCAAACTCACGCTGCATGTTTACATCAACACGGTCCGTCTTGAGCACTTTAATAGCCACTTCTTGACTATGATAGGTTCCTCGGTATCTGAAAAAATAAACAATAATGATCATTGTATTAACTAAGTCCAAATGTTGTGTTATCAAACATATTGGAAATATAAACCATGCAATAGACTTACAGGTCACCATAAGAGCCAGAAGCAACTTTTGTTTCAAACTTCAGTAGCCTGAAATCAATTTCCCATACATCAGTGCTATCTGTAGGAATCTGAACATGATCAGGTATAGGAATGGGAGAAGCTTCTTCATTTTCTAATTTAGGGGACCATGTTTGAGGCTTTACCAATGCTTGGTTCTGCATATACATAGAAAAGCGATCAAGAGTTAGCTAAAGAAAATGGTCATTGCAGTTTGATGACAACAACATATATACTAAATATGTAAAAACGATGTAAGTGAAGAAAAAGGAACCGATTTTGAATTAATTTATTGGGCCTATATTTTCTTCCAATGTCAAATGACCCAATCATAGATCATTGGAGAAATTATTTTTAAAAAATATTTAAAAAAAAACGATTACAGTTAGACTTATTTCATTTTAACTGTAATGTCAGATAATTTCTCCAAGTGCATGAACACTTGATAAACATGGCAAGATCTTATTCTCTTTCAAAATAACTTATTTTAGGATGTATAACTCAGATTAGCCTGTTATACGGCTGCATAATCTTGTGGATCATCATATCGGTGTATAACAAGTATTTAGTTACTTTCCTTCTGATATTAAAGTTTGTTTTATTTGTAATGTTCAAATAACATGATGTAGGGAATGAGAGTTCCTATTACAACTACTTGCCTAGATGTGTAACCTGTAGTAACCAACTTAACTGAAGAATTTAGAGTCGTGCTTTTTTCGTAACTCCAGAGGAAAGGTCTCTATTTTACCACATTCTGCATTCATTAAATCTACAAAGATTCCATGGGTGTGGAATCAGTCTTACTTTATGATATTTTGGGTCACCCAAACCAATAGTGTTTGCATAGGTTTCTGGTCCCATCGGTTCAATTTGATTTAGATTTGCAAGTCTCGGTTCTCCTAAGAAACTAGGCTTTGAATTATTAGTTGAAGTGTTGTTCTACAAGAAACACATCCATCAGAGCCTTCCCTCAAAATAATAATAACAATAATAATAAACCATTGTGTGCATCTGGTATTATTATACCATAGTAGCCAAAACCACTCATTCAAAGTAGTGGCATGGTAATCAACAACGCTACTTCAAGGTATTGAACAGACAAGTTTTAAAACTCATCCATCTCTTCCGAGATCTCGTTTTTGCACTTAAATGAAAAGAAACATCAAAGCTCATTAATCTCTCTCGTTTAACACTCATCGTGTCTAAGATACTAAAATTTGGTCTAGCCGTTGTCTGAAATTATATTTTCTTCTATTACATAAGCTTTTTACTCTTATCATGGATCCAAACAGAGTTATCTTACCATTATTACTAGTGTGTAACTCATGCGTTGTACATGATAATGTTGTAAAAGAATGGTTATATATACATGGTTAAATAATTGACGAGCAATATAATATGTTAATGAGCAATATAATATGTTAATGTTAAGCATATATTTGTATAAGTCGTGTATTTCCATTATTGTATGTACGTTAGTTCGTAATAATATAACAATTTCGGGAGAAAAATAATAACATAAACTTGAATGTAACTTGATTAAATAGAAATAAAGAGAACCTTTGGAACAATTTATTATATTTAAATATATAAAAAGTAAGAAGAGCTAAAGAAAACCTTAATAATTGTGTATCAAGGTTCGAGAACTCGGTTCGGTCTCGGTTTCGGCCATTTGAAATTTTATTGGTTTCGGTCCATTTCGAAAATTTGTTTCGATTTCAGTCCTGATATCGAATATTTGTATTTTTAATGAAAAAGTAACGATAAACGATGCAAATCATATAGAAATATATACTACATATTATAAGTCGAACATACTCAAGTTCGTATTCAATCCAATATTCAAGTCCATATTCAAGTTAACATATTCAAGTCCTTTGATAATTATTCAGCTCAAACAGATTAAATTTCAAGTCCAAGCCCATTTATTTACAAACACCTCTTCATCCGCATTAAAAAAAAACCCTAGCACATACATCAAGAGAAAACCCTTCACACGCGAAAAAAAAGACGAATAGAAGAAGAAAGAAGCGAACAGAAAAAACGGCGAATGAAAAAAAGTTTCAGCATCGAAGAAGTCGAACTCTCTGCTATGCTCGAATTTGTCGAAGCTAACCCTTGGTGCTCAAAAATGATCAACAGCGCTCAGATTTGTTGAAAGTTTGAAGCTCAATTTGCTGAAGCTCAAATTTGTGGTAATTTTTATTTTCGATCATGTTTTTCTTGTCGCTCCCCTTCTCTTCCTCTGATTATAGCAAATCTGTTTTTTTTTACATTGACGATAATTGGACAAGATTTTGCCCTAATCCCGTCCTGCCACCGGCCGGAACCGATACAAATTGGTTGGAATCTCATGGTTTCGACTGGAACCTTACACCTTGTTGTGTATACGTTTTTTGTTACTAAATATCATCTTAGGAAGAAAATAATAATACAAACTTGAATGTAAAATAGTTGAAGATAAATAAACAATGGTAAAACTTATACATGAAACTAAAATGGTAGATCAGAATCAAGAATAGACTTATTAATAACAAACAAATCATAAACTATAGTGATTTTTATATAAAATAGGGAAGCGAATAATAAGAGACTGCACAATTCTCAAAAATATAAATGAGCTATAATTTCTTCTACTTGACTATTATCTAATAGAATATATTTAATAAATTTTCCGCCAATGAATTAGGTTACATAAAATAAATTACAGAATAATTTTTTATATTATTATTTTAGATTATAAGTATATAATAAAACGATATGTTTGAATTTAAAATAATTCTATACTAAAAGTTTTTGAAATTCAAATAAATTATACGTTAAGTATAATATTTAATTTATTTTTATGTATATTAAATGAGTATATAAATGAATTAACAGAATATTTATATTATTATTTTTATATCTTTATGTGTTGAAATAATATTTTTGTCATTGTAAAATAATTTAAAATAATATTTTTCAAATTAAATTAGTTACATTTTAACTATCATATTTAAATAATTTATGTGTTTAGATGGTTATAAGTAGTGATGGATAATATTATTTTTTATTCTAAATATTCCAAATGAAATATTTTACATTGAATTACTTAGAAAATAATATTATATTTTTTAATTTCAGTAATTTATATTTTAAATTATATGAAATATTAAAAAATAGATTTGGATGAGAGTATCAAATTGTAATAGACGTGTGTGTATAATAGAAGATAACCAAGGATAGTGCTAATTTTTATTTTTTTACTTACTGAAATCGTGAGAGGCTTAATGACAAAACGATAGGGAGAATAAGGAAGAAAACTAAATAAGAGGGAATTAAATAAAAAATGTATTTTGTTCTACTTTACTATTATTTAACCGGTCAACACTTAGATAAAAATAGAATGACTAATTTCATATATTAATCGAATAGATTATAAGTAATTGTATTTTTCCTCAAATTGCAAATATCTAAAATAATATATTTTGATTATATAATAATTTTGAAATTCAAGACATAAATCAAGTATAATATTTCACAGATTTATATTTGTTAAATAACCATAGATGAATTTATAAAAGAAGTATCATTATTATTTTCAAATTTCATTAATGTTAAAATATTATGTTTTTATTATAAAATAATTTTAAATATTGTTTCTAAAACATAATAAACTGTACGTTAAATAATACTATTATTACGTATAAATAACAGTATATTTTATTATTATTTAGATGCTAACTATTCAAAATGATATATTTTGTACCAAATTAGTTTTATAACAATATTCCTAAAATTTAAGAAAATTATACATTAAACATAATATTTTATTAATTTATACATTTTAAATAAATATAAATAAATTTATAAAATATATTACTATTATTTCCATAATTTTGTGTTTTAAAATATTAGTTTAATTGCTATTTTAAAACATAAGATATTATTATTACACATAATACTAGATTGATATAGTATATATGTAAAATAACCGTAAGCAATTATCTATGTAATAATTTTCAAAGTTAAATACTGAGTAATATTTTCTTTTCTAAGATAATATTAAGATTATTCATGTATCATGTGTGTATTTATTCTGTGCACACGCACGCGTAGGATGATAGGTTTTGAATGTTAAATTACAAAATCAAATTGGATAAGAATTTTAAACTGTAATAGAAGCTAATTAAGGAGAAAACTAATTGTTTTTGTTTACTAAACTTGTGAATATTAATTAATAATAAAGTAATAGTGTCTACCCTATGCGTTGCACACAATAATGTTGTAAAAACATAGTATTGTACTTAAATATCGTTAAAATAAAATTTTGCTATGCAATGTACAATATACCAATCATAGATTAAACTTTTGTAATTGTTTATACATATAATTTTTGTTAAGTTATTTATAACTCTTATATTTAATTGAAAATTCTGTTTTACCAGTACGAATGTGATATATAAATTGAATTTGTCATTTTTTTATATAAATTATTAGACAAATTAATGAATATTAGTTACTTAAATTTATTAATATAGTTCGAATTTATTGTATTTGACTAATATAAATACATGGATATGAATGTAAAGTAATAAGAGAAAATTGATGAAAACTTGGTAAGTAAGAATATAAATTATAAAATCTAGGTATATGAATACAAAATCATGACGAGAATTAATGCAACATTTTGGATATCTGTAAAATGTTAATTTATATGGATCTAAAAAATCAAAGAGTATTAAGGAGTGATGTGAAATTTCTAAAATTATTGAGATGGTTTATAATTTATAAACCTTTCTATTATTTAATTGACAATTTATTACAATAAGTATACATCGAAGTTGTTATTATTGTTCATTATTATTTGATCTATATGTTCTTATATTTGATGAATATTTAGTTTATAGCATTTTGTACAATGAGTGTGGTATACATGTTGACATTGTTATCTTTTGGATTTATTATACAAATTAATAAATAATGGTTAATTAAATTTGTTTAAACATGAATTAATTAGGTACCTAGGTACCTATGACGAGAATTAATGCAACATTTTGGATATCTGTAAAATGTTAATTTAACTTAAGACTTGTAGTACAACTACCTAGGTACCTAATTAAAAAAAATCTGATTTTATCATAAAAAGATAAAACAGGCAAATCTTGGATATTTAAACATAATCTATTCTTTTAACCCTTTTGCTGTATAAATATTATGCTTAATATTGGTCATTTACATGCTATTGCAAATTATTGGCAAGCAGTAAATACCCTCAAAAAAATATCTTAAAGAAAATTACGCTATTTGTAGAAAATATATTTTACAATAGCATATTCATTAAAATTAAAATACCTTATAATAGAAGTATTATCAAATATAAAAAGGGTGGAACCTAGTGCACGAGACCCACACGATAGCAGACTCTGACGAGGTCGATAATGTACGTAGTCTTTCCCTCGCATTGCGAAGAGGCTGTTTTCGAACTCAAACCTGAATGCCCAGATCAACATGCGGGTGACCTAACCGTTACGCCAAGGCTCCATCTCAAGTATCATCAAATATACAAGTTTTAAATGTTGAGCAAAGATGCAAAGGAGAGTTGTTTGATTTACAAAGTTTTAGATTCCTATTTACTATCCTTTTAGATGGTCATATTTAAAATTATGCCATTATAAACCACACAAATAAAACACTAGCTGGGGTTAAATTTGATTGTCACATAATATTCAAATAAAGACAGGTTATATTATGATTTGATTTCTTGTGAGATTGAAATAGTAAAATAATTACAGATATCTTTCCATTCTCTCATTTTAAGCAGTAGATTTTACACCTTGACATTCAACTCAACTCAAGTGTGAACAAGTTTAATGCTTATCATCTTTATCCTCTACTTCAGCATCATTATTATCAAATTAAGGATGATCATTTCAACTGATTCAGTCATTGTTGAAAAACTGCCGTTCATTTAAGTAAATATGGGAATAAGTTTTAACCAAAAAAAAAAGAAGTAAAGAGAATGAAAAGTAGAGACGAGTACATATTTGATCTTGAGGGGAACCAGCCAGAACTAAAATATAATGTTAAGCTACGCTTATTTATATAGATAAATACATTCAACGCCATTCTGTACCAAGTGCATAAAGCTACTTATTATTTGAGCGGAGTCTGGGGTGAACAAATTGTATACAGTCTCTCTCATTACAGAAGAGATTGTTTCTGAAATTTATTTGATCATCAAACTAAGCACCCACAACACCTGACTCTAACAATACATGAAATAGATCTCACGATATGCTTACACATTGAAAGCAAATTGTGCATCGTACAACTTTCATTATCTACAAATAAAGTGAGACATCCAAATAATTAACATATATTATACATTAGGCATCAAGACGGTTATAAACAAAATCCATTACTACCTCTACGTTTTGTTTTTCATCCGCCATCAAATTTCATAATTTTTATTGACCATATTGTGCTACCCCATTATACTCTCAAATTGAACTTCTATCATATTCGAAATAAACCATAAATCAAATTATGAAAACCGGATGTTAGTACAAATTTGTCAACAAATTCAAACATATTCAAATTCAAACAAACTTATTCAACAAGCCACACCAGGTTCAAATAGGGTAAACAAATCACAAATCAAAGTAGTGTGTCTAGCATGTATTGGTACATAGCCATGTTAGAATACATGCATGGATTATACTTTAAATTTGAAAATATACAAATCAAACCCCAAATGTCATAAACATGGATTTGGATTAACACGAAGGTTGGGGTGCTTGAACAAATAAAGGGTTGAGAATAATTTTGGAAAGAAATGGACCGAAAGAAAATAAAATATACATTTCTTTCTTTAAAAAAATAGGACAAAGAGAAAAATTATACAAGTATATGAGTATATCTGAACATTTTGTGTATGATAAAAATTGAATCCAAAATTTCGATCCAAAGCGAAATTTAAACCATATTTTATACCGATAATCACCTGAACCAGATCGGAACGACTGTAATTGAGGTGTTCCGGTAAGAATTTTGATCCACCGCACAATTTCACATAGGGTTTATTTATTGCAATTTTGTGCGTCGTGTCTAACAAGAAAATTATTGGTCATTGAAAATTTCACAAATTAAGGACAGATAGCCGGGAGCAACATAATTTGGAAAAAGAATTATCCATTTTTAATATGGAATAAAACCATTTATTACATAATAATAAATGGAAAAAATTATATGAAATATGACCACCAAGAAGTCATCACTCGGTATTAAAGGGATAATATATCATATGAGGTCATGAACAAATCATCAAAGAGAAAATATATCATCAATATCTGAGGTTGTAACATGTGTATAGGGTTACAAACTCCAAAGGAGGCCCACAAATTTGAGTTGTCTCTACTTTGCATTTACTAATTTAAAGTATATCAATATATTTTAACAAGAAATTTCGGATGAATATGGTGATCTATTCTACAAGAGTACAAACTTAGAAAGTACATAAATCAACCAAAAGTCAAAATTATATCACCTCAGTTTTCATCAGTTCCTTGAGCAATACCATCCTTAGCTGCTCAGTTTCCTAAAATTAAAATTAATAATAGTTTAGCATCATTGTGGTGCATATAACAAATACGTGAACAAACATGCAGAAAAGAATGCAATGCCTTTGATACCCCTCAATATGAACCAAGATACTAAAGAAAAAAATTGTAGTTGGCTAAAATTGTAACAAAACCAAGAAATGTTGTCCCAACAAAACAAAATATAACCTACTAAACTGTATTAAATATGAGGGATTCCATTTTGGGTTTCACAGGTGTGCTATCAAGTTCTCTCACAAAAATTGCGAACTACTCCAAGAAATAAATTATACTCCTGAAATAATTGATACAATAAGCTCTCATTACCAGTAATACAATTTTAACCAGCAAGGTAACAAGTAATATGTACAGTTCAAATCATGTTTGTAATAAACACATTGAGATAGGTTAAGCGAAATTAGAGGAGAAACTGTTGAAAACACTTCGTTCCATCTTTACCGCTAATGTTAAGGGTGGCACTTTTGAGAAATTGAAGGAGTTTGCACCTTACAAATTTTGGACATAATTCTTGAATTTCAAGATATCCCACAAAAACAAGTTGGAAATCGAAAGTAGAAATTTTGATATTATATTTTATTCATCATCTCCAGAAAATTTGAAGAACTTTATATTTGTGTGTTAAAATAATATGTAATGTTTAAATATATTTGCTTGAAACGGATGTAGCACGAGGTTAAAGTTCTAAACCAAAAACCTATAAACCTGTAATAAATATGAGGGAATCGATTTTGGAAACCAAAGATATGTTTTCAAGTTCTCTCAAAAGATTTGTGAAAAACTCCAACAAATAAAACATACTCTTGAAATAATCACTGTTTCAAATCTCGTTTATCTCCCCCGAGATCTCGGTCGAGATCCCATTTTCGAACTTGAGCGAAACAAGATTTAACGAAATGAGACATTAAATTTTGTTTGTATCTTATATGACACTCATCTCATCCAAGATATTGAGATCTCAAGCGAAATTTTGGGGTAAGATTTCAATATAAGATCTCATATGAATTTATGTTTTTTCATTTACTTGTATCTTTTACTTCTTATGTTGATCAAGAAGAAATTGCGCTCTAATAACATTGTACTAACCCTCTAAATCCGTGTTTCATTATTTAACAAGTACACACAAAAAAAATTTATATTCTTTATTTTTAATATTCAGATTAGTAGAATTCATTCAATCAATATAAATCAATCATGGTACCCCTCTACTTTAAAAAGAAAAATTAATATTATCGTTTTATATAAATTATGTATGTTAAAAGTTTATAATTTCATAACAATCATTATTAAAATCTTTAAAATGTCAACTTTAGATGGTTAAGTTACTCCGAGATAGTCTAGGGATGGACTTAAAGATATGAGATGTCAATCCGTGATATACACCCGAGATACACTCATCTCACCCGAGAGCTAGTCCAATATGAGATATGTCTAAAATTCTCGAGACGAAACACGATTGAAATTCGAGATGTAAAACCTTGAAAATAATTGAATTGCAATAAGTTCTTATTACCAGTAATACAATTATAACAAGCAAAGTAACAGATAATATGTACAATTTAACTCACGTTTGCAAAAATTAGGTTAACATAATTTAAGTGGAATGAGAGGAAGAACCGATGAAAACACTTTATTCCATCTTCACCATTTATGTTTAGGGTGACAATTTGTTAAAATTCAAGGAGTCTGTACCTTAAGATTGGACATATTTTCTGAATTTGATGAACACATAAACACAGTGGAAATCGGAAGTAGAATATCTTAGATTATAATTTTATTCAGCATCTCCCGAAATTTTGAAGAACTTTACCTTCGTTTGCTGAAATAATGTACGATGAAGTTTAAATACATTAACTTGAAACAGATGTAGCATGAGATTAAAGTTCTAAACACCACAAATGTGCCAACTAAAATTAATGAAATATCGTTGTCAAAATTTTCATTATTTAAATGATGATGATGATAACGATGAAGTTCATGAAAATAAAATGAAGCCTAAAGATTTGACAATAACCACATATGGGTGAAAATAACTTCAGTAATAGTGTATGCAAACTCTAGGGTAAAAGGCACACCAATCCACAATTTATAACTAAAAAGGGAAACAAGGATAAATCAATACATTGCCTGTAATCTACGAAGTTATTTAACATATTTGCTTAGAACCTCCATGTCAGAGATCATCCAACATTCAACAGTGTATCCACCAACCATATTGGTGATATTTCCATTTGTAATTGAATCATGTCCGCAACACATGAAAAGAATTTTTCCAAAGACATCCCATCATTTTTATCAAGGATAAAGACAACAGAATATTTTAAAATCTAATCGTCGGCTGAAAACTGTGAGATTGCGTTAGTTTTATGAAATATGTGCGTGTATACATACATACATATATCATTGTAAATATTTTCAAAATGAGACTTAAATCGTAAAGGTTAAACTTCAAATCGAATCTGGATTTAAATTATGAATTGTAGATTCAAAGGATTCATATTTTAACAATTTTACATGCTTGTTTGCTAGAAATTTTGCTTTATGTAGGTTACCAAATAACAGTTAAGCATGTAAAGGTGTCAATGCTTCTTAAACTCATACATAAAACCAACTAACCTCATATGGCCATCCGTCAACAACAAAGACATCAAGTGAATATCCATCAGTTGTCGAAAACACAAGCGCTTCTTGGATATTAAGGCCCGTCTCAGCAAGCAAGGAGGTTAGCTACAAACATATAGTAACATGACTTTTAGCACATTGTCAAGTGTCAAGTGTCAACTTTGCTATAAAATATAGTTTGGAAAGAAAAAATACCTGACTGAGAAGCTTAGGTTTATCTTCAGTTGAAATTGTGATTTCGTGCATAGGTCTGAAATATATTATGTTTATTCACAAGTCAATAATTGGTGGTTTGAAGAACCAACTAAGTGCAGGAAACAAGAAACAAGAAACAAGAAAACTAACTATTAACACCATTCGTCGGTGTTGTGATGACTAGTAGTAATAAACATGTAATAAAATATTGTAAAATAGAATAACACAGCAATATATATATATATATGTGTGTGTGTGTGTGTCTATATCTACATATATATGTATGTATGTATGTACGTCCGTATACATATATGTATATGTATATGTGTGTGTATATATATGGAGAGAGAGAGAGAGACTTTTCTATGAACTGCATGTTGCTCTTGTGACAATAATAGTATCAATGGAAGAAAAAAAATTACTTGTGCTCTGTAATATTTTTCCCCAACAGTAGGCAAAGCACAAATGAGCATGAAGTGTTGCTTAAAATTTAGGAAGTAGGATTTCTTTGTCATTGATTCTCTAAAGAAGCATTGAAGAGAACAAGACAAACACAGATACAGTGGCAGTGTTCAGATTTCTATCTTTTTTTACTATACAACTAACTTGGGAGTCTCAAAGAACTTTGGAACATTAGAAGATGTCCAGGTACAATAATAATATACAGAGCAAATTCACATATTAAGAATAAAAAGTTGTGTTTGTAGAATTTGAAAGATCCACATAATTAAGACTGTTGGTCTTAGAAGTCAAAAACACTTGGTAGGCCAATGAATCTTAATTAAAACCAAGGTTTAGCTTTGTTTCATAAGGAATGTAGCGGAAATATGATTTGAAGTAAATGGAACCACGATAAGATTTGTTGAAATTGCATATGATAACATGATCAAATTTTAAACAGCGCCCTTTAAATAAAAAAGTTGGAGGACTTTGAATATGTTTTTTCCCTGTGTGAATGAGCGAATGCATAGATTGTATCCATAGATGTCTTATTTAGATTGGTCTTACCAAAATGGTTGTTCCTTGATCTCAAATTGAACTCTAAAAATTTATGTATAATATTTCTCAAATATAATATGTGACTGCATAGAAGAATGGATGTGGTGTGTATACTAATTGATGAACTAGCATATTGATAGGTTATCAAAAATTACAAACGGTGTGCATACAACAAGAGTACTTCTTCATTATTAGCAAGTAAGCCATGTTTTTGTGCATGATCAACTAAGACACTCACTCTTTATTGACTAATTTTAACACCGTTAATGGATAGTTATCGCTCCTCTTTAATACCACTAAGGCAATTCGAAAAACAAAAGTGCACACTTTCGCTTAGCAATGTGGCAAGGTCAAGTTTTATACAATCTTTACTATTTGGATGGGTACATTAAACTCTTTCCATTAAGATAATATTGTTGCAAACACATTCCTTTCAGTAATAAATTAACTCTTTATATGTATTTTTCAATGTGAAAGAGTAACCTATTTATTTGATATCTCTATTGTGTTTTCATCGATCCATGAGACTGAATATCTCATTCATTTCCAATTTTTGACGCTTTCTCTGTGTTTTTGCTGAACTCTAAAACTGAAGCCAGTAGTAATGTATATTTGTCTCTTGTAACTTTCATCAACAAAATAAGTCGATAAGTATAAAAACAATTCTCTGAAAACTTGATATACCTTAGAGCATTTGAAATAAATATTGAATAATTGAATAATTGGAACAAGTTTATCAAGGAGTGTCCCAGTTGGTTGAGTTTGTTAGAACTAGAATTCTCAATTTTGATGATGACAACTTTATACCGAAGTTTAAATTACGCTAGTCGAGGAAATATTGCTATAGCTTCAAAAGAGAGAAGGAATCCTGCGAAAGCTTGGAAAGATCGTCTATTGAAAGAACATTTGAAGAATTGTGCACTAGTG
Organism: Allium fistulosum; assembly: GCA_030737815.1. Classification (NCBI taxonomy): domain Eukaryota; kingdom Viridiplantae; phylum Streptophyta; class Magnoliopsida; order Asparagales; family Amaryllidaceae; genus Allium; species Allium fistulosum. The sequence continues at coordinate 465,237,976 of CM060902.1, forward strand.
AGTCGTTTGTCTTAGATATATGTTGTTAGAACTCACAATAACCTCACATCACTATTTCATATTCTCAAAGGACGTAAAAGTGATTTATATAATTTTTTATATGTATTTAAAGCTTTTTTAAAGCTTCTGAATTTTGGATTTAAAGTGACCACTAGTGGAAGCCCAAAGGTGTATCGGCGCACAAATTAAATTCAAAATTCTAAAACGAATTTTTAATATCTTTTCATTCGAACGGTCGCGTTTCTTCCTTCTTCGGACGCGACCTTCTGCAATGGTGAACAATCATATCCTTTGATCAAATCCGTTCAATTCTAAAAGAAACCGTGATTTCAACGAGTTTTATTACCTAACTATTCTCTGGTTTTCTGATCTAATTTCTGAAACTCTATTCTATTCTATATTCTTAAATCGGCAATCATTCATTCATAAATAAGTTTCCTGATTTCTTACATCATAAACTCATGCACATTCATCTACAAACCAGTTTTTGTGAGTTATAGAAGATTGTACTATATTGGACATATCTGTGTATTGAAGACACGACTTCTACCAAAGTTGACATATCTGTGTATTGAAGACATGACTTCTGTCAAAGTTTGCATTTTATCAAGTTAGTGCGAAAGACCTGTTCAACGGCTCTGCCAAGCGTATGGGTTTATTCATGCGGGCAAAGCGGGGGTGTTAATGAGTTAAAGTCAGAATAAGAGATTCTAAGACTGGATGTAGGAGGTGGACCGAACCAGTATAAAAAGTCTGATGTGTAAGCTCTTTGCTTTGTTTACATTTAGCTTGTAACACCGTTTATATATTTCTATATATTTTAGCCATAAATTATACGATCATACACTTTCATTCGGTATCAGAGCATGTTATTTTCATAAACTGTAACACCGTTTATTGAATATATTAATATGGTACACATAAGCACTTTCGCAGAAGAACAGTCTACTGCTCGACTCCCACTATTTACTGATAGTGATTGTAACTTTTGGTCGTCTAGAAATTTGGAATGCCACAAACTAAATATGAAATTTCAACTATGCCATTAAATGCATGTACTACCGAACAAAATACCACTGCAACCAATAATTCAAAAGCTATGAATGGTCTCTTTTGTGCTTATGATATACGGCACACTTTACAAGTCACTCATCAAGGCACAAGCAAAGTTAAACAATCAAAAATAGCTATGTTAAAAAATCAATTTCAAAATTTTAAAATGAAAGGTAATGAAAATATTTCTGATATGTACTCCCGTTTACACGATATTACACATGCACTAGTAGGACTAGGAGAAACTTTATCTGGATTTGACATTGTTACAAAAAATTTAAACTTTTCAACCAATGATTTGGAATGAAAAGTATTAGCAATAGAAGAAGCTAACGATCTTTCTCAACTTAAGGTTGAAGAGTATATTGGTAATCCAATGGCCTATGAAGTGAATTTGCAGGCTAGAAAAATTCAAAACAAGGATAAAAGACCCATGGCATTTCAAGTTGAGGAGGATTCTAAACAAAATGAAAAGGAGATGACATTCATAGCTAAAAAAACTACAAAAAATTCAAAAGGCAAGTAAGGAAAAGAAATAGCAATACCAACAATAACTCAGGACATAAATGTTTTGGCTGCAATAAATTTGGACATATCATAAAAGAATGTCCACTACAAAATAATGGAAAGGAGTTCAAGAGTAAGAGTACACTTGAAAAATTCGACAAGAAGAATTTTTTTGCATATCAAGCCACTTGAGATGATTCGACTCCTCATCATCTTCAGATAGTGGTAGCGATATTGAACAAGCTAACGTCTGCTCTATGGCCACAAAAGATGAGGTACAATCAATTGAACTTATAATGAATTATTTGAATTTCATATAGAATTATATGAAAAATTTAGAAATTTAAAAAAAGCACACACAAAGAATGAATTAAAAATCATTGTGTTAAAAGACGAGAAAACTATTTTGAAAGAAGTAACTGAAACTCAAAAACAATCTTCAAAAAAATATGTTTCTGAAAATGAAACATAAATTTTATTTCAAGAGAAAATAGAATTATCTAAGGAATGTGAATTTTTAAAGGACTCGAATAAAAATTTAAAACTTTCAAATAACAATTAAATTATAAGATAGATTATTTGGAAAAAGAAATTAATTCCTTAGAAGATAAAAATGCTAGTCTATGTAAAATAATTAGAGAATGCACAAAACTCATTGTAAATTTGACAAACAAAAGAATTCATAAAACTCATTGAAAATTTAACAGATAAAATTTCTGTGCTAGAAAATGAAGTTGATTCGTACAGAAATGAAAATGTCAAACTGTCAAAAGAAAATTGTGAATGGATTTCAAAAATAAAATTTCTTGAATCTGAAAATTTAGAGTTGAAAAAAAATTAGAAAAGATTTTAACAAATGTTTTAAAATTTAATAAAGGTCGAGAAAATTTATCAAATTTGATAAAAATTCTTGACCAGCACACAACAAAAATGGTTTGGGTTTTAAAAAGGATAAGAATACAAAACCTAAAGAAAAATAATTTTCTATATACAAAATTTAAAATATCTAGTAACTCTAAAAAGGAAAAAGAAAATTCTGAAAATAAAACAATAAAAACATAGATTCCTAAATCTAATAATAATCTCATTAGAAAGAAATATATAAATAAGGTTTTCTTTGAGCTTCATAATAATATTAATTATCATTTTAAAGGTTCTACCCAACTCTCATGTGCATGGTTACCAAAAACTTAACCCTAGCGTAGGAAGTGGTTACCAATAAATTTTTTTTGCATATATCCACTCATATTAGTAAAAATGAAAAGATGGATTTTAGACAGCGGATGTTCCAACCACATAACGAAAAACTCCACCGATAGATGAGGTACCGTATCTTTCGGTGACAATTCAAAAGGATATATCATCGAAATAGAGGATGTCAACAACAATGGTTATTCAAATTCACCCTTAATTACTAATGTTTATCTATTTAAAATTTTAAACATAATCTGTTGAGTATTGGTTAGCTATGCGATAAAGGATTTAAAATTAAATTTGAAAAATATAGTTGTAATATTTTTGATCAAAATAAAAGATTAATTTTTGAAGGTATAAAAAACAAAATATTTATATTTTGAATATGAAGGTTAATAATGATAGTAACCTATGTCTTATAGCAAATTTGAATGATCCATGACTATGGCACAAACGGTTCACTCGTATTAACTTCAAATTATTAAATAGATTAGCAAAACATGAAATTGTAAGAGGATTGTCTAAAATGAATTTCAAAGTAAACAATCCATGTGACGCTTGTCAAAAAGGAAAACTAAGAAAATCTTCTTTGAAATCTATAAATCAAATTTCTAACAATAAACCTTTGTAATTACTTCATCTGGATTTATTCGGTCCAATTCAAGTTAGATCAAATCATAATAAATATATTTTTATAATTATCGATGATTTTTTTAGATATACCTAGACTTTGTTTTTAAAACACAAAAGTGATACTTTCGGAATGTTTAGAAATATCATATAAAAAATTCAAAACTTAAAGATTTAAAAGTTAAAAATATGCGAAGCGATCGCAGAGGAGAATTCAATAATGATGATTTTACTAACTTCTGTAATAAAAAGGAATTAACCGTCATTTTTCTTTTTCCAGAACGCCAGAACAAAACGATGTTGTGGAAAGAAAAATAGAACCTTACAAGAGTACGCTAGAACATTACTAAATAGCACCATTTTACCTCAGAATTCTGGGCTGAAGCGGTTGCTACTGTTTGCTATGATCTAAATAGTGTTTCAATTCGTCCTAAAACTAAAAATACCCCTTATGAACTCTTTTATCAACGTAAATCTAAAATATCATACTTTAAAGTATTTGAATCAAAATGTTTATTTTAAACACTAAATATAATCTTGATAAGTTTATGACTCTAAAGCTGATGAAGGGAGATTTTTATCGATTATTCAGAAAGAAGTGAAGCTTACCGCATATATTCAATAAAAAAAACTAATTTAATTGAACCGTAACATTTCTTTTAATGAAAATTTTAACAAAATAGATGATGATTCTGAAATAATCAATGTTAATCAACCTTCAACTACTTTTCAAAATACAAAACAAGATAAATCAGATGACGTTATTCAAGAAGTAAATAACTCACAAAAAAAACAAAGAAACTCCAAGAATTTTAAAAGATCATCGTATTGAAAATATACTAGATGTAAGCACTGAAGTATTCACTAAAAGATAGCTAAATGAAATGCGTCACTTAACATTCATTTCTACAATTGAACCTAAAATTATTAAAAAGTATATGAATATTGGATTATGGTTATGCAAGAAGAATTAGATCAATTTGAACGAAATAATGTATGGAAATTAGTTCCAAGACCTAGTAAACAAGTTGTAATAGAAACTAAATGGGTATATAAAAATAAAACTAGATTGGTTGCTCAATGATACAATCAGGAGGAAAGAATCGACTATGATGAGACCTTTGCTCCTGTTGCACGACTTGAAGCAATTAGAATATTTCTAGCTTTTGCTTTATTATCATAATTTTAAATTATATCAAATGGATGTTTAAAGTGCTTTCTTAAACGGTTTTATAAAGGAAAATGTCTTCGTTGAACAATTTAAACACAAACATATCCAGGTCATGTTTATAAACTTAAAAAGACATTATATGGTCTTAAACAAGATGCACGTGCTTGGTAAGACAGACTAAAAAGCTATTTAATAAATTCTGGTTTTGAAATTGGAAAAGTTGACTCAACTCTTTCTATAAAAAGTAAAAATAATGATTTATTAGTTGTTCAAGACATTATTTTTGTTCTACTAATGGAAAACTTTGTACAAATTTTTTGAAATAATGAAAAAAAAGTTTGAAATGTCCCATATGGACGAATTAAATTATTTTTTTGGTTACAAATTAAACAACTAAAAAATAGAATTTTTATTTCAAAAGAAAAGAATTGTAAAGATCTAATTAAAAGATTTGGTGTCGATAATATAAGCAGTAAGCCCACGCTAATAAGTACAATTATTCACCTAGATAAAGATGAAAAATGGAAAGGATGCCGATCAAAAAAATTACAGGAGCACTAACAACAAGTCGCCCTGATATAATGATGAGTGTGTGTTTTTGCGTCTGATTTCAAGCTAATCCGAAAGAATCACAACGACGAGTCGTTAAACGAATTTTATGATATCTACTTGGAACTAAAGATTACGGTCTCTTCTATCTGAAAGGATGTCCATTCGAATTGGTATCATACAACGATGCTGATTTTGATGGATATCATACCGATATAAAAAGCACTAGTGGTGCTTGCCACTTTATAGGTCAATCTTTAGTTTCATAGTTCAATAAGAAACAAAACTGCATATCTTTATTTACGTGTGAAATAGAATATATATCAGCTGCCTTAGCTTGCGTTCGGATAATTTATACGCAAAAAACACTAAAAGATTTTGATGTAAATTTAACTAAATCATCTATTTACTGTGATAACACCAGTGTAATCAAGTTTGCAAAAAAATCATGTAAATCACTTTAGAACTAAGCACATCCATTTTTTAACAGATCATTTTCAAAAAGAAAATATTACTCTAGAATTTGAAAATACTGAAAATCAAATTGCTGATATATTTACAAAACCGTTAAATAAAAAACGTATTTAGATTACGACGACAGTTAGGAATTTGTTCAATAAATGACGTAATTTAAAAATATATTTTCAAGTATTGTATAAAATTTAATACCAATAATTTTTGAAAATTCCTAGATTTAATATGTGAGTGTATTAATGTGAATATACCCAGTTGTAAGAATAAATTAGCTATACTAATAATATTTAAAAAAAATTAAGATTCTATCAAAATTAAGCAAAAATTACAAATTATAAAAGATTATAAATCAACATTAAAAATAAAAAATAGTCAAAAGGATTATCTGATTCATATAATTATCTATCCAAAATTAATTATAAAATTAAAAGTTTTTTAAACTATTTGAAACAAAAATAATATATAGTAATTTCTTTCTAAATATGATGATAAACCAACATTAACAATTCTGAAAATAGAAAGGTCCATCAGTGCACCGGTCGAAGCAACCGGTCCATCGGTGACGAGTTCTATTTTCAGAACCGAACCTTTTTTAACTTTCCCTCTCTCCATTATCTTCAGTTTTTCAAACTCAAAAACGATTTCAGAAACCCCAGCCCCATTTCAGCCCCCAAATTTTCAATTGAAAATCAAAACATTGGTCATGTCAAGAGGAAAGAGGAGTATCTCATCCACCTTCTTTGGTTCTATCGACGAATTGCTCATCGACGGGGTTAAAAATTGGCTGCAAAATAAAAGAGAAAACGCCAAGAAATTCTTTGGTTATGGTCTTCATGTGCTAAAATATAAAGACACGAAAAGGTTTACAACTAAAAATTAAAGAAAATCAAAACGTACAAAAGAGTATAAAAGAAATTTTGATTATACAAAAAAAGCACAAGAGATCAAATTATTTCAAGAAAAAAAACATGGCATACTTGTCAATTGAAACCTAGTTTAGCGAAACTAATGTGAAATAATAGTAAAAAACGATTTTTAAGTATAATACATACCTTATTATTCATAAATACATGTATGCATTATTTATTAATAAATTTATTATAGAAAAAGAAAATCCAAATTCGAAACAGCAACCGTAACCAAAATTTAGGGAAATTTTAAAAGTTGACTAGAATTTCAAAAATCTCAAATAACCAAAATTAGAGTGACAACCGAAATCTTGAGTATTGGATTTGAAGGTAGAAATGACCAAAGATTGTTATAAAAGTAGCTTTGAACAACTGGCCATATGTTGACTTGTATGATATATACTACCTAAGACTTGTAGTACAACTATGTACTACCACCCAAATACCCAATTTCAAAAAATAAACTATATGATTAAGGCTGTTGATATGCTTTCTTCAATAAAATCATAACACTTGGACAGCAAAGAGAAGAACCATCAGAAAAAGTACTCTGAAAAAAGGTCATAACATGGAAATTTGTAAGATTGCAAAAAAGACACTTGATCTAAGCAGTTAAATATATTTCAGGACCAAACAATATATACATTAAGCAAATCTCCAACTGACTGATGAGAACAAAATTGTACTACAGTGCTCATAAATTATGGGAATATTCTTCCCTATTGGTGAAAGGAAGATTTAGGTAGGTAGTATGAATTTGGCAGGAAAGATAAATTAAGGGTATATGCATGAAACCAAGAAGTGAAAACATAGAAGATGACCCAAACATAACAATTTCATTTTTGCCAAAGAGATTCAATTATAACTTTATTTTATACCTCCACCTAAGTCAATAAATAATTTGATAAACAAAGATCTAGTTTACTAAGACGATGAGATGTAAACTAAACAACCTGCTTAACCTTTGAATGGCATCTGCAGCATTGTCCCCATCTTGAAAATGTTGTTTACCTGCTTCAATGGCGAGTGACTCAAGATTTGGAGAAGAGCCAAATGCAGGTGGAGGGTGAATGCTGAAACATATATAATAAAATATATATGTCAAGTATATACAGATATATATATACATAATATATATGTATATGCATATGTATGTGTGTGTATGTAAATATATTTGTATGCATGTATCATGCATACAAAAGACATAAAATTGTAAATATAAACGTCAACACACCAACAAAAATAGTAACAGGACTTAAATAAAAAGATCAGTATTTCAAAAAATGTGCACCGTGCAAGACTAAAGATGAAAATGAACAATACCTTCTCCTGCTAAGATAGTTTGATGAACAATTGGCATCTTCATTACCTTCTGAATGGTTAAAAGAATCATCGTGATTTGCTTCATACAATGGAGGAACCTAAAATAAATGTCCACCTTGATGATAATTGTAGCAACTCATATGTAATAACTATGAGAATACAAGATGAAAGGTGCCTAAATAAAGCCAGCCAAGTACACTTAACATGGTATTGAAAAATCAAGGACGTTTTCAGTTTGAATTTATATTTTAGGGATCAAAAGTTTTTTGTTTATATGCATTATCCATACATGTTGGTATTCAAGTCAGTGTGTTATACATGTGAGTAAAAGATTCGATTCAGATATGCTATAGTTCATGCATATCATGTTACCCTGACCGCAGAAGACAAAAAAATTTTGATTATTTTTCACTGCTGATGTATGTTGTACACATCTAAGTTACAATGGTATATAAAAAAATAAGAAACATTTTCTCTAGAACAAAGAAGACTTATGCAAAATTGCTAGCTTCGCTAATAAAACATGGACTTCTTCAAAGCGAACTTAGGGTGCGTTCGAACTGTCACTGGTTAGTTCAATTTTTCGACGTGTCGGAAAAAGCCTTACTTAATCCATTGCTATAACGCAAGAAAATTGGACCGTTTATTATTGACGCTTCCAATGAGAGAATTAGACCTTGGCTGAAACCCAAAAAAGCTATTTCTCATTCGCTCTATAAAATCACAACTCTTTCAAAACTTCTTCCACAACAATCTCATTTCCTTCATCTTTTCAAAAATGTCGCAAAGACAAATAAAAAAATCCAAAAATCTGGTCTTTTATTGTCACTTCACACTTTCTACCATGCACCAAGGATGCATCTGCAACAGTGCTCAATAACACCTTGAAGGAATGTCATGAAGAAGCGGGAGTGACCGACAAGCATGTTCGACACAAATACGAGACACTAAGAAAATAGCGGATGGTATGAAAAAGTTTGCAATGAAACTGGAGCGGAACGTGATCCTGTAAAGGAAACCGTCCCTGATGCCGAGTAATGGTGGATTGATCGTGTCAAGAAATTTAATATTTAAGTTAGGAGAGGACCAATAAAGAATGTGGGATTATTCCAAATTATATTTCATGGTTCAGCAAAGAGCATACATTAAGAAATTTCACATTATATACCCTTCGTAACATCATTCATTACTAGGGCAAAAATGTAAGGGCTCAAAGCTAATCTTTGATGTAATCATATGTTAATAGAAAAGTCGTTGGTTTCACCCTCGCATGCTCTGACGCTAATCACAACATTATCGTACATATGCTTGATAAGGGTAATATACTTTGTTGTGACTCTTTTTTTCCAGGACCCACTACATAACTTCTCTCGGTACTTTGTCATAACATTTTTCCAAATCGATAAATATCATGTGTGGATCTTTTTTTTGCTCCCTACACCTCTTTATAAGTTGTCTTATCAAGAAAAAAATCGTCTCTGCAGTCGACCTCTTAGGCATGAAATCAAATTGGTTTTTTAAAACGTTTATCATCCTTCTTAATCGATGTTTAATGACTTTCTTCCAAAGTTTCATTGCATGACTCATAAGCTTAATTCCTATGTAGTTTGTGCAACTTTGAATATCTTCTTTATTCTTAAAAATTGAAACTAATATGTTTCTCCTCCACTCATCTGGTATCTTATTTGATTTGAAAAAATTATTAAACAACTTAGTTAGTCAGGCTATCACTGCATCTTCAATGCATCTCCACAACTCAATGGGGATGTCATCAAACCCTAATGTCTTGCCTGCTTTCATCAATTTTAGCACATCCTTTACTTTAGATTCTTAAATTCTCCTAACAAAATGTCTACTGGTGTCATCAAAAGAGTCATCCAGCTCGATCGTAGTGCTATCATCTTCTTTTTTGAATAGCTTGTCGAATTAATTTCTCCATCTATTTATCATCTCATCGTCCTTCATCAAAAGTATTATTGTCATCTTTGATGCATTTAACTTGGTTGAAGTCTCTCGTCTTCCTCTCGTGGAGTTTAGCTATCCTATAGACTTTTTTTCACCCTCCTTCGTACTTAGCTTTTAATATAGATTGTCATGTGAAGATTCTTTGGTGTATGCTCTTTGCTGATGATGTGGTGCTAATTGACGAAAATAGGATTGGGGTTGATAGACAACTGGAGCTGCGGAGATAGACTTTAGAATCAAAGGGTTTTAGGCTTAGCAGAACTAAAACCGAGTATATGAAGTGCGAGTTCAACGGTGTCAGGTCAGAGAATGGAGATGTCACTCTCGCCAGACAAGTAGTACCCAAGAAGGAATCCTTCCGATATTTTGGATCAATGTTGCAGTATGATGGTGAGATTGATAAAGATGTTAGTTTTAGAATTCGAGCGGGATAAGTGAAATGGTGAAGCATCTGCAATTCTCTATGATAGAAAAGTCCCATAGAAGCTCAAGGGAAAGTTCTACAGAATGGCAATCAGATCTGCGATGTTGCATGGTGCAGAATGTTGGTCTGCTAAAAGTCAACATGTCCAGAAGGTAAGTGTAGTAGAGATACGTTTGCTGTGATGGAGTTACGGTCATACAAGAAGAGACCGAATTAGAAATGATGATATACATGATAAACTTGGAGTAGCACAAATTGAGGAGAAGCTAGTCCAACACCACTTAAGATGGTTTGGACATCTCCAACAGAGGCCTTCCGAGGCACCTGTGCGCGTTAGAATTATAGGTCGCGTCGAATGCTTAAAAGAGAGGTAGGGGTAGACCAAGGTTGACATGGAAGGAAGTAGTAAAAAGAGATTTGAAGGATTGGAATATATCTGAAGAGCTGATGTCGGACAGAAGCGCATGGAAATTAGCGATCCACGTACTATAACCATGAGATAGTAGTTTTTTTTGCTCGGGGTTGGTTCAGGGGTAGTGTTATAAGTTTTAGAATATAAGACTAATGAATAGGAACCTAAGACGTAGTGTTTGGTCTTCGGTCAATACTATTATTAGTACCATTATTACTATTAGTATTATTATTATCAATCATGGTTATATTTATTTATTTATTTATTTTCACTTCGTTTTTATCTTTATTTTTATTTTACTTAGTTATTATTATTATTATTTGTTTACTTGTTTGACTTTATTTTATTATTATTATCATAATTTTTATTATTATTCTATATATATATTGGTGTTGTTATGACTTTTAAATTGACTGTGATTTAGTTTTGAGTTATATCTCTAGCCGACGCCAACTTATTTGGAAATAATGGCTTGGTGGTTGTTGTATATTTCATGGTTCACATACTACTAATTTCGCTGCATTATCGTCCACTTCTAGCCAAATAAAAAATAACATCAATCTCCCCAACGTTTTCGAACTATCCAACCATCTATCAATCAAATCTGGACACTTATACAATGTACACTAATCTCAAACGTGAATGTGTTCAGGTACAACCTACCCAATTTTTTCCTATTGCATCCCCTAGATCTTGGGTGTATCTTGGTTCATCTTCTGGTATCAAAATTTGTAGTGGTAGAGGCAGAAGACGTAGAAATCGAACCCAATAAAAGTAAGTAACCTTATTGATGCGGTATACGAGCGTCAATGAAGAAATCTCGTTCCGAAATGGAAATCCCAAACACAACTGCAAACTCAAATCCAACGACCAACATAGACAATGTAGATTCTGTTGGATCGTCTTCATCGTATATTGCTTTTGCTAATTGCATGAAGACGATTGGATAAATTGAAGCTGGTGAAGCATTACCAAATCTAATGAAAAAGGAAAAAGGAGAATTATTCAATGTTTTGCACGATGAAACTACACGAAGTTGGTTGAGGGTTGAAATAAAACATGAGGCACAACATTTAATACCAGCAATAATTGATTAACAAATATGTCATTAATCCATAGAATTTGTATTTTATTTTGTGTATTCCTATTATGTCTGTTGTATTTTTTAAATCATGGTGTGCCAATTTTTTTTCTAATGCATCTATTTTCTTAATTTTGCAATTTTCGTATTAATTTATAATTTAATATCAATTAATAAATTTTACTCAAAAAATTATTGAAATAAATTGAAATGACTAAAAATACAATACAAACAAACTAAAAATAAAATACAATTTCCGTACTAATTTATAATTTAATATCAATTGTTCCCTTTCGTTATTTCTTTCGCACGTAGTTACTAATGGCACACAGCGCAAAAAGCGTAAAGCCCCTCTGAAGCCTTGGCGCACAATGCGGCAAATGGCGCGCGCCTTTTTGATTTACTGTGCATGTTTAGAATTTTTTTATAAATTAAATATATATGATAATAAATTTAGAAAGTTCAATATTTTTGCTATACATATGCAACAAAGACTTTTTAGGCATTTTGCAAAAAAAAAACATTAAATGTAATATCATAAACATAGAATTTCGAGCATAATAGTTTTCTAAAGTCAAATCTATATAATTATATATATATATTACTGATAAAATAGAAATCTGAATATGATTCAACAATTATATTTTTCAAATCAATGTCTGCATTATCAGATTTATAAGCTTCCTCATCTTCTTCATCCATCTCATTTAGATTCGTTTCTTCTTCGTGAAAATGTAAAAGAACTGAAGCAGATGTTGAAAATCCACTCGATGTGGATATTCTTCTACTCGAATATCTAGCTTTTTCCACTCATGATGCTCTAGCAGCAACATCCCTAATCAAGTCATCATTGTCATCATCAAACACAAGCTCATCTTCAGCATCGGATGCATTATCCATATTTTCCGTTAATCATTTATTACAATCGTCAACATCCTTCAAGGATATTGGATCAATGGTGCCACAGATGTTGTATATTCTTTTTAATGCTCCATAAAATTATGAATACTAATTTTTATGCAGTTCAGATTATAAAAATTGAAAAACAACTAAAAAAATATAAAACAATAATATAATGAAAAGATACGTCATTTCGCGCCATGCGCCATTAGTCGCGCCTTTTCATGTGCGTCGCACCGCAAGGAAGAAAGGCGCAAAAGCCACGCCGTGCCGTGCACCATGGCACGAGCCTTGGCGTGCCTTTCATAGCTATGCTTTCGCAGTACAAAAATGCATTCTTCTTTCCCTAAACTTTGCATGTTCGTGCCCCATCCAGAATACCCCTTTTGGATGCCACTTACGCATCACAAAAAAAAGCATAATTGTATTTATCTTCAAACTAGAATAAGGTTGTATAATTAATGCAATAAAATTAATCAAAATCCAACTTCGAAAAAAATGTATAAAAAAAACAAAACATTACATATAGAGCAGGTAGCTGTGCCTCACATGAGTATCATATACACTTTTTTGGTATGCTCGTTTCCCGTATTTTGGCATATATCTTTAGTTAGACAAACAGGGGTAAAGGTTGCTGTAAACACACAAATTTCATTGACTTATGTAAACCCATTAAGCCATGTTTGAATTTGAAGTTTATGTGTGATTCTTGCAATTTTCAAGCTGTAATACAAAATATAAATTGGCTACCCAAACATCTTTTACAAATTTAAGATAATGGGCATCACAAACTAATATAACCAATTAGATTTCCAACATCTTTTACAAATTTAAGATAATATAACCACAAAAGCAAATGCTATACAAATTTATTTTACTATTATTATTCCTGTTGCACTATAAGTGAGCATCTTATGTTATGTTATACAAGTGAGCATCTTACTATTAAAGTATGAAAACCAAAAATGTGCAGATCATGATGAAAAATATCGTCAATTCTATGGTAAGTACACCCAATAACATATTTCCGTTATGCGTAAACAAATCCACAATAATATAACATAATAACCTGAACCAAACGAACTGCAAGAGCAGGTCCATTTGTAGGATCTTTTGCCAATTCTAACATTTTTTTATGGGTCAAAACATCTTCAGCTCTCTCCACATTCACATCCATTGCATACCTTTCCAGAACAAATAAATATATAAAATCTTCAATATTTGAAAAATAATAAGATATCAGTAATTCATTTATCGCAAAAAACCCAAAAAATTTGAATTTCTTTTTTTCAAAATTACCTGAAAAGGTAAAATATAGCATAACTCTGATTTAACGATAATAAAAATGAATTCCGGGCAAACCTTCAAATTTCTGAAAGCATTATCTTCAGAACATCGAAAAAATGGTTTAAATAACATGTAGAAGAATTCATAAAACATAAAATTGCCAATAAATTAGAATTTCAAAGTTTCATCACAACACAAATTCCGATACCTATTAATTATTAGTATTATAGCATGCAAGTATTAAGCATACTGACTATAATGAATCTTAATATAATTCGGACGATCTCAAATGGAACTCATAAATTCTCAACAGAATTGACAGAAATGATCGTACCTAGCAGGCAAACGATCAAAATGTGCCAAGAGATCATCATCAAAATTAGAAGCCATAGATTCAGGACATCTCAAATCCTTCAATCGCCTTAAAACCTCAGTGGCAACATCAACTTTGAGTCTATAATGATTGTTGTTTTTACGATTGTTATGAGACGGAGATGACGATGAATCTGCAGCTCTGCTACTGCAGCTGTCTGCTAAGGAATCCTCCACTGCCATTTACTATGGTTCTGAACTTAATCCTACCCCTAATTGTGGAATTATTTATAATGACGGTGTAATTTAGTTGAGGAGTTTAGGGTTTGTTTGGGTTTTATTTATGTTTATTTTGGGAAAGTAACAAGCGGTGAAACACGTGTATATAAATGGATCATGAACAACAAGGGATTTCAAATATTGATACCGACTGATTATTGACACATAACTCCATTGAATATCACAATATTATTGTGTAGGTCCTTCTCATGTTCTTGATACAATTGATTAGTTTAAGACACTGCATTTTTCCACCATGAAGAAGTAAAGTAATATTAATTAGAAAAGGATATTCTACAAATATCCACGTGGTAATTTAGCTAAGATGTATCAGCTATTGCAGAAGAAGCTAACCATATCATAATTTATCGCCAACTAGAGCATAGTTAATGCTTCAAACGGTCCTTTTAGAGAACTAGAAACATGCCAACCGACCTACCATTGAACTTTTCTTTAAAATGGGACATAGAGAGATTCTCCTTAGTTGATGGACAACCCATAATAAAATCGTGTGATATAGCTAAGCGGTCGTTTGGATCAACTTATATAAGTTGTTTTTTTGCTTTTTCAAAGTCAAAACCTATTCATTTTGGCTTTCAAAAAATCAAAAAACGACTTATAAAAGTCGATTCAAACGGGACGTAAGCTTGCAGATTTAAGGTTTTTTTTTTTTAATTGGTAATTGATTGTTAGGGAAATTCGATCTCATGTTCTTTAGATATACAATCTAAAATCTTACCACTAAGCTAGTATAGTATTTTTATTCCTTTAGCTAAATGGAATAAAAAAAAGTTTGATTGAAAAACTACAAATTGATTACAAATCAATTAAATATTTAAAATAAGCTTTTATTCAATTATACTTTTGAAACATCGGTGTCATCTTATTTAAATGTAAAATCAACGAAGAGATTTGATCTACATCATAGTACTGCTAGAATGGTGGTAAACTACTTGGACTGTGAGGGGTGTGTGCATTTAATTGTGAAATTTGACCTTTGAAGTCATTTGGTTCGATTTAACGAAATTTATCAATTTATATTACTTCGCTCGTAGTTTTATGATTTCTTTTTAAATATCAATTATGTTGATAACATCATTCTGTATCGAAGGAGATGAATTCTCTTTTGAGTGGTGCTTTACTTTATGAGTGTCGACACATA
The DNA here is from genome assembly GCA_030737815.1 of Allium fistulosum. Classification (NCBI taxonomy): domain Eukaryota; kingdom Viridiplantae; phylum Streptophyta; class Magnoliopsida; order Asparagales; family Amaryllidaceae; genus Allium; species Allium fistulosum. The sequence goes on from CM060902.1 coordinate 465,253,607, forward strand.
TCCAACTACGGTTGCAATGTGATCACGTGATTGACCATGATCAAAGTAGGATCTCCATTCATAATATCCACATGACTCACAAGTTAAAAGATGCACATTCTTCTATTTGGCTTGAGAAATAATATATATAAGACTTTTGGTGAGAGATTTTGTAACCTTTCCAAATAACTACATATACATAACCAACCGATTTCCACAACAATAATGAGTAATCACAATCCATCGTATAAATAGCATTTCAAGCCTTTCTATTTATCCATCTCATCAGAAAGACACAACTGAATAGATGTAAGAGCATCCACCTCTAAAACATCGGCTTCCAAGCCTTTCTATCTACCCAGATACGAAACTATCTTAAAAGTAAGCTCCTTCTTCAACACCACCTCAATGTCCCAAACTTTCCCTTTACCATTGAATCTTTTTCACCCCGTAATTGTTCATATCCTTGGATCAACAATGATCTAACAATCTCCAATGATTCATTATGCTTTGATACTAACTATTGGGAATTTTAGATACAAAATCTTTAACCTTTCAGAATATATATGCAAGATTTAGAATTTCCGATGATGTGATGACTAATAGATCACGTATAATGAGCAACTACAGATAGAAACAATTGATAAAAGAGATTTGACAATTTCCTCTCTTTGTATTTGGAACATATTCAAATCATCCAATTAAACATCATTTTGGCCTGAGAAAGTTGAATATATTTTCAAATTTTAGTCAGCCAGACTAATTTATTACGTAAGATTAAATTAGCTTAAAATAATATCATATTTGACAAATAATGCTTAAAGTGTGATCTTTAAGTAATAAAAATACCATGTAAAGATTAATAGAAGTCTATTATATCCTTCTTCTTATTTTCTTGTAGTAATAAAACTAAAAGAAATTTTGACATACATCTTTACTATTATAAAAAATTAATCTTGGATCCCTTTTAATTTATTTATTTATAAATTACATTCCAATTTTATAAAAAAAAAGCTGAAACTTAGAGAGGTATTTAGTTAATTTTACTAAACTTAACATGTGTTTTTAGGATATATGTTCATAACTCATAACTGTCGCAATACGTGTCGTAAGGCCGCTCTTATTAAATTACAAAACAGAAGAAGTAAAAAAGAAAAAAATTTAAGAAAAAAATATAGAAAATAGTTTCTTAAAGGAAACGTGAAATAGAAAATAGAGACGTGTCCCTAATTTTCACTAAAACTAAATTATCACGCGTTTCGTAGGATTTGAATTCATGGCCCGTGGACCAAAAGCAGAATGTCTAACCACTAGAACCGTTGACGATGGACTTTTTAACATGTTAAATCAATTATATCTTCTTTGATCACTCTAAATTATCTTATAGTTATCTGATAACTAATGAATAAAAAATCCAAATGTTTGATTCTTGAGTTTAATTCTGCACAAGTACATTTTTAACATAAAACATGGATAGGATTAAAACATGGATAGGATTAGACTCAATCGCTTATCTAAGGTTTAATTGTACATACGATTTAAGTTTTTCAAAGTTTACTCAATAGACTGTTTATTCAAAAATGATAAAGTAAAGTTCAATCGTTGTCATCATCATTATTATTATTTGAGAAAAATAAAAAATCAAGCAGTAGCAAAAAAAATTCAAATTTTTTTCTACAAAATAATATTCTCCATTTACGACCTTGTGTACGTACGACAGTTAATTTTATGTGATTTTGACCAAAGCTTATTTTGAGCGTTGACTAAATAAACTTCATGTTTATGACTTAAAAAGCATATTCTTTGAAAAATGCTACCCTCTTTCAATATTTTTTATTGCATGTAAAACGAATATTCGCTCAAAGTACTAATCATCCACCACCTTTGTTGATTAAAAAGTCAAGTTTAATTTAACGATATATGTAAATTTTCATAATCTGATAATCATAATACTGATATAGCTCCATGCAAACGCGACATAATTACTTAATTATGAAATGACCAATCTTTACCACAGATCATGTTAAATATTCCACTATGTCACATATGACATATGTTTGAGTAATTAACATATCATCTCAGAAATTACACACACCCATACACAACTCTTTTTAAAAATTAAAATAGTATAAGTTGAAAATTAGCAAGTTATTAAGTATAAAATATGAAAGCTATATATTCATCACATGCTTTGATTGTAGACATCCCACCCATTAATACTTATCCACATCAACCAAGAAATCGTTTTTGTAAAGAAAAACAAGAAAGCATCGATCTGATCCAAACATATTTGTAAGCTGACATGGATCCACTGCTTCCATTAATAAACTATTCGTTTGGATAAAATGACTTTTGGAAGTATCGAAAGAGTGCATATATAAAACTGTAGACACTTCTGTACAGGGTTGTACCTATAAAGAGAACCAATTTGTATCAAGTCTTCTTGCAACGGAGTTAACTAAAACTGGATTTTCAAAATAAATGAATCGGTAATAATGTTTTGTTTTGGTTTCACCAATGGACCCGTGTAGTTTAATTCTTTTCATTTTTGTAAATTTTTATTCATAACAAGTGTATCTTTTAGGTTTGAATTTTTGACATTTGAAGTATTTTGATGGTTTTATTGTAATATTTTCTGGTCTAACGAAATCTTGGAACATTTATTACAGCTACCTATTTTCTGCTCTGACAAAATATATTTTAGTAGATATAATAATCTATCATGTTGTTCCAGTCTGGAAATTAACGTTGAAATATCCAGAGTCGACTGGCCGCATATACGATAACAACGAATAGGATTATGCTATTGTTTATTAATTATTAGCATTAAACCTTATCTCATTCTTAGCCCATGTGCTTCAGAGCTTCTTCCTCGTAGACATGAAAACAAAGTTTTATTTATATAGGATATTAAAATATAATTTGGTTGCTAGGTGCTAGGTGGGCTTCAGGGCGGATTCTCGTATTTAAGGGATCAAAGAAGGCTTCAAAGCGGAGGCCCTCCACGTAAATTATTTAGAATTTTCCTAAACCCTTCGAACCAAACTGAAATGAAGAAAATTGTTAAAACCAATTCGAAATTTCAGAACCTTGAACCTATGACCATCTAATTAACTAAGCTTCCATTTTGAACTTAGACTAATATTATTTGGGGTACTATAGTTTAAAAGGGGACAGGTGCTTATGTTAACCTTCTCATGTTTCATTTGAGAAGTAGCTCAGTTGGCTAACCTTGATTGGTCAATGCTAATTTGTAATATGAGCTCTCTACTTGATAAATATTGAAAATTTGCTAAGAGGAAATAATGCACACCGATTTGAAATAAATAAAAAGGAAACAAGGAAATCTTTTATGTATCTGGGAATGCTGAAAAAATTATGGACCGTGGTGTAATCATTTCAAACTTGTACAGGTGTTTTTAACAAAATTTTGATTTTGATTCTTATTTTAATTAAAGGTGGGGTTAAATTACAAATTCACATTGACCAATCAACAAATACCAGCTAGACGCTACTCAAATAAGTCACTAGATAACACTCTAGCAGAAGCATCTCCACCCTTGGAGAAAAATATGAGAATGCTTAAAGATTTTTTCTTGTTTTTTTTTTTTAAAGAAAAAATTAAATGTTTAAACATAATCATTATATATTAAACATCGACAAACCATTCCAATCATTAAATTTCAAATATTATGATCATTCTAATCAAGGCTGTTTTAGGGCTAGACCAACTATGCAGCCGCACAGGACAACCCCTTCGACTGAGACAACCATAGCCGAGGAGGTGAAAAGTACATGTATGAAATATAAAGAATAATATAGAAAATGTTTACAATAACATCTTCATCTCATTTGGTAGGGTAGGCAAGGCTTAAGAAAAGTGGTGTAGGTTCGATGCCGACAAATGAAAAGTTAATTAAACTTTTTTTTATAACATGTGCTCATGTTACACATACCTACAGAGCCGGCCCTGATTCTAATAACAATCATATGGGAGATTGATGTCCTCTTATACACAACTACTTAGCAAGACATGTCATCCTTTATTTTGTATGTAAATCCTCAAACAAAAGTAGATTTGATTTTTTTTGTAAAATTTCAAGCATTCTAAATGGATAGGAACACCGAGGCACCAAACTTTGGATACAAGTGAATTTCTCCTCAATCATATATAGATACATGCATGGAATTTCTAGTAGTAGATCAATAATCAAAAAAGTTTATGTGATTGTTCCAAAAGAAATGAAACAAAAGATGCAGTAGAACTATGATAATTATTGTATGAGGTCTGCTAAATACTAGATGCAGAGGTACATAATAAATCGACAAGAACAACATGAGCTGATATTTTTGTATTAAATGTTTGAAAATTATTATTTTTTTGAAAACAATGTTGCTCTCTATAGTGGTCCATAGTGCAACTCTTTGTCGTCTGGCGACTTAAGATGTGGGAGTCGATGGAAAGTTGAACCTCTTGGGTTCAAGGGAAAATCACACTCATTGTAGTAAGACCTTTATGCTAGAAAAACGTCTTATAATCTTCAACGGATTAACAACAAGTAGAGTATGTCCTTGGATACACTAAAAAATGTTTATAAAAATCATAGACATTGGTTGATGTAATTAGTAACACATCGCTCGAATGTAGATTTAAGCATCCTTATGCAATTCTAACTACATCTTTCAGCAATAGTTAAAATTAAATAAGGATGATGCACATAAATCTACATCACTCGAAAATGACTTTAATTACATGTATCAAATGCAATTTTAACTACTTAAATATATTTTCATTTAAATTACATTAGGATTTTTTAGATATAGAATAATCATGGTAGTGGTACTAATGATATTATACATGATGTTTTAGAACAAAAACTTTCACATAATTATTTAAAATTCGCTTACACTACAACAAGAAGATGATTCATCGACGTCAAAAAGGCATCGGCATAACATCTATATGGTCTACCGACGTCGTGCCGACACCATGAAGGGCAACCGTATAAAATATGTCAGAAATTTTATTTCGACGTCTAGAAGACGTCTTTCGTGGGGTTGTTACCGATGCCCTATAAACGACATTCCTCGACGTCATACCGCCCACGCCATTTCAACGTCATGTCGACTACTTTTAAATTATAAAATTGGATTTTCCTATGCCATGGCGCCTTTACTGAAACATATTTAAAGCATTTTTGCTATATTTCTCACTTCAATCACACATTCAAATATATACAGTATATAATCATCCATATTACAAATTCATATATCATCTATCATATATCACATACCAGCAAATCCGTATACCAAATCATATTATCCAACACCATAATATCATGAATATACTAAACCATACAAACTCAAATGTCAACAACCATACAAATGATCTTACAACCATACAAACACAAATGATTTTACAAGAAAACCGCTTACATTGGTATGAAGAAGAGAGACAACATTGTTCATTATCTTTTTCTTTAGCGATGCAAGTCATATCCTACATGGGATCACCAATCGAAATTATATCACTCACTTCTCAAGCTCTCGTTCCTAAAAAAACAAATACCCGCATTGGTTGAACGACATGACAGCGTGGTAGTATTAAGAGTGGAGGCGCCTGAAGACTGTTAGTACCTTAGGTATTGGTTTTGATGATAACAACTATAGACATTATTTAGTATATAGTGCATGATATTAGACAGGTGTTGATTAAGAAAATTGTAAAGTATCAAGAGTAGATTCAAGATGCTGATATAAAGTTTCAAGAGCTGGAGAATGAAGACTCGTGAGTATTGAAGAGTTCAAGGTTTTTAAGATATTCCACATAAGTTATAAAGTCGTAGAATTTATGTTAAAACCTTGATAGCACTTTCTGATTTATCTCTCCTTCTCTAATTTTGTTTTAAATTGTTTTTCAAATATCCTGGTTTTAAAATAATCTTTTTAAAATATTTCTCAAAATGATTTTGAATCTCTTATACTTATAAAGATATTATTTTAGTGTTTTAAGTGTATATATTGAATTTTTATTTATACTTTAATAAGTGATAAACATATTGATTTTATATATATTATTTACATTGTACTGAATACTTTTATTAAATCTTTCAAAATTATTTTATGAAGTTTTATATGTTATATTTTGATTAAAATATGTATAAACTATTTTTAAATGATTCTAGAAAGTATCAAATTATTTTACAAAGCAATGGAATTTCAAAATAATATTTTTAAAGTGTTTTTCAATTTTGTGAAGAGTATGTCGACATAATCTATCTATGTATGTCGACATAGTGGCCATAATTTTTAAAATTCAAATTTGAATGGAAGTGTCTTTTCGTCGTATATCTTCGCGAATGGACATGACCATTTTTCCCTATATATACTAGACTTCCAAACGTATTTTGATAATCTACTTTCTTATTCTTCTCTCCTACTTCTACTCTCTCATTTTCTAAATCAAAATATACCCAAACTCTGTCGAAATTCAACCAGAATCAAATTCAATCATCACAAGTTTGATTCTCCTTCATCTACTCTCTGATTTCTCTCATCTCTCTCACTCAAACCAAGATCAAAGTGCTATTCAAGAGTTATAGGATCAATTGTAATCAAGATCGAAGATCTGAGTCTATAAAACTCTATCAAATCATAATGCTATACTTGTGGATGTGATTGTGGCCCGTAAAATAAATTGAGTATGTTTAGTAGCCCGTAAATCTAGTGGGTGTGCTTGTAGCCCGAAAATCAAGTGACTCTACCCAGAGGTTGGGATTCTGGAAGATGTGTCTCGTAGTCTTGAAATCAAAATTGTATCTGCATTTACTAATTGAAAAAAAATCTGTATAAGGAAATGTGCAGGACTGGATGTAGGTAACTCTGAACCAGTATAAAATCTTGATGTGTTCTTTCCTTTTTACTTTTACCGCATTTACTTTTATTTGCACTTTGATTCTGTGATTGTTAATTATATCATTCCAAGTAGAATCTTAAAGAATTTGAAAAATATTCATATAATCCATTAAACAATATTCACCTCCTTCTAGTGTTAATTTAGCATTAAGATCCATATTCCGCTGACTCACATTTGGTATCAGAGCATTGGTCTTCAAAGTATTCATAATCTGATTTTTGAAAAAGTTTCAATGGAAATTTTTTATAATATTTTTAACACTATTTTCGAAAAGATAATTTGCAAAATCATGATAATGTTATTTCATAAATTTGCATCTATTCACTATAAAAAATTACATGATCTTTTGAAAAAGTATGAATTGCAGGAACAAATGCGTTATATGTCTTTTGATGAACAAACACCTGATGATCAAACTCTACAGATCAAAAAGAACAAATGAATATTGAATTATGGATGCTCAAGACACATGACTGGAGATCTGAAGATTTTGAAAGATATAGTTTACAAAGATGGTGGATCGGTAAATTTTAGAGACAACTCTAAAGGATATGAGATTAGCATCGGCAATGTTGGAAATTCTAAAACTCCTACTATTTCTAATGTTTTGTCAGTTAGGAATTTAAAGTATAATCTGTTGAGTATTAGTCAATTATGTGATAAGAGTTTTAAAATTAAATTCGTAAAAGATAAATGTCACATTGAAGATAATGAGTCTAACATTATCTTTAAAGGTGTTATGAAATGAAACAACTATATATTAAGTATGAAAATTTATGTCATTTGGCTGAATCAATCGATCCTTGGATTTGGCATAAAGGATTTGGTCATTTGAATTTCAAACTAATATCTAAAATTGCTAAAAATGATCTAATTAGAGGTCCTTCCAAAATGAATTTTAAAGTTAATAATTTATGCGATGCATGTCAATTAGGAAAACTTAGAAAAAGTTCTTTTAAATTAAAATATATGATTTCTACCTCTCAACCCCTTGAACTTCTTCACTTAGATCTTTTCGATCCCTAACAGATACAATCTATAAATCATAGTAGATATGTATTTGTAATCATAGATGATTATTCAAGGTTTACCTGGACGATTTTCTTAAAACTTAAACGCGATGCTTTTGAAATGTTTAAAATCTATGTTAAACGAATTCAAAATCAAATGACTAGTAAAATTAAAACTATTTGGAATGATCATGGTGGAGAATTCGAAAATGAACATTTTAAGAATTTCTGTAATTAGAAAGTTATAACTCACGATTTTTCATTTCCAAGAACACCACAACAAAATGGAGTGGTAGAACATAAAAATAGGACGATTTAAGAGTGCGCTAAAACTATGCTAAATGATAGTAATTTACCTGAAATTTTTTGGGCTGAAGTAGTTGGCGCTGCATGTTATGTATTAAATAGAATTTTAGTAAGACCATTGACCGAGAAAACAACATATGAATTATTCTATAATAAAAATCCTATGGTATAATACTTTAGAGTTTTTGGTAGTAAATGTTTTATTTTAAATACTAAAGATAATTTAGATAAATTCACTATAAGAAAAATAGTCTTTTATAGCGACATATAGCCGCTATTAAACACAACTATAGCGGTTTGATAAACGCTGTATATCGACATGTTATAAAAAAGAATTGCACATTGATAACACAAAAAAACCGCTATGAAAGAGCATGATTTCATAGCATAAAGTAGTCGCTATGTTACATAAAGATGGTAGCTCACTATTACCGCTATAAAACATCTCAACATTAACGAAAATAACATAATCTTTATAACAAAGTATAGCCGCTATAAAATAGTTATTCTATAGCGCCTATTTCGCGATATATATCAACATGTTTATAGTATATTCTACATCCATTTACAGCATGTATATACCGCTATAAAATGTGTAGATACAACAACGCCTATTTGCTGCTATCTTTTGACAGTAACCTCATACATTGCATTATCTTTTTATAGCACCTATGTCATATAGTTATAACGCTTTTTAGGAGCTTTGCTTTATTTTACTATATATGATGCACCCCACTATTACATTTTAATAATAACAATAAAAATGAATCTTCTTTAAATAAATAACAATTTGAACAATGTATGAACGAAAAAAAATATAATAATCAGCAAATGTAACACATATTCATGATAACAAAATAAAGTATCAACTAACAAAAAATAAGTTCAATACACGAGTTACCAAATTCAATACATATTCATGATAACAAAAGATGACATAGTTCAAAGTTAACGTCTACAAGTACCAAATACATATTCTATAGCCCAAATCACATGTCTTTTTCTTTCTTCTTTTGGAAACCTTTCGCCCATTCATGTTCAACAGATCTTGGACTCCAAATGATGTTTTGGCCTATGTTCAGTGTCTGATTTCATTTTTAATGCGTTGCTTCCTTACTGCACTCACATACATTGAACACTGCAAGTCTGCAAATATTGAGAAAATTTAAATCAGATAAAAACTGAAGTGTTGTCAAAACACAAACTTCATCATATGTATAATATTAACTTCACAGTAACATTACTGTCTTCAGCAAATGATTTGTACAATAAGGTTTTTTTGTTTTTGTTTTTTCCTCTAAAGAAAATGTTTTCTGCACAGAGATCTTATTTTGCAGTAGCAATTGAAATATACTACTTAAATATAGGAAAAGAGTATCACGTGATTTTTTTATAAATTTTGATTTAGAAATTAGTAATTTAATATTTGGAAAAATAGATTTTAAAACATATAGTAACACATTTAACTGCCGTGATCACCACTTTAACATTAATCTTGGTGCATGCAGTATGTTTAGTCAACAGGTATAATAAAATACATCCATCACAAACTATAAAAAATTAGATACAGGCCCTTTCAAATTCTATAATAGGTGTTATATGAGAAATGTATAATTAAATTGGCTAAAATTGTAATGGTTTTTTTATTAGTGGTATACATGTTAAACGTTAGCATAGACAATTTGTTATATCAAAATTAAACTCCCATGTACGTATCTTTTCTCATTATTCTAACTTATATGCCGACGGCGGTTGTTTTTTATAGTTAATATTATAACTTCAAAATGAAAACAAAAGTGGATATAGGTTTATGTTTAAATAGTCGGGATATTTAAAAAATTTCGTTGAATATACGTTGCTAATAATATCACTAAATAAAATTAGGAAAGAAAAAAGATATCCCAAACATTCTTTAATATGGATTGTTGAAGGGAAAAGCACAAGGAACAGGAGGAAGGAGGAAAGACGAAAATGGTTTTATGAGTTATTATTTACGTGAAGAGGAGAAACACTAATGGTTTCCACATAAAATGTAACAATTCCCTCACAACTTCAAACAACTCCATTGACAACTCTGTTCAACCATCACACTTCCTGCATTTCGACAATCATACTCTGTTCATCTGTGCACAAACTCCACTGTGCCTTGTACATTCAACTACCCACTGTCAATCTCCTGTCACCACCATCCACTTCACAAACAAAACCACACTCCATTTACTCACAACCATACATGCCAACCTCTGCCTAATCGTCTCGAAGCCATACTCCTCAACAACACTTCACCATCAATTCCAATGACACCAGCAACTCTTCCCGGCCACCACAAACCCCTGCTGATCGCAAATAGTGAACTCCAATCCATTCACCTTCAACAATCTCCATCCCACTCAATTGGCGTAAATAAGACATAATTATTGGCTAATGATGGCTAGGTGCACTTCAAAGTGTATCCAGTAGACTCCAATATTAAAGCATAAGCTAAAAATAGGTTAAGATGATATATGTGCGTGTGTGCCAAAAAGCTATAAAATATGATAGTGAATTTTCCCAACAGGTATCTAGGTTTGTGAAATTAAGTTTGTGGGAATTTATCTGGGTTGAGAACTTTCCAACATTCATCATCGTGTAAACTAACCAAAAACTAACCAAAAGTAAAAATGAAACGGTAAAGACTTACTCTTTATTCCATTACGACATGCGTAGCAGGCCAAGCTATAACAGAAGAGAGTGCATCTTCCATGCACTGTAATTCAGATGTTTGTCTCCAAAGTGTTATGGAAATAATAGCGCTTTGCGGGAGCTTTTATCAACGGATCTTTGTCACCCAAATCACAAAGAGATAACTAGGATTGAAAACAAGACGGAATTGAAATCAAAATGCAATAACATAAGATATTCCACCCAACCACCCACTTTATTGATTCACCAAAATTTTGTTTACAATTAATAGAACAAAGCTAAAATAAACAAAATATCATTGAATCAATAACCAAATTAAGAAAAGGAGCAAATATCTATATGGCTAAAATTGTTGGAGAAGAAGAACAAAGATGGAGAAGAGAAAATTAGCAAATAGATTTTCCACCACTTTTACACTCTCTTCTAGTCTCTATTTATATAATCAATTACCTAATGCCTAAGTTAACATTAGATGGCAAAAAATAATTTGATTAACCTATTAGAGAGAGAAATAAACATACTCAAATATGTCTATTAATTAGGGGAAATAAAATTTTCTCTTTCTTTCTTTTGCATATTTATTTCTCTCTATTTGTGATTTTATATCACCAAAATTTAACACTCCACCTTGATGCAAAATCACATATCTCCAACATATAAAATATGCCATATCATAGATCTATCACAAATCCCCATATCTCAACCACACTAAATTACAAACCTCAACCACCGCCTGCAAGTGTTGCATCTCCCACACGAGGTGCACCACACAAATCCGGTCTCAAAAACGTTTGTAATACCACAAAGATCTCCGTCTTGTCTTTGTGGATTTTGCAATTCGACAACCGTCTATCACTCGATCTGAGCTCATTACTTGATCACTATCGATCCCTCGAGCATCATCAACATGAAGACCCCTGTCTAAAATATGATCCTCAATGCTAGAATCATAAGCAGTGACCATATTAACCTCTCCACCTTACTGTTGACTAGGTCCTTCAACCGTCACTCACTTTCCATAGTCGACTACAAAACCAACCAAGCTATAAAGGTTTCCTTCTTCTAATACTCCTCTCATCCTTACACAACCACCTTTATTCACTCTCAAAACTCCACCTTGAGTCTCATAAGTGCAACCACGACGATCCAACTGACCGAGAGAAATAAGATTATGCGAACAAGTGGGTACATGTTCTACTCCAGAGACTTCTCTAACCACACCGTCATACATACGAAACCGGATAGATCCAATACCACAAATCGGTAGCTCTTCTCCATTGGTTGTCCTAATCATGCCGACACTCTTCTCATAAGAAGAAAAACAATTCACATCTCTACAAATGTGAAAACTGACTACCGAATCCATCTTCCAAGGCTTATTTTCACTAAAGAGGACATCACAAGGATCATCACTATCGGTACCTTCAGCAAAACCTGCCTGTGCATCACCACTACTATCACCATGCGTAGTCTTTTTCTGATCTCTTTTATAAGAATAACACTTGCCGCGTATGTGACCTTTCTTATTACAATAATGACAAGTGATAACACCTTTACCATTAGCGTCCTTCTTCTTCCAAGTTGTATCTTTCTTCAAGTCCCTTGCCACCATAGCCTCACTTTGAACTGATTTCATACCCGACCCTTTTCTTCTAAGCTCCTCATTCAAAAGACTGCTTCGAACAGTTTCCAGAGAGATAGTTCCATTAGCATTGGAATTACTCAATGAAATAACCAAAGTTTCCCAACTTTCTGAAAGCAAACTCATTAATAAAAGAGCCTGTAACTCATCATCAAAATTTACCTTCATATTTGCCAATTGATTTATTACATCTTGAAATGCATTCAAATGCTCTACAATAGACTTCTCTTTATCTAATCTCAGTTGTTCCAACTTTCGAACCAGAAAAGCCTTACTAGTAGCACTCTTTGACTCATACAAATATACCAACTTGTCCCATAAAGCCTTTGTGGATTCACAACTAGCCACATGATGGAAAACTGAGTCATCAAGATACTGGCGAATCAAAGCAATCGCCTTCTTATCCATCTTCTTCCATTTTCCCTCATCAACATCAGAGGGCTTCTTTCCATCTCCATCAATCGGATCACGAAGATCATTGAGGTACAGAACACCTCCATCTTAGGCTTCCAAATACCCCAATTTTTCCCTTCCAAAATAGCTATCTTCGAAAACAAAATCATATCCGACATCAATAATTTTTCAAACCAAAATTACTCTAAGCTTTGCGATGATCTGTGCTCTGATACCAAACTGTTATGGAAATAGTAGCGCTTTGCGGAAGCTTTTATCAATGGATCTTTGTCACCCAAATCACAAAGAGATTACTTGGATCGAAAACAAGATGGAATTGAAATCAAAACGCAATAACACAAGATATTCCACCCAACCACCCACTTTATTGGTTCACCAAAATTTTGTTTACAATTAATAGAACAAAGCTAAAATAAAAAAAATACCATTGAATCAATAATCAAATTGAGAAAGGGAGCAAATATCTATATGGCTAAAATTGTTGGAGAAGAAGAACAAAGATGGAGAATAGAAAAATTAGCAAATAGATTTTCCACCACTTTTACACTCTCTTCTAGTCTCTATTTATATAATCAATTACTTAATGCCTAAGTTAACATTAGATGGAAAATAATAATTTGATTAGCCAATTAGAGAGAGAAATAAACAAACTCAAATATGCCTATTAATTTGAGAAAACAAAATCTTCTCTTTCTTTCTTTTGCATATTAATTTCCCTCTATTTTTGATTTTGTATCACCAAAATTTAACACAAAGCTCTTCGGTCGGCTCTTTTACAGTCTCCATCCAAACTTTAACTGCATTATTTCTTAGTGGTTTGAAATGGACCCTTGCATTAGGATCGGTTGACTCCACGCATCCTAAAGCAACTACTTTCCCCTTTCCCGATAAATCCATCAACTTGCATTTATCGTTTGTTCTTGAATTTGCAGTATGTAAGTTGAAAAAAGAGAAAAATAATGAAATTGCTAATCCTTAAAAAATAGAAATACACTATAAAAATCAAGTATCATAAATGTTTTCAGTATAGCCATAGGCGTAATAGGAGTTGTAGCATCAACCTTCTCAACAACTACTTGCGATTCAGGCCACACAACCTTCTTACCAACAGCATCCGCAATTCGGATCAAACCAGGGGCTGGCCTCCACAAAAAAGCATCTGGATTTAGTGGATTATCTATCCAAACAATCATGGTTGATGGTCCAAGAGGAACATCGTTAACAATTTCCTCTGAGATGCTCGAATGTAATCGTCCTAAAGCCACTAATTGTTTGCTCCTTCCCCAATAATCTTGCATTTGCATTCTAGGTTGCTAGTTCTACTCTATTAGAGGTAAGAATATTTATTTAGTAAAATTGTATATATTAAAATTGCATGTTCGTTGTGAAGAAAAATGCTTACCATGTCCTCTTCTTCTTCAATGTGATCACTTGAACTTAATTATCCGATATTCGAAAAATGGATACGGATACAGTTATGACCATATCCGTATCCAATAATTATCCGTCTGGTTATTATCAAGATTATAGTTATTTTTTATGTATTTTAGTATATAAATAATTGTCATTTGCTATTTTATCTAGATAAAAATATATAATATTTGTACAAAAATCAATATTTACTGCTTAAAAGTATATAGTATCCACTTTATCTAGATCTGAGATCTGTGTTTGAATATTGTGGATCTGTGTGCAAACACTGGTGCTTTCACTATTTCTGGTGTTTGTGATCAATTTTGGCGCAAACACTTTGGTGCTTTCACTGAGAAGGGCTAGCACCCACTACACCAGACTTGGAGTTCAGATTTGGAAAGCTAAAGGATCAGATCTAGAAGGAACCATGGCCAAGCAATCAACAAGGAGACAAAGAACGGAAAGGAGTCAGCATGAAGGAAGTCAGAAGGCCTCTTCAGGAGCTAATCGGACTTTGGATTTCATCACCAAATATGGATACGAAGAGTAGCTACATTGGATTGATCCGAAGGCATACTTCATATCGATTGATACGAACCGGTCAAGGGAAGAAGCGCTCAACATGGATCACTGCGTGAAGCTCGGATGGATACGAAGGCTACAGCTATGGACATGGGGATTGATGGATACAAAGTGATGGAGGCAAATTGATGGATACAAAATTAATGGATACGAAGCCTTCAGCCTACTCACAAATACAAACTTGGATTAATCATAACTCTCATTCTACAAGTCCAAATGCTATGAAATTTTCACAGGAGCTTGCTTATTCACTCAAGAATGTCCATGATCGATCTCAGCTTGATTGGACCATATTTGGATCGATACGAATTGTACTTGGATCGATCAGGATCGATCCCAAACGACTCCAGATCGATATGGTGGGCCCACCTGCATATGAGAAGAGGTATTCTAGGTTTTGGGGCAGATATTTTCAGATCTGCACCTATAAATAGCAGCTCTATGGCAATTAAAGAGGGATCTTCTTCTTCGGCTTTCCTAGGCAAAACTCTGCCATTTTATTTTCTGATTTCAAAGGCTTGTAACTATAATCTCAATATAAAAGGAATAAAAGGATTGATTCAAAGTGGACGTAGGTTGGAGATAGCCGAACCATTATAAACCTTGTGTTCTTTGCTTTCTTACTCATTTTAATTTTGTTATTTCTTCATTTTTATTCTCTACTTTATCTAGATCTGAGATCTGTGTTTGAATATTGTGGATCTGTGTGCAAACACTGGTGTTTTCACTATTTCTAGGGTTTGTGACCAATTTTGGCACAAACATATCTGATAAACATATGTCCATCCTCATCCGCGGATAGGAATATCCGATATCCAAAAATGATTTGGTATACGGATAGGAATATGATACTATTCGAACCCATATCCCACCGTTTACAGGCCTAACACAGTCCCAACACATCTTTTTTCTTCTTTTATATTATCAAGTTGATAAAAAAATTAGTACTTTAAAATGGGGAAAATCATACTGATAACTATGTCTATGCCAATTTAGGAAGAATAGTATTGTGTCATTTAACACAATTATCTAATATAATTTATAGTAACGAAGATCAAGCTTCTATGTTATAGGAGCATGAGATGATTTTGAATTTTCTTTGTTATAGGAAATTTATTTCATGTTATGAATTTATGTTCAAGTTTCTATGTTAGTTCACCATTTACAGACTCTACAACCAAAATATACAGAATATCTGATGTTTATAAACATGTATCAATCCCTAACTAATTAATCACTGTATACGCAGCAAAAATCCACATTCTCATGTTAATGTAAAGATGAAATAAATTTCCTATAACAAAGAAAATATAAGGAGACAATCTTGAATGTTTTTGGAACTCATATATACTATTTAATTTAAAACTACTGATGGACACCTCTCTTGTTTACTTTGTTACTGATATTGGTTGGTCTTGGTTTTTTTGTATTTTGCTGGCTGAATATAAGCAATAAACATCTCAAATTATTTTGTTAGCTCTTATGAATTTAAGTTTAAGCTTCTATGTCAGTTCACAATTTACAGATTCTGCAACTAAAAATATACATAATATCTAATGTTTATAAACATGTATCTTCACTAACCAATTCATCACCACAGATGCAACAAAACTTCACATTCTCATTAATATGTGAATTAATATCCAAACACAAAAAATTAATTAAAGAGTTCGAACATCATCTGCAATTTAGGAAAGAGGAAGACAAATCGATATCAAAATAGCGAAGAAATAAATACCTAAATAATGTTCGAAGGTCGATCTCGAATTAACAGCAGCCGCCGAATGGAGTAAGTGTTTCGATGATTAGTAAAAGATGTTGGGTGATTAGTATTGACAATGGATCATCGATGATGATAGCAGTGATGTTTAAGGTGGGTGGTTAGGGGTTTCTAGTGACGTAGGGTAATGAAATGAAACACTAAAGGATGCGAGATGTTGGATGGGGGATGAAGGACTGGATAAAGGGTAATTTTGGAATTCTAAAAAAACATGGTTGAAATTAGTTTAGGGAATTCTTATTATTGGTAGTAGAGATTATTATTATTATTATTAATATTATAAACTTAGTTAATTATTATGAAACTTAGTTAATTTTTATAAACTTAGCTTGTTAGTTTTTAATATTGCAATTATAATTCCATTGTTAATTAATCATTATTGTTAATAAATAAACTTAGTTAATTTGTGATTCTTTAGCTAAACTCATAAGCCCATAACCTATAATATTATCTTAGTTGCATCAGAACTACAACTTTTATCTAAGCCTAAACCTATAAACTTATGATGATGATGGACTAAAATATGTATATGTATTTCAATTTAAGAAATGTAGGAGTGAAAGAGGTAGAGACTAACATGACATAAATCAAGCGAAAATAAAAGGAGTTGTTGGCCCACAAGCATTATGTGAAAGTATTCGAAAGAAAACAACAAGTAAAGCTAAAGTGATATCACCTGTATTACCTACACCTGATGAAGCTGAACCACTCGCACCACAAGTTATTGCATCCCAGGTCCAATATCATTCCACCACTGAAATTCAAATGAAATTTGCTTTATATAAATAACACTGCAGATAAATACAAGTGTCATGTACATGCATACAATCATTAAGTCATGTATACATGTCAAAAAGCTTATTTATTAATTTTAGCATAAATGAAAAATCTATTTGGAATATATGTACAGGTGAGTGGAGTCATTATAGTGGAATTATTTGTCAACATGCACTGTAAGGCATGCCCTCAACAACTAAGGAAAGGGATTTTAAATCTTATAGGTATAATTCTTAACATAATACAAAATAGATAGTATAAAATGTCAAGCTTAAGTTCCATTTTTACAGTCTAAATGATACCTTATTTAATTGTGAACATCAATTGAATCTTTCTAATTAACTTGCAGTATATGTTAGGAGATATATACATATTTCTTTCATGTCCAGTATATTTGGATATGAATATTTAACAATTAAAATGATTGAATAATCATTCAGGAGTGCAAATTATAGAGACAGAGTTAAACAATGGCAAAGTAATGGTAACATACTGAGTTATCACACCACCACAAACATTTAATATTGAAATGTTCCTCCGTATCAAATTCTGTAAACCTAAGACATAAAACATACAGACATATAATGAAAATTGTTATGCAGGGAGAAGCTAAATATAACCGGAAGAGAGTGAAATTCAATTTTAAAAGAAATAAAATATTGATACAAAGTGTTGCTTACAGTTGTACAGCTTTCACTTGATGAAAGGGAGGCCAGAAGGAATTCTCCGAGCAAATTCATCATACTCAGAACCAAAAAACTATCTTACAGTATGCGCTCATAGAAGAATGTCCAGGTAACTGCAGTAAACTAAAGCACACCAATAATAATTTCTTTTGTATACTAAAGCACATCAATAATAAGTTCAAAAGAACATCATGAGGATGTTGAAGCCACTCTTGTACCTAGATTTTCAAAATTATTTGATGATGGCCACCTAAAATGAACATTATACTAAACTAATCATCAATTTCTTCTACAACCATTGGTCAGAAACTGCATAAAAGATTTGCAAGTAAACTGCTTGAATTGTTCTTGTGTAGTAAAGAGGGTCTTGTCTAAATATTTGGTCTGGGAATGAACATGCATAAATAAAAACATTTTACAAATATATGTTACCATGTATACAATGCATGCAACATGAACTTGAAAGAAACGGTTTTTCCTTGGGTGAGTATTTTGGCAATATTTAAAGTGGACAGTTTTGTAATATTTATGATTGTGAATCAATGTTCATGCAATTATGGGAAACGTAAGTTTGACATGATTTAAGAAACTATACACCCTTTCTAAATAAATATAGCTTATGCAACATAAATATATAACACCCTAGCAATCCTAGTTTATAATGTAAAGGATTAGTAACAACTTTATCCACTGTCATGTATACCCACACAGTATGTAAACAATAGAGTGCACCCTTGTGTCTAAGATAACTAATGATATAGAAGGTTGGAAAATGAAAAACTACATTAAGTATGTAAACCCCTTAAAGGAACCAAGTATGAGTACTAAACATAAGGGATCTATTTTAGATTAAGATATTATATTTCAGTCCGTAGGTGCAGCGCAGTGGAAAGGAGGCTTGGGTTCTGGTAAAAAGACCCAGGTTTGATTCCTACCATGCGCTTCCCTATCCTATATAAATTTATCCGGGGGTATGGGGGCTTGGATTAGCGGACGACTTTACTATACCCTCCTCAGGAGTTTAACGGCTCGCCGGGTTCTCCTGGGTTTTCAAAAAAAGAAAGATATTATGTTTCATAATCAAACTTGGGCCTAACAAAGCTTTGGAACAACTTAAAGAAACCAACAAAGCAAAACAAAATCATACCAAATCTCATGTTGAAGTTTGTACACTAGTTTGTAATTCATGAGCCCCTTCTTTGTAGTATACAATTGTTTTCTTTGTCTTTTGTTCCAGTCACCTTGGAATGGGTTAACATTGAAGGAGATGTAGGAAAACTGCAATAAATATACAATGAAGCCATTTATTAAAGAAAAAGCCTACAGTTATTAAAGAAAAAGAATAAAATCTACATTGTTATCTGATGCATACAACTTTTGATCATGTTTACTAGAGAAGGCTCTCCTCTTACGCCTAATCCGTCCACTTACAGGGACATTTATAATTCATTTGCATAACTCACACACATATCAAACTATAATCTATAATTTATATACGAGCAAATGTAGTCAAATACAAAACATATACACATGAAACAAATCACATTACACATAAAACTGTTATAAAATTTTAAATTATGGAAATAAAACTGAATGCAAATAAAAAATTACATAATCATATTGCCAATTGCACATCTTTACTGAAATATTCCACTCTGTTTCTTGCACTTATGTGATGGCATGCTCCAACTTCTATTGTGCTGCTAGTATTTACTTCACAGTGAAAAAACATACACATGCATAACTACATAATCAAACTTCTTCTTGAAAAAATTATACCATATAAATCAATATACCTGTAACGCTGCTTTTTCTACCCTGCCTTCCTACCCTATGCAACCACATCCAAAAATTGCATAACCTATCAGCCAACAATCACTGCACCTGTATCCACTACCTACCCTACCTTGCTGCCCGACGCAGCACCACCGCACACACCAGAGCAATCTTGCCTCCCTCATCATCACAAAATAATCCCAGCCATCATCATACTACTCGGAATAATGGAGGAGAAGCTATCAAGCAACAACTCCACTTGGGAGTGAACAAAATGGTATTTGGCCGTGTAATTAGGGTGAATTGGGAAGGAGGTGAACTAATTGGGAGGTGGAAAAATATGATACGGTCAGATCGTTGATTTTGACACTAATTAGAGATTCAAAGCATGAGAAAAAAATGCAGAAGAGTGTAGATTGCTGCTTGTTCTCAGATCTGGAGTTGATATTGGCCAACAAACAACCTCTAGATCTAAACCAGAAACAGACCATGAGTTGTCATCTCTTATCGACATTCTATCTCGAGATCCATACGTAGTAGTCATCTGATCGCAAACCGATGGCGTAAACCGATGGCGTGTTCATTGATTTGACAAAGCATGGGCATTGAAAATCCAAGCGGCAGCTTTTCAAAGCATTCGAATACGATGACAATAGAGATTGGCATATTTGTGCCCGAGGAGAGGAAATAATTTGAGAAAGAGCGCAAATGGAAGAAGGAAGAGGGAAAGTTGAAAATAATTTGAAGAAGAGGGAAAGCAAAATAATTAGATAAAGAGGCGGTCTCGAAAAGTAATTGGAGGGTAGAAAAGCATTAAGTTGTCATTTCTGACTCTAGATAAAACAAATTAAATAAATAATAACAC
This sequence comes from Allium fistulosum, assembly GCA_030737815.1. NCBI lineage: Eukaryota > Viridiplantae > Streptophyta > Magnoliopsida > Asparagales > Amaryllidaceae > Allium > Allium fistulosum. Next base: position 465,274,435 of record CM060902.1, read on the forward strand.
AACGAAATAAAGTGTTATTAATTGGCGTTATGGAAAACAATTTTTCTTGTAGTGATTTGATGTTAAATCAGATAAAGGAATCTTTATTGGATATTCAAATAGACGTAAAGCATATAGAGTTTTCAACACTAGAACTAACATGTCTCATTTGATGAGAATTTTAAAGTTTATAATCCAAATATTGATGAAGAAGAAAATATTGATAACCTAAATGAAATTAGTAATAACGAGATTACCAAAAACGAAAATAATAATAATTCAGAAAATTCACATCCAAATAAAAAAACAAGATACTTGAAAGATCATCCTATAGAAAATATACTTGGAAATATTGAATCTGTTATTAAAACTAGAAATCAACTAAATAAAATGAGCAACATTTGCTTTTATTTCGACTATTGAACCTAAAAATTCAAAGGAAGCATCAACTGATGATTCATGGACTCTTGCTATGCAAGATGCAAGAGGAATTGAATCAATTTACAAGAAATGATGTATGAGAATTATTCCTAAGACCAAAGGATAAATCCATAATAGGAACTAAATGGGTATATAGAAACAAAATGAATGAACAAGGGGAGGTTGTAAGAAATAAAGCTCGATTATTTGGATAAGGTTATTGTCAAGAAGAAGGAATAGATTTTGATGAAACCTTTGCACCTATAGCAAAATTAGAAGCTATACGAATTTTACTTGCTTTCGCTAATCATAATAATTTTAAGTTATATCAAATGGATGTTAAAAGTGCATTTTTAAATGGTTTTATTAAAGAAGATGTATATGTAGAACAACCCCCACTTTTTGAAGATACAAAACTACCTAATCATGTTTACAAATTAAAGAAGGCTTTGTATGGTCTGAAATAGGCTCTAAGAGCTTGGTATGATAGACTAAAATTCTATATATTTCAATCAAATTTTGAAATAGGCAAAGCAGGTAGTACACTTTTTATTAAAAGAGATAAAAATGATATTCAGTTAATACAAATATACGTAGATGATATCACTTTTGGATTTACCAACGATAAACTAAATAAGGAATTCTCGGAAATAATGACTAAGGAATTTGAAATGGGTCATATGGAAGAACTAAATTATTTTTTAGGATTACAAATAAAACAACTACGTAATAGAATTTTTATTAGTCAAGAAAAAATGCTAAAGATTTAGTTAAGAAATTTAGTATGTCAAATATGAGTAGTAAACCAACTCTCATGGCAACTAATGAAAAATTAAATAAAGAAGAAAATTCAAAAGATGCAGATCAAAAATTATATAGATGAATGATTGGATCACTACTCTATATAACTGTTAGTGGACCTGATATAATGCATATTGTTTGTCTATATGCAAGATATCAATCTCAACCTAAACAAACGCATTTAAAATCCATAAAACAAATTTTTAGATATGTAAACAATACATTAGACTATGGACTCTTTTACCCAAAAGAAGACTCCTTTGAATTAATTTCACATAGTGATGATTACTATGCTGGTTGCAAATCAGACCGAAAAAGTACAAGTGAAACTTGTCGCTTTTTGGGACACACTCTGATTTTCTGGTTTAGTAAGAAGAAGAACTCTGTATCTCTGTCTACGAAAGAAGCAGAATATATTTCAGCAGCATTAGCCTGTTCATAGGTTATCTATATGCAATAAACATTAAAAGATTTTGCTTCAAATTTTAGTAAATCACCAATATACTGTGATAATACAAGTGCAATCAATCTATCTAAAAATCCAACTCATCATGCTAGAACTAAACATATTGATATAAGACACCATTTTAAGAGATAATGTAAACAAAGAAATAATATCACTTGAATTTATAAACACTGAAAATCAAATAGCTAATATACTAACAAAACCATTGAGTCAAACATCTTTTACTAAGTTAAGAAGAGAGTTAGGAATTTATTCTCTATCGGAAATATAAAAATAATGAAATAAAAATTACAAAATATAAAGAAAAACAAAATAATCAAAATTATAACATATATGTCGACATATCTTATCCTCCTACGTCAACATATAACGGTATTTTCTGTTTTTTAAATTTCCCTCTAAAATTCAAATTGGTGGTTATATAATAACCAAATTTCGACTTTCTTCTTCATTTCTCTATATTCTCTTTGTTTAAACTTCTGAAACAAATAAACCATGGCCTCTTCCAATCCTAAACATTCTAGAGAAGATTCATCGTTTCCTTCCCTTCTCCTACCCAAGGCCACTTCCAGAATGCTACTATGGCCAAAGTTTTTAAATTGGAAGGAGAATGAAGAATGTTTTGGAGATGTTAACTAAAATACAAGTTGTACAACTTCGTATATCCAAAGAACAAGAGAAACAAAGTAGAGTTCTTCGCAATTTGCAAAAATATCTATTGGATAATCCTACAAATCCAATAGTTATTGAAGATGATTCTACAAATTTGATCAGTCATAACCCATTCAAGGCAGCGATGACGAGGAAGAAGAAGATGAAGGAGAAGAGGAAGAACACATGGAGGAAGATGACGAACTCTGATGCATCAGAGAAGTATGTTTGATCGAGATGGAAATCTCGTTGAACAAAAGGGGAACTTTTGCCTTCATTATCCTCATTGTCTATTCACAAATCCCTGATCATTAGGAAATCACGTTAGGATGGTACTTGTCTTCGTTAGTTTGATTGTGTGGTGTGTATATTTAATTTGATTTAACATTTGTTTTACTTACTTATATGTACATTTTAAGATGTGATTGGATTATGGGGTGGTATTGAATGAATATATAGATTGGTTTGGTTACTATTAATGATTCGTGTTAACTCTTATCATTTCTTATACATCATTCTTATCAATATATCCATTTCCTGATTATCTCATTTTAAATATCACTTATTGTTCTTATATAAATCATTCTCATCATCATTATATGTCATTAGTCTATAATATTTTATTTAGGGGGAGTTAGAGTTAGAATAAGAGTTAATGTTAGAGTTATAGTTTTAAGTGGTTATTTTTGTTGATGACGGGGGGGGGATATATAAAATCTAGGCATAGATTAAGGGGGAGTTTTGTAACCTAGAGGGAGTTATGTTATATTTTATCTACAGAGTTGTCATCATCAAAAAGGGGGAGAATGTTAGTACCTCAAGTATAGTTTTGATGATAACAATTATGGACATTATATAAAATATAGATGCTAATGTTTTATCAAATTATATATAGTATATAGTGCAAGATATTAGACAGGTGTTGATTCAAAAGACTATAAAGTTTCATGAGTAGATTCAAGATGCTGATATAAAGTTTCAAGAGTTGGGTAATGAAGACTCATGAGTATTGAAGAGTTCAAGATTTCAAGATATTCTAGATAAGTTATAGAGTCTCGGAATTTATGTTAACTTCGATATCACTTTCCTGATCTCTCTCTCTCCTTCTCTAATTTTGTTTTAAATTGTTTTTCAAATATCCTAGTTTTACAATAATCTTTTCAAAATATTTCTCAAATGATTTTCAATCTCTTATACTTATAAAGATATTATTTTAGTGTTTTTAGTTTATACATACATACATATATATATATATATAATTTTTGTTTATAATTTAATAAGTTATAAATATATTGATTTTATATATATTATTTACATTATATTGAATACTCCTATTAAATATTTCAAAATTATTTTATGAAGTTTTATTAAGTTATATTTTGATTAGAATGTGCATAAACTATATTTAAAAGATTCTACAAAGTATCAAATTATTTTACAAAGCAACAAAATTTCAAAATAATATTTTTAAAGCGTTTTTCAATTTTGTGAAGAATATGTCGACATACTCTACCTATGTATGTTGACATAGTGGCCGTAATTTTCAAATTTTAAATTTGAGTGGAAGTGTCTTATTGTCGTACCTCTTCGCGAATGGACATGACCGTTGTTTCCCTATATATACAAGACTCCCAAATGAATTTTGATAATCTACTTTCTTTTCCTTCTCTCCTCTTCCCACTCTCTCATTTTCTAAATCAAAATATACCCAAACTCTACCGAATTCAACTAGAATCAAATTCAATCATCACTAGTTTGATTATCCTTCGTCTACTCTCTGATTTCTCTCATCTCTCTCACTCAAACCAAGATCAAAGTGTTATTCAAGTGTTATAGGATCAATTGTAATCAAGATCGAAGATTTGAGTTTGTAAAACTCTATCAAATTATACTGCTATATTTATGGGTGTGATTGTAGCCTGTAAAATCAATTGGGTGTGTTTAGTAGCCCGTAAATCTAGTGGGTGTGCTTGTAGCCCGGAAATCAAGTGACTTTACCCAGAGGTTGGGATTCTGGAGGGTGTGTCTTGTAGCCTTGAAATCGAGATTGTATTTGCATTTGCTAATTGTAAAAAAATCTGTATAAGGAATTGTGCGGAACTGGATGTAGGGTAACTCTGAACTAGTATAAAATCCTGGTGTGTTCTTTCCTTTTTACTTTTACCGCATTTACTTTTATTTGCACTTTGATTCTGTGATTGTTTCTATGATTGTTAATTACATCATTCCAAGTAGAATCTTAAAGAATTTAAGAAATATTCATATAATCTATTAAACACTATTCACCCCCTCTCTAGTGTTAATTTAGCATTAAGATCCATATTCCGCTGACTCACAAATACATGCGTGGTAGTGGTGGTTGGGTAAGTACTGGTGGCGGTACTATTACCACTGATGGCGACAGCCACCATCAATAACAGTCAATGACTCTAGTGTTAACCGTATCTCATCCAGCACTATCCTAACCAACCACCGTCGATTATAACAGCACTACTACACATGCACTATTGTGTCCACTATTAATACTACCATGCTATCATGTTGTGTAACCGAGGCGGGTGTTTTAGTTTCTTAGGAGTGTTACCTAGCTTCGTACCAAAGAAACATGCATAGCAGTATTGATAGTGGAGGTGACCGGAGACATGCATGGTAGTATTGATAGTGGCGGAGACCGAAGACATGTGTGGTAGTTCTTTTATATGGTGATGGTGGATTAGGCGGTGCTGGTGGCGGTACTGCGGCCGCTGGTGGTGACAACCGTCCAGTGCGAACAATATCCCCACAGCATTATCCCAACCACCATCGCCAGTTATAACAGCACTACTGTGAATGTCTAATCTCCTATTAATACTACCATGCTACCTAGCGTCATACCAAACTCATGTTGCTCAACCAACCTGCAAACATATCAGGGCAAACAATTAATTAACCAAACAAACAGATAAATTCTAGCAAGAAAAATGAACATTAAGAACTTTGAGAGAATAACACAAATTATGCATTGATCTTTTATTCAAATCAGAATTATTAACTTTTTATTTAATCTATTAATCGTTTTCTTTAAAACTAAACACTAACACGAAGATCAAATAAACAAAATTTTATAAAAAGAAAAGGATTTTCACAAAATGATAAATTTATTTTTTATTTAAGATCTAAATTCATCTACCTATTATTCAAAACTGAATTCATTTTTTAGCATTGCTTTGTATAATGTATAATTTGATTTGTGTTGCACTCCATAACCTTGGTGCCAACTTCTGTCGATGTTATGCTTTATGAAGTTGGACAAGTTAAAGTGAAAAAAGAAAAAATAACAAAACTACAACAGTAGGCAAAAATAATATAGGTTAGTCTAACAACACTGTCCCAGTGGTTAAGTGCTCTGGCTTTGCTTTATGAGGTCGTAGGTTTGAATCATGCACAGTATGTGATTCGAACAACTCGATATATGTTGACTTGTAGTAACTATATACTACATAAGACTTGTAGTACAACAACGTAATACCATCTAAATATCCAATTTTAAAATAATGATAATAATATCGGGTAAGAAGTAAATATTTCAACAATGATGGATAAATTATTAGAATTGGATCTCATTCAATGCTATCAAAATATACTTTATGATCTCCAAGCCTAAGGCATGATTTTAATTAATAAGCATCATTATATACTTATATGCTTGAAAGAAAAGTTGAACCTTATGCGCTAGTGAGGTTGGCTCAATAATTTTCTACTTGCATTACTATTGTAGGCCAGACCCAGCTACTCCAACTCACATAATATATAAAATAATCAATAAATAACAATACCAAGGTTTTAAAAAAATACCATGTACATGCGATATGGCTTTAGACAATTTTTTTCTTGTATTAAAATAAATACTTCCTGTCTTACAGGTTCAGATGGTTCTTTACCATCTAATATAATGATAGTTTTTTTTCTGATGATGGGCATCACTCCTTTTTTGCAAATTCTATCAATGTTTCGATCATGTCTATACTATCATTTTTTGCAACATATGATATGATCGAAACATAATCTAAAAAAAGAGCAACGCCCAACATCAGAAAAAAAAACTATCATTATATTAGATGGCGAAACCCCATCTAACCTTCAAGTGTAATACCTTTAAGTGCATCCAACTTCGATCTTTCAAATAATTCATCTTCTATACTACACACGTAAACAAAATTTACATTATCTTTCACATGATAATGTTACTAATTGAAATAACATTAATAATTTTATTATTAGTTTAAATAACATTATTATTTTTGTAAATAATATAAATAACATTGTTAATTTTATTATTAATTTAAATAACATTATTAAGTTTATTAATGTTTTAAACAACATTATAAATTTAAATAACATCATATAATTTTGTTATTAATTTTATTGTAAAATAATGGAATTCACAAAAAACGAATTTTTAACAACGAATCTATATCAAATCATAGCATTGAACAAAAAATGAATGAGAGCATTTAATCACACCGACGGGATGCTTGTAACGATGTTGCCTATGGCGATTGCTTGCGGCAATTTTAGATGCAAAAGGCGAGGGGGTGCTTGTAGATGCGACAAGGGGAGGTTTTGGCGCACTATGGGCTGGTATGGGAGAGAGACGAAGGGATGCTTGAGAATGGGGATGGGACTGGTGCAAATCGGGTAAGAAAAGGCAAGGGAAAGGCGTGGAGAAGGGCAAGGTGAGGTGGAGGGCAAGGTGTGGGATGCTTGCAATAGGCCGGCGGTATGCTTGCGATAGGCGATAGTGGAGACTAGGGTAAGGTGGCGAGGGGGAAGGAAGGGGGCAATCTTTTTTTCTTCTTAAACAATTGAGAATGACAAAGTGGAGCATCGACTGGGGGATTTATAGAGAGGGACGACGCCTAGCCGACGCCTAATACATGGAGTCGGCATGGTGTCGGTACATTGGCGTAGGTAATGATTAACCTACAACATGCCGACGCCTTTATTTTGGCATCTGCGGGGCATCAAAAATATCATGTAATTAAACATTAACTTTTCTAGCAGTGTCAAAATACATTTAACAAGTAGTGAATTTGTGGATAGAAATTTAATCGTTTTTTTCAAAAGTGGTTAAACTTTTTTTTTACGAAAGGCATTTGAAAGCATTTTCAATAAAAATATGATTTTGAATAGTTAGTTTTTATTTATCAACAACACAAATAATTCGAACCATAAAAATTCATGATCTGTTAATGAAATCGGGGAATCCTAAATCCAATTTATACAAAACTATTGTATTTTAAAAATAAAAAATTAAATGGATTCAAATAGAGCGAGAAGATTAACTTAGGGATACCTAATTTCCAAAAATTATTTGGAGAAATTGCTTTACATTTTGATTTATGATCAGGGACTAATATAATGAATTTCCTACATTATTCTTTTATAACTTTTACAAATTTGAACCTATAAAAATTATGAACATCTTTAAGCTTTAATTTTTTCGTCAAAATCCATGGAGGTCGCCTTAGTTGTCTTGAGCCATAAGGGCATGCTAGTAATTTTCTTCATTGGTTTTAATTCATATCACGACTTAAATACCGTTTATCCTAAATACATACAAAACACATCCATCAATTATAATTTTACCTTAATAAAATATGCAACATGATGGACAATCGCACGACAATGCGTGTACACATGGGAAAGGATCCACATCTCTACCTTATTTATTTCCTCAAAATTCCTTCTTTGCCTTTTGTGCTAAAATAATGTAAAATATAACAAAACTATATAGACAGGATCAACATGCTATCAAGATCAACAAGAAAATTATCTTAAAACAACAAATTAGGAGCTTTAAATAATGTTGTTACTCCTATTAAACAAATAAAATTATAATAACAAAACAACAAATAATCAAATTTAAATAAGCTAACGCTCTTACTATTGATAGAGTCAAAGTATTTCCTCTCCTGACTATTTCACTTCTCGAGAAAAGAAACCGTAAACCTATTTTCAACAATCTCGCCCCGCAGCACCTGGTTCAACAGCACTCAGCCTGGGCCATCATCCATGCAAGTGCCTCACCATGGTCCTCGAAGAACTTAAGTGCCCCGACACTTGATAGGCTTGGACAACGACCCAACTAGATTTACACTCAGTAGATTACCTCGACCCCTCGCCAACAAATCCTCTGGCTTGCCTCATACCAAAGTACATTCCCGCAACATGGAGTGCTCTCCTTATCTCGACCCTCCGTGCCACTCGATCCCCACCGCCCGCAATTCTCCTTAAAGACATGTCTGCCTTGACCGCATTGTTTTGTTTTAACTTGGTAGGCTTATAACAAACGTACTTAGTTGCCCCTACATAAAGAAGCAACAACCATGCACCGTTTCATTGAAAAAATCAGCATAAAATGACACTGCTTATCTGACAAAAGCGTCACTGTGTAGTAACCACCCCCTATCCTTCTCTATCCACATGTTGACGACAAATACCGTCATTGCTTCTTCTCTGAGAAAAGAAGTGTTGATTTATTACATGATGAATTTATTGAAAAAGACCAAAGTCGCAGTGTCATTGTTCAACAACAACATTTTGTCCCCATGTCACCTCTTTGACATAAGAACCTCGATACGGCTGCTAGCTGCCCTTCATCCAAACCGTTCACTCCATCCGGCATCCTAGCTGGCCCGCATCTGGACATAATAACTTCATTAATGACTATGAGGACTTCCAGTGCTTAGCACATCAATCTGAACCATCCAAACTAAACCTCAACGACTGTATGCACTTATACAAGGATCAAATTTTTATTTATTGCATACATTAGTGTCTCTTATAATCCAAACTATAGAAACCAAATCAAAGGAAATAAATCAAATACTATAGTGGATGTAGATCAACTTGATCGAACCACTCTACATCTTATATCTCTTTACTTGTAGTATCATTGATTTATCTCTTCCTTTTCCATTTATTAAGCACGGTACTAGAAAGTTAGCTTTATTAATATTCATTCCAACCCATAAATCCAACGTTGGCTAAAATTAAGTAAATATTTTGGTGCTATAAAGAGGACCTCCAACTATAAAGCTCTTAGCTTTCATCACTTTTCTTCTTCTCAAACTCTACTTTACTCAAATGTTACACCATGTAAACTAATAGTGAGAGTGAGACCGATAACTCAAATGGCTACAATACTAATGATGCCACTAAAGCCAACATCGTCTATCCCATTTTGGTTTGAGTAATGATATGTGGCTCAGTCTGGTCAATGGCCCATTAGCATTGGGGAGATCGCCAATGATTCAAATGAACTCGAGGCTAGGATGGATGCCCAAGAAATTGTAAATTATGGTCTGGTTCTTCCAACAGCAATGGACCGAACGCCCATCTTGCCCGATGTCTCCAACACTTTCAACATAATACATGATGCCCATGAATGGGTTGTGTTGGAGACTCTTGTAGGGGTCATTCCCACCAACCAAAGAGATATGCATGTTGCACTGGATAAAGACTTCTCCCACAAAGTTCTCATGCCTAAACTAGCATTATATTAAGGGGTTTAGGCTGCTCGTATCTCCCCATCAGCGAAAGGACACTTTGCCTTAGATTACCTTCGGGCAACAAACGAAGGAATGACTTGTGTTTCGATCGCCTGAGTGACGACGAACGATCCAAGAACCGCGAGCTTAAGGAGCTCTCAGGCTACTCCCAATCGTAGAGGGAGGACCCTAGGTCTAAATACCGAGAAAGGCGATGTTAATATTCCAGGTCACCTTCTATAAATAGAAAAAAGGATGTCGTCCATTATGAGAACAAATGTTAAGATCCTAGACTAGTAGTCATGTCGATAAAGGTTGTTCAATTATGAGAAAAGGGAAGGGAACCTTTTTCGATGAGATTTTAGGAACCTACATCCATTAGAGGTACGCCTTATCTAATATTTAAAGGTACAATGGAAATGCCGAACTGTTCAATCATATCTTGGCTTTCAACTCTACCATCCAATGTAACATCCCCCATTTGGACGGCCAAAACTAACTGCTACGGATGCTGCGGTCATCCATAGTTATTAATTCTCGGTGACCAAATGCGATAATGTTAGATACATTGATATAGCAGAAACACATGAATATGAAATTTTTTAAAATCTTTCTCATTCCACTTCAAATCACATTTCAAATTCATTACATAATTCCAATTCATAAACCACGTTCAAAGAAATATAATTATTACAAATACGCTAAGAGCGACATATGAAGATGCCCCCTCGGTTGATCAGAATCGTAATATAGGCAACTAAACAACTTTGTCATTAGATCCAATAACATAGAGGAATCAAATAGAAAGAACTCCTAATAACTAGCTTGCCTCCTATACGTCTCCGGAAGCTTATTCGTCTAAACGAGAATCTAAAAACCTTAACTCTCAAACTACTCAAAATCAATTGAGCATCTAAGAGTTTAAGTGGAAAATATAAACTTCAAGTCAGACAAAAAGTCTGGTATGAATAATAATCTACCATCTCGAACCACATAGATATCTAGTGAGACCATGCCGCTTAGCGGAATGGGTTTTCCCTTCACTAGTATCTTAACCCAATTTATAATGACCATGTACTGTGCACCTGCGTCCACAATTGTTAAGACATTACAAAATAAAATGTATCATGATGATATGCAAACATGCAATATACTCTGGATTTTCCATCCCCATTTACTTGACTATCCGTCTCAAGTTATAATTTCTAGGGTCAATATTAACCTATTAGTTTTTATGGGCTGACTAATAACCTATTCATTCTTTATGGAAATTCCATCCACTTTCATAGTTTTCATGGGGTCACTATGAACCTATTGGTTCCTACTAATACTATCATCCAATCATAGTTTTCATGGGATCTCTAAGAACCTATTAGTATCTATCAACAACTTTCTTCAATCGTAGTTTTCATGGGCTTACTATGAACCTAATGGATTCTCATCTCATGTCATAGTTTTCATGGGTTGACTATGAACCTATTGATATATTTCAATAACTTATTCTAGACATAGTTTTCATGGGATCATTAAGAACCTATTTGGCCCCTACCAATAGCAATTTCCATACATAGTTTTCATGGGCTTATTAAGAACCTGTCTAAACCAATAATTCTTTGATCAGTCTTTGGGCATCCTGTATTCTGGTCTGTCTGACCTCGTGGATGCAATTCTACTCTTACAGGAGTTAACTCAATGTATATTCACTACTAGGTCAACCTAGCTGGTTATTTTACCCTTAACACCCAAAATGCAGTTATGGGTTAATTACGAAGTGAATATGTTTACAAAAGCATACATGAATCTCAAGCAAGAATTAATGGAAGCATAGCTCCGAAACCATTTGAAAATATCCCTTTCGAAATCATTGGGTTTAACATTAATTACAACTAGTGGCCAAGGAGAACAATAGCGAAGTATCGCTTACGAACGCATTGATTTTAAGTAAAATAATTGTGGAAAAAGGATGGCTTTGAAACCAATCTTTTGAAACCATTGCCTTCGAAACTATTAATAAAAGCGGCTACAAAAATACTTTCGAAAGCACTAGGAAGGCGGCTTCAACATTAATAAAACGAAAGTCTTCCTTTCAGACACATTGTTATAAGGCCATAAGGAAAAGCAACCTTTAACAAATTCGAAAGGTACGAAGGCGGCAGCTAGATAACGAATAGATTCAAAATACGGCAACTCATTCGAAAGCTTCTTTAAAAACTAAGTAAGCGGAAACTTGTTCGAAAGCCTCTTTTTGAACAAAGGTAATTATTCAAAAGCTTTAACCCCTTCGAAAGTATCTTTTAAAAACCAAGACAAGTAATGTATTCGAAAGCTTATAAGAATGACTTCAACTCCTTCGAAAGCATGCCTTCGACACAGTCCCTCCCACCATTTTTCAATCCACTACGTATCAGTAGATTGATACCATGTGCATTGGTTTCGAATGGGTTCATTAACGGAAGTATGGTGATGAAAGCTAGCAAATGGAAGCAGCGAAGTTGTAAATCAAAATAAAACTGGTTTTGTTACCTTTCAAAGAAATTCCTTTTTACCTAACTTACTCAATCTGTCAAAATATGTTTGGTTGCCAAATTCTTTACAAAATCCTTTTTCTAAAAAGCTGCTGAATTCAATAATTAATAATTGAAATCGTTTAACAAACAAGTCATTCCCTTCAACAAAACATTTAAACATTAAAGTCCTTCAACTTAAATAATTTAATAACCATATTAAAATATTTAGGAAAAATCCAAAAAAATCACCATAATTCACTTTTAATATGTTTCCTAACATATGTAAATTTCAGACATGAAATCATTATATAATTGCCTTGAATTATTTAAACCCAATATTGTTTATTTCTTCCACTCGAAATTCATAATAAATTATCCATATCTTGGAATATCATGAAAATTTAAACCCATCTCCAAAATAATGTTTTACGTAACATATTCAAACATCATTGCATTCGAAATCGATTTACACAATTTTAACCTTAAAACCGAATTATATCATTACACAAAATCCTTGTTTAAATCAAAACATGGCATATAATCAGAGCATGTCATCATTCATCCATCTAAACGGTTTTAAACTTTAAACCAGAGATTAACAGTTCAAAAGGACTTATATGGGATGGTTTAGATCATTATTCGCCTTGTTTGGATAAGAAACCTGAGATTTGTTCTTCACTTTAATCTTCCTAGCTTGAATCTTAGCCTCTAATTGATATTGAGCTCCTCTTCTCCTAGATTATGACCAGCCTTGTTTCCTTTTGTTTATGTTTTTTATTTATGAAAATGGGAATGAGAACGAGGTAAGGGTTTATGGGTTATGGTATATGGCTATTTTCATATTACCCTTGCCTTATCCTCTTAGGTATTTAACTTAAAAACCATTGTTATAAATTCATTTAAATAAGGCTGTACCCTAATTAGTTTTCAAATCTCAATTCCCTTATTACTCTAATCTCCACATTATTCTATTTAATTTATCAAATTAAATTTCCTGAATAATGTTATTTAAAACTAGGGGTGTTACAGGCTCCCCTCCTTAAAGAATTTCGTCCTTGAAATCCAGCAAGGTCTAAATACTAAGCATAGTAATCATCTGTAGCATCTCTTACCTACCATACTAGCCTACTTGACTAGCAAGCTGTATATATAAAGCAAATATAGTACATACCCTTAAAGCATGTCAGGATAAGTATCTTTAATCCTATCTTCTGTCTCCCAAGTACAGTCTTTCTCGTTGTCGTTCCACTGAACTTTCACCAACTTGACTGTCTTGTTTCTTAACTTCTTCTCATCTCTTGCTGCAACCTGAACTGGTTGCCTAACAAAGGTTAGATACGGTTCTACTATTAAGTCTTCCAATGCAGTCGGAGGAATAGTAGTCTCTGGATCATGCACATAATTACGAAGATGAGACACATGAAATACATTATGGACACCTGTCAAACTGCTCGGTAATTCTACTCTGTATGTGAGCGTTTCGGTCCTCTTTATAACTGGGAATGGTCCAACATATCTCGGTGCCAGTTTCCCTGACTTTTCAAATCGTACCACATCCTTCATCGGTGTTATTTTAATGAAAACCCTATCTCCAACTGAGAACTCTAGATCCTTACACCTTTTATCTACATAACTCTTTTGTCTGGACCGAGCTTCCTTCATCCTACCTTGGATTAACTCAATCTTCTCTATTGCCTCTCTTACAAAATCTGGACCTAAGAATAATCTGTCTTCAGTTTCCAACCAACATAGTGGTGACTTGCATAGCCTTCCGTACAAAGCTTCGAAAGGCGCCATTTCTATACTAGTCTGATAACTGTTATTATAGGAAAACTCAACTAAGTGTAGGTAATCTTCCCATGATCCACTAAAATCTAGTATGCAACCTTAACAAATCTTCGAGTAACCTATTGACTCTCTCTGTCTGCCCATCTATTTGAGGGTGATAAGCAGTACTCATCTTGAGCTTGGTACCTAACACATCCTGCAGACTCTTCCAGAACTCACTAGTCAACAAAGTATCTCTATCACTTCCTATACTACTAGGAATTCCATGTAGTCTAACTATGTTCTTTATAAACAATTTGGCTAAAACAGGTGTCGTCCTGGTTGACTTAACTAGAATGAAATGGGGATTCTTGGTTAATCTGTACACTATGACCCATATACTTTCATTTCCTCGATTCGACATTGGCAACACGTCTATAAAATCCATAGGTATCAAATCACATTATCAAACCGGTATTTTCCAAAGTTGAAGCAACCCACTCGGCTTTTGATTATTCGACCTTCACTTATTAACAGTTCGCACACTGCTTTACCCACAAACCAACATCCTTCTTCATATCTTCCCAGTAGAAACTCCTCTTCGTATCTTGATACATCCTGGCTCCCTCTGGATGAATCATAAATTTGGATCGATGACATTCCCTAAGAACTTCTCTCCTTAAGTCCCCAACATTCGGAACACACAGCCGTCCCTTCTTTCTCAACCATCCCTTCTGGTCAAGATTAAAATCTTTTAGACCATCAATCTTCGATCCAACCTCAAGCCTTCTGATCTTCTCGGCTAACGGTGGATCCTCTTTCTGCTTAGAAGAAATTCTTTCGATCAGTACTGGTTGAACTTCCAAGCAGGATAACATGGCAGTGCTATGACTAGAACTAGCAGTCGATCCTAACCGCACGTTACAAGTAGTCAAAGCCTCTAGGCCCTTCCATTCTGTTAACATAGCTAACAACACATTATGATGTTTTCTACTAAGAGCATCCACTACTTTATTTCCTTTTCCAGGTGCATACTCTATACCAAAATCATAAGTTGCTAAAATCTCCAACAACCTCTGCCATCTCATATTCAGCTCCTTTTGATAGAATAAATACCTTAAGGACTTATGATCGATGTATAA
Organism: Allium fistulosum; assembly: GCA_030737815.1. Taxonomy (NCBI): domain Eukaryota; kingdom Viridiplantae; phylum Streptophyta; class Magnoliopsida; order Asparagales; family Amaryllidaceae; genus Allium; species Allium fistulosum. Next base: position 465,289,700 of record CM060902.1, read on the forward strand.
CCCAAATCTCTCCCCTAATAGATAATGTTTCCATACTTTCAGTGTGAAGATCACCGCTGCTAACTCTAGATCATGAGTGGGATATCTCACTTCATGCGGTCTAAGTTATCGTGAAGCGTAAAAAATAACTTTACCTTTCTACATCAACACAACCCCTAATTTAGTTCCACATGCATCGATATACACTACTAATTCTTGATTCCCGTCTGGAACTACTAATACAGGCGCGTTGGTCAACAAATGCTTTAACTTAAGGAATGCTTCCTCACATTTGTCAAACCAAATAAACTTCACATCCTTCATGGTTAGCTTAGTCAAAGGCGCTGCTATCCGTGAGAAATCCTTAATGAATCTCAGGTAATAGCCAGTGAGTCCAAGAAAAAACTTCTGATCTCAGCCACCGTCTCTGTTCACTTCCAGTTGTTAATAGCCTCGATCTTATCTTGATCAACTGACAAACCCTTCACTGAAACCATGTGATCAAGAAACCTAACTTCTTTCTTCTAGAAATGACACTTTGAGAACTTCGCTTTCAATTGATGCTGCCTCAAGATCTCAAGCACTACTTTAAGATGAACTTCATGCTCTCTTTCATCCTTAAAGTATATTATAATGTCATCTATGAATACCAATATGAACCTATCCAAGTGCTCTCGGAAAAATCTGTTCATCAAATCCATGAAGAAAGCTGGTGCATTCGTTAACCCGAATGACATTACTAAACACTCATACGAACCATACCAAGTTCGAAACGCCGTCAACGGAATACCGTCCTCTGCCACTCTTAGCTGATGGAAACCTGTTGCCAAACCCAATTGGGAAAATACTCTGGCTCCACTCATTTGATCAAATAGATCATCGATTTTCGGCAAAGGATACTTATTCTTAATCGTTTTCTCATTCAACTTACGAAAGTCGATGCACATTATTAACGACCCATCTGGTTTCTTCACGAACACCGCGACCGCTCCCCAAGGCAAACTGCTTGGTCAAATAAAATTCTTTCTTTCTAAATCCATTAGCTACACATTTAATTTCTTCATCTCGGTAGGTGTCATCATGCTAGGTGGTCTACTTACAGGTTCTTCTCCTAGCACAAGATCTATCAGAAACTCAATGGCTCACTTCGTTGCTAGTCTTGTGACTGGCTCAAAAACAACTGCAAACTCTCTTGCTACCAAAACCTGATTCAACTCTTCTTCTACTTCCATTGCATTCAACAAAGCACAAGCACTTGAGTCTAATTTCTCTACCGAGTATATAATTCAGTTATGATGATCAGGGTATCTTAGCGATATTTCCCTATCTTAGCAAAATACCCTAGCCTCATATTTATCTAACTTATCCATACCCAAAATGCTCCCAAAGCCTACGAAATCAAAAACATACAAACTACATATGAACTTATGACCTAACAATTCAAGTTCTAACTGGTCACATTTCATCTCCAGAGTTGCATACCCTCCTATCAGATTCATAACCCTTAAGGAAGTAACAAGGTATGAGGGTTCTAAACATAACCTATCTACCAAACATTGAGATATAAATGAATGCGATGCACCGGTATCAAATAGTACCCTAACTGGTATACTATGAATCAAAAGCGTACATTCCATTAGTCTTTCTCTTCCCAGCAGCAGTTGGTCTAGAAAAAGATGGTTCCAAAGCAAAAACCTTTCCCTTGTCCGCTCTGACTTGTTCTGGACATTGATTCTTGTAGTGTCCAATCTGGTCACAGTTAAAGCACTTCGCTCCTTTCTTATTTGCAACCTTCTTCCCTTTTCCAGTTTGACATTCATGAGCATAACGTCCTTTCTTGTCGCACTTGTAGCAAACTACATCGGCCTTTCCTTTCATGGCATCTTCTCCTTTCTGAGCTCCTTTCTTCTTAAAGAATTTCCTCTTCTTGCCCTAAGAATCCTAGGTCCCAACCAGCTTTTCCTTCCCATAAGTAGAAAGCATCTCTTCATTCCTGATTTCCATCTCCACTACAACTGTACTTGGATCACGGAGGTGTGGCATAGTCACCCTAGCTATCTTGGGTCTTAACCCTTGAATAAATTTCTCGTTTCTTTTAATGACGGTGTCAATGGTAGCATATCCATATCTGGATAACTCATCAAACTTCGTAGCATACTCAATTACCGACATCTCACCTTGCACTAAGTCAATGAACTTTCTCAGCAATACTGACTTTGCAACTTCAGACAAAAACCACTCTTCGAATCTCCTATGAAACTCTGCCTAAGTCAACTCTTCCTTGGGAACTCCCATAGTAATACTATTCCACCAATAAAGTGCTGCTCCCTACAACTGTCTAGAAGCAAGTCTCCTCTTCTACTCTTCGTCCAATCCTAAGTCAGGAAAAATCCTTTCACAATGAAAAACCCAGTTTTCTACTTCTATAGCATCCTCTGTTCCCAAAAACTGCTTCCCACCAAGGCTGGTATAATTCCCACTCAGCTTAGCATAGTTATTGCCAACTAGGACCATGGGATTAGTTCCTCCAACATTTACAGCATTTCCCCCAGCTACTCCTACAACTGCTCCAGCTTGCATCAGATTGACAAAGAACTGATACATCATCCCCATATCTATTGGCGGGGTTCCAGCACCTACGTTGGCATTTGCATTTGGATTAGCATTTGCTTGTCAATCCGGATTCCTTTTGGTATTTGCTCGAGCATTTCCATTAGTTATGGTGCTTCCTCCACCTGGATTTCCTCTTCCATTTCCTGACTCCATATTTTCCTTTGTCGAAAATCTGCATACGAGCCTTAGTAAGATACAGAAGAACGGTCTAAGAGGGAGGGGAATATACTTATAGATATATATATATAACAATTGCAAGTACTTTACTATAGCATTAACCCAAACCCCGATCTCATTTTCCGATTCATCGGATTATGTTTTGAAAATCTTTTAGGTTCAAATTTATTTTAAATTTACATAAACCAATGCTTTGATACCAACTTGTAACATCCCACATTTGGAGGCCTAAAACTAACTACTACGGATGCTGTAGTCATCCATAACTATTAATTCTCCGTGACCAAATGCGGTAATGTTAGATACATTGATATAACAGAAACACATGAATATAAAAAAAATTAAAATCATAAAATAAATTTCTCATTCCACTTAAAATCACATTTCAAACTCAAAACATAATCCCAATTCGTATACCACGTTCAAAGAAATATAATTATTACAAAATACGCCAAGAGTGACATATGAAGATGCCCCCTTGGTTGATCTGAGTCTTAATATAGGCAATTAAAAAACTCTGCCATTACATCCAATAACACAATGGAATCAAACAAAAAGAACTCCTAATAGCTAGCTTGCTCCTACACGTCTCCGAAAACTTATTCGTCTAAAGGAGAACCTGAAAACCTTAACTCTCAAACTACTCAAAATCAATAGAGCACCCGAGAGTTTAAGGGGAAAATATAAACTTCGAGTTAGACAAAAAGTCTGGTATGAATAATAATCACCATCTCGAACCACATAGATACCTAGTGAGACCACGCCGCTTAGCGGAATGGATTTTCCCCTCACTAGTATCTTAACCCGATTTATAATGACCGTATACTGTGCACCTGCATCCATAATGGTTAAGAATAACATAATAAAATGTATCATGATGATATGCAAACATGCAATATGCTTTGGATTTCCCATCCCCGTTTACCCGACTATCTGTCTCAAGTTATAATTTCTAGGGTCACTATTAACCTATTAGTTTTTATGGGCAGACTAATAACTCGTTCATTCTTTATGGAAACTCCACCCACTTTCATAGTTTTCATGGGGTCACTATGAACCTATTGGTTCCTACCAATACTATCATCCAATCATAGTTTTCATTGGATCTCTATGAACCTATTGGTATCTACCAACAACTTTTTTCAATCATAGTTTTCATGAGCTTACCAAGAGCCTATTGGATTCTCCAATAACATCTCTCATGTCATAGTTTTCATGGGTTGACTATGAACCTATTGAGCTCTTTCAATAACTTATTTCAGACATAGTTTTCATGGGATTACTAAGAACCTATTTGCCCCTGCCAATAACAATTTTCATACATAGTTTCCATGGGCATATTAAGAACCTGTCTAAACCAATAATTCTTTGATCAGTCTTTGGGCATCCTATATTCTGGTCTGTCTGACCTCCTGGATGAAATTCTACCCACACAGGAGTTAACTCAATGTATATTCACTACTGGGTCAACCTAGCTGATTATTTTACCCTTAACACTCCCAAAACAAAGTTATGGGTTAATTATGAAGTGAATATGTCTACAAAAGCATACATGATAACTAATTAAAACATAATAATGTAAACTTCTATGATTTAATTCCTTGTAATCATTTTACCAATGAAACATGGTTAATACCCTTAACTCACTATCTTTAGCACGGAAATCTTCTTCAAAAATTCCAAAGTAAAATGCCATTTCAAAACTCTTTTATATTGCAATGGGTTTACCTTTAAAAATGAGATTGGGTTTCTTATTTGAAAACTAAGGCTTTCGACTATATCCTTTATATTGTTACTTAAAACCTTAGATGTTCTCTTTCGAGACCATCTAAGGTATCTTTCCAAAGCATTGAAACCTTCCTTTCAAAACCATTAAAGATATAGAAACACTCGAAACATTCCTTTCAAAAGCATTTAGCTCAAGTAAGAATTTATGGAAGCATAGCTTCGAAACCATTTGAAAGTATCCCTTTCGAAATCATTGGGTTTAACATTAATTATAACCACTGGCCAAGGAGAATAATGGTGAAAGTATCCCTTACGAAAGCATTGATTTTAAGTAAAATAATTGGGGGAAAAGGATAGCTTCGAAACCAATCTTTCGAAACCATTGATAAAAGCGGCTATAGAAACCCTTTCAAAAGAATTAGGAAGGCGGCTTCAACATTAATAAAACGAAAGCCTTCCTTTTGAACACATTATTATAAAGCCATAAGGAAAAGCAGCATTTAACCAATTCGAAAGGTACGAATGCGGCAGCTGGGTAACAAATAGGTTCAATATGCGGTAACTCATTCGGAAGCTTCTTAAAAACAAAGTAAGCGGCAACCTGTTCGAAAGCTTCTTGTTGAACAAAGGTAATGATTCAAAATATTTAACACCTTCGAAAGCATCTTTTAAAAACCAAGACAGGTAATATATTCGAAAGTTTATAAGAGTGATTTCAGCCCCTTCGAAAGCATGCCTTCGACACAATCCCTCCCACCTTTCTCCAATCCACTACGTATCAATAGCTTAATACCATGTGCATTGGTTTCGAATGGGTTCATTAACGGAAGTATGGTGACGAAAGCTAGCAAATGGAAGTGGCGAAGTTATAAATAAAAATAAAACCAGTTTTTTTGTCTTCTAAAGAAATTCTTTTTTACTTAACTTACCTAGCTTGTCAAAATATGACTGCTTGCCAAATTCTTTATCAAAATCCTTCTCTAAAAGGCTGGTGAATTCAATAATTAATAATTGAAATCATTTTAACAAATAAGCCATTCCCTTCAACAAAACATTTAAACATTTAAGTCCTTCAACTTAAATAATTTAATAACCATATTAAAATACTTAGGAAAAATCCTGAAAAATCACCATAATTCACTTTTAATATGTTTTCTAACATATGTAAATTTCAAACCTGAAATCATTATATAATTGCTTTAAATAATTTAAACCCAAAAGTGTATGTTTCTTCCACTCAAAATTCATAATAAATTATCCATAGCTTGAAATATTATAAAAATTTAAACCCATCTCCAAAATAATGTTTTACATTACATATTCAAACATCATTGCATTTGAAATCGATTCACACAATTTTAACCTTAAAACCGAATTATATCATTTCACAAAATCCTTGTTTAAATCAAAACATGGCATATAATCAAAGCATACCATCATTCATCCATCCAAACAGTTTTAAACTTTAAACCAGAAATTAACAGTTCAAAAAGACTTATATGAGATGGTTTAGATCGTTATTCACCTTATTTGGATAAGGAACTTGAGATTTGTTCTTCACTTTATTCTTCCTAGCTTAATTCTGAGCCTCTAATTGATATTGAGCTCCTCTTCTCCTAGGATTATGACCAGCCTTGTTTACTTTTGTTTATGTTTTTTATTTATGAAAATGAGAATAAGAAAGAGGTAAGGGTTTAGGGGTTATGGTATACGGCTATTCCCATATTACCCTTGCCTTATCCTCCTAGGTATTTAGCTTATGAACCATTTTTATAAATCCATTTAGTTAAGGCTCGGCCCTAATTAGTTTTCAAATCTCAATTCCCTTATCACTCTAATCTGTACATTATTATATTTAATTTATCTAATTAAATTTTCTGAATAATGTTATTTAAAACTAGGTGTATTACAGGCTCCCCTCCTTAAAGAATTTCGTCCATGAAAATCAGCAAGGACTAAATACTAAGCATAGTAATCATCTGTAGCATCTCTTATCTACCATACTAGCCTACCTGACTAGCAAGCTGTCTATAAAGCAAATATAGAACATACCCTTAAAGTAGGTCAGGATAAGTATCTCTAATCTTGTCTTTTGTCTCCCAAGTACGGTCCTTCTCATTGTCGTTCCACTGAATTTCACCAACTTGACTATCTTGTTTCTTAACTTCTTCTCATCTCTCGCTGCAACCTGAACTGGTTGCCTAAAAAAAGGTTAGATATGGTTCTACTATTAAGTCTTGCAATGCAGTCAGAGGAATAATAGTCTCTAGATCATGCACATACTTACGAAGATGAGACACATGAAATACATTATGGACACTTGTCAAACTTCTCGGTAACTCTACACTGTATGCGGGCGTTTCGGTCCTCTCTATAACTGGGAATGGTCCAACATATCTCGGTGCCAGTTTCCTTGACTTTTCGAATTGTACCACACCCTTCATTGGTGATATTTTAATGAAAACCCTATCTCTAACTGAGAACTCCAGATCCTTACGCCTTTTATCTGCATAACTCTTTTGTCTAGACTGAGCTTCCTTCATCCTACCCCGGATTAACTCAACCTTCTCTGTTGCCTCTCTTACCAAATCTGGACCTAAGACTAATCTGTCTTCAGTTTCCAACCAACATGATGGTGACTTGCATGGCCTTCTATACAAAGCTTCGCAAGGCGTCATTCCCATACTAGTCTGATAACTGTTATTATAGGAAAAATCAACTAAGTGTAGGTAATCTTCCCATGATCCACCAAAATCTAGTACGCAAGCCTTAACAAATCTTCGAATAACCTATTGACTCTCTCTGTCTTCCCATCTATTTGAGGGTGATAAGCAGTACTCATCTTAAGCTTGGTACCTAACACATCCTGTAGACTCTTCCAGAACTCACTAGTAAACAAAGTATCTCTATCACTTGCTATACTACTAGGAATTCCATGTAGTCTAACTATGTTCTTCATAAACAATTTGGCTAAAACAGGGGCTGTCCTGGTTGACTTAAATGGAATGAAATGGGCATTCTTGGTTAATCTGTCCACTATGACCCATATACTTTCATTTCCTCGATTCGACCTTGGCAACCCATTTATAAAATCCATAGATATCGAATCCTATTTCTAAAGGTTGAAGCAACCCACTCGACTTCTGATGTTCGGCCTTCACTTGTTGATAGTTCGCACACTGCTTTACCTACAAGCTAACATCCTTCTTCATACCTTCCCAACAGAAACTCATTTTCATGTCTTGATACAAGTAAGCGGCAACTTGTTCGAAAGATTCTTTTTGAACAAAGGTAATGATTCAAAAGTTTTAACCCCTTCGAAGGCATCTTTTAAAAACCAAGACAGGTAATGTATTCGAAAGTTTCTAAGAATGACTTTAACCCCTTCGAAAGCATGCCTTCGAGATAGTCCCTCCCACCTTTCTCTAATCCACCATGTATCAATAGCTTAATACCATGTGCATTGGTTTTGAATGGGTTCATTACAGAAGTATGGTGACAAAAGCTAGCAAATGGAAGTGGCGAAGTGTAAATAAAAACCAAACTGGTTTTATTGCCTTCCAAAGAAATTCCTTTTTACCTAACTTACCCAATTTGTCAAAATATGATTGGTTGCCAAATTTTTATGCCTTAAAATTAGGTCTTTACCTTAACTTTGTTGACTTGTTTTAAAAGAGAACTAGTTAAATCAACCTTTTTAAATTTATTTTGCTAAAGCAGGCGATAAAAAGCGTTGATATAGCGGGTGCAGTGGAAAATAGCGAGGCTTAAAGTGGATCTACTGTTTAATAGTGCTATATTGAAAAAGCATAGCGGCCAAAGATAGGTATGCGCTATAGCGGGGATTTTGCAGGACTTTAGGAGGCTTTAACTGCACCGTGATTCAGTATGGCCCCATGTTCATATCGATTAACTAGTCTAACGCTAAGGCACATTGGGTCTTCATTTACGGGGGTAGCTCTTTCAGTGTCATGTTAAAGAATGTATTCAACCAAATGAATCTTGCATCATCCAACTTCACACCTTGCTCATTGCCCATATATAGTTTCAAAGGCATTGAGATTTTTCCTTTAGGTTTGACTTCGCACATATTCACCTTCGGAGAGGAACCCCACTCCATAAAAATTCGGGTCCTTACAAGTCAAGGCTTGCTACAACATGAAGTTCCCATCAAGGGAGGCATTGGTCGTGTCCACAACAGTCAATAGGCTGATGGGGATTGATACGACATCTCCTTACAACAAGCCATAATGAGAGCTGTCATGCTACAACAAGAATCGCCGGTAGTCAACCCGAGAGAATACAAGAGCCATATAACATCTCATTCATGCTGAGGCCATTTGTAGCTAGGAAACATCTATGGAACCAAATATCACATCGCTTCCCATCCTCGAGATTACATGAGAGCCATGCCACGCTCCCTTTCATGCCAAGGCCGGGGATAGCAGGACCAACTCTCCCTGGCTAACCAAACAAGGCTAGAGAAATCATAGCAACACAGAATGAGAAAGTGCAACCATGTTGGAAAGCGGGAACAACTGACACAATGACTCCTTTTCTCTTAACACTGACTGGGTCATCTATGAGAGACGGGGACAATCAAATATCCCAGGTTCACACATAGACATCCATCTCGACTAAGGACTTTATCAATTGCATGATCCATGCCTTTGATCAGTGTGATCTGGAAATAAATGTAGAAGACGCCATCGATGATCCACTCGACCCCCTCATGGAAGACCTGAACCCAAACAGAGGTTATGCCATCCACTTGAAATTGTTATGATAGACAAAGATGATCCAATAAGACCATCCAAATTGGCACAAAATTGGATTCGGATGTCAAGGAAGAACTGGTATTTTTCTTGAATTAAAGCGAGGACATGTTCACTTGGTGGCATGGACATGACCGACATAGACCCCTCCATCCTTTATCATGCCTTCAACATTGACACTAAAGCTCACCCTGTCTGTCAAAAGCATAGGCCACTCAACCGAGAAAGATACAGACAATTAAAGTAGGAAGTAGATAAGCTCCTCGATAATGTTTCTTCCGGGAGTCCGAATACCCAGTGTGGTGGTGAAAGAGTTAGTAGTATGCCCTAGGGACAATTATATATGTTGTTACATGTATCTAACTCTGTAGTCAATCTTGTTTGTAGCAATAGGATTTGCTTTGCTTTATATACTTTGTTCATAGTAACATGATTTTTGTAAAATTTGTCCATGTAAGGGGAAATGCTTGGCCGACCATGCAATGGAAAAAAGGATAATGGATTGATTGAAAAAATAATTAGGGATTAAAATAGGAAATTTTTTAAGAAATAATAGGAAATGTTTTCATTCATTGCTTAAAAAAATTCCTCTTATTTATATTCTCTTATTCAAATTTTCCTCCTTTTATCCTCATCCATGGCTACCAACTCCATCTCTTTCATGACCGAAAATTCCTTTTTATTTTCTAAAAAATAACAACTTTGAAACAAATCAAAACATCAATTGAACATAAAAGCCACGTGGTTCATCCATCTCTTGTAAATATTGGACGCAGATTCAAAGATCTAAGGAGGGATTTCCATATCAAAGCGCCACTTATTGGCTAGATCTATAAGGTATATTCTAAATTTAATTTATTTTCTTAATTGTGATATACTTATCATAATTCTATATGCATATATTATTTCCTCACATTGATTTAGAATTAATAATATAATTTAAAGAGCTTGTTAAATTATTTGATTTGTTTTAACTTGATAAATCAAAATCAAAATTTATATATGCATAAAACAATGTTTCAGTTTATGAATCTAATTTTTACAATTTCCTATAATAATATTCTAAACATATTATACAGTTTAATGCTTTAAATGTTCCTGTTTGAATTTTTAATCAATCCTAAAATATAGAGATTGTTGATATCTTATTTGATTTGATGTATGCAATTTTGGTTTTGTAACATAAGCAAAAAAAATTATGTTTGGGCTTAAAATTTATATATACATACATATTTATTTATGTGTATATATATTTATGAGTACATCAGAAAGGTTTAATGTAATATTGATGTTTTTTAAATCAGCTAGAAATTATTTTGGCTTAATATATATGTATGTGTGTGCGTGCGCGCCAGTGTGTGTGTGTATTTAAACATTTATATTTATATTATATATTGTTAAAACTATCATTTTAGATAAATTTATTTTTCAAAAACAATTTAAAATTGAGGCAAAAATATATGTATATATAAATAGCGAATATATACATGGTAGATATAAATCCCGATATCTATATATATATATATATATATATGTTGACCATGTTAATGTTTGTTGCTTTTATCTTTTTGAACATATTGTTGTAACAGATCATCGCTTGTATGTTGATTTGGTGTAGTATCAATTAAAAGTTTGCAATAGAGAAATTGTTGAATCAATCAATGATTCCCCTTTTATCTTTTTTCTTTTAGAAATTGATGTGATTATATCTAGATCTAATTTCATGTTTGTTCCCATCCTTAAAAACCAAACAATTACGCTCACTATATGTTTCACATGTTTGTCACACTATTTAAAATATGAATATAGATGTATTCGTACCTTTAAAATTTTCACACTTAATAAACATAAATTTAATTTATTAAGAATAAGAAAATACTAATAAAATGTGATTTTTTTAATAGCAACAATATTGGATCTAGTGAAACTCATTAGACTTCATAGACCTAATATAATCTAAATATGGAATTGTTTTGAAATCTACCAATTCATCCATTGCAAAGCCGACCGGGTTCCTTCAATGGTATCGTAGGCCAAATGGTCGATGTAACATTTGGGGCAAGTAGCAAACTAATAAAACCTACCTATCCAACGAGTGTTTAGAATAGTAGTGTCTAGACTTGGGGAACAATCAAGTATGCTTTCCTCCCTAGCTACTGGCTTGACCTAATGGGTAGAGTATGCCAAAAAGGTTAGTGCAGATGTAAGACCCAAAGTTATTAAGGCATTGGGCTAATTTTTAAAATTATATTTGAAAATTTAAAATATATTTTTAATTTAAAAGTCAAGTTTAAAATATAAAATGAAATTTTATAAAAGTTATAAAATATTTTCAAAATGGTTTTGAAAATAAATTTAATATTTTCAAGAATTATTTAATATTTAATTAGTAATATTAAGTAAATAAAATAAATAAAGGTTAATTAATTAAAATAAACATATATAATGATATATGTGTCTCGCCTGTGTATGTGTATATCTTAAATTATTAAAGTAAATTATAAATAAATTTTTTGAACTTAGTATAAATATTTAATTAAAAATATTTTAACTAAATAAATGATTTGTTCGATAAATAAATTAACTAAATGTTAATTAACGCAAACATGCACCTATATAGTGATATACGTATGTAACTATAATAATTGTTATAGCCATATATTTATTTTAAATTTGTTTAAGTCAAATATTATTAAAATTTCAATTCAATTTAAATTTTTAATTAATTTGTTTAATTAAAATAAAAAATTTATCAAATAAATAAATTAATTAAAAGTTAACTAATCGATACATACATACATACATACATACATACATACATACATACATATATATGCATATATGGATATGTATGTAAAAACTAACTATAAATGTTATAGTAGTTTATTTATCTCAAGTAGTTCAAAATAAATAATATAAAATTTCTGAAATATAAATGAAAGTTAATTAAACTCATTATTTAAAATTAATTAAACATGATTTAATTAATATTAATTAAAATTAATTTAATATGATTTAATTAATAAACATATATATATATATATAACATAAGCTATTAAATTATAGTAGTTATAAACAAATAAAACTTATATAACTGTATATGTATAAATATAATAAAAGTGGAATTGAAATAAATCCAAAATATATTTTTAGAGTAGACATACGTATGATATGTATACCGTGATTTTAAATGTATCCAACACTTGAATGAATGGGTATTTCATAAAGAATGCATATTCCTTAAATCGGTTTCACTCCATTGTATATATTAATAGTTATGAATTTCAAATATATAAAGCTATCCTCTATCATTTATATAGTGACAGATTACTTGCATATTCACCGGTTACTGAACAAACTCAAGGTGGGGATGTTATGTGTAATATTATTACTGTATTGCCTGGACGAGGTAAGATACATGAATGTATTTGTTGGGCAAACTTAAGTTATACTTAGGTTGATTCGAAATGATATGTATGAATGAATAATTTCTTTTGGTTTGTTGAGAAAACTCAAGGTCGAGATTGAGATTAGGACAAATGCCATGGTTAAGTGTTGTATATGATACAACCGATAAAGGATTATCCATCGCTTGCAGTCCTATGATTTTTAAAGCAAACTCAAGGTCGGAATCCTAAGGTAAGTGAGTCCTAACACCCACTAGAGGAATAGATAGATTTCTATGTTTCTCTTAGGGTTTTGAGGAATATAGAATTCAGCCTTATTAGAAAAATGAAATATTAAAATTTAACCTTACTAATATTGTAAGACGCATAATATACAAACTAAAATTATCTACATTGATAAATTTGTGCAACTAAATTGATAAAATTGTTTATCCAAAGGAAAATACTAATGATTTGAATTAAGATTGAAAAAGAAATATAGTTACCGATAAATTTTAGCATGTTGTCATCTTAAGACCCATGCAAAAGCCAAAAATCATACAACTATTGAACGCATTTGTAACTTGGCCATTTAAATATTTATTTGCCTAACTATGTATTGTCTTCTATGAGAATTAAACTCTGAAGCAATACATGGATATGGATATTTGATCCATAATAGATCACATACAAAAGTTGTATGGTGAACGGTCTTGTTTGTAATGTACAAAATCTTAATGAAATTGGTTCACTCGAGATGGGAAAGTAAACAATTGTGCAATATCATGTGTTCAATATGATTGAATACAATGAGAATTTAGTTGTGTATAAAATAATAAAAGACCATGGACTAAAGATCGACCGAGGAATTTGATCGTGGAAATAGTGGTTTTGATCAGTTTACTTAAGTGCAACATGTTCGATATTCTTAAATGTGAGAATATTCAATTGCATTTTTGAAAAGATTTTGGCGCGGTCTTGTAGTATAGTGCCTTTTTGAACGGTTCAACCATTTGAAAAGAAAGCGAACATTTGGGAGTGCATATAAAATACGCACAATTAGGATAAAGAGAGTGAATCATCACATCCACTTCATGAAGAGAAATCAGATGCGAGAATTATATAAAATTTAGTAAGATACTTAATATGGAATAAGAAACGCAGTTTCCATTTCAAATGTATTTTGTTACAGGAAATTGTTTTCTATAAAAGATATTTCCATGAGTTAAAAATATTTGATCTAAAAATTTCGACTGTAAACTAGTTACGGTAGATGAAATAAATAAACCATAATAAGTGGTTGATGGAGCCTCATATTTCATGAGCTTTTGTTGTAATGGCAGAAATAATGGGAGTATACCTGTAACAACCTAGTTGTTAATTATTTGATTAATTAAATTTAATTATGAATAATTAATTTCAATTGTGATTTGTGAAATTTAATTGCAAAAATTAAATTTGGTGTTGAGAATAATTGATTAGATTTAATTAAGAAATGATTTCTGTTTCTTAATTAGGATTTCAATTTAAAATTTTGAAATATTACTAAATGAGTTATTTAATTTTGGTAGTTAGAATGTGGATTTTTAATTTGAGATTTGGTTTATATAAAATTGAGAAATCAATTTTTATTTTGGTTTAGTGTAATGTAGTGTTAACAGAAGTAATACAACATAATAGGATTAGTAACAATTTCATTTAGGAATTTAATTTGCAACACTTCTTATTGGATTCTTACCATACCCTATTTGGCCCAAGTAGAACTAGTGTAAGTATAGAATAAAACATACGTATATCTCCTTCTCTGATTCTTCTTCTATCAGAAAACAGAAAACCAAATTCTCAAAAATAAACCCTAGTTCCTAATTTCCAAATTCAAAGCTTAGATGAAAGGGATTTTCTCCAACAATGAAGAGTAAGTTTTTAAACCATATCTCTATCTTTTAGAACTCTAAAAGAATGATTTTGATCCCGTTTTTGATCAAATTGCTTGCTCTTCAAATTTTGTTCTTGAGTTTTTAGGTGATTTTGGAGAAGCTATGAGGTTAGCAAGGCTTAAAAGAGGATTTAACAAGCTATAGGAAAATAATAGGTGAATTAATCACTCACACTACTACCTATAATCCATAAGAATAACTGTTAGTTTCTATTTGAATTGAATTGGATGGGTTGTTGATTGAATTATTTTCAAATTGATTGTGAATTGTTTGCTTGATTTAAAGTGATTTTTAGATTGTTTGCTGAAAATGAAGTGTAAACATCACTGTTGTAAAACAGCGATATCATGTTGTAAAATAATCCAAAATGACTCAATTTTTTGTGATAGAAATATCTTTCAATTATCTACAAGTTGTCTTTTATTCATTTTTCGAAATTTTGCTAGTTAAGGGGTCGAAATCAAGTTTGAATCTGATAGTGTAGCTCTGCTCTATGCATTTGCTAAGTTGAAACCTGAAATTAAAATCACCATAACTTTTGATTGGTAGGTCGAAATTGAGTGAAGTTTTTTCAGTTGAAAGGTATTTTTATAAGGAACAACTTTTTATGTTTTGCATAATTTTGAAGTTTATATGGTCGAAAACTCATTTCTTTGCCGCTGGCCTGTCAATGAAAGACAGAGTTAATAAACTTAAATCTGAGAAATTGTTTCGATCATAACTTTTGAACCTTTAGTCCAAATTGGATTATCTTTTTCTTGTTTAAAAGCCTAGAAATTTATCTACAACTTTCATGTTTTGAGATTTGAAAAATTATAGAATTTAAGGGGTCGAAGCTGCAAATCTAAAAGCTGTAAATTTGAGTTAAAAGGATATAAATGGATATGCTTCGTACTCAAGTAATTTTACGAAAGAGAGTTTATTTAAATTTATAAATCTAAAACTTGTTTCTAAATTAGTTTAACTTTCTTTTGTAAATGATTTTAATAAGTAATTATATATATATATATTATGGATTTGAAGATATGAGTGATTATGGTTTATAGAATAAATGATAACATATACAGGTGGCTTTGGAAATATGGTTTTAAAAAGGCGAGTCTAATTTATTTCTAAATAATATATATACACAGATATATATATATATATATATCAAAATGGATTTGGAAGAATAATTGAAGTGGTTTTAAAATATGGATTATTAACTAAGTGTTTTATACGGAAATTTGAGACAACTCTGTGTACATAAGTGTAATTTTGGAACAATTCGGGTTTATGGAATATTTTGTCAAACAAGTGAACATTTATTTAAAGTTAAATAATAAGTGGATTGGTGGAAAATTATAACAAGTGTTTTTTTTAAACAATAAAAATCAGACAGAAAAATTGTTTTGAGAACCTTAATTCTATAATTTGAGAAGTACTATTATTCGACTTAATGTTATCGATAGTTTTAAATGCTTTTGAATAACGCTTCGTTGAATATGGTATAACTCATTGAATATAATGTTTGAGTGGAATTTACTAACCCATTAGTGAATACTCGAATTCCACCGGGTAGTATGGGATGCCTCGGTTAAATTCTTATGATCGTATTTCGGAAAGTACTTAACACTTTAGAGTTGTATTCTCTTCTGGTGTGCGACAAGTGGTTGCTAGATCCTTAAGAGAATGTAGTCCAAGTTTTCCAGTGGTATCTGTAATAAGTGATATTTAGTAGCTTTTAGTAAATACTTGGATTTCACCATACGGTATGGGACGTATTAGTTAAATCGTAGTAATTACTGAAGGCCATAGTATTTGGCACTTTAGAGTTTACTCTCTTTTGGTGTGCAGCAAGTGGCTGCTAGATCCTTAAGAAGTTAGTCCTAGATTTCTTTTCAAGTGTAATAATCTTAAATAAATCTAAAAGATTCGGTCATGGCTGCTATCCTTGAGATCGTCTTGTGATCTTGTGATTCCCGTCTTGTGTACGATCCCCGGTATCAGATCGGTTCGTGTGATACCAAATTGTTTGTTTTTTAGCTACAGTTCTGTGTACGATCATTATGATCATTTTGAGTAAGATCTCTTGGATTCTGGATATTTGGATTTTGTGACTATTCTGTGTTCGTGAAATAAATATATATTCTTGGGTTTTGTGTTAGTGAAATAAATATATATTCTTGTGTCTTGTGCTCATGAAAT
Source organism: Allium fistulosum (assembly GCA_030737815.1). Classification (NCBI taxonomy): domain Eukaryota; kingdom Viridiplantae; phylum Streptophyta; class Magnoliopsida; order Asparagales; family Amaryllidaceae; genus Allium; species Allium fistulosum. Next base: position 465,306,482 of record CM060902.1, read on the forward strand.
AAATATATATTTTTGTATCTTGTTTTCATGAAATAAATATATATTCTTGTGTCTTGTGATGGATGCTAAATTAACTTAATTCTATTATTCTGTGTTTTGTGACTAGATCGTGTCTGTGACTTAAACTTATAACCCTGTTCTGAGTTAAATTAATTCCCTAACTCATTATATCCTGGACATCTGTTTTTACTTATATGTTGTTTATTCTTGTGTTATATTCTGTTCTCACCCTATTGGATATTTGGAGATAGTCTGACCCGGGTGTTATTTTGCTCAGGTCAGGTCGAGACTTTTCAAGTTGCTGGACAAGTTGACCTTTGGATGTTTGGGCCAGCAAGGAGATAATTTTTTTGAATTTTTAGTTTATCTGATTTAGGAAATTTATGAATATGTTTATAAGATGTACAATTGAGATTAGAGAATTGTTAAACTTGTATAACAATCGAGTTTAGTATTTCATTTTGTAAACTCAAAATTTGTATATGTATAAGTTAAGGTTTATTCCACTATGATCTGTGACTGTTATTTATATGATATATTATTCTGATGTTGGGAAATCGGTGTGTCTATTACTTTATATTAATACTGTACACGTCAAATTTCAGTTTGGATATTAAGTAAAAAGGTATAAATGACGTGTCAGTGTTAGTATAAAGATATATTCACATTCGATCGCCCTTAACAAGCCGTATTCTCCGGATTAGCAGACGACATTATTGTAATGTTCTTTGCTAATATGGGTATTGTAGTGGGGTCGTTACAATTTGTGTCAGAACATTATAGCATATAATATTACGGATCCGAGACCTAGATGACTTAGAGTCATATCCCCTGGAGTATGTGGTAGATAGTTATATTAATTATCTAATTAGGGATAGTAATACAAAATGATTATCGGGATAATCATTTGGAGTGTAATTTGACTTAAAAATTTTAAATTGATAAATTGGAATTTGTGACATTAAAACCTTTGGAGAATAATGAGTAAAATCTTCTAGAGTTGAGAAAATTTTGGAAATAAATTGGAATGAATTAAATTAAAGTGAACTATTTTCTTTTAATAGAAAATTTGAAAAATTTGAGTAAATAAGTTTAATATTAAATGATGAAGGAATAATCAGAGTTGCGCAACAGAATTTCGGACATTGAATTGTTTCGCTGTAAGTGATTATGTATGTTTTGGTTGATTGGTTGCTAGGAATTGATTGATTGGTTGCATTTATTTAAAATTGGATGCATGGATGTTAGTGATGATAAAATAAATGCATCTAAACTTCTGATTATCTATTGTGTTAACTTATCCGGATGTTGTTTAAGGATTCTGATCGATATGTGGAACTCCATGTTATCGATAGGGGTTCCTAAACATCGAATGTGACATTTTGACATAAGTAATAATTAAAACTTGGAAATTTAAGTACGGATTTCTTTCATTATGGAATATTATGATGTCAATCTAATTAAAGTGTAATCATGAATTGTTAATATCTCCTATATGATATGAATTTGATATTAAATACTAATATGAATTTTTGAGATAGGTGCCGGTATCTGAGGTTAAAAAGATATCACTTAAAAGATTATAAATTGTTTGCTTAAGGAATATTAGCAAACTTGCTAATATTTCAAATATAAGGTACGTATCTCAAATTAAATATTGCATTTTTGTGTTTTTCCCTATGGGATGCCTCATCCTTGAGACGAGATGTATATTATGTAAATATATACCTATTGTAAATTTTTGAAACGCTAGCCACGCAAAGGAGACGCTGGTGAAATTTTCCACAAATTTGAGGTGTTAGAATATTTTTGAGAATTTTGAGAAATTTTGATAACTTAAAATTTAAGTTTAGTGTTATAATCTGGAGTGGTATTAATTGAATGTTTTGGGAAGGAAATTAGAAACCAGTTAGCAAAATAATTGTTTCAAAAGAAAATTTATATTATGGATTTCTTTTATTAAGGAAATTGCAAGGACACAATTTCTTTGAGGGGGAAGTCTGTAGCAACCCAATTGTTAATTATTTGATTAATTAAATTTAATTTAATCCTGGGTGGGTGGGGAAGGGGGAGGAGGAGGGCCTTCCTCTAAAGCTCTCCCCTTTCATCAATTTTCTTCTCTAAAAAATCTAATCAAACTTGTTACCATGGACCTAGTCCCTGAAGTTGAATGAAACAACTTCAATGAGCATGGAACCAATGAAAATACCATCGCTAGTGTTGCCGACCCCATTATTGGGCTTAACAATGATATGTGGCATACCATGTGGCAACATTTAACTAACATGAGAACTTTGGTCCGCGAAGTGCAAAGTCCAAGGACACGGTTGGACGCCCAAGCTACTGTATACTATGTCCCGCGGGCTCCTCTTGTAGTCGACCTTGTTGATCTGCCTGTTCCACCAACTTGCCCTTCCCAGGGACTACAACCCCATGAACACTGCTTAGGCATGGGATAGACTGGCGCATGAAACCCCACTCATGGATGTTCATGCTTATCTGAGAGGGTATGTTATGTGCATGCCAAGCCATGTCGATATTGCTCTAGATGTGGCCGTGCCCAGAAAGCCTAGACACCACCATTTCCCTTCGGTAGAATGACCATCTGCATTTGAGCATCTATAGACGTCCGCTTTTGACCGCCTCAATGGTGGGGATCCGATCGTCGGTGGGGAGCATAAGGCTCCCACATCACACTCCTGATCTTATAAGGGTGTGGCCATAAATAGGTCAAGGACAGGGTGGGCCGGTCACTCATGGTCGTCCTTTGTGCATACGGAGAGGAGGTCTCCCTCTCTAGCTCATTGTCATTACCATCACTCCCTTTCTTACCATCGATCCCCCACTCCACCAAGGCACCGGCTAAGCCCACAGTCGATAGTTGGCCAAACCATCCTATACCAAGCGGATGCTGATCTTGTGGAGGAAATGAACATCCTTTGCTGGTAGTTCAATGGGATGCAATCTCAAAATATTGGGTGCGAAGCACTTTTGGATAACAAGAATGGTGAGCCATTTTCTGAGGAAATAATGAATACTTACATTCGCAGGCGATATGTCTTGCCGCCCATTGACAAGTATGATGGGAGTTCTAACCCATCTGATCACATCATTGCATTTAAATTCATCACCTATGCCGGTCAAATTTCCAGCCCAATGAAATGCCTGCTCTTTCCATCCACTCTCGAAAGACCGGCTTCTCGTTGGTTCATGCATCTATAAACGGACAACATCAGTTATTAGGCCTGCAGATACCAAGACTACGTTCTTTACTTCAAGACCTTATGTTATGATGGTTGGTGAACTAGGTAACATCAAACAGGGACCAGCAGAGAACTTACGATCGTATGTCGACCACTTCAACAAAGAATCCACCCGGGCTAGGGGTGCTGACATGAATAGCCTAGTCGTGGCCCTCTGCTCGGGGGCTAGGTATAAGTCCAGAATGTGGAACGAGCTTCAGAAGAAGCCGACTACGTATCTGACTGACTTTTATCAACGGGTGAATGACATAATGAGAATGAAATACACTGATCTTTCTGATAGCGACACTGAAACCCCGCATTCTACCCAGCTCGGTCCTCACAACAACACCGATCGTTGACCCAATGGTTGGCAAAACTACACTAAAAGGCAAGCCAAAGCCGGCTCTCAGTATAGGTCCAAGTATGCAAATTATGCTAATTTTAATAGGGATATGGAAACAATATATGTCATGAACTGGGACCAGAAGCAATTTCAAAGACCGAACACCCTAGAGTATATGAAGGGAGAAGTCCGGTAACTGCAAATACTATCAGTTCCACCAAATCAGTGAGTGTCGGGTGCTCAAATATGAAACCGAAAGGCTTATCCGAGAAAGGTTCTTCTAGAGTTTGTTTGTTATCAAGTATAATAAACAACCGAGACAAACAGCTGGCACCGCCCCAATAACCAAACAACAACATCGCAGTAATCACTAACATCTTGGCCATATGCAGAGGCCCGCATATAGCCGACAACGGCCGAAGGGTACAATACGGGTATCAGAGGGAAGTGGGATCGACCAGTAGGTATATTATTTAAAGCATTGAGCATTCAAAGCACCTAGGTTGGAATTACAGTAGCCTATCTATTTCACTACCAAGGACCGGGAGGAAATATCGTACCCTCATCACGATCCTATGGTCATTACTCTTGCAATGGCTAACTCAAACATGCATCAAGCCTTTGTGGATGGGGGCAACTTAGCCAATTCTTGTTCAAACATGTTTACAAAGCTCTCAAGCTTCCTGCCTCCTGCCTCACCCTCGCACTTTGCCAATATACGACTTTAGGGTGTGGGCATTGTTCTGATCGACACCACTTCGCTTATGAGAACCTTCGGCCAAGAGCCCCTTGCAACAAAGATCCATGTAAGCTTCATAGTGGTCGATTTCGTTTTCGCTTACAATCTTTTGGTAATATGACCGATACTTGCTGAATCAGATACCATCGTCAACTACAACCAGCTCGACATGAGGTTCCCTGTACATGGCAGGATCGGCAAGATCTAAGGAAATCAGTAGAAGGCTTGTGAGTGTTATGGAACCTACCTCAAATAAGCTAGAAGGGTGTCCTCATGCTTCAGGAAGAGTTTGCAACACTCAATAGCAAGTCACTGGAGAGAACCATCGAGCCGGTCAATACTCTGGTTCGTGCTGAGACCACCCTTGATTATGAAATATCAACATCAACCCCTTCTACCAGCAACAATCCACCTGAAAAAGTTGTGGAAATCAGCGACGTATCACCCAAGAGTACCCATGGGCCGAACAAAGCTCGGAGTCATGCCAGGATCGTCCTTGCCATTAAAGAAACAGTTGTCGATAGTGTGTCATCCGGTAGTATTCTAGAGCCCTATAATGCTTAAGGTTGTGCCAAGACCTCCCTCGGCTTCGAGGCTGCATCAACCGGCTGTGTGTCTCCCATAAATATCCTTGAGCCCATCAACTCCAAGGGTCATACCAGGATCGTCAACCACATTGAAAGCTGGAATGGCAGGAATCCTATATCCTTGGCCATTCCCCAAAGAATTAGGAAGCTCATCACTGCATGGAATGAGAAATTCTTTCTCCGTTGGTAGGGGGACATCCATCCTAGCAACTTCTCCCTTTGAACGTTGGCAGACTTATCTATGAGAGTCAGGGGCAACCTCATCACCCCAACTTGAGCACAAACGTCCTTCCAGGTTAAGGATATCAAAGAGTGCATGATCTACATGCTAGACCAATTTGACTTGGAAACAAGCTAAAATCTAGATGACGCCATGCTATATCCTCATATAGGCGACTCAAGCATTGAAGGTGGGTCAGCTACTCCATTGGAATCAATCTTCATAGACTATCCTGACCCCAATAAAGAAGTTCAAATCAACACAGAGTTCAGCCTAAAAATAAGGGAGGATCTGATTATTTTCTTATGGTAAAGCAAAGACATCTTCACAAAAGGGCATGCTAACATGACCGACATTGATCCTAAGGCAACTTTCCATGCACTCAACATTGATCTTAAGGCCACCCCCGTCCATCAAAAAGGCCAACCGCTTAACCCAAAAAGGCATTGAGCTCTCAAAGAATAGGTGGAGAAGCTATTGGCCAACGGCTTTATTCGGGAGGCAGAACATCTGGTCTGGGTAGCTAACTCGATACAAGTCAGAAAACCAAATGGGACTTAGAAAACTAGCATTGACTTCTCAGACCACAAAATAGCTTGCAACAAAGATAGTTTTCCTTTGCTTCGCATTGATCAGCTTGGTGATGCAACTAGTGGACATGAGCTCCTCACTTTCATGGATGCTTATTCTAGGTACAATCAGATTACAATGCATGGCAGGGACCAAGAGCACACCTCCATTATCGCAAATGTCAGTCCGTACTACTATTAGGTCATGCCTTTTGGTTTGCGAAATGTAAGCGCCACTTATTAGCATCTCATCAACTGTATATTCTATAAGCAGAACGACCTATCTATAGAAGTTTATGTAGATGACATGCTGGTGAAGTCTGAAAAGGCCGAGGGCATGTACAGAACCTAGCCGAGACTTTCACCATAATGTGCAATACAACATGAAGCTAAATCCAAAGAAGTGTTCCTTCACCATCCAGTTTGGTTAACTCCTCGGGACTTGCAGGTCCATATAACTATAAAGTAAGTCCAAAGCTTGAATGGGATGGTTATAGCATTAGGCTAGTTCATACCAAAGTCAACCGACATCGTCTCCTTTTCTTCGTCCTCACCAAGGAGGGAAAATCATTCACCTATAGCGATGAATGCACCAGGGCATTCTAGGAGCTGAAGCAGCACTTGGCCACTTCTCCAGTACTATCCAACCCCATCGACAAGGAGGATCTGTACCTGTATTTGGTAGTGTCTAACTATACGACCAGCGCTGCCCTAATCAAATAAGATGAAAAGTTTCAACAATTTGTTTATTTTGTCAGCTAGAGGTTGACTGACCCAGAAACAAGATATACGAAGCTTGAGAAGCTTTCCTTTTGTCTGCTCATGGTAGCTTGGAAACTCCAACCATACTTTCAGGCTCATCCCATCAAAGTTCCGACCAACCAACTTTTAAAGAAAGTGCTTAGCTGGCCAGATACAACCAATCGATAATTGAAGCGGTCTGTCGAACTTAGTCAACATCGCATCTTCTTTCAGCCTCATATTTCTATCAAAGGCCAAGCCATGATAGATTTCATTGACGAGTGTTCAATCTTAGACAATGGCAAAAAGGAGACTGTCACTAGCCATCAAGCATGACACCTATATGCGGATGGCAGCATCGAGTGAGAAAGGGCAAGGGCCACTATGATCCTAATTACACCTGAAGGAAGAAAATTATGTTTTGTGGTCCGCTTACTTTTAAGGCGGCCGATTATGAAGCAGAGTATGAAGCTGTCCTAGCCAACCTTGGGATATAAGGGATTTGCATGTGGAATCCATCCATGTATTCAGTGACTTATCATTAGTCTTCAATCAGATCGGCGAGCACTTTCATGTGAAGGGCAAGGCACTGGCCTTGCATACTGTCGAGGCTAAGAAGATAATTGACACCTTTGTCGAGTTCAAATTGGAGAAGATTCCTAGAGAGAAGAATACCAAGGTTGATCAACTAGCCAAGGCAGCAAGCAACCCGGAATAAGTCATTCCTTAGGTCCATTTAGAGATTCGAAGCACCCCTACTACAAGCTGGGGGCAACAACCATGGAAATAGATGCGCTATCTATGAACAATCGAATGGTTCCCCATGTCAAGTACTTAGCAAGTGAGGAACTTCTTGTCGATCAAAATGAAGCCAGGAAGGCACATTACTAGGCTCCCCATTAAATGATCATGGATGGAAAGCTCTACAAATAGAGGTACTCCACACCACTTCAGTGATGCATGTCTAAAGGTAAAGTCAACCAGATCCTCAAAGAGCTATATGAAGGATTTTGTGGGGATCATGCCGAGAGGCAAAGCCTAGAAAAAAGGCCGCTCGACAAGGCTACTTTTGGCCTACTACGATAAAGGATTCTATGGACTACGTGAAGAAATGCGACAGGTGTCGGTTGTTCTCTAAGATCCTCAAAGCCTCCTCTACCCTCCTTACTCTTATGACTTCTCCTTGACCGTTCGACATTTGGGGGATCGACTTAATTGGAAAGTTGCCTTATGCCAAAAGAGGGTATGACCATGCTATAATCACCATTGGCTACTTCACTAAATAGGTCACGGTCGAGCCCCTTACTGAAGTCACTGCTCCAAGATTCTAAACTTCGTAATCAAGAACATGGTCTACCCTTTCAGCCTACCAAAGAAAGTCATCACCAACAATGACACTCAATTTAAGGGCAGACTATTTCAAGACTTCTGCCCACAAAATGAAGTCGAGAAGTTCTTCTCCTTTGTTGCCCATCCTCAAGCTAAAGGTCAAGTCGAGGCTATCAACAAAACCATTAAGTCCATGCTCCAGAAACGCCTCATAAAAGCTAAGGGGAACTGGGCCGAAGAACTGCTACTCATTCATCTGTCCTATGGCACTTCCAGCCAAAATTCAATCGACTATGCTCCTTTATCACAGTCCTATGGGTACGAAGCCATGCTGCTCAAAAGAACTAGACGTCCCATCACCTCGGCGTCCAACCTTCGATCTTGAGCAAAACAATGAGCTACTCAAGTTCGGACTCAACATTGTAGAAGAATGGAAACCGAAGCCAAGCTTCGCACTAAATCCTACAAGAGAAAGATAGCCAAGCACTACAACTCAAGAGTAATGCTTCAGTAAATCATTTTCAATGACCTCGTCCTGGGCCAAATGTTCTTCAACTCAAAGAAACCAACTAAAGGAGTACTTGGCCCGAGCTAGGATGGGTCGTATATCATAAGCGTCGTCTTAAAAAATGGTGCTTAGTGTCTATCTCATCCGGATGGAACACACATTTCCCGCACTGGAACCCAATGCACCTCCGGGCTATCTCATATGAAAGTCAGACATAATTATAAGGATGTGTAATACATCTTTTATGAAGAATACATCGAACACTCTAGAGCCAACATTGTTAAACATATTCACCAAGGCCATCTAACGAAGGATGAGTTATTATGTGCTCATTAAATTGTTGGGGACTACCGACCTCTGCTGCCAAGGACGTGTGAGCCATGCTTCTCCCCTTACCAGTCGTCTATCCATGAGGATGAATTACTATGCATTCAACTACATGTCGGGGACTTCCACCTAGCGTTCAGGTTGGTGCCGGGTCCGTTTTCCACACTCAACTGGCAACGTGTCTCACAGGAGAACCTTCGAACAGCCCATGATATCCAATGAAGGACGAGTTATTATGTGCTTATTTACCTTGTTGGGGATTGCCGACCACTGCTACCAAGGATGTGCAAGCCATGCTCCTCTATTGGCTTATCGGCTATCCACGATGTTGAATAACCATGCATTTAATTCCTTTATGGGGACAACCACCCAAGGTCCAGGTTTGTGTTGGGCCCGTCTGCCACACTCAACCGACAACGTATCTCCCTGAAGAACCTTCTAAAAGCCTAGGCTGTCTATAACGACTCATATTTTACGTATTGAAGGATCATAAAATATTATTTTAAATTCATATGAGATTGTATGACTCTATAACTTTGGAAAATGCCTATTAGTGACATTTTCTATCTTTAGAATTTTATCGAACGATTTTACCCCTGAAAACTTGTAACAGCTATAGCTTTTGATGGAAGTTGAGTTAAAGTCTGCAACCGCTTTCGTTGAAAGATACGATTGTTTCCCTTTCCATAGAGTGGTCATAATAGCAATTTGGACTTTTTGGTTAAGAGATATGGCTATTTGTAGTATCCAACATAGTAATTTGGTTGTCCATGCTAGTCGGCCATTAAAACCGCAAGATAAGAAGTATCAAACTCATGATTTGGAGTTGGTGATGATAGTATTCGCTTTGAAGATATGGAGGCATTATTTGCTTGGGGAGAGATTCAAGTTGTACATGGACCACAAACCATAGAAGTATCTCTTTTCCCAGAAGCATCGTAACCTTCGTCAATAGTAATGGCTAGAGTTCCTGGCCTCCTATAACTTCGGCACTTTTCTATACACTTGGTAAAGGAAATGTAGTCACCGATGCTTTAACTAGGAGACATTCCAGCTTGAGAGTGATGTTTCTAGAGTGGAAGTAGTTGGAATTTATCGTTGGCTATGATTTTAGGCCATGATGTGAGTTAGAGCCGGAAGTGTTGGCTAGCCTGACAAACAAACCTACCTTGATTGAGCGGATCAGTACTAGTTAGAGGTAAGATGCTAGACTAGCAGATATCATGGCAGAGATAGAGGAAGTAGTAGAGTACGAGAAGATGAAGTAGTACGGGCTCGACGGTGATGGTTTACTCCATAAGAACGGGAGATTGTTTGTTCTTGATGTCGATGGGTTGAGGGATGAGATGCTATGAGAGTGCCATCATTTGAGATTAACTATACATCTCGACGGTAATAAAATGTACCGCGATATGAGGCAGACAATTTATTACGAAGGGATGAAGAATAATGTTGAGGCATTCATCTCGAAATGCATAAACTGTTAGTTGGTAAAGAAAGAGTAGAAGAAGCCGAATGGTTTACTTCAACCGCCCAAGGCACCCAAGCGGAAACAGGAACAAGTTTCAATGGACTTCATTGATGGATTACCAAAGACCGAAGGAGGGTATGATTGCATTTGGATCATAGTCGATAGACTGACAAAGAGTGCCCGATTCTTACGAGTCAAGTCTAGTATAACAACATCTAAATTGGTTGAGTTGCATGTGAACTGGGTCGTACGAGTCCATGGTGTGTTGAAGAGCATTTAGAGCGACCAAAACCCTTTGTTCTCTAGCGAGTTTTGGAAGAGCTTACAAGAGGCGTTATGGAACTGCATCTTAGTATAGCTTATCACCCACTAACTGATGGACAGATCTAGATGGTGAATCGTATCTTGGAGGATCTCTTGCGAGCTTGCATTCTCAATTTCGATGGCATGTGAGACCATCATTTGCACTTAGTAGAGTTTATATACAACAATGGTTTTTAGTCCAGCATCGGTATGGCACCATTTGAGGATTTATGGCCGACCGTGCAACATTCCTTTATGTTGGTGGGAAGCGGGCGAGAAACAGATACTTAGGCAAAATATGATCAGAGAGACTTCGAAAAAGATCAAGATCATTCAATAATGAATGAAACCTGCTTAGGATAGACAAAAGAGCTATGCTGATAGGAGAAGATGCGACTTAGAGTTCTCCGTCGGCGATATGGTGTTTGTCAAGATCTCTCCGTTGAAGAAAGTTGTTTGATTCAGTACTAAGGGGAAATTGGCATCGAGATTTGTTGGTCCTTTTTCAATACTTGAGAGGATTGGAAACCAGACTTACAGAGTTGACTTACCTCAGAAGATGGTAGGCATGCACGATGTGTTATAGATCTCCCATTTGTGGAAATTTGTGCATGACTCAGGCATGACAGTTAAACCAAATCAACTTAATGAGATTGAACCAGAAGCTTCGAGACCTCATAGGCATATAAGTATCATTGGACATGACATAAAGCAGCTTAGAAGGAAGTCACTAGAGCTAGTGAATGTTTGGTGTGGTCAGAGCGAAGACGATTGTACTTGAAAGATCGAGGAGAGCATGATGTCCATTTAGCCGGAGCTCTTTACTTGGTGAAACTTTTAGTTTATCGCAATTACTTTCACTTTTGATATCATATAGGTAGCTTAGTATCCTGCATGCTAGGGTAGGCATAGATATCATTTCTTGTTTATGTGTGCAGGTTTGATGTTTGATATGTTTGCTCGTGGATGTTAGGCATGCATGACAGTTATGTTTGATTTTACCTTAGTTGTGTTAGGGATTCCGGGGGCAAAATTCCTCAAGGGAGGAGAGAGCAACGACCCATATATTACATATCAGAGGATTGTAAAATATTATATTTAAATTAATATGAGGTCATATGACTCTATAACTTTGAAAAATGCCTAATGACATTTCCTATTTTTAGAATTTTATCGGACAATTTTACCTCTGAAAACTTATAATGACTATAACTTTTGGTAGATGTCAAATTAGCATCCGAGACCACTTCCATTGGAAAGATATAATAGTTTCCCTTTTCGTAGAGTGGCCATGATAGCAATTTGGACTTTATGGCTATTTGAAGTTTGGCAGTTTTTGGAGCAGCTTGGTGGATAATTAGTGAGATTGTGGAGAGGCCTAATAGCCTATTTCGAGTTTAGAGGCTATATTGGCTGAAACAAACATTCCCAAATCATTTCTACCATCTTCCAAATAGATCTAAGCATACATTAACTCATTCTTCACCCAAAACATTCTCTTTTCTCCTCCAAATCAAGTCTAAATCATAGACTAAGGGTATATTAGCAAGGGGATTGATTAGAGATCTTTAAATCTACATTTTTAGGGAATAAATATTCAGCCTTTGGTGTTCATTTTCGAATTTGTCTCAATTTACATGCAAAATTTGAATTTTGGAGGGTTTGTGAGTAATTTATCATTTTTCACCTTATTATATATATATATAGGTTTTAATATGTTTTGGATCCATTTTTGAAGTCAAAATTACGTTTTATTGCTGTTTTAAAATCCTACATATAGTAAAAAAAGTGTATAAATGGATTTTTTTGTGTTATAAACTTATTATCTAGATATGTGATTGCCTTGATATATGTTAGGCTATGTTGTAGACCCGTTGTATGATGATTGCTATGATTGGTTGTGTGATTTAAATGTTTGAATGTTGTTTGGTGCATGTATGGTGTTTGCTCGTATGCTTATATGGTCGAAAACACTCATCGGAGTGAACTAGAGGTAGGAACAGTGAAATTTGACTTTGATGGATAGGCTCAAGGATGTTAAGAGTATATCGTTGCTTACACAATGCACAAGGATCCAAGAACGAAGCGTAGCAGGTAAATCGTGTCCAGACCTTCCTATAGTAGATTACCTTGGGCTTTTGCGAATGTGGGCCTGATTTTGCTAGCCTTACAAAGTGGCATGGATTCAAGCACCATTGAAGTTAGGATTTTAATTGATTCCCTGGTTTGGGATTGTGGCATATGAATTATCATATATCCAATGCATATGAGTAATGGTGAGGATTGTTTGATGGATGATAAATTTGCCATGGTTGTTTGTCACTCTAGGTGTCACATGATGTAGGTATTTTCGACTGTATACCTAGATACTGGACATTGTACTTTGATTATGTTACGCTTATATGGAAATGGTTGTAGGTTATCATATATCAACTATTATGTGCTGACTTCTTGGATGTAGGGTTCGGTCAATTATGGTTCTTCATAGCCTATGCCCCTATTTACTATATACGATTTTTATAGTATATTTGAGAAGATATATCACTCACACCAGGCTGTCGGCTGACCCGAGGTTTTATGTTTTGCTTCTTATTATCTCGAGTATTCTTAAATGAGTAAATTAGGGATAACATATTTGGATAGCGCATGGAGTTGTATGAAGTACAAGCAAGAGGTTGCAGTATTGGGCTGGTTAGTATCAAAGTCAATAGAACGTTGTCTCCCTTTCTTCGACCTCATCAAGAAGGGAAATTCATTCACCTAGAACGATGAATGCGCTAGAGCATTCTAGGAGCTGAAGCAGCATTTGGCCACTTCTCCAATACCATCCAAGCCTATTGACGAGGAGGATCTGTACCTGTATTGGCAGTGTCTAACCAGGCGACTAATGTAGCCCTGATCAAATAAGATGAAAAGGTTCAACGGTTGGTTTATTATGTCAACAAGAGGTTGACCAGCCCAGAAACAAAATATACGAAGCTAGAGAAGCTTGTCTGTTTCCTGCATATAGTAGACCGGAAACTCAGACCATACTTTCAGGCTCATCCCATCCTGACCAACCGGCCTCTAAAGTAATTCCCACTACGCCACAAAGTGAATCAGACAGCAGCGATCACACCACATAAGGTAGATTTGTTTTTATCCCAATATTTACCACTGTTTCACACAACACTCGAAAAAACCATCTGTTGTGTGTCATACCCCGTGAAATCATTGTTCTATTGAGATTTCATCCATGAGATTCAGACAACATTTTATCTGTTGTCTGATTGAAATTATCAAAAATTTCATTTTGGGTCCTTATCAAAATTTTGGTTTCCCTCTTAATGTTGCCTAGATTATTTCATGGTCGCGTTCTTTCAATTATTTCCCCCTCTTTCTTTCATTTCTAGAAGAAAAAAAGGCGTTCGCTCCTTTAATTATTTTCCTCACCACCTTCGCCTATCCCTCCTCCTAGCCATCGTCTGCCGCCGAACCTAGCCTTCTCCAATCCCGTCGATGTTCTTCGATAAACTTAGGGTTTCCTAATCAGAGCCACCTCTTTCATCTTCATTCTGAAATTAGGGTTTCATGAAAGTCGTTACTTGAAAGTTAAGCTTCGAATCACCTTGCTCCCTTCCTTATAGATTGCATACTTTGATTTACTGACTATTGATGGTTGCGACTCCTCCTTGTCGAGTGTTCTTTTATTGATATTGGTATGATTTATGCCCCTTTTGATTTATATCGTTCTCTGGCCGATTATGATTTGGGCTTCTTATATAGGAATGTATTTCCTAAATATGCGAATATATGATTCGATCTGAATTTTTCAAATTATTTTTCTCGGCTGTCGATTTATGTTTGAACGCTCTTGATGATTTTTTATTCTTGAATTTTTTCTTTTATTTTCGTTTGCTAATTTTATTGCTATGTTGGACCTTATTTTTTCCTATGTTGCCTGAATATGTGCTCTTGACTTCATGTTTGAGTAATTCGATTGCTATGTTGGACCTTGTTGTCCAAGGCAATGTTGACTGGAACTGCCTTGTTCAAGGCAGTGCACTTCAACACTGAACATATATTGCATATATACATGTATACATGTGTCTATATGTGTGTGTGTGTGTGTGTGTGTGTGTGTGTTGCTCACTATACTTATACTTGAACTTACGTGCTTGTGCACTTTCATGTGCTTGTGCCTTTACTTGTTTGTGCATTTTCATGTGCTTATGCCTTTACTTCATGTTGTTCTGTTTGATTACTTTTATGTGCTTTGGTTTCTTATATAGATTTTCATATGCACTTTCATGTGCTTATGCCTTTACTTTATGTTCTGTTTACTAATTCGATGGTTTGAACTACCTGTTGATCACTATGTACATATATACATGTATATACATATGTGTATATGTGTATATTAGTTATGCTATCTTGGTTCATCCATGTTAATACATGCATACATGTATGTGTTCTATGGTTTAGTCTTGTTCTATGTTTTAGCCTGGAAATGATACGTGTTCACATGTTGTGTTGTTGTCCGCACTTTATTTTTATTTGGATTAGTACTTTGCAGTAAATTCAACTATCGGTCGAGGTAAAGTTGTGCACTTTGATTCCAATATCTTCTATGTATATACATACATACATACATACATACATACGTACGTACGTACGTACGTATGTATGTATGTATGTATGTATGTGTGAATGTTGGTTGTTCAAATTTATGGTTAGTGTTAGTGTCTTGTTCAATTTTGTAGCACTTGTTCAATTTGTTCCGTGTCCAATTTGTGGCACATGTTCAAGGCAGTGATGTGAAGTTGTTAGTGACATGGACTTATTATTATTCAATTTGTGGCACTTGTTCAATTACTGACATGTTTGAACCTATGAGTGTGGTTTAACTCTTTTATATGCTGCCAATTTTTTTTGGTGACTTTGAAGCTTTGTTTGATGGTGCTTTGATGGGGTATTGCTTTGGTTTGATGGTGCACTGCCATTGCCCTGTTCAAGGAAGTGCACACCGGCACTTTTGATCTTTTTTATCTTTGTTGGTCCATGTTGTTGAATTGTTGAAACTTATTTTTGCTTTGAATTTCCATGTATATACATATATATGTATATCTAGTGAATGTTAGTGGTTAATATGGTTTGTGCACTTTCATGTGCTTGTGCCTCTACTTGTTTGTGTTCAATTTTGTGGCACTTGTTCAATTTGTGCCTTGTTCAATTTTTGGCACTTGTTCAATTTGTGCCTTGTTCAATTTGTGGCAATTGTTCAAGGCAGTGATATGAAATTGTTAGTGATATGGACTCATTATTATTCAATTTTGTGGCACTTATTCAATTACTGACATGTTTGAACCTATGAGTCTGGTTTAACTCTTTTATATGCTGTAAATTTTGTTTTGTATCTTTGAAGCTTTGTTTGATGGGGCTTTGCTTTAGTTTGATGGTGCACTGCCACTGCCCTGTTCAAGGCAGTGCACACTGGCACTTTTTGATCTTTGTGATCTTTGTTGGTCCATGTTGTTGAACTGTTGAAACTTGTTTTTGCTTTGAATTTCCATGTATATACATACATATGTTTGTATATATAGTGAATGTTGGTGGTTAATCCGGTTTGTGCACTTTCATATGCTTGTGCCTTTACTTGTTTGTGCAACAATCCGTGAGATTTAATCGATGCCTGGCCTTGTGATATTCACAGTGACACACTGTGCATATCATAAGTTGTCCGTGCACATATATATTTGTCTCTGTCTAAAACATGAAGAGAAAACAAACACGAGAACCGAGGCAATATTAATATTCAAATTCAATTTAATTATGCAATTTAGGTTTGTTTCCTTTTCCATTTTACTATGTTATTCATTTGACATGTATCAGAGATGGCTGGATACAAGCTGGAGCAAGCAAATCAAGATCAACACATCAAAAATAAACTCGAGTAAGTGTGAATGAGTAAAAAAAAGGTTATATATGGAGTGTAGAGAAAAGTTGTATATATGAAAGTGATAATGAAAGTTGTATTGCATTCGAATTTGATTTGAAATAAAATATTTGTTTAAATAAAATTGCGATTCATTTATTTCATTATGCAAATATACTATAAATGTAATCGGTATGCATATCAGTCGATATATATATATATATATATGTTGTATTATGTGAAATTCTAGAAATGATTCCATCGTCTGATGCGTTTTTTCCCATAGTGTCCTTAGCTGACCAGATACAACCGATCGGCTATTGATGTGGTCAATTGAACTTAGGCAACATCACATCTCCTTTCAGCCTCACACTTCAATCAAGGGCCAAGCCATGTGATATTTCATTTACGAGTGTTCAAACACGGATAACGACAAAGAGGAGACTGTCACTAGCCAGTGAGCTTGGCACCTATATGTGGGCGGTGCATCAGGTGAGAAGGGGAAGGGGTCGGTATGGTCCTTATTATAGCCAAAGAAAGAGAATTATGTTTTGCAGTCCACCTTACTTTTAAGGCGACCAATAATGAAGCTGTCTCGATTAGCCTCGGGATGGCAAGGGAATAACACGTGGAATTCATCCATGTATTCAACAACTCATCGTTAGCCATCAATAAGATTAGCGTGCACTTTCAACTGAAGGACAAGGCACTAGCGTTGTATGTTGCCAAGGCCAAGAAGATATTGTACGTTGCCGAGGCTAAGAAGATAATTGGCACCTTTCTCGAGTTCAAGTTGGAGAAGATACCCAAAGAGAAGAACGCCATGGCCGATCAATTGGATAAGGCAGCGAGCAACCCAGAAGAAGTCACTCCTTGGTTCCCTTTAGAGATTCAAGGCATCCTTACTATGAGCCGGGTAGCAACCAAGGAAATAAACGCACTATTCATCGACAGTTGAATGATTCCCATTGTTAGGTACCTAGCAAGTGAGGAAATTCCGACCGACCAAAAGGAAGCCAGGAAAATCCTCTACCGGGCTCCCTAAATGATCATGGATGGGGAGCTTTACAAATAGTGGTACTCTACACCACTTTAGCGGTCCATGTATGAAGACGAAGCCAATCGGACCCTAGAAGAGCTATATGAAAGATTTTGTGGGGATCACACTGAGAGGCAAAGCCCAACAAAAAAGATCGCTCGACACGGCTATTATTGGCCTAGTATAATAAAGGATTCTATGGACTATGTGAAGAAATGCGACCAGTGTCAGCGGTTCTCCAAGATCCCTAGAGCCTGTCCTATCCTCCTTACTCCTATGACTTCCCTATGGTCGTTCGAAATGTGGGGGATCGACTTAATCAGAAAGTTGCCTAATGTTAAGGATATAACCACACTACAATCACCGTCAACTACTTTACTAAATGGGTGGCGACAGAGCTCCTCACTAGGGTTACCACCCCTAAGGTTCTGAATTTCGTTATCAAGAACATGGTCTGCCTTTTCGGCCTACCAAAGAAGGTCATCACCAAAAACAACACTCAATTTGAGAGCAACATATTTCAAGACTTATGTTCAAAGAATGGAATTGAGAAGTGCTTCTCTTTTGTTGCCCACCCTCAAGTTAATGGTTAAGTCAAGGATGTCAACAAGACTATCGAGTCCACGACTAAGAAACACCTCACAAAAGCTAAGGGGAACTGGGCCAAAGAATCGTTGTTCTTCCTTTTGTCCTATCGCACTTTTAGCTGAACTTCAACCGACTATACTTCTTTTTCGCTATCCTATTGGTACAAAGTCATGCTGTTTAATGAATTAGGCATCCCATCATGTCCGACCTTCGATCTCGAGCAAAACAGCGAGCTACTGAAGCTCGAACATGACACTGTAGAAGAATGGAGAACCGAAGCCGAGCTCCGCACTGAAGCCTACAAAAGAAATGTTTCAAAGCACTACAACTCATGAGTAAAGCTCTGGCAATTCATTCTCGGTGACCTAGTCCTGCACCGGGTGTTCTCCAACACAAAGAACACAATCAAAGGAGTACTTGGCCCGAACTGGAAGGGGTCATATGTCATAAGCACTATCTTAACAAATGTTGCTTACCTCCTCTCTCACCTGGATGGGACTTACATTTCTTGCACTTGGAACCTAATGCACCTCCAGGCTATCACATATGATAGTCAGACTAAATTGTAAGGCTGTGTAATACATTACATAGAAGGCTCTAGAGTCAACATTGTTAAATACATTCACCAAAGCTATCTAATAAAGGATGAGCCACTATACGCTCATTTACCTTATTGGAGATTGTCGACCTCTGCTGCCAAGGATGTGTGAACCATGCTCCTCCCCTTGTCGATCGGATATCCATGAGAATGAATTACTGTGCATTCATTTCCTTGTCGGGGACTGCCACCTAGCGTTCAGGTTGGTGCCAAGCCCGTCTTCCACACTCAATTGGCAACGTGTTTCCATAGAGAACCTTCAAACAGCCTAGGCTATTCAACGAAGGTTGAGTTGTTATGTGCCTATTTACCTTGTTAGGGATTGTCAACCATTGCTACCAAGGACATGCAATCCTTGCTCCTCTTCTTCCCGGTCGGCTATCCATGGTGATGAATAACCGTATATTCACTTCCTTGTCGGGAACTGCTACCCAATGTTAAGGTTTGTGCTAGGCCTATCTGCTACACTTAGATTATAACGCGTCTCCCTGGAGAACCTTTGAACAGTTCAGACTATCTAACGAAGGATGAATCCTTATATGCTCCTCTTCCACTCTCAACTGCCAATGTGTTACCCTAAAGAACCTTCGCACCGTCTACTCATTCTTTCAATGTATCACCTGAGAATAACCTTCAAGCCACTCAATGTTTAGGTTCTTGCTAGGACCTCTTGACAAAAAACAACAAAAGTAAGCATGGCTATTATATGCTAGCTTTGACACCTAATAAACAACCATATTACATAGTCAATGCTTGCGTTTGAGTCCATTAATCAGCACAGCCTATCAACCACAACAAGTTTATCAAATCAAGACTATCAGCTACTCAAAGCATGCCTCCTAACAAGCTAAGCACAAAAAACAAGAGTGGATACAACCATTAAATATTTTGACCAATTTCAACAAAAATCAACTTTGTTCATTTCCAATATTGTGGGGGCACATAGCCCGCCCAACTAGGCTTATAAAAAAAGGAAGGAAAAATATATACAAGGATGGCTCCTAATCCGGCTGACTTGAGGAGTCAATCTGCTCCCTGGTCAAAACGGCCAGCACGACCTCCCCAACCGCCTCTATTTCAGCCAGAACTTTAGCCCTGGTCACTACAAATATTTCAATATATAGGATGCTTAGGGAGATGGGAAGATCATAATTTTCCCTGAGCAGGACCTTGATCATATAGGTCAGTTGGTTCTACCACACGTCCTCCTCTTATTGCCTGCCAGCCTCCACATCCTCGGTTGATTTGCATTCTATGTTATGCTGGGTCAGGTTCCTCTCGGGCTCCTCCAGCTTCTCCTACATGGTTCAACCATCTCTTGCAAAAATTGGATGCATATTCAAGGATATAAAGTGGGTTCCAAACCAAAGTGCCACTTATTAGCTAGACCTAAAAGGTATATTCTAAATTTTATTTGTTTTTATAGATGTAATATACTTATCACAATTTTATATATACATATTTTGCCTCACCTTGATATAGAAATAGTAATATAATTCAATAACTTATTATATGATTTGATCTGTTTTAACTTGATAAATTTAAACCAAAGTTTATATATGCACAAAAGAATGCTTTGGGTTATGAATCTATGTCTTAAAATTACCTATAGTAATATTCTAAACATATTATATAATTTATCGACTTAAATGTTTTTGGTTGAAATTTTGATCAATCCTAAATATAGGGATTGTTGTATCTTATTTGATTTGATGTATGGAATTTTGGTTTTATTATATTTTGATTGGAGTTTTTTTAATTTTTGTGCTAAAACTTCATTTGTGTGTGTGTGTGTATAAATTTATGTGTATATATGTATATGTATGTATGTATGTGTGTATTTGCAAGTACATCAGAAATGTTTAATATAATATGGATGTATATTTTTGAATCATTTGGAAATTATATTAGCTTAATCTTTATATATATATATATATATGTTTATGTGTATGTGGGTGTATGTACATATATTTAAAAATTCTATTTATATTTTCTATTGTTAAGGCATGTATTTTAGAAATAATTTTTTCTTTCATAATTTATTTTTTCTTGAACAGTTTAAAATTGAGGCATTGATATATATATATATATAAATAGCAAATATATACACGGTAGATATAAATCCTAATAGCTACAAATGTATATATTGACCATTATTGTTTGTTGCTTCTTTCTTTCTAGACCTATTTCTGTAACATATCATCCCTTATATATTGAATATGTGTAGTATTAATTAAATGTTTGCAAAAATGGAAAGGTGAAATCAATGAACGATTCCCATTTTATCTCTTTCCTTTTAGATCTTGATGTGATTGTATCCCAATATAATTTCATGTTTGTTCGTATTCTTAAATACCAAACAATTACATTCACTATATGTTTCATAAATTTTTCACGCCTTTTAAAATTTGAAATATTTGTTTTAGTCATACCCTATTCAAATTTCACAATTAAATAACATAGATTTAATTAATTAGGAATAAGATAATATTAATAAAAAGTGATTTTATTAATAGAAACTAGATTGGATCTAATGAAACCAATTAAATTTCATATCCCCACTATGATCCCAATAAGGATTTTTTTTTAAATCCACTCATTTCACCCCTTTCGAAATAGATTGGATTCCTTCATGAAGGAACGGGGCTGGTCTGCAATGGGTGATATAGGTAGATTTCAAATTATTTTTCCCTATTTTGGATTATAGTAGGCCTATGAATTCTAATGGTTTACATTAGATACAACCTAGTAATTAAATAAAATCATATTTTATTTAAACTTATGTCACTTTTATAAATTAATCGTATTAATTAATTCAATTAAATGTGAAAAAATGGTATTCAATGGTACCAAAAGCTCTCTTCTCTCCCAAATCCACTCCTTCCTCTTCAATCTCCATGAAAAGATCCTATGCCCAAGTTGCCAAATCTCCTTTATAACAAATCAAGTCCATACCTACTCATTCTAAAATCTGTTTCCCACCTTGGATTTAATGCTAGCAGAATTTGCAATATTTTTTCCGACATGGATACACATCTCACTTTGCCAAAGAATGTCGAGAACCCATAAGATGTTTTTGGTGTGGCTACTTTGGCCATAAACGAGTCTCTTGCTTATAAAAGTCGAAGCGAAAATTGAACCTTCGGCACCCAAATTCCTCCACAACAAGCAACCATGGTATTCATTTTGTATACAAAATTAGGATGCTGAAACAGATTCTACTTGATGGGCTTTGGAATGATCGGGAAGCTGGCATTAAGTTATGGGAATCTTTATTGCACCACTTTAACTTTGTTTTAAATGCCAAAAAATAAACAAGGGATGCTAGTGTGGAAACTAAGGATGCGACACATAAAGAGGAAATAAATGGCTGTGTGATTTATGGATCTAATAAATGGTCGGGGATGGTTTTGGTTGTTGACAATATGCTTGAAAAATTACTTCATAAAGGATTTTCATAAACCTATCTACTTCAAGATCTAATTCCTTTGGACTCGTCGGTTGGTACCTCATTGCAACAACATTTGAATATGCATTTTTAAATCCTACAAAGAAGATTGTTGTTGCAAAACCAATAGTAGATACATTAAATTGCTTCAACACTTCTAACAAGTTCTCAATGCTGGAGAATTTTGTTGATGAGGACGAGGCACTACTTGATGCAAAGAATTGAGGCATGGGATCCCATGTAATATATAATTTAGTGGTGAGAGTTTCAATGTCGATAAGTCAATTTCTAAAGTGGAATCGATTATTGCACATAGGATAGGATTGGTGTTTAAGTGTGGAGCACTTGAGCCTGAGAGTTTGGTGAGAAAACTAGGTATGATTGGTGTACCGAATGTTGGGGACATGAGTATAATGGAAAATGGAGATGGCAAAAGTATGGCTGGTGGTGTAGCGAATAAAGTGGCTACTCCATGTGTGTCCAATAAGAGAGATACATGCAAGTCAGGGGATGAAAGGAAGGATGGTAGGATGGCTTCATATTTAACATATGGTGACTCGATGGTGGTAAGGGTGAGTGCACTGAAATTAAGGTTGATTTAGTTCTTGAGAATGACATAGAGGATGGAATGGTATAATACTCCAATAATTTGAGAATAATATAACAATGATATTAAATGGATTAAATTATTAAATACTCTTATTTAAATTGAGGAAGGGGAAAAATGGTCCTTTTTTGAAAATTTAAATTTGATAACAAGACTTGCACAATTGCGACCGACTCGTTTTTATGATCATAACTGTTTATACGTTTGTTCAATTTGGAGGGTGTGAAACATATACAGAGGAACTAATAGCAAAGTGAAAAATCTGGCATGTATGTTGGCATACATGAAATGATATGTTGACATACATCCAGTCATCACACATATGTAACATACATCCAGGGAAATGTCGACATACATCCAACCATTGCATTTATGTCAACATACATCCAAGAATATGTCGACATATTGGTGGAAGTTTTAGTTTTTTAATATTTGAATTAAAGAGGTTTAGTTAACTTAAAACTTAGGTGGGAATGGTTATTTACCTGATTTAACACTATAAAAGGCCCATTTTGGACGAGAAAATAACATACTTCTCTCTTTTCACCATCATTCTTCCTCTTCTATTTCATAACTTTAAAGTGGTATAACTTCCTCGATTTTCAATGAATTTTGGCGATCTAGCCATCAAAACGATCGTGGAAATGAGTATTCGTCCATATAAGCGATTCATTCCTTACTTATGAGCATTTTAAGAGATTTTGTAAGTGATTCAATCCTTACTTGCGATATAATACATCGATAGTATCATGATGATGATTTGATGTTTATAATATAAGTTATTAAACATTAATACTGGAAAAGGGATTAAATCTTGGGTTTGGGTAGAAATAGGATAAAAAGCAAGTAAAATCAACATATATGAATATATTTATAATATGACTGATTCTTTCTATAACCACCATATAATCTTTGGTAACACTTTAATGATGATTTGTAACCTGTATACAAAGGAAACTAAAAGATTTATCCTTGAACTAAATAAACATCAAACACAAGAAGGACTAAACTTTAAACTGAAATACATAAAATAAGATGCACTAAGCATGGAAGTATGCATTAACATTTACTATTGTATAAAGAGGGATTGATATATTTGCTTTGCGATAGAATTGTTTGATGTCGATATGAACAGTACCTATGGTGGAAGTGGGCGACCTAGGATACAATGCTCCTATATAGTGCTTCTGCGTGCCATAAGGAGGCCGGATGGTAATTGACCCTATAGAGCCTCGAGATAGTCTAGGGTGTGAGTTTAATTTTGTTCGAAAAAGGATGTTAAGCATTCCTACAGGGCCTCGAGCTAGTTTAGGACATGAGTCCATTAGGTGGATGATGGCAATACAATCCAATAGGGCCTCGGGGTAGTCCCGGATGTATTTACCTACAAGTTAGATATCCAATGGTGGTATGATCTTGTATGGCCTCGGGCTAATCTAGGACATATCTACTTACACGTTAAACACTGATCATATTATAGTAGTATCTTTGAAACATATATGGAGTAGGCATGACTCATTTACTCAGACATATGTCTGACCCACTCCTGTTTTTCCCTTTTTTTATATTATTAGGTTGATGGAGCCTTGGAGTCATGTTGGAGCATGTGATGAGGAACTATACACACACACATTATATACATTGTAAATAAATGACTTGATTTGACTTATGCAGCTTGGATTTGTATTATAAAGAATTATGTATATGACAATGTTGATACACTATCGTGTTATATGGATTGATGGTTATTGTTACATTATATATTTTTAAAGGAGAATGAGTGGTCCTCCTTAGAAGGAGAGCACTCATGTAATTTTATTATACACAGAAAAATAAGGAACTTCAAACAAGCCTGGTAGGTAGAGAAACCCCCTGCATAATGCTAATGGAAAAAATAAAAAAAACCTAACTAGACATACTATAAAAAACAATAGTATTACCAAACCCTGAACAAAAGAAAAAGAAACAAAACACATTGACACCAAGTAAGCAGACTATATCCTCTAGTAAGAGATAGAAAAATAAGACAACAGGTCTATATATACCTAACCATGGAGCAAAAATGAGTAATCAACATAGCAATAGCCCAACCATCTAGTAACTAAGGAAGACCAGAGAACAAAGCCTATCCATGCAATCAAGCATCCATGGGCAGACCGTTTTAAGCTACCAGGTCTAAGGCTACCACCTAAACTAGAATATCTCATTCAAAAATGTGCATAGCACACACATGTATCAAAATTATAAACATATATGTGTGGGAGGATTAAAGACAACAATGATAGTTAAAAAAGATTAAGTTATCGATCAAGAGCAAATTGTTCGAAGAGTTGACTTCGTTAAAAGATTGTAAATGTCATTGTTTATTCCCACTACGTGCCCCCAATTGAAGCTTAAATTTACTTTCATGAAATTTATTAGACTTTTTACATTTTTAGAAAAACCTTGAAATAAGTCTTGTTAGCCAATTTATAGCTAGGATTAGTTATCCAATTATACATAAACATCACGATTGCATAATAAGAGGAGTGTTAAGTTTGTTAAATGTTCTTTGGTACCTTTCAAACCATATATACCAACATATAAAAGTGAAGATGGTATCAAATAAAATTCTATAATCTTTATGCCATTGGAATCTAAGATTATACAAGTACTTGTCATGACTAAGGTCAGTGTTGATCAAGGTTAAGTCATAGATTTTTAGAGAGTTAACAAGAATTGAACTGGTTATAGGACAGTTGTAGTAGTGGTGCATTATGTTTTCTAGTTCTAAATTACAAAATGCATAGTTTTTATCTATGAGCAAATTCTTTTTCTTTAAGAATTCGATAGTATTTAGTTTTATGTGAAGGATTAACCATGTGTGTAACTTTATCTTACGAGGAGCGTTAAC
Organism: Allium fistulosum; assembly: GCA_030737815.1. Classification (NCBI taxonomy): domain Eukaryota; kingdom Viridiplantae; phylum Streptophyta; class Magnoliopsida; order Asparagales; family Amaryllidaceae; genus Allium; species Allium fistulosum. The sequence goes on from CM060902.1 coordinate 465,331,951, forward strand.
TTTCCAAATGGCTTTGAACATGTTTGGTCCCTAAGAAGTTTAGAAACTTGTACGTCGAGTTTGGGGAGTAGATTCCACTTTTACCCCAACACCAAATTTTATTGTCCCTTTTGTTGTGAAAGCTATAGTATTCTTATTTGGTACAAAGTAAGATAAATGGGTCTAATGTAGTGTCTTCAAGGGCATAGATTAATGTAAGACTCCATAGAAAATCGTTTCGAGGTTTGTCGACCTTAGAGTTATATAGTTTTTAAAATTACGAATATTAAATAGTTCTTTAAACTCAACTTTAAGTGGTATAGCGGAGATCCAACTATCATGCTAAAATGAAGTGTTGTCCTGAATGAACTATGTTGTTGACCCGAGGTTAAAATATTCTGGTTTTTCAAGATGGATTTCCAAAGTGAAACATCTTTTTGTGGTTAGGAGCGAGGAGGTGCATCTTTTATGTTCTATCATAATATTGATTTGAAATAATTTCTTTCCACAAACGTATTTCATTATCATTATTGAATTTTCAGAGCCAGTTACCTAGAAGGGAAACATTGAGTTGTGCAGGTTTATAATTCCTAACCTCCCATCCTATTTGGATTTGCAAACCATTTCCCAATTAACCAGACAGTTAATGGTACTACATGAGTTATCCCCGTTCCCAAAGAAGTTTCTTCTGATTTTATCTATTTTGTCAACGACCCATTAAGGAAAAAGATAAAATGACATCCGGTAAATCGGTAGAGTCGACAAGGTGGAGTTGATAAGAACAATTCTCCAAGCTATAAATAAAAACCTATAGTTCCAGTTTAAAAGTTTTCTATTAATTTTATCAATCATTATATGCCAGTCTTCCTTCTTTACTTTGAACGTCTGACCAAAAACCCTAAGTATTGTATAGAAAGCCTAATAATTTCACAATTAAGAATATTAGACACAAGAGTTTGACATTTTCAACATCATTGAGGATTATGACAAACTCTTGTCAAAGTTAATATTAAGCCCTAATAGCATTTTAAAAGTATATAAAACTAGTTTAAGTGCTGCAATGTGATGGGGGTAGATGTAAGGTAAAAGGAATGGCGTCGTCATCAAATTTCAAGTTTGACAATCCCTCACTAGTGATCTCATTCCCTACACTACCTAGAACCCCATTAGAAATCGATAATTTTATGATCTGAGAGAATACATCCGTTGCTAGACTGAATAATAAAGGCGATAAAAGGTTGCCTAGTTTAAGACTGTGTTTAGATTGAACTTTATTTCCTAAAAAGGCATTGACCGTAATACTAAAGTTCCAAGTTTTTAATAATGACATAATAAAACTAACCCATCAAGTGCTAAAGCCCTTAGCTAATAAAAGGTCTTTTATAAACACCCAATCAACACAATCAAAAGATTTAGCAGAGTCTAGTTTTAACATGGCACAAATGATATTATTTATACAACAATAATTTACAAATTATTGGACGACTACGACCCCATCTGTGATGTTTCTACCCTTTATGAAAGCGGTTATTTATTTTATTACTCAATCTATTAGTTAAGAACTTAGAGATAATTTTGACCGAACGGTTTATCAATAAGATAAGCCTAAAACCTTTGGGTTATATTGCACTAACTTTCTTATGAAGAAGGATTATGTTGGTGAATCTAAATCTTCCTAATAGTAAATTACTATTGTAAAACTCGTTAAACACGCTAATTACACTATATTTTACAATGTGCCAAAATTACTTATAAAATATTTAGGGAAACGATCCAGTCAGGGTGATTTATCATTAATGTTGAACCAAAAAATGACACAACACCCTAAAACAAACTAAAATAAAGAGATCTAGCAAAATAAAGTAAGAAAGACGGAGAACAAGGGTTCAACAAATATGAGGCCTACGCCAACTTTAGTCTTATTTCTTATAATTTTGGTCACAAGAACAAGGGTTCTACTGATCTAATAGCCTTGAATAGCAAATAGTAACTTTCTTTGTGGCTATGGTCATGTAGAGAAAAAGGGTGAAGAAGATTAAGTGCCCCAAGACATTTTTGAGTTGCCATATGCTTGCTATTTACAGAGAAATCGTCTAACAGAATCGCCAAATCTTGATATACCAAGTCTAACTTTAGATTTGTGGACGTATGAGAGGTAGAAAAGGTTCCCTAGCCAACAATATCATCTCTGTACTGACTAGAAGCCATTGGTATCGATCTGATTTTGTGGTGGCAAGTGGTACCATCTTCTTCTACTTGGTCCCTTACCTTTGATCCATTAAGCTCCGAGCACTTTTCCTTAGAAACCAAGTTGTTGCTGAGAGGTTCTGACATCTCTAGTACTTGTCTTTTTTCCTTTAGAGCTTCCTTGGATTTGTTCATCTACTCCTTTAGAAATGGACCCCATTACGACCTCTTTCATTATCAATCTATAAGCCATAGCTCTAGTGTTCCATAAGGGGCTCCAAAAGAGGTCGGTACCAACATGTTTTCTTAGTTCTTCTTGCACTCTAAACTCTTGAACTCGTTTCCAATGTCCTCTCAAGCATATCTCCAAGCCCTTGAACTATTCCATCTTCATACTGACATCCGGATTCAATTGACAGCCACTTGGTCCAAAATCCGGTTAACACTCTCCTCCAGAGAATGCTTCTATTGGAAACAATGCATGCTCAGGAAAAAGACAAGCGTCGGCCATCATCTACACAAGTCAGTTGGTTATCCAAGAGTTGCAAAAAAATGTTGTTTCTATTCCATGGATATCCATTTGGTTGCTTTAAATAATAGATTCATGCTAAGGATAAAATCTACACTTCGAAGATCATTCCAAGCCTCAGCCAGGTACGTATTCTTTCCTTTTCTCTTTCCTCTTCTTTTCTTTTGGATTTGGATTCAAAATTGATGTCGGTATCGACCACTATTGGTTAGTATAGAGATGAATTAGTAAGTCGGCTTAACTCATGTTCCAACACTTAGAGAATTTCATCCACGCTTTCATAATCTCGTCTTTTGCTTTTGCCTTAGACCCTCGACCTTTCCCTGTGATCCTATTCCTTTGGTGTCCACTGCTCGCCAACAACTTCATTAGACCGCGACCACTTCCTTAAAGTCGTCACCACCTTTAGATCTATTCTTTAATCGCCGCCGACTTCTCTAAAGAGATCGCCACCGATCTCTTCAACCTGATACTCAGATCCGATTATACTAAGGATTGGTTGTTGTTGTTTCATATTATAGTTATGACTACGATCGTCGATAATCGTGTCTGGAGTTCATCCACAGCCAATAACTGGCCTGAAATTGTTGATTAGTAATCACCCCTTGTTTTGGTCCTTTAACCATTTGCAAGCAATCCATATTTTTATGCTAGTCCTAAGCACATCCTGAAGTTGACAGTGCAATGACCGGGCCTTTATTTGCCCCACATCAATCCCGAGTATCCCATGCTCTTGCCTTGGGCTCTCCCTAGTTTTGCCATAGACTGTCCTTTTGCACACTCCAAGAACTAAGTGTACACTCCTATGGCATGTGGTTGCTCACTAATTACCATTTCCAAGTCCAATAAGACGGTTCTTTTCTAAAGAACAGTCATGTCGAACACCCTCTGACATCCAAATAATTCCATTTCACAACACATTCAATCACCGCACTTTCTGTGTTCTTGAAAAGAACATTCCACCTCGCTCTACACAGCGGTTCCGTTCTTGATTATTCGATGATAATGGGTAATATCCGATGCACAATTCCATCGTACGACGTGGCTTATTTTCCAACATGTGTGGGCTATCTACACAGAATGGTCCATTTGTTATGTAGAGTACACATGACCCCTATTGTATACATTGACACCTTAAATTTCCCCAGTTGACATTTAGAATTCGATTGGTCAACACATGTCGACATTCGTTGGATTTTGGGTGCTAGTCATACGGGTTCATATTTAAAATAGAATTTTGAAATAAAACACACCTAACCATGTTCAATATTGAGTTCTCCTATCCAAAATGACACACCATTCTCCTAGATTCAATGTTGGCATTGGGCCGTCAACTCCTCCTGAAGCCCAGTCTACCACAGTTCAAGCCTCAACTTTTAGGCATGCTGGTCCTAGACGCTTGATCGCTACTGGGTTACAGAGGATGATCATTCCAGCAAAATCAATCCAAGACCAGCCTCTTCCTATTGACATTTAATTAGTAGGCTTAAGAGTTTTGAATGGCCCTTTTGAAAAAATGCCGACGGTTTTAACTACCAAATCACTCTGGACCATATGTCGGTAGTATGTAATTCCTGAAGGTGATGTCCTTCTCCCAACACAAAATCAACGAGCGCAAAATCCTCAATTGAGCTATACAGCTTTCAACAAGTACATGTGCTTATGTGGCATTGTACCGCCCTTCAATCCATTCCTCTGAATGTTCCTCCAAGAGCTTGGGCTTGCTCCAACTCAAATTCACCCCAACGGATATGCCTTGCTGAGTTCCCTATACGTCTTGTTCATGAATCATTTTTAGCAACCACCAACTTTCAAAGAGCTAACACACATCCTCAATTTCAAGCAATGGAGCGAATCTCCCTCGTATATGATTATCGAAGCCGAGTGCAGGTGTAAGCTATAACATCCCCCTACTTGTAGGTCCAAAACTAACGGCTACGGATGCTGCAGTCATCCATAGTTATTAATTTTCGGCGACCAAATATGGCGGTGCTAGATTCATTGATACACAGATCACAAGAATATGAAAAAAAATTAACAATTCAAAAACACATATCCACATTCCATTCAAAACATTTTATGTTCATTACATAATCCCAAAAACTTTAACCACGTTCAACAAAATATAATTATTACACATACGCCAAGAGCGATATATGAAGATGCCCCCTTAGTTGATCAGAGTTTATAGTAATGCTAATAAATATGCCTTTACATCCAAATACACAGCGGAAAAAGAAAACTCTAACTAACTAACTACCTCCTGCATGCCTCCGGAAGCTTTATTCGTCTAAGAAGAGAACCTGGAATCCTTAAATCTCAAACTACTCAAAATCAATTGAGTACCCGAGAGTTTAAGGGGAAAACAAAAACTTCGAGTCAGACATAAAGCATGGTATGAATAATAATCTAACATCTCAATCCTTTTAGATATCTTGGGAGACCACGCCACTTAGCGGAACGGGTTTTCCACTCACCAGTACCTAAGAACCTTTATAAAACTGTATACTGTGCTCCTGCATCCACAATGGTTAAAACATACATTTCAAAATATTATGATGATATGCGTATATAAAAACAATTTGGATTTCCCATCCCTAGTTAACATTTGACACCCTGTCATAATTTATAGTTTCTAGGGTCACAATTAACCTAATAGTTTTCATGGATTTGCTAATAACTTTTTCCTTACACATGGACACCCTGTCCTATTTCATAGTTTTCATGGGATCAAAAGAACCTATAGGCCCCTGCCAGTTAACTTAATTAATTCAGGGATCCCCTTGAACCTATTAGTCATTCCAATAACTTTTCCCTTACCTTAGTTTTCGTGGATTTACTAGGAACCTATGGATTTATCCAGTAACTCACTTATCATCCTAGTTTTCATGGGTTGACTAGGAAACTACTGATGCTTCCATTAACTCCTTTCTTACCCTAGTTTTCATGGGTTGACTAGGAACCTATTGACTGATGTCAATTCTTAATCCGGATATAATTTCATGGGTTCACTACAAACCGATTAGCCCATGCCAACCTACCCTAATACATAGTTTTCATGGGTCTACTATGAACCTGTTGGTTACCTCCAATAACTACATAATTGTAGTTTTCATGGGTTTACTATGAACCTATCTTCCGAACAACTTCAAGGTCTACGCATCCTATACGTTGGTGTCCCTGACTCACTGGATGCAATTCTACTCATTCAGGAGTTTAATCAAATTATATTCACTATTGGGTTAACTTAGCTGGTTCTTCTACCCCTTTTATCCCCAAAATACAGTTATGGGTTCTTTATCAAGTGAATATATTCATATTTAAAGAAGCAAACAAAAAATTTAACAATACCACTCCTGTGGGTTTATGGTCCTTGAAATACAATTCATATAAAACATAGTTAATCCCTTTAACTTATATTTTTATCAAGGCAATACTACTTCAAATTTCCATACTTTAAGTCCTTTCAAAAACTCCTTTATTTAGCCATAGGTTTTTCCCTTAAAATTTGAGTTTGGGTGTTAAAACCTTTCGACACCTTCAAAACCTTTTTTCGACCTCATTGGATGACCTCATTCGAAAGCATAAAAATCTATCATTGAAACACTAGGCTCCTTCCTTTCGAATACTTTAAAACATCTCTTTCGAAACCTTTCGACCGTATTAAAGTATTATCATATAAGTATAGAAGCATAGCTTCGTAACCATTTGAAAGTACCCTTTCGAAACCATTGAAAGTCCCCCTCTCGGAAGCATTGGGTTTATACTTAAAAGATCATTTTGGGTCAAAGTGAACCTAGGCGAAAGCATCTCTTTCGAAACCATTCTTTAATTCAAAAAGTATTGGGGAAGTTTGATGGTGTCAAAACCATCCTTTCGAAAGCTTTAGACAATCTGGGTAAAATAATTGAAGATTAGCTTCGAAACCCCTTCTGAAACTGTTGCCTTCGAAACCCCTAACCCCTTCCGAAAGCATTAGGAAGTGGCTTATATTTATAAAAACAACTGAACGTTTCGACAACATTGATGTCTTCAAGGCCATTGGAAGGTCATCAATTTACAGAAGGGTTACGAGTTGGTCGAAACTACCCCTTCCAAAAGCTTTAAACAAAATCTAAGTAACTCCTTCGGAAGCTACTTCTTTAAAACATAGGCGGCGGCTCTCTTTCGAAAGCCTCTTTGAAATACCCTTTCAAAAGCTTTTGTTTCGACTACTTCGAAACCCATTTCTAAACAGGCAAGCGCTTTTCTTTTTAAAAAAATAAAACAAAGGAAACAACCCCTTCGAAAGCTACCTCTCGACACCCTACCTTCTGCCTTTCTCCAATCCACTACATACCATCAGAATGATACCATGTGTATTGGTTTAATGATTTCGACCTAGAAGGTTTCGACTAGGTTGGAAGTGAAAGGTCTTGGTCGAAAGATCCTTCTAAAGAAGGTGGAACCCCTTTTTCTGAGCAAAAAGGCCGTTTTTACCAAATAAAGTAATCTTTTTGTAACAAACTTGCCTACTTGTAAATAATTGATTGGTTTGTCTTAAACTTTCAAATAATTTGGCTAATATTTGCCGCATTTTCTCTGATCTAAAAACATGATAACTTTTAACAATTAAGCCTTTTCTATTAACAAAACAATTAAATCATTTAGGTCCTCCTTTCAAAATAATTTAATTTCCATACGAAATCACCTAGTAAAAATCCCCAAAAATTCCAAAAATTCACTTTAATCATATTATCTAACACATCAAAATTCTAGACCCAAAATCTTAATATATTTTCCAAAATAAATTTATAAACCTAAATAACCATATTTTCCTTTGAAAATTCATAATTAATTCCCCGCGGCTTGGAAAAATACAAAAATTGAAACCCAACTCCAAAATCATGTTTTCCACAATATAAAATTTTTCCATGGCTTTTAAAAATCATTTTATCTCGGTTTTGCCCTAAAACCGTATATATTTCATTTTCAACAATCTTGTTTAAACTAAACAAATTATAAATTAAGCATATCATCATCCATATATCATAAAACGAATTTATCCATTAAATCCAAAACCATATGATTATAAAATCAAAATAGAGATGTAGTGATTATTATTCACCTTAGATTGGGTAAGGAAATTGAAGATTGATTGAGATTGATTTCTTCTAGCTTGAATCCTAAGATTTACTTGAATTTCTCTTCTCTTCTATCTTCCTAATGGTCGGCCTTGCTCTTTCTTACAGTTATAATTTTACTTGTGATAAAATGAACGTGTATGGTCTAAAGAAAATGGTATAAGGGTAGAGAATGTGGGCGGCAATTACCCTAATGCCCTTATATTTATTTAGCTAACACTTAACCATTTATAAGTTCATTTAATTTAAATAAGCACGACCACTACCTATTTATTAATCAACCTCAATCTCCTTATCTGTATTATTCTATTTAATTTATTCTAATAAAATCTCCCGAATAATGTCAATAAAAATTACGGGTGTTACAGGCTCCCCTCCTTAAAAAATTTCATTCTCAAAATTTAGTAAGGACTAACTAGCAACATAGCAATCATCTGTAACAACTCCTAACATCCATACTGGCCTACCCAACTAGCAACTAATCTATATAAATCTAATATAGACATACCATCAAAGTAGATCAGGATAAACATCTTGAATCATGTCCTCTGTCTTTTAAGTGCAGTTCTTCTCGTTGTCGCTCCACTGAAATTTCACCAACTTGACTGTCTTGTTCCTCAATCTCTTTTCATCTCTTGCTACAACTCGAACTGGTTGTCTAACAAAAGTCAAATCAGGCTCTACTACTATGTCCAACAACTCTGTCTGAGGAATAGTAGCCTCTGGATCATGAACAAACTTGCGAGGATGAGACACACGGAATACATTATGGACACCTATCAAACTGCTCGGCAACTCTACTCTGTACGCGAGCTTTCCAATCCTTTCTATAATCTGGAATGGTCCAACATATCTCAGGGCCAACTTTCTTGATTTTCCAAACCGTACCACACCTTTCATCGGTGATACTTTAATGAAAACCATGTCTCCCACTGAGAACTCTAGGTCTTTACGCCTCTTATCTGTGTAACTCTTCTGCCTGGATTGAACTTCCTTCATCCATCCTCGGATTAACTCAACCTTTTCTGATGCCACTCTAACCATATTCGGACCTAAGAACAATTTGTCTCCTGCCTCCAACCAACATGCTGGCGATTTTCATGGCCTTCCATACAAAGCTTCAAAAGGTGCCATTCCTATACTAGTCCGATAACTATTATTATAGGAAAACTCAATCAAATGTAGGTAATCCTCCCAAGATCCACCAAAGTCCAGTGCACAAGCTCTCAATAAATCCTAGAGTACCTTATTGACTCTCTCTGTCTGCCCATCTATCTGTAGGTGATATGATGTACTCATCTTGAGCTTGGTACCTAATACCTCTTGTAGACTCCTCCAAAATTCGCTAGTAAATAATGCATCTCTGTCGCTGACTATGCTACTAGGAATCCCATGAAGTCTAACTATGTTCTTCATGAACAACTTAGCCAAAACTGGTGCCGTCCTAGTCGACTTTACTGGAATGAAATGGGCATTTTTGGTCAACCTGTCCACAATAACCCATACTCTCATTTCTTCTGCTTGACCTTGGCGACCCATCTATGAAATCCATGGATATCGAATCCTATTTCCATACGGGAATCTCTAAAGGCTGAAGTAACCCACTCGGCTTCTGATGTTCGGCCTTCACTTGCTGACAGTTTACACACTGCCTAACCCACAAGCCACTCTCTTCATGCCTTCCCAATAGAAGCTCCTCTTCGTATCTTGATACATATTGATCCCTCCAGGATGAATCATAAACTTCGATCGATGACATTCTTCCAAAACTTCCCTCCTTAAGTTCTCTACATCCAAAACGCATAATCGTCCCTTCTTTCTCAACTATTCTCTTTGGTCAAGACTAAAATCCTTTAGGTCATCAATCTCTGATCCTATCTCAAGCCTTCTAATCCTTTCGGCTAAAACTGGATCCTCTTTATGCTTAGAAGCTATCCTCTCGATCAACACTGGTCGAACTTCTAAACAAGATAACATGGCAGTACCCTGACTAGAACTTGCAATAGATCTCAACTGTACACCACAACTGACCAGGGCTTCTAGATCCTTCCATTCTGGCAACATCGCTAACACCACTGTTATCCCGCCTTTTGGTAAGGCCATGACACCAAGGAATTGACTGAAAATCCAAGACAGTCCATCCCGAAGATCGGTTATACGCAGGTTCGCTATGGATACTGGTAAATCTGGTCCAGGTCCGGATCGAGTTACAATTGATGTAGCACGACAAACAAAGCTATGAAAGCCAACTTTCCAAATTTCAAGTCAATCCGAGTTCGTATACTCAAGATATGATCGATGCAACTCAAGCGATCACATTGTTCATATCCATTAAGCAACCAGGAAAAAACCTCGTTCGTATCGATCTGTTCGAATCCATCGGGCGCACATAGCTTCGTATCGATTAGGGGATCACAAGTTCATATCCATAGAAAGCGGCGTTCTTTGCATCCATCATCTCCAACTTGTTCGTATCGATCAACCAACGTCCACTTCATATCCATCGAAACCTTACAAAGCCGCTACTTCGTATCGATCGGCCAGTGATCGATACGAACAGAGCAGTGACGATCGATACGAACAGAGCAGTTACAATCGATAAGAACAGAGCTAAACTGGGTCGATACGAACAAGGCGCATCCATAATATAGACTCGGTCGCTCGGCATAAAATGTGGATCGATCCTAAAAGCAAGCGCCACGTCATCAGACATCACATGCAGAACCATCGATACGAAACTATCGATACGATTTCGGCAGCCTTCGAAAAACCCAAACTTGCATCGATCATAACTCAAAATCTACAAGTCCAAATGCCACAAAATTTTCACAGGAGCTTGCGTACATCCTCAAGAATGATCATGATCGATCTCGACTCGATTGGACAAAATATTGATCGATACGAAATTCGTTCGTATCAATCACGGATCGAGTGCAAATGGCGTAGGATCGATCGTGTGGGCCCACCCACGCGAGAGAAGAAGTCTCTCGAGATCTAAGTGAGATATTTTTAGCCTACGCCTATAAATAGCAGCTCTAGACCTACAAAAAAGGGACTTTTGGCTCTTCTATGTCCAGACTCTGCCGAAGCCACTGTTGTACTCAAGTTTTACTGTTGTAATTCATTGTAACCAGCAAGCAAAAGTTAATAAAAGTTAACCATTTCATAGTGGACGTAAGCCATATGCCGAACCACTCTAAATCTATGTGTTCCTGTGCGCTCTTGTTTATTTTTGGTGTGTTTATTAGATCTGCCTCCTTTTTCATTTGTATTCTTCATTTTATCTCTTCAAACACATCCGAAGGGTGTTGTGCCCAATTTTGGTACTAACACTTTGGTGCTTTCACTGAGAAAACCTAGTTTTTCTCCTGCTCGTTGGATCTATTATCGATATCGGATTGCATAAATCTAAGAAGAAGATCCAGATTTCAAGTTTAAAGTTCTTCCGTCCTATTCAGATTTGCATCAAGTCTAGGAAAGAGCTTCGCTACCCATCATGGTTAACACTAGGACCACCTCAACTGCCATAGATCCAAAGGGATGGGACAAACAGAACCCCGTACAACTACCTCCTATTGATCAGAATATTGCCGGACCATTAGATCTGCAAGGCCCTGTCACCAGGGAATAATTTCAATTGCTAATGTAAGAGCTTACTCAAAGCCCCCAACAGCTTACTCAGCAACTGCGAGCCAACACAAAACCGACGAACCAACTAAACCGTCAAAGACGAAGGAGATCCAAAAGGGATCAGGCTTCCTATTCATCCACCGAAAGTTCAGCCTCTTCATATTTTAATCATAGATCCACGCGCTCGCGACTGGACGGAAGTTACACACAGGCCACCGGGCATCAACACACATTGAATCTTGGGCAACTGAGAGTTGGCCCGTCAACCAGCCATCAGACTGGACCCTCCTCCCAAGGAGGTGCTGCCCCATATCACCTTACCAACAACTGCACTACCACTGCTACTGATTTGGGAGTTGATGCTCGGAACCGAACGGATCCGACCCACCGCCAACGCAACCATACTCCTGAGCCTTATGTCCTTGAAGACATAGAACCAAGGAGGCGAAACATGGACCGTCGACCGTGACCGGCCCCTCCTCGCATTGTGAAACCCGACTACACCTTGGTCCAAAATGCTCAAAATGTCCAGATGTCGGACATCTCGACAATGATCCATCAAATGATACGTGAAAGTCAGGGTCTTACTAATGACGACTGGGGAATCTCCCGGAGTCATACCCCTTTTACTGATGAAATACTCTACGCTAAACCACCCCGGTGATTCAGGATGCTAACTTTACCCGTTTACGAAAGGAGCTCTGATCCTAATAAACATAACTTGAAGTATGAATGGTTAATGAATGCTGCATGAGCCAATCATGCGGTTAAATGCCAAAGCTTCCCGATTTCCCTAGGGGCATAACAACTGTGTAGTTTACCCGTTTACCACCTCGATCTATCTCTTGTTTTGACCAGTTGGCAACAAAGTTTATTGAGCTATTTTGCATGCATGTCGCCAGGCCGAAAGATGTTAATACTTTGTCTAGTGTCACTCAAGCTCATGGAGAGACACTCAGACGTTATCTGGAGAGATTTCATGCTACATGCACTGAAATTAGTAACCCCAATGATAATTCGATTCTGATGGCACCGACTAAGGGGATCGACCCCGACTCCGAGTTCGAAAACTGGTTGGTCGGAAAACCCCCTGCGTCATTGGACCATTTCTATTCCAAGGCAGCCTTGTTCTTGAGAAGAGAGGATGTGAAACAGTCTAGGAAAAAGGACGACGTAGGGCCCAGTGTAGAAGGGATCCAGAGCAATGTTGCTGTTAAACAAACTAGAGAGAGCTCTGGAAAGGTGCAACTGAATATACAAAATAAACAGAATCAACAGAAAGGCAATGGAAACCAAAACAAGAAACGAGATCAGAATCATAGGCCACGACGTAGGGCTCCCATGTTTGATAATTATACCTCTTTGAATACGTCGTTGGAAAATGTGTATTTACAGACCTACAATACTTTTTAGTATAAGAAACTTGGTCCGAAACAATCATCGTAAAAACACATCCAGACAGGGAAGTTTAGTAGATTCCATGAGAGCTATGGCCATAACACAAATGAATGCCGTCATTTGCAGGATATCATTGAAAAGTTGATACGTGAGAGAAAGTTGGAGCAGTTTGTGCAGGCGCCGTAGTCCGGAGGTGCGGGCCCATCGAATCAGAACCATATGCAAAATCAGACAAGACAGGAGGAACCCGCTCGTACCAGCGGGAGGTTGGTGATAAATACTGTTAAGGGTGGTCCTCATCCAGCAGACCGAAGCTGGAAGGAAATGGAGTCGTATGCCAGCTCTATTAGGCATGCGAGCTTAGAATGTTGTAGTAGTTTGGAAGATGGGGCTCCGACCAAGCAATAGAAAACGATGACCGACGACATCGTGTTTCGAGACCGAGATGCTGATATAGTCGAAGCCCCAACCATTGATCCACTTGTCATTTCAACCCAAATAGGTCCTTCTTGGATGAAGAGGATCCTGGTGGACAGTGGAAGCTCAGTAAATATATTGCTTAAACGAGCTTATGAACAGATGAAAATGGAAACAAAGGATCTGAGGTCTTATCAGTACCGTATCCCCGGCTTCAATGGAAGCACGACAATACCCACTGCGATGGTGGAGCTACCAGTGGAATTGGGAACTGCAGAATGCCAAAGAGTAGCCTTAACGAGAAAGTAGCAGCACTGAGCAGGTTCATCTCAAAATCCACTGACAAATGCATCCCTTCTTCGGCCTGATCAGAAAAGGGAAACGAAACTTCGAATGGACTACGAAATGTAAAGGCGCATTCCGAGCACTAGTTCAACATCTTTCTACACCACTCGTTCTGTCAAAGCCTATTGATCATGAAAGGTTGTACATTTACTTGGCAGTGTCAGAGAACGCTATCAGTGCTGCCCTAATTCAGGAGGAAGATCAGATACAACGGCCCGTATATTACATTAGCAAGCGACTGACCGGGGTAGAGAGAAATTATCCAAAGCTGGAAAAATTAGCTTATTATCTTGTTATTGCCTCGAGGAAGCTCCATCTGTATTTTCAGGCTCATCCCATCGTTGTCTACACCGACCAGCCGTTACGACAGGTCCTTACGCGACCTGAGATGTTTGGAAGGTTGCTTAAGTGGAATATCGAGCTAAGTCAGTTTGACATTACTTACACTCCAAGACGAGCCATTCAGGGACAAGTCCTGGCAGATTTCATAGCTGAATTCACTATCCCGGAGGACTTGTCCGAAACCAGTGAATCTCCCAAGTATATTTGGAAGCTGCATATTGATGGTGCATCAAATGACCGTTGCTCAGGTGCTGGGGTTGTACTTGAAACTCCTGAAGGTCGATCTATATGCTATGCTTTAAAGTTAGATTTTCATGCAACCAACAACGAAGCCGAATATGAAGCCCTGCTTGCCGAATTGAAACTCGCCAGAGATTTAAGAGTCATTTCCGTGGAGATTTATTATGATTCGCAATTGGTCGTATGTCAAGTTCAGGGGGAGTACCAAGCCAAAGATCGAAGACTGGCTGCTTACCTTGCTCAGGTTCAGGAGATATTGAATTAGTTCGATTATTATGCCATTTATTACATACCCCGAGAGCGGAATCAGAAAGCCGATTCGTTAGCAAAGTTAGCCAGTACAGGTGACGCACAACAAATGGGAATCGTTCTCGTGGAAACCTTATCTTCCCCGAGCATCGATCAAATGGAAACATATTGGGTATTTGAGGTCATTCCCGATAAGGAGTCATGAATGACTCCATTCAGAAGTTATCTCGAGCATGGGACCCTGCCAGAGCGCAGGAGTGAAAAGAGACAAGTTCTTCGAAAAGCTTCGCGGTTCACCATTCAGAATGGAGTCATGTATAGAAGAGGATACTTTGTTCCTTTGCTCTGGTATATCGCTCACGATGAGATCAAACGAGTATTGCATGATGTACACGAAGGAGAATGTGGCGATCACACCGGGGGGGGGGGGGCAAGCTCTTGCTAACAAAGTGCTCCGATATGGGTACTATTGGCCGACCGTAAATCGCGACGCATCGGATTACGCCAGAAAATATGACAAATGTCAGAAGCACGCTCGAATTCCAAGAGCCCCACCTACCGAAATAACTCAGATGGTCAGTCCATGGCCGTTTGCAGTATGGGGCATCGACATTATTGGCTCTCTACCTCTAGCCAAAGGTGGTGTGAAGTACGCCATCGTAGCAGATCACTTTACCAAGTGGGCGGAAGCTGAACCCCTTGCTACAATCACAACAAAGAAAGTGATCAACTTTGTAGTGCGTAACATCATCTGCCGATTTGGTCTCCCACATACCATTATCACAGACAACGGAGCTCAGTTCGACAGTGTTGAATTTAAGAATTTCTGTCAAAGGTTCCACATCCAGAAGAAATTCTCTGCAGTTGCACATCCTCAAGCGAATGGACAAGTTGAAGCCGTTAATAAAGTTATAAAGTCTATTCTGAACAAACGACTGGAAAAGGCCGGGGGCAAATGGGTCGATGAACTTCCTATGGCTTTGTGGGCTTACCGAACAACCCACAAGTCTGCAACCGGCCACACTCCATTCTCTCTTTCCTATGGTTTAGAAGCCATTATTCCAGTCGAATTAGAAGTGCCTTCTCATCGTGTGACATACTATGATCCAAAGACAAATGCTATACTACTTGCCGAATCTTTGGATTTATTGGATGAGAAGCGTGAAGAGGCTGATTTGAGGGCAGCCACATATCGAAGTCGAGTTGCCCAGTTATACAATGCCAAGGTCCGACCCCGAACCTTTGAACTCGGTGATCTCATCCTCAAGAAAATTTACCCGGTCCCTTCACATATGAAGCCAGCCTGGGAAGGGCCGTATGTTATTGAATGAAAGCTGACGGTCTCACTCTTCCAAGAGCCTGGAACAGTGAGAGTCTTCGTCGCTACTACACATGACAAGCTCTGTTTATTTATTCAGTCTATTTTTCATTTGCAATTTGTTTATGCATTTCGAAATTTGAATTTGTAATAAGGCAACTGACTTTGCCATATTTTCTTATTTCAGCAATAAAATGCAATCTCTTCGAGCCAGAACTGTGATTTATTCGAAATACATCATATGACCATCACTATGCACGGATAGCTAAGTTCCACCGTACGGTGGGATTTATTCAAATAGGGAGTAACTGTGATACGACCGGTTACTCGCTAAGTGAAACCCGAGCTCGGGGACAAGTCATCACACCGAAGCCAAAAGAGGATTGATACATGACAATTCTCTAACTAACTCCAGATTCCCGGAGTTTGAACTGGAGTATAGACTTACGGATACGGCCTCGAAGAGGGTGGAACCGTCCACCCAACGAGTTCGCCCGTATTAAAACCAAGTTCGAGGAGGATGGACCCATCCGTCTAACGACCTCGCTTGTTAACTCAGGGTGGATATGAGTCGACCATCCACGATCCTGATAAATCCATCGTTCCCGAAGTGCGAACAAAATCCTAAAGCCTAAACAGATGTGACTGACCATCTGTCGGATAACTCCAGATTCCCGGAGTGTGAACTGGAGTATAAACATAAACTAACTCCGGATTCCCAGAGTGCGAACCGGAGTGTCAACACCAACCAACTTCAGATTCCCGAAGTGCGAACTAGGGTGCAAACGTCAACTAACTCTGGATTCCTAGAGTGTGAACCAGGGTATCGACAGCAATTAACTCTAAGTCCCTGGAGCGTGGATTGGGGTATAAACTTCGACTAACTCTAAATCCCCAGAGAGTGGATTGGAGTTTAGACAGAAACCGGATGCAAATCGATTATCCATAAGCCAACTCTGAATCCCCGGAGTGCGGTCAGAGTATAAACATCGAATTACTCTAAATCCCCATAGTGTGAATTGGAGTATAAACGCAAACCGGGTGTGACTGATCACCCGTGACAATAACTTAAGTCCCCAGAGCAAGGACGTATCTAAAAAACCTTATGCAGGTATGGCAAACCACCGATCTACAAGTGCAATCCCAAGAGTGTGGATGCGATCACCGATAGACGAGCAAGTGTAATTCGACCACCTGAACTCGTCCTGTTTCAATTCTACTTCAGCGAAGTTTAGCTCGATATATTAAAGGCAATCAACGATTGTTAATCAATCTTTTTAATTTCTCCCCGAACCTGGGGGCAGAACTTAAGTATCAGCCACTGATTAGGATGATGCAATATCGAAATTCGACTTAGCGCTCGATCGCGATCCAAAATCATGACTCTGGAACTTAGCAATTAAACCTGGGTCTGGTTTAAAGGCTAAAAATTCATAAGTGAGTTGAATGAAAGTTCAAACATTGAAGCACTTTAACAAAGGAACACAAATCGAGCTGAAGACAAAATGAAATTTTATTTCAATTATTCTTTGGAAGAAAAAAGGTAAGTACAAAACTATACCAAAAGTCCTACTAGCGGGGGTCGAATCCGCATATATACACGGCCTACAAAAAGAAAACAAAAGTAGACTCCTGTCTATCTACCAAAAATGAACCAAAGAGACATGTCTATTCTTACTTCTTTCTCGGCTTCTTCTTCGGCGTCGACCCGCTGGATTTGCCGCTTGGTTTCCTTTTCGAACCTTTGCCTTTTGGCGGCCGATCTCCAGTTGGGGGCATTATATCAACTTCCTCCTCCAAACTCAAGTGAATAGGAATGTTTCCCGAAGGTGGAGTCGGAGGAATAGGATCAGTGTTAGCGGGCGGAGGAGGCACACTTGTACCAAAGGCCGTCCTTCCCAGGGAGATCATCTACAAGGAGGCTGGGCCAGGTCCCGCCATTCCGCCTCCAAAGCCACTGCCCCGCGCAGCTGCCTCCATCTCAGTATTGATTTCGGCTATAATCTCCTCTTCATGAAGTGTTTGCGCATTGCCGGGGACGCTCGCAGTTGAGGCCGAAGAACTAGTCATTGGTGTGCTTCCACCCATGACGAACGACAAATAGGCAAAGGGGTCTCTGTGATGACCGAGAAGTTCCTCCATCATCTGCTCATCAAAAGTAAGTGTGCTTCCCTGTGCTCCGTCAATTGGTGCCATGGTCGTTATGGTAGCCGCTTCTGTTATGATGGCCTCCTGCGCATGATGTGATTCTTGAGTTGTAGGAGGCATGACCGATGTGGCTCTTATCACTGGGTAAAAACAAAGGAAGGACTGTTAGTAATTATTTCAAGTGACGCTTCCAATTTTGGATAAGCATAAAAAATGTTTAGAGTACCTTTCTCAGTTTGGCTCGCGGGTGGCGGAACAACTTCAGAGACTTGCTCGCGAGCTGGAGATAACTACGGTTGATCCGGGTTATAAGCAGGAACGGGCTGAGGATCAACCGCAGGTGTGGATCCAGGCTGAGTTGGCGCAAGAGTTTTAGAACTTATATCGTGGTGCCCGACACCAGAGCCTTCTCCAACCTTCAAGTGTTGAGCGCCAAGTTTCTCCTTTACATATGAGATCGTCGTATCGTGGAGAACTTTCCATTCATCCTCGTTCAACACCCGGTTCTCGAGCTTGAAATCATCAACCGATTCCGCTTGTTGTCCAGTTTTCTCATCCTGCACCAACCGGCCCCAAGCGTTATACAGGTGCGTTGGATAATTGTCGAGCCAGGTTAGATCCTTGTACTTCAGTACTCTGGCATTATACGTATCATAAGATCGTCAATACCGGCCTCTAACCTGGCCTCTGCCATCTTAACTTCCTTCTCAACCTTGGCCTCAGCCTCCCGAACTTTAAGTACGGCCGCATCCTTTTTGTCCCGGAGCACCACCACTTGTTCGCACGCCTCCTGGGTTGTTTTGTTTGCGTCGTCCTTTTCCTTGATGATTTAAGAAAATTTGGCTTTAAGCACGTTAAGTTGCTTCAACGTAGCATCCCTTTCAGCTGTGACAGTGGTGTTCCGGTGGCATATCTCCTCGACCAATGCGAAATGCGTTTGTCACATCCTTTCCATGGATTGATTAGCCTCGTCAGGTTTCTTGGTGGCCTCTATTTTAGATTTGCGGGAAGACTCGGCTTCATTGTTTAGCACTTGGATTATACGGTCCTTTTGGGCGAGGTCGGTTTCTAACTTTTCTATTGTTCTTTCTCGCTCAAAAGCCATCGCTGATGCTTTGCCGGCAGTTTTCATCCACTCTCGATACTGGGTATATATGTCGTGAATGTAATCGTGCATAGTCTGCTCCGCCTCAGCTGGAATTCTCTTCAAATGCAGAGGGAAGACGAAGCCATCGAAACAGATGTCAGGGAAGTCTTTCTTCAACTGGGCGATTCTGATCGCTCCTTCCCCAGTAGGCTTAGTGTTGGGTGTGTTTTCACTAGACCAGTATTACCGAACCAAGATGAGGGAAGCCTACACCCGAACCAACTCTGCTTCCTCCTACAGCCGAACCAACTCCACTTCCCTGCATAGCCGAACCAACTCTGCTTCCACCTACAGCCGAACCAACTCCACTTCCCTGCATAGCCGAACCAACCCTGCTTCCACCATAGCCGAACCAACCCTGCTTCCACCATAGTCGAACCAACTCTGCTTCCACCTACAGCCGAATCAACTCCAAAATAGCATTACCGAACCAAAACCAATCTCACTCACCACCGGACCAAGTTCCACCGGACCAAGGCATTCCGGACCAACTTTGCCAAGCCAGATTGCACCAGCCCAGGCCCACCATCAGCTATACACATCCAAGACCCCTACCTCCAGCCTCACTCTATAAATAGAGGGGTATGGGTACAACAATGGGGGACAGGTTTGAGAGCTCAAGCACGGATAGAACTTTCAAACAACTTTCATATACTTGTATCAAAGCTTTGTACTTGTAATCTGAACAAGAAAAGGAGAAATAATATATAAAGTGGACGTAGGCACATTCTGGCTGAACCACTATAAATCTGTGTGTCTTTTACAGTTTAGTCCCTGCTTTTTACATATTTGCATAAATCATCCAGATCACTAAAAACAATATAAAATCAACTAAATCATAGGACTTGGAGGTGTTTGCCCATTTTTTGTGCAAACATTTTTGGTGCTTTCACTGAGAGCGCTGAACCTCGGACTTCAGCTTCTCCCACTTAACTTTCTTCCTATCAGCGTCACACATTGCTTGGAAGACATGCCTCCCAAGCAGAAGAAAGATGTTAACAAAGGAAAAAACATCGCAACCAGCAGTCTTCCAGATCTAGTGGTCACAGATCAAGTAAATCGTCCCATTCCAGCAGCAGTGCCAAATGAAGGTCAGGAAAATCCGACAACCCCTGCCATAGAACAACCGGCAGTAATTACTTGGGCAGATCTAGACAGGGTTGTGGCTGAAGTGACTAACCGCTTCACATCCCAGCAGGAAGCCTTGGTGGACCAACTCATGTCACGCTTAAGGGATTCTAAAGAGTCCAACCGCAACACTGAATCATGGGGTGAGTCCCAGTCTAGAGGATCTCAGAGACAACAAAGATCTTCCTTCTTCGAAGGAGCTAACGACAGAAGCGGCCATGGTAGGAGTCGAGACCGAGCTCAGCCCGAAGTTAGACCTGAGGAAAAGCTTGGAACCGAACCCAACTGGGGAGGTACCGGGCAGAGGTCAACTGTAGCCGAGCCTGTCGTACTGCCTAACCACGGAAACACCAGTGAACGGGGCCGAGCTAGAGTCCAGCCCGAAGTTGGACCCGAGGAAGTGCTTAGATCAGAACCCAGCAGGGGAAGATCAAGGCAAGGGCCAATTGTAGCTGACACTAGCATGCTCCCAGAAGACCAAAGACAACCACTGGAAAATATCAGGAATGATAGACGATACCATCCCTACAGGTCATCTGGACGGAATCAATCCCACAGAGCAGAACCGAACTCATTTCTATCTACTCCAAATTATGATGAAAGGATGGAACACTTATTCAGAGAGTGCGTCCAATGGGATCAAAGAGATCGAGGGATAGGCGCTAGGGTAACCAGCCCCTTCGCCCGCGATATCGAAATTGCCATCACCCCCCAAGAATGGAAAATGCCAACAATGGAACCTTACAAAGGAACCTCTGACCCCGTTGTACACTTACAGAGATACACACAGCATATGCTCATGAGTGGAGCAACAAAGGGAGTACTGTGCAAATGCTTTCCACTATTCTTAGCAGATCTAGCTACCTCCTGGTTCTGTCATCTACCCCAAGGATCCATCAGCTCGTGGGAGATGCTGAAAGAAAAGTTTATCAGCCAGTTCCGCATTCATGTGGAACAACCCAAGGACGCTTATTCCTTATCCAGTATCAAACAGAAACCTAGAGAGAAGCTGCAGCAATATCTAACCCGATTCAATGCCGCAGCGGCCGCAGTCCAAGATGCCGATGAGAAGCTTATCTTAATGGCCCTCTGTAGTGGTGTGCATCCGGATACTAAATTTGCTAGAAGATTGACAAAAGAAAAACCAGCTACTTTACCTGATTTCTTCCATGAAGCCGGAAAATATACGAGGCTTGAAGACGCTGCCACTGAGGGGCAGTCAGGGCAACAAAATAAGGCAGCTCACGACAACACGCCCGCTGTAGCAAAGGACGTTCGAAGAAATGATTCTAGAGACAATGCTGGGGGCAAGAAGGGAGAAAAACGCCTATATCGGCCAGGACCGAGATTCGACACTTACACTCCTTTGAATGAAACCATCGAAAACATCTTCCTTGCCACCCAAGACGAAGTTAGATACAAACGCCCACCATACAAGAAGGAATCAGATAACGCACTCAAATCTGGAAAGTTCTGCCGCTTCCACGAATCTCATGGGCATGATACCAATGAATGCCATCATCTCCGGGACTTGATTGAAGAACACATCAGAAGGAAGAGACTGGAACGCTATGTAAAAGGTCAGAACAGGACTCCAGCTCTTGCCAATGAGAACCCAAGGCTACCCTCCCCAGAGATAGACAGAGGAAATCGCAACACTAGCGGCTCCAGTCAAGAGAAGATAGTGGTCCATACCATCTCGGGAGGACCACACATCGCCGACAGAAGCTGGGCAGAGATGGAAAGATATGGAAAGTCACTTAGAAACAATGAAGACTGTGTTAATTCTGTTATAGAAGAACGCCACCCGAAGCGGAAAGAGAGTGATGACATCACATTCAGTAGGCGTGACCTAGAGGGAAGGCAGTACCCTCACATAGATCCCATGGTTATCTCTGCCCGGCTCGGTCCAGCCGAAGTTTTTCGAATTCTAGTAGACACTGGAAGCTCAGTAAATATCATATTCAAGCATGCATTCGACAAAATGAAACTGTCAATAAAGGATGTTTCTCCCTGCAATAAACCACTACACGGTTTCACTGGAGATGCGAAGATGCCCCTCGGGCAACTGGACCTCTTTGTTGAAATTGGAAGTCATCCCTGCTTCGTTGTGCGGAAACAAACATTTGTGCTGATAGAAAACCACCCGGCCTACAATTCCTTCTTAGGAACGCCAGCCTTGTCTGACTTCCAAATTGTCCTGGCCCCATGGTGCCTAAAGATGAAATTTCCAACGGACAATGGAGTAGGGGAAGTAGAGGGAGACCAGGACATTGCTCGAGACTGCTATGTAACTGAACTTCGCAACAACCACAGGAAGGATAAAGGGAAGAGTGTAGAGATTGCCCTCTGCACAAAAAGTTTGGAAGCATAGCAACTAAAGAAAGCCCCTCCTCTTCGATATACCAGCGACCCTTTCAATGAATTAGACCCCAGGGACAAAGAGGAGGAGGGCACCGCCGAGCCTACAGAGGCTATGGAATTTGTATCTGTAGACCGACATGACTCGAGTAGACTATTGAAAGTCAGGTCCCAACTAAAAGCAGAATTGAAGGAACAACTCATTGATTTTCTCCGCCACAACTTGGATGTATTTGCATGGTCACACGCTGACATGACCGGAATCTCCCCTGACATAGCATGCCATGTACTAAACATTAATCCTACCAAGGCGCCAGCAAAACAGAAAAAGAGAAGTATGGGGGCAGAACGATCAGCAGCCCTCGATGAAGAAGTAAAGAACCTACTTGCCAATGACTTCATACGAGAAGCCATCTACCTAGAGTGGATCGCCAACCCGGTGCTGGTAAAGAAGGCTAATGGGAAGTGGTGAACATGCATTGAATTCTCCAACTTAAATGATGCCTGCCCGAAGGATTGCTTCCCACTTCCCCGAATCGATCAGCTTGTGGACAGCACAGCCGGGCACGAACTCTTATCTTTTATGGACACATACTCAGGATATAACCAAATTCCTATGCATGCTCCCGATCAAGACCACACTAGTTTCATCACTGATCGGGGATTGTACTGCTACAAGGTAATGCCTTTCGGACTTAAAAACGCAGGGGCCACCTATCAGCGCCTCGTCAACAAGATGTTTGTAGGGCTAATAGGACAAACTATGGAAGTTTATGTGGATGACATGCTGGTAAAGTCAAGGGGAGCCGACGATCATGTAAGCCACCTGGATGAAATGTTTCAAGTACTTCGCCAATATGGAATGAAGCTGAATCCCCTAAAGTGCTCCTTCGGAGTATCATCAGGAAAGTTTCTAGGATTCATCGTCCATGCCAGAGGGATTGAAGCAAACCCTGAACAAGTCCGAGCTCTGAAAGATATCAGGATACCTTCTACCCGAAAGGAAATGCAGAGCCTAAATGGGAAGGTGGCCGCCCTGAGCAGATTCATCTCCAAAGCGACCGACAAATGCATCCCCTTCTTCGAAGCTCTAAAGAAAGAGAAAGTTAATTTCGAATGGACCGACGAATGCTTAACAGCTTTCCTTAACTTAATCGAACACTTCCAGAGACCACCAGTACTCTCAACTCCGAACAAAGGCGAAGAGCTATACCTATACCTTGCTGTGTCATCTCATGCTCTAAGCGCCGCATTGGTTAGAGAAGACGAACGCACGCAGCGGCCAGTATACTTTGTAAGCAAGAGGTTTACAGGGGCGGAAGCCAGATATCCTAAACTTGAGAAACTAGCGTACTGTTTGCTAATCACATCATGGAAACTACGTCACTACTTCCAGTCCCATTCCATCAGAGTTCTGACCGATGAACCACTGAGGCAGGTACTCCATCGTCCCGACACTTCTGGGCGACTACTTAAATGGTGCATTGAACTAAGTCAATATGATATCACCTACCATCCTCGCACCGCCATCAAGGGACAAGCCATGGCCGAATTCACTACCAACGAAGGTAAGGATCAATCGGAAATAGCATGAGACATCAAGTGGAATCTCTTTGTGGATGGTGCGTCAAACGAACAAGGCTCGGGGGCAGGTGTGGTAATAATCACTCCCAGGGGAAATAAGCTACACGATGCTATAAGGTTGGAATTCGCTGCCACCAACAACGATGCAGAGTATGAAGCAGTGATAGCTGGATTAGAACTTGCCTTAGAAATCGGAACCAATTCTTTGTGTCTTCATAGCGATTCTCAACTTATTGTAAATCAAATACTAGGAGAATTCCAGGCTCGAGAAGAACGACTCATGGCATATTTAAAGAAGACCAAGTTGCTTCTCAATCGATTGGATCGCTATTTAATCAAACACATCCATCGGGAAGAGAACCAAGAGGCCGACGAATTGGCGAAGCAAGCTAGCATGAGAGATGGCGCTATTTCCGGAGCAGTAGCCATCTCAAAGCAACTGACCCCAAGTTTTGAGCAAGTGAATCTGATAGCTGCAACCGAAGAAGCAACTTGGATGACTCCCATCCGAAACTACCTACAAAGTGGCACACTACCCAACGGGCGTAACGAAGTCAAGAAAATCTTGAGGAAAGCTTCCCGCTACACAATACAAGAGGGCATCCTCTATCGGCGCGGCTTCTCTAACCCCTTATTAAGGTTTGTCGCTGGAAGGGAAGCCAAGGAAATCTTATCCAACATCCATCAAGGAAGCTGCGGAGATCACACTGGAGGGCAGACTTTGGAAAAAAAGATACTCCGATATGGATATTTCTGGCCCACCTTAAGCAAGTACGCCTTAGATTTCATCAGAAGACGTGATAGATGTCAGAAGTTTGCTAAGATTCCGCGGCTACCAACAACTGAGATTACTCAAATGACCAGCCCTTGGCCCTTTGCAGTATGGGGAATTGACTTGATTGGTGAACTGCCAATGGGCCGAGGCGGGACCAAATATGCTATAGTGGCAGTCGACTATTTCACCAAATGGGTGGAAGAAGAACCCCTAAATAAAGTATCTTCAGCAAAAGTTATTAACTTCTTGATAAAAAAATGTTCTATGCAGGTACGGAGTCCCATTCAAAATCATATCGGACAATGGACTTCAGTTTGACAGCGAAGAGTTCGCCAACTGGTGCCAAGAGCACGGAATTCACAAAAGCTTCTCATCCATAGCTTACCCCCAGGCAAACGGACAAGTCGAAGCCGTCAACAAAATTCTCAAAACTCTAATAAAAAAGAAACTCGAAAAGTCAAAAGGCGCTTGGGTGGATGAACTTCCTACGACACTGTGGGCCTATCGCACGTCTTTCAGAACATCAACGGGGCATACTCCTTTCTCTTTGGCATATGGATCGGAGGCTATGCTCCCAGTTGAAACTATAGTGCCTTCCCACCGTAGGATCCACTATAACCCAGAAGAGAACGAAGAGCTCCTCCACATGTCTTTGGATCTAATTGAGGAAAGAAGAAATGATGCAGCCCTCAAAGCAGCAGCTCACAAGTAAAAAGTGGCAACGCAATACAACTCCAAAGTCAAGCAACGTAGCTTACAAAAAGGAGATCTTGTCCTCAAGCGAATCTTCCCGCGCCCCGGAGCGCTAAATCCAGTCTGGGACAGGCCATATGTAATTCATAAAGATCTCCACAACGGAGCTTATATTTTGTCAACAGTGGACGGGGAGGTGTTCCAGAGGGCATGGAACATCCAACACCTTCGTCGATACTTTTCTTAACTTGTACTGCCCATATGAAGTGAATTAACAAAGAGAATCAGTGGACGTAGGCATTTTCGTGCCGAACCACTTTAAAAAACTTGTCTCTTTTTAACTTGTTCCTTTATACCTTGGCTGCTTGTCAACTTTATCCTTTTCTGTTGAACAAAATCCTGTGTAATGACATTTCCATTCAAAACACATCGCAGTACGACTCCACCTGGAAAATACCTAGCAGGTACTATACGAATCTATGCCCTCGCCAATGAGACACTTTTGCTCCGGCATCCCTCTACTGCGGGTTAACTCATTGCTCGCGACGGCCCTCAAAGCCAACTGTAATGAGCCGATTATAAGCCACCAAGAAGGCCGACTATAGCCAAGGCAGCTCATTACGGCGTTCGGCTCGCCGGCAACTATGAACCTACTTTAAGCCCCAACATAAGGTGTGGCCAGCCAGGGGTAGTTCACGGTTGAAGAACGGCACCCACGCTAGCCGGCCACAGTAAATCGAATAATACCCACGATTACGGGCCATAATGGCCCGGGTTGTTGCTGTGCGCGATCTCGGCTCCGATGCGTCTTAAGTACGGCTGTGGTAAAAAAGATTAACTCCCCGCGGAGGCGTAATATGGGTGACAAATGTCTCCAAGACCCACAGCTAGGGAAAGTGACTACAAAACCCGTTTGCCACGAACTTAAGCACATCGAAGGCCTTCCGTGATTGGAAGTTTTACTATTTCTCATATTCCCATTTTATTTAAAAAACTTTTCTCCTATCCTCTATAACGATCCCTAAAGTACAGGACACAGAATAGGAGATATTCGCTAATGGGAGTAGGAACTCACAACGGGATACTAGGCCGCATTCCATACTCAGTCACATAAGACATTCAAAGCTGCCATCTACATGTAAAATATGAAGGGCGGTATTTTCTTCCTTCGTGTATAAATACGTGGCTGTAATTTATTCACACATCACACTAACATTGCAAGACATGGAATTATGTTTTAAGCAAGAACTTGGCGTCAAACACAATTGAATCGCAGGCATAAGCATAGCTATATTTCTTATACAACATGTCAAAACAACAAAAGCATTCAAATACGATGGAATCGGCTTAAGTTAAAAAATTACACGCCAAAAATAATGTTGTTTATTACAAGTAACATAATTGCAACCTAAAAGTTACGTTACTATTTTGAGACTAACATGTACAACAATGTCAAGTCAACAAAAAGATATCCAGGTCAAGTCAAGGAGCCGGCTGCATCGGAGCTTTACCCTTGTCCTGTTGCTCACCTGTCCGGTCAAAGAAAGAATTCGTTAGTGATTATCAACCAAGTTAACGGAAAGACTAGAAGGGAAGACTTACTAGCGCCTGCTTCCTGACCATCCTGATCATCATCCTCTACTTGCACACCTGCCTCCTCGGCAGTAAGCAGCCGCATACCCTCCTTCACCGCCACCTTCTCCTCCTTGGTAAACAGGGCAGTGACCA
Organism: Allium fistulosum; assembly: GCA_030737815.1. Taxonomy (NCBI): domain Eukaryota; kingdom Viridiplantae; phylum Streptophyta; class Magnoliopsida; order Asparagales; family Amaryllidaceae; genus Allium; species Allium fistulosum. The sequence continues at coordinate 465,359,272 of CM060902.1, forward strand.
CATCCATTCTGAAGACCGCGCCACCCTCTTTATCCGCATCAGCCCTAGCCTCCTCCAGAGCCCTGAGATAAATCCTGGCCATAACTCGGGGGTAATCATCCATCTAGGATAAGTTACCCTCTTTCCAAGTACGGAAATACATATCCTGGAGCATCTCATCCATCATCCCCTCGTTCTCCTCAAGCTCCCTCATTTGGGCCTCAGAAGCACGCAGCTTTGCAACGGCAGCATCCCTCTCCGATCGATATCGTGAGCGGTCAACCTGAAAGGATATCCTCATCGCCTCCATCTCCTCCTTCAACCTGGACTGAGCAAGCTCCGCGGCCTCAAGTCTCCCCGATAATTCCTGTACCCGCTCAAGGTCCGCTTGTCGAACCTCATCCACCGTCGCAATAGCCATGTCAATCCTCTCCTTGCAGGCGGCCTCCATTTTTCGCAACTCTGCCCTGCTGGCCTCTTCCATAGTCTTCTTCAGTTGCCTGGATGCGGCCTCGTGCTGAGAAATTTGAATGGCTTGATCGGCAAGTTGCTTAGCCTGGTCGGAAACCATTAACCGTAACCGAATGTTGTCACTCCCAATTTCCTCCCCGGCCTTGACTAGTCGGGCATGATGCCCCATCAATTTCCTGGTCTCCTCGACAACCCGGTCGATGTTCGCCTTTGCTTCATTCCCCAGAGTTACAACCCGGGTGGTAAGCAAATCAAGGTCCAGGGACTTAGCTTCGTCAAGCACCCGTACCATAAGATTGCGAGGGAGAAGGTGCTCACCAGTAGCCTCATCGAAGGAGATGTCATGAGAGGCCGGGTCCAGGTCTGGATGACCCGCAAACGGATTACGAACCAAGCCAGGGTGATCTATCGGGGTGACGGTTGGATTCTCAGACGGATGTGGGGAGGGCATAAACTCAGTATCCTCCTCCATAATATCGTGAATAGGCTAGAGTGGGGCCGGAGGGCCAGGAGGAGATTCAAATGAAGATCGACTCCTCTTCCTCTTTTGTATATCTTCTTCAATAACTCTAAGAAGAGGACGATAGCCGACTACGTCTCCAAGGCGGTTAGTAGGAGGCTTCGGTTTGGCAGAAGCTTTGAGAAGTCTGTATTGTTCAAGCCTGTGCCAAAGATCTGAGGTCTTGGCCATTTTGCCCGCTCCTGGAATGAATACCAAGTGTCACCAGCATGCATTGAGCCATCATTCAAGAATTAAAAAGAATAAAAAGAAATTCACCTTGAATCGCAGAAGTTGCATCAGTAGAAGCACTCCCGGAAGATAAATCGGCGCCAGTCCCGGCCTTACCAGCTTTCTTGGGCTTCTCTGCCAGGGCCGGTCCTTCCTCCAACTGTTCGAAGGCTTGGCGGAGAGCATCATCTGTCCACTCTTGAATCATGCCTGCCTGCCCAGGAAGCAAAGCCCCGGTGCCATCACCGCCCTGTCCTTCGCCACCATCATTGCCATGACGATCACCGTCACCTTCTCTACCACTTTCACTCTCCGCCTCACTTCCTTCATCCTCGCCTTTTCCCCCTCCACATTTTCCTCCTCCTGAACATCTGGATGTGTGCTGGGAGAGGGTCCATCGGACTTCTTGAGTTTCTTCCCCCCGGCGACTGGATGTATTGAGAAGGGTCTCCTTTTGCTGCTCTTCGCCGTGCCCCCTCCTGTAGCTTTGGCAGCCCTCTCCTCCGCCATGTCTCTCTGCTTGACCACGGACTGATGTGGTAGAATAAGGTTGTGCCCCAGAAGTGTAGCGTTCCTGATCAGGTAAGAAGCCGACCTATCCCTTCCCGTAATGGATTCTATTTCCACAGCCATCTGAACCAGGCGATCGTTCTCCACGACCGCAAAACCACCTGTCGCTAGCAAGAAATAAAAGCACATAAGAAGAAGCATTGCAGTCAGTGCGGAAATCATAAATAAGCTTCAACTTACAGCCAGAGGTGAAGCGACGGATGGAAACAGAGCCATCCTTGATGAAAAACCATTCCTTTTTGAATATGCTGAACTTCGAATATAAATCCAGGACTGGCTTGAAGGACACGGCCGACTCCAAGCTAATATACGGAGACCCTTCTTGTAGCCTCTTAAGTTGTACAGATACCGGATTTCCCGGTTGGAAGGAGGGCACCCGTATCTCCTCTGGAAGATAACAAACAGGCTCACCAAGATGGCGTAGGAGTTAGGCTGAAGCTGGAATGGAGCCACCTTCAAGTAGGTGATGAAGCTGACTATCCAAGCATTAATCGAGGGAATGGCCCCACACATGCAATGGTACCTACTGTAAGCGAAATATCCTTCGGGGGGATTATATGGCATCACTCCTTCCCCCGGCAACAACATGTGTGCTTTGTCGGTCCCAAAAGAGCGAGAGATGACATCAAGCTGCTTACCTTTGAGGGAGCTGGGAAAACAATCAGGCGGTGAATTCAGGAGCTCTTGAGGACCATACCCGTCTACTAGCGATCTCGGGGATGGTCCATGTCGTTCTGGTGCTGCCTGAACTGGGGGCACTATGGAGGACTCTCCTTGGTCCTTAGATTTCTTCTTGTCGGAATGGGTTTCTACTTTATGAGACATTATCTGCAACACGAGAAAGCACATTGTTAGAACAAGGGATGTAGAAATAAAAAAAAACACGTGTATGCAGACTGGAATTTCACTCGTAATTCAAAACATAGAAGGGTCATTCGGCACTCAGACTCCCGAATTCATTCGGTAAGTCAAAACTAAAGGTTCATTCGGCACTCGAACTCCACGAGTTCATTCGGTAGTTCGAAACATGAAAGTCATTCGGCGCTCAAGCCCATTCGGTAGTTCAAGGCACAAAGATTCATTCGGCACTCGAACTCCACGGGTTCGTTCGGTAGTTTGAAACATGAATGTCATTCGGCAATCACCTGATTCGGTAGTCAAGTTTGATCTGGCAATGTGATTGATTCGGCAGAAAAATCTGATTCGGCTATCTCACTTGGTAGGGAATAACGAGAGCATAATGCCCATACTTATAGGCAAATAGAAACGACCGGACCAACTGGTTCGGCACACAGGACCGGATGAGAATGTCCAAGCTAAAACAAAGCGCGGCATATACATGCATATGCCCCGCTTTGGGGGGCAAGTGTTGGGTGTGTTTTCACTAGACCGGTATTACCGAACCAAGATGAGGGAAGCCTACAGCCGAACCAACTCTGCTTCCACCTACAGCCGAACCAACTCCACTTCCCTGCATAGCCAAACCAACTCTGCTTCCACCTACAGCCGAACCAACTCCACTTCCCTGCATAGCCGAACCAACCCTGCTTCCACCATAGCCGAACCAACCCTGCTTCCACCATAGCCGAACCAACTCTGCTTCCACCTATAGCCGAATCAACTCCAAAATAGCATTACCGAACCAAAACCAATCTCACTCACCACCGGACCAAGTTCCACCGAACCAAGGCATTCCGGACCAACTTTGCCAGGCCAGATTGCACCAGCCCAGGCCCACCAGCAGCTATACACATCCAAGACCCCTCACTCTATAAATAGAGGGGTAGGGGTACAACAATGAGGGACAGGTTTGAGAGCTCAAGCACGGATAGAACTTTCAAACAACTTTCATATACTTGTATCAAAGCTTTGTACTTGTAATCTGAACAAGAAAAGGAGAAATATATAAAGTGGACGTAGGCACATTCTGGCTGAATCACTATAAATCTGTGTGTCTTTTATAGTTTAGTCCCTGCTTTTTACATATTTGCATAAATCATCCAGATCACTAAAAACAATATAAAATCAACTAAATCATACGACTTGGAGGTGTTTGCCCATTTTTTGTGCAAACACTTAGTAATGGCTTGTTCTGCGACAATGGGAGTTTCGGCCTCGGTTCTACGACGTTGCGGATCGGACCTGGGAGCTTGAGAAGATGGTTTTTAACGTGGAGGCTCTAGGGATTATTTCCCGTGACTGGAGGTTGGTGTTGGAGCCTGAGGAGGTGGAGAGCGTGATCGAGAGCGATATCTATATTCTCTGTCTTTATCCCTCTCATAACGTTCCTGACTAAAATAACCGCGATCGCGGTCTCTATCGGCTTCCCTCCTACATGACTCGTAGTATGAACTCGATGACTAGCGTGCTGAACGGAGGCTTCCAATCATAGAATCTCGCCTAGTCATTGTATCTGTTGGATAAAAGAAAAACAAAGTTAGTGATCTCTAGAGGTGAATAGCTTGTGATTGGAAATCGTGTAGTGCCATGAAGTATATGTGTGTGCAACCCCTCGACTAACCGAAAATGTCGGCCACACTTGTGGGAAGAGACTAGCTTAAATCTAGAGCACTTTGAAGCCCCTCCAATCTAGTGTCGTGTTGAAGTGACACATAGTCTGGAATTGGAATATCAACAAGTCCTTCAAAAGGATTCTCTACTTGCGAGAAAGGAGCCTCCAAAATTCTAACACCGAAGGCTTGCAGGGACACGACTATAGATTTCCATCTCGAAGATTTATGACGCTTTTGTGCTACTGCCTTGCCTTTTTTCCTTCCCTCTGAACCTTGAAAACTGTCAGAAGGCCCGGCTACCGGTTCATCGTCCATGGGCGTATTTTCTCCGTCGCCCTCCTCAGCTATTACAAACCCGGGCGCTTTACGCTTCACCCACCTCGTTGGGGCTGCCCTAAGTGCTCCTTCAAGTCTTATGCTTTAGTTTCGCTCGATTAGCCCAACGATCCTCAAGTTTCTATCTATTAGCACCGAGTCTATATCTCTCATTTCGCTCGGCACTTCCTGAAGAATCCGCACTATTTCTTTGAATTGAGCACCTTCGGGTCGTGGAATTGCGGCTGTAAAGGAAAGAAGATATTAGTTTTAACGTCAAATTATGACCATCCCGTTAACTACTGGAAAAATTGCAGCACTTACGTCTGGCTAACCATCGACTAGCAAACCCTAGGGGGCATCGGACGTAGAACAACTCTGTTTTAAAGTAACCGAGCCTGGTCCAGGATCCCGTCACCACTTGGCAGTTCCTGACTGCCTCTAGAAATGTGAACGAAGGACTGTCTCCCCAACTCTTAACATTAAACAGATATCTGATTTCTTCCAGGGTCGGGGGGCGGAAAAGATGTTCCATGAAGACGATGAATAGATTGTTCAATAGTGAGTATCCATTTGGATGTAGTTGTGATGGAGCGATTCTGAAGAAAGATAACACTTCTCGGATATACTGGTTGAATGGGGGAAGTGTTCCCGCGGTGCACGAATGGCGGTTAAAGGCCGTAAATCCTTCTGGGGGAGCGTGTGGCCTGTCATTTGGTCTGGGTAGCAAGATGTCATCTAATGATAGACCGTGCCTTAAGCATATTCGCCCCAACATATCTTCAGAGACATTGGAAGGTATAGAGTCTTGTGGGTTCGCAATAAAAGTTGCTCCTGGCAGCTCGTCCGGAGCTGGACCTATTACTTCGGCTGCAATGGTCGGGATCTCTATTATCAAAGAAGACGAGCTTTGAGGCTCTGGCTACTGTGAACTTGTAGATTCCATAGCTAACCAACTCATCAAAAACCATATTTAGATGATAATAAGCACGTGTGTTCCCCAGTGTGAAGTGCATGAATGTGTTGTGTAGTGCAGAGCTACATAATATTTAGAATCCTACAGAATTTAAGAAGTGTTCAACGATGAGACTTCGAGATTCAATCGGAGTGACCGTCATCGCTGACCGTCACAACCGCACCAACCTGACTTCGGAGAACGATCCATGTTAGGGTTCGTTGAGTTTGTTAAATTACAGTTCCATCGACGAGCTTCGAAGGGAAGTCAAATATGCAGTGAAACGATTAAGTTCGGTTATGCAGGGCAGAAACTCGTTGGAGTCAAATGTTTGAGTATGCAAACGGCCACTAGTTCGTATCCATTAAAGTTCAACTTGGATCGTTCACCAAAGCTTGCGTTCATATCGGTCCAGAGCAGTGGACTTCGTATCGATCATTCCAGGTCGATGCCCTTCGTATCAATCCCGAAGCCTGCATTCGTATCGATTCCGAAGCCTACATTCGTATCGATCCCGAAGCCTGCATTCGTATCGATCCCGAAGCTTGCATTCGTATCGATCCCGAAACCTTGGCTTCGTATCAATCACCCCAGACTGCTCCACTTCATAACAATCAAGGGCAAGCAACTTCGCATCGATCATTGCAGATCGATACGAACTCCCACCTTTCAAATTGACACTAAGTAGCTGTCACCCATCCCTCGTATCGATGCAAATGGCTCCATCACCTCGATCGATAGTTCTTCCTCCTCCTCAACCCTCCTAGAACTCCATTACTTCTCCTTCAACCTCGCTCCAGCCCAATTCCGACATCAATGACGCCAGAATCGGCCACGGCCTTAGATGGAATGACACGAGAATTCAAGTCTCATCGTTTTTAGATGGGTTTAATTAGTTGATTACCTAATTTGAATGGATTGGATTAAGGATTAAACAAGTTGAATGATTTAGAGACGAAGGCGGTTTTTTCTTCTTCTAGCTCTATCGATACAAAGTCAAAGTGTGGAGATAAAAGCAAGTGAAATTTTTTCTAAGTCCCAAAGGTATTTATATTAATTCATACCCAAGAAAGAAATGCTTCATATCCCAGTTTTTGTACCGAGATAACCGGTAGCCCCCATCGATACAAAAGTGGATCTTCGTATCCGACTAGATCGTATCCATCCATGCATCGATACAAAAAGGATAGCAAGATTGCACTAGAACCGCGTGACTCCATCGATACGAAACATATATTTCGTATCCATCAATGCGAGTCCTATCGATCCGAAAAGTACAACGAAGTCACGTTTGCCTTACTCAGTTCAATCAATACGAAGCCTCCGGAAGGGACCATCATGCTCTTATCGATAGCATCGATACGAGAAACACAGCAAAGGCCCATTGAAGCTACTTAAACCCATCGATGCGAAATGGCAACTTCGTATCCATTACTTTGAGGTCCACTGGTGCTTGTATTCACCGATGTGAGACACATAAAAAATGATAATTAAATCAACAAACTCGCATCGATCCCTATCGATACAAAGGCAATTTTTTCAACTTTCGAAATCGATCCTGGAGAGGATTGATATGAAGGAATACATCAAAACAACCACCAAGTGTTGTTACAACTCAAATTTCACATCGATTCAGGAGAGGATCGATATGAAATTCGATAAGAGAAAACTGGCAACGACTCGTGAACGTACGAACGTTAAGGGGAACCAGGATAAAGTATGATTTATGTGCAGCCAACTAACATTCAATTTTTAAGATTCACAGGAGTTAAATGTTCACCTAGTGACAATTACAACAATGGACGACGGTTTGCTATCATTCGATACTTAGTTACAATAGTGCACATTACAACAATTGGCAGTCCACAATTCATATTGCTGAAGATCAGTCAAAGGTTATATCTTTCGACGAAAAGACAACAACCGTTCAACAAGTCAGATAGAAATGTTCAGAATGAAGATTGCTACTTTTCAAAGCACGTCATGTTCTAACAAGACGTACTTTGGGGGGCAAATGTTATCCCGCCTTTTGGCAAGGCCGTGACACCAAGGAATTGACTGAAAATCCAAGACAGTCCATCCCGAAGATCGGTTATACGTAGGTTCACTATGGATACTGGTAAATCTGGTCCAGGTCCGGATTGAGGTACAATTGATGTGGCACGACAAGCAAAGCTATGAAAGCCAACATTCCAAATTTCAAGTCAATCTGAGTTCGTATACTCAAGATATGATCGATGCAACTCAAGTGATCACATTGTTTGTATCCATCAAGCAACTAGGAAAAAACCTCGTTCGTATCGATCTGTTCGAATCCATCGGGCGCACATAGCTTCGTATCGATCAGGGGATCGCAAGTTCGTATCCATAGAAAGCAGCGTTCTTCGCAACCATCATCTCCAGCTTGTTCGTATCAATCAACCAACGTCCACTTCGTATCCATCGAAACCATACAAAGCCGCTACTTCGTATCGATCGGACAGTGATCGATACGAACAGAGCAGTGACGATCGATACAAACAGAGCAGTTACAATCGATACGAACAGAGCTAAACTGGGTCGATACGAACAAGGCGCATCCATAATATAGACTCGGTCGCTCGGCATAAAATGTGGATTGACCCTAAAAGCAAGTGCCACGTCATCAGACATCATGTGTAGAACCATAGATACGAAACTATCGATACGATTTCGACAGCCTTCGAAAAACCCAAACTTGCATCGATCATAACTCAAAATCTACAAGTCCAAATGTCCCCAAATTTTCATAGGAGCTTGCGTACATCCTCAAGAATGATCTTGATAGATCTCGACTCGATTGGACAAAATATTGATCGATACGAAATTCGTTCGTATCGATCACGGATCGAGTGCAAATGGCATGGGATCGATCGTGTGGGCCCACCCACGTGAGAGAAGAGGTCTCCCGAGATGTGAGCGAGATATTTTCAGCCTACGCCTGTAAATAGCAGCCCTAGACCTTCAAAAAAGGGACTTTTGGCTCTTCTACATCCAGACTCTGCTGAAACCACTGTTGTACTCAAGTTTTACTGTTGTAATTCATTGTAACCAACAAGCAAAAGTTAATAAAAGTCAACCATTTCATAGTGGACGTAGGCCATACGCCGAACCACTCTAAATCTGTGTGTTCCCGTGCGTTTTTCTTATTTATTTTTGGTGTGTTTGTTAGATCTGCCTCCTTTTTCATTATATTCTTCATTTTATCTCTTTAAACACATCCGAAGAGTGTTGTGCCCAATTTTGGTACTAACAACCACGTTCTGATGTTTTCTATTAAGAGCATCTGCTATCTTATTTCCTTTCCCAGGAGTATACTCTATACCGAAATCATAAGCAACCAAAAACTCTAGCCACCTCATATTCAACTCCTTCTGAAAGAATAAATACCTTAAAGACTTATGATCGGTAAACAACTCAAATCTCTCTCCTAAGAGATAATGCCTCCAAATCTTCAAGGTAAAGATTACTGCAGCTAACTCTAAGTCATGAGTAGGATATCTTACTTCGTGCGGTCTAAGCTGCCTAGATGCATAAGCAATAACTTTGTCCTTCTGCATCAACACTGCTCCCAATCCAGTTCCACATGCATCAGTGTATACCACCAACCTTTGGTTACCATCTGGAACTACTAACACTGGTGCATTGGTCAACAAATGTTTTAACTTAAGGAATCCTTCCTCACATTTGTCGAACCAAACAAACTTCAAATCTTTCCCAGTCAACTAAGTCAAAGGTGGTGCTATCCGCGAGAAATCCTTAATGAATCTCCAGTAATAGCCAGCAAGTCCAAGAAAACTCCTGATCTCGGTTACCATCTCTGGTCTCTTCCAATTATTGACAGCTTCGATCTTAACTGGATCAATCGACAATCCTTTCTCTGAAACCGCATGATAAAAAAACTTAACCTCTTTCTTCCAAAAATGATACTTGGAAAACTTCACCTTCCGCTGATTTTGCCTCAACGTCTCCAGCACCACTCTAAGATGAATCTCATGCTCTCTTTCATCTTTCGAGTACACTAAAATGTCATCTATGAATACCAACACGAACCTATCCAAGTGCTCTTGAAAAATCTGGTTCATCAAGTCAACGAAAAAAGCGGGTGCATTCGTCAATCCAAACGGCATCACCAACCACTCATACGAACCATATCTTGTTTGAAATGCTGCCAAGGGAATACTATCCTCTGCTACCCTCAACTGATGGAACCCCATCGCCAAATCCAATTGGGAGAACACTCTGGCTCCACTCAACCGATCTAACAGATCATCTATCCTCGGCAGAGGGTATCTATTCTTGATCGTCCTTTCGTTTAACTTACGATAGTCGATGCACATCCTTAACGACCCATCTGGCTTCTTCACGAAAACCGCGGCCGCTCCCCAAGGCGAACTTCTTGGTCTAATAAAGTTCCTTCCTTCCAGATCCACTAGATGCACCTTTAATTCCTTTATCTCTGTTGGTGTCATCCTGCTAGGTGGTCTACTAATAGGTTCAGCTCCCGGCACAACATCTGTCTGAAACTCAATAGCTCGTTTCGGTGGTAACCCCATAACCATCTCAAAGACATCTGCAAATTCTCCTTCTACCCAAACCTAATTAAGCTCATCTCCAACCTCCATGGCACTAAACAAAGCACAAACACTCTTACTAGAATTCTCCATGATGAAGATTATTTGGTTATGACTATCTAGGTGTCTTAATGATATTTTCCTATCCTGGCAAAATATCCTAGCCTTATGCCTACCCAACCAATCCATACCCAAAGTGATTCCGAAATCTACGAAATCAAAAACATACAGACTGCATGCAAACTTATGACCTAACAAATCAAGTTCTAACTGGTCACATCTCATCCCTAGAGTTGCATACCCTCCTATTGGATTCACAACCCTTAAGGAAGTAACAAGGTATTTGGGTTCTATGCATAACCTATTAACCAAATACTATGATATAAATGAATGTGATGCACCGGTATCAAATAGTACCCTAATTGGTATACATTGAATCAAAATCGTACCTTCCATCATAGTTTTCCCATTCTCTATTGCGGTTGGTCTAGAAGAAGACGGTGGTCCAATAGCAAACACCTTCCCTCTGTCCGCCCTGACTGGCGTTGGACACTGGTTCTTACAATGCCCAATTTGGTCGTAGTTGAAGCATTTCACATTCTTCTTCTCTGCAGGCTTCTTTCCCTTGCCTGTTTTGCACTCGTGAGCGTAATGACCCTTCTTATCACACTTGAAGCACACCAAATCAGCCTTTGCCTTCTTAGCAGCCTCCCTTTTCTAGGCTCCCTTCTTCTTAAAGAATTTCCTTTTCTTTCCCTGAGGGCCCGGGGATTCAACTGGCTTCTCCCTATCTGAAACAGCAAGCATCTCCTTATGGCGAATGGTCATCCTACCACCACATTACAAGGCTCTCTGACATGAGTAATAGTCATTCTACTTAGCTCTGGCTATAGTCCATGAATAAATCTCTCATTCCTCCTGATATCAGTGTCTACAAAAGTATAACCATATCGAAACAGCTCATCGAACTTAGCGGCGTACTCGATCACTGACATATCCCCTAGGATAAGATCCATGAACTTCCTCATCAACGCCAACTTGGCAACCTTAGACAAGAACTTCTGCTCAAACCTTCTCCTAAAATCAGCCCAGGTCAGGTCTTCCTCCGGAACTCCAACTGTCACATTGTTCAACCAGTGAAGCGCTAACCCTTGCAATTGTCTAGAGGTTAGCCTTCTCTTTTCTCCATCATCCAAGCCTAAATCAGAAAAGATCCTCTTACAGTTCAAAAGCCAATTCACAACTTCAATAGCATCCTCTGTTCCAACAAAAGGCTTTCCACCCAAACTGGTATAGTCTCTGCTCGGCCTAGTATAGTTATAACCAACTGAAACTATAGGATTAACTCCACCAACATTACCAGCACCTACATCGGCTTCAGCATTTGGATTAGCATTAGCCTATCGACCTTGGTTTCTTCGGGTATTAGGTCGAGCATTTCCGTTGGTTGTGGTACTTACTCCATCTAGATTTCCACTTTCGTTTCCTGCTTCCACATCTTCTTTTTCGTAAATCTGCATAAGGGCCTTAGAAAGATACAGAAGAACAGTCTAAGAAAGAGGGGAACACGTACTTATATATATATATATATCAAATACAAGTACGTTACTATAGAGTTAACCCAAACCCCGATCATATTTTCAAATTTATTGGATCATGTTTGAAAATCTTTTAGGTTTAACTTTCTTTTAAAGTTCCATAAACCTATGCTCTGATACCAACTTGTAACATCCCCCTACTTGGAGGCCCAAAACTAACGGCTACGGATGCTGCATTCATCCATAGTTATTAATTTTCGATGACCAAATATGGCGGTGCTAGATTCATTGATACATAGATCACAAGAATATGGAAATTTTTAACAATTCAAAAACACATATCCACATTCCATTTAAAACATTTGATGTTCATTACATAATCCCGAAAACATTAACTACGTTCAGCAAAATATAATTATTACACATACGCCAAGAGCGACATATGAAGATGCCTCCTTGGTTGATCAAAGTATATAGTAAGGCTAATAAATCTGCCTTTACATCCAAATACACAGCGGAAAAGAAAACTCTAACTAACTAACTGCCTCCTGCACGCCTCCAAAAGCTTTATTCATCTAAGAAGAGAACCTAAAAGCCTTAAATCCCAAACTACTTAAAATCAATTGAGTACTTGAGAGTTTAAGGGGAAAACAAAAACTTCGAGTCAGACATACTAGTATGAATAATAATCTAACATCTCAATCCTTTTAGATATCTAGTGAGACCACGCCACTTAGCAGAATGGGTTTTTCCCTCACTGGTACCTTAGAACCTTTATAAAACCATATACTATGCTCCTGCATCCACAATGGTTAAAACATACATTTCAAAATATTATGATGATATGCGTATATAAAAATAATTTGGATTTCCCATCCCCAATTAACATTTGACACCCTATCATAATTTATAGTTTCTAAGGTCATTATTAACCTATTAGTTTTCATGGGTTTACTAATAACCTTTTCCTTACATATGGACACCTTGTCCTATTTCATAGTTTTCATGGGATCACTAAGTACCTATAGGCCTATGCCAGTTAACTTAATTAATTCATGGGTCCCTCTGAACCTATTAGTCATTTCAATAACTAATCCCTTACCCTAGTTTTCATGGGTTGATTAGGAACCTATGGATTTATCTAGTAACTCATTTCTCATCCTAGTTTTCATGGGTTGACTAGGAACCTACTGATGCTTCCATTAACTCCTTTCTTATCCTAGTTTTCATGGATTGACTAGGAACCTATTGACTGATGTCAATTCTTAATCCTGATATAGTTTTCATGGGTTCACTACAAACTGATTAGCCCCTACCAGCCTACCGTAATACATCATTTTCATGGGTTTACTATAAACCTGTTGGTTACCCCCAATAACTACACAATCGTAGTTTTCATGGGTTTACTATGAACCTATCTCCTGAACAACTTCAAGGTCTATGCATCCTATACTTTGGTCTCCCTGACTCACTGGATGTAATTCTACTCATTTAGGAGTTTAATCAAATTATATTCACTACTGGGTTAACCTAGCTGGTTCTTCTACCTCTTTTATCTCCAAAATATAGTTATAGGTTCTTTATCAAGTGAATATATTCATATTTGAAGAAGCAAACAAAACAATTTAACAATACCACCCCTTTGGGTTTATGGTCCTTGAAATACAATTCATATAAAACATAGTTAATCCCTTTAACTTATATTTTTATCAAGGCAATACTACTTCAAATTTCCACACTTAAAGTCCTTTCAAAAACTCCTTTATTTAGCCATAGGTTTTTCCCTTAAAATTTGAGTTTGGTTTTTAAAACCTTTCAACACCTTCGAAATCTTTCTTTCGACCTCATAGGATGACCTCCTTCGAAAGCATAAAAATCTATCTTTAAAACACTAGGCTCTTGCCTTTCGAATACTTTAAAACAACTCTTTCGAAACCTTTCGACCATGTTAAATTATTATCATATAAGTATAGAACCATCGCTTTCAAACCATTCAAAAGTACCATTTCGAAACCATTGAAAGTCCCCCTCTCGGAAGCAATGGGTTTATACTTAAAACATCATTTTAGGTCAAAGTGAACCTAGGAAAAAGCAACTCTTTCGAAACCATTCTTTAATTCAAAAAGTATTGGGGAAGTTTGATGGTGTCACAACCATCCTTTCTAAAGCTTTAGAACATCTGGGTAAAATAATTAAAGGTTAGCTTTGAAACCCCTTCCGAAACCATTGCCTTCGAAACCCCTAACCCCTTTCGAAAGCATTAGGAAGTGGCTTATATTTATAAAAAAAACTGAACCTTTCGACAACATTAATGTCTTCGACGCCATCGGAAGGTTATAAATTCACAGAAGGGTTACGACTTGGTCAAAACTACCCCTTCCAAAAGCTTTAAACAAAAACTAAGTAACTCCTTCGGAAGCTAGTTCTTTAAAACATAGGCGGTAGCTCTCTTTCGAAAGCCTCTTTGAAATACCCTTTCGAAAGCTTTGGTTTCGACTACTTCGAACCCCATTTATAAACAGGCAAGCGCTTTTCTTTTTTTAAAAATAAAACAAAGGAACCAACCCCTTCGAAAGCTACCACTCGACACCCTACATTTTGCCTTTCTCCAATCCACTATGTACCATCGGAATGATACCATACGTATTGATTAACAGGTTTCGACCTAGAAGGTTTCGACTAGGTTGGAGGCGAAGGTCTGGGTCGAAAGATCCTTCTAAAGAAGGCGGAACCCCTTTTTCTGAGCAAAAAGGCTGTTTTTACCAAATAAAGTAATCTTTTTGTAACAAACTTGCCTACTTGTAAACAACTGATTGGTTTGTCTTAAACTTTCAAATAATTTGACTAATATTTGCCACATTTTCTCTGATCTAAAAATATGATAACTTTTAACAATTAAGCCCTTTCTATTAACAAATAATTATATCATTTAGGTCCTCCTTTCAAAATAATTTAATTTCCATACGAAATCACCTAGTAAAAATCCCCAAAAATTCCAAAAATTCACTTTAATCATGTTATCTAACACATCAAAATTCCAGACCCAAAATCTTAATATATTTTCCAAAATAAATTTATAAACCCAAATAACCATATTTCCCTTTGAAAATTCATAATTAATTCCCCGCGGCTTGGAAAATTACAAAAATTGAAACCCAACTCCAAAATCATGTTTTCCACAACAAATTTTTTTCTATGGCTTTTAAAAATCATTTTATCTCGGTTTTGCACTAAAACTGTACATATTTCATTTTAAACAATCTTGTTTAAACTAAACAAATTATAAATCAAGCATATCATCATCTATATATCATAAAATGAATTTATCCCTTAAATCCGAAACCATATGATTATAAAATCAAAATAGAGATGTAGTGATTATTATTCACCTTAGGTTGGATAAGGAAATTGAAGATTGATTGAGATTGATTTTTTCTAGCTTGAATCCTAAGATTTACTTGAATTTCTCTTCTCTTCTATCTTCCTAATGGTCGGCCTTGCTCTTTCTTATAGTTATAATTTTACTTGTGATAAAATGAGCGTGTATGGCCTAAAGAAAATGGTATAAGGGTAGGGAATGTGGGAGGCAATTACCCTAATGCCCTTATATTTATTTAGCTAACACTTAACCATTTATAAGTTCATTTAATTTAAATAAGCACGACCACTACATATTTATTAATCAACCTCAATCTCCTTATATGTATTATTCTGTTTAATTTATTCTAATAAAATCTCCTAATTAATGTTAATAAAAATTAGGGGTGTTACATAAGCACTCCGCAACAAGTGATCCTACTTCAAGAATGAGTACTTCTTTGTCCGATGTCCATATGGCTTCAACCGGCCTTGACTACCCAAAAGTAAGCCTTCTACCTTTAAGCTCTTCCTCATTCTTAGATCCTCACTGTTCAAGTGTTCACCTTGTTATCTCTTTTCTCCATGGATATTCTTGCTCCAGACATGAGTAAGAACACTTCGATACTCTTAAGTCTCTCAAGAGAATCAATTTCCAATATTGCATGACCTCCTATCTCTTAACAAAGGAGAATCTTTGTCGATGCAACCTTCTACACCCCAACTGCTTTGTTGTTCCTGCCAAAACTCGGCTAAGTAGTTCCAGGATGCCAACAAGGACTTCTGCTCCCATTCACATCTCTAGTGAAGACATCCAAGGAAGCGTTTAAGACTGATTTGACATGGCAAATATTGATGAGTCTGTTGATAGAGCATCAGAAGTACACGTTGCTAGTGAAATTCAAGCGGAAGAGGAAGAAAGGGCTAAAATGGAAATAATCCATGAACAGAGAGAAGGAAGAGAAGAAGAAGGTGGTGGAGTAGGTGATGAAGACGAAGGTCCCGATCAAGGAGGAGACGAGTCGTATGGAGAGACGTCTTTTGAAGGCACCGAACTTCCAACCTCACCACATCTAAAATGAATAATCATCATAACTTCTCAACATACTGCAGAACCGAGCACGACGCTAATATCCTAGACAACTCCTTCAGGTAGTTCTTTAGAAGACATCTTTGGCTCATCGAGTGACTTCAACATTCGAATTGCTAATCTCCTTAATAAGTGCTCTCCGAGCTTTAGCTTCCCGTTCAAGGCATCTTAGCCGAAGGAGGCGAGTGTAACAATCTACACCTTAATGGCCCGAATTCCGACTAAATCGAAACCCAAGTCCATCAGGGCATGGATCGTTGGTTTTGGTAACCTGTAATAAATATAAGTATATCAAAGAAAGATAAATATAAACTCACGACGGAAGGAAAAATATAATAGAAAAAAAATACCGACTAAGGCTACTACCTTGGAATCAATAGTATTCGTTGGATATCTAGTTGTCTTGTCAGTGCCGAGCATGAATGGGAAGACTTCACCATCTGTCGTTCTCGTCTTGCACTAGTAGCCCGTTCTTATAAATCTATCATTAGGGTTATAATGAGGAAGGGGTCATAATAATGTTTTGGTGAATAGAAGTTTACATATTTTATCCATAACACTAATTTATGCCCATTGATTCCTATTTAAGTATTATGTCTATTATCTGCTGCTCATCCATTCAATCCTATGTGCGCGTACGATATGCCTATCCTCCTTTGAGGTATAACTATATATATATATATATGCCATACACATATATGTCCAAACATTGGACTACCTAAAAACCCTGGCTACTTAATATTTCTTGAATACGGAGAAGGCAGGTCCAATGACCATTTAATGCCTCAACCCCAAAACAGGCCCTCCGTAATGTAATCGATAGTCAATCGGTTCTAGCTACAGAGACCGATGACACCTAGATATGGCTTTATAATATAATTATTGTATTACTACCGCGTCTTAAAGACTCGTCTAAGGGTTAACCAACCCACCTCCGACAAACAAACAACTAACTAATTAACTTTGAGATCTATGAACTATCCTATATAGATTCTACATTAGTAGGAAGCGAAATCCATCAGGGTATAACCTAAGTCTTTACTACCGACCCTCGGGATCATTGGAGGTCATATCATATACGCCTGCCCTACTACTAAATACTAATACATAGACCGTCGACATCCCACAGTTGACATCCTGTTTATACTATCCTAATGTTAGTCAAGAAAACTTCCCATTCCGGTTACTTAATACCACTTATTAGAAATGACACAGACCCCATTTCCTTAAAAGTACTAGGCCATTTAATACATCAAATTTGAGGCGAACTTTTGGTATATTTTCCTCTACCTATACATAATCGCATATCCTTTTCCCACAGGTCCTATGGTTGCAGATGTCCCACATTAGTAGTAAGTATACACAACTGTTGTTAGCCTCTAGGTGAAGAGCATAGTTTTGTTGTGTAATTCTACTGAACTCGCATCCCAACCCATTAAACCAAACCAAGCATCCTCAGATTAAATGTTGGGCTAGGCCCACAAATTCTTGTTCTTTCTAAATGTATAATCAAGGTTGTATAATTTCACTCTATGAAAATAATACTACCTTCTAGCATTTAATTCCAATCATATATGCTTATTTACTATATTCCATAAATGTCAATTGTCCATAATAAATGGTAATTATTATTCTATTTGGACAATCTCTAATAACATTTATTTATTCGTTCTAATTCAACTTATTATGCCTATTTCATTTTCCCATAAATGCCATATTAAATCTTTTAACCAGTCTCATTAAACATATCCGTGTCCCTATGTAACTCTTGTAAGTCCCTATTAACAAAATATTTATTGCTCTATTAATTTTTGAGTTACTATCTCTTTTCCATCTACACCTCCTAATCTCATAATTTTTTATGCTGTTTATAACTAGATGTCCTAATTATAACTAATGTGAATGTCGATGTATATTATGTTATAAAAATATATTTTTATTTTTAATTGGTAAGCACGGTTATTGTAACAATCAAGAAATTTTGGTTATTAGATTTTAAATGTTTAATTAATTTTAAATGTTTAATTAATTTTAAATATTTAAAATAATTAAATTTTGGAATTTAATAATTTATAATTCAAATATAGGGAATAATTAAATATTTGCATTGTGAATTAAATGTTAATTAAATGGATTTAATAAGTTTATTTAACTCCATTTAACCAATAAATAATATTGGTAAATCCAACTTGTAAATGTATACACAAATATAAATAAATCGGACTTAAATATCAATAATTAAATATTTAAATCTGTGAAATTAGCTTTCCAAGGCACAGCCTCGGATTTCGACGAAACCAGTTTTATTGGATCCATAATGCTGAATTATATTACATCGTCGAATTTCGTTGCAATCCGATGTATCGTTTGGTCGTGCGAGATCGAAACACGTTGAAATTAATATCGAAAATTTAATATAATAACTAGGTCTAAAAACCTATCTTCTGCATACGATCGAACTAGGTCTCGAAACAAGTTCCATTGTATTTGGAATAGGGGTAAAATGTTAGGAACACCAGGCGCACGTCTCGTTTGGAGTTCGAGATTTTTGGGTATGTTTTGTTGAATATTTTAAAATTAAAATAATATTTATATGCACATACCCACCATATCAACCCATCATCTCATAGCCCACACACCCATCATCTCACAGCCCACAAACATATTGGATGGCTCGAGAAGTCCTTTTGTTGTGAGAAAAGAAAACATAATCATTTTGTTTTTTATATTATTTTATTTGGTTATAAAATAAAAAAAGAATTCACCCTTAACCCAACTGTACACTTCAAAATCCTATTTCCTTCCTCTCTTCTTTTTTGATTTCATTGCAGTAAAACGAAAAAGCCCAAATCTTCAAAATTCGAAATAAAATCCTACACTCCTCTAAAAATCATAAAACATGTTTCTTTGGACTTGTCTAGCCTATATCTCGATGCCTATACCAATTTTGTAGAGTTCGACGATGTTTTGGACAATCACAGTAGAAGCTTTAAAACTAGTGTTTGCTTTAGACGTGGTTTGAGGCCGAGATTGGCATTGGTGTGAGCGCGGTTAGGTTCGTCATCACTCAGGTCAGCCGTGGCCAAAGATTTATGGGTCACGATGATGTGTAGGGAGTCGCGAAAATTTAGGTTCACGTGCAATGGAGACTCAATCGCGATAGAAGGGAGTAGATCAGAGGGGTTGAGGTGGTGTCCGCTAGGTCGTGTTCGACGAGAGAAACATGTTAGCGATGTTCGATTGAGGTTTCGGTAATTGTTGATCAATCTAGGTTGTGCGTGCACGAGGGAGTGGTTGCACAGACATTTCATGCAAAGGGGAGTAGTTTTTGGAACAAGATTAGTAGGGGTAATCTTGTAATTAATATAATGTTGTTTTGATTTTAATTAAATTTATCAATAACTTCTAAAATGTTTATCTCGCTCATACGAGGTCGGATTCGGATGCCGTTTTTTGCGTTTGGATCGTGTCGTCGAGAACTTCACGATGGAGTTAGGTTGGTTGGATTTGGAGAAAGTGAAAATTTTGGCTAAAATCGAATGGTTGTTCGGTTTAGTCCGAAATCATGGCGTTTCGACGAAAACGAAAATCAATGTGAGTTTAACTCACATTTAATTTTATTATTTCATATTAATGATGTTAAAATCATTTATTGATTGTTTGGATGTTAGTTAAAATTGTTTGATTGCTTGTTTGGTTGAATTTCCGCTTGGAAAATGGATGACATATTAATTTGATCGTTATAAACCCATATGATTATCTAAATATTATCGGTAACCATTGTTTTGTAGGAAAATCCATAGGGAGACCCAAAAGAGGTTTCTCAATCATAAATTATTTATTTACATCATTATGTTGTAATATTGATGGTTTAGTAAAATTAATTACTGATATTCCCTTTTTTAGTTTAAATGTCGTTATAACGATTTTCGCTATATCGTCATTTATTAAATGTCAACCCAAGAACCCTATCATATGAACTTGAGCTTGTATTTCTGCTAAAAAGAATATTGAAAATTTATTAATCATTTTGGTTAATGATAGTTTAAATTAATTAATCTTTTAGATTAATTAATTTAGGATTAATTAACCAATTTAATAAGTGATGATTAAAAATTGGTTTATCTTTAGATTTTATTCATCATTTTGCAAATGATGATTTATAATTAATTAATCATTTTAACTAATGAGTATTTGAGTTTAATTAATTCTTTTAATTAAGGATAATGGAGTTTAATTAATTGGTAGAACTCAATTAATTATTTTAATTAATGATGATGGCATTAAACTAATTATTTCAATTACGGATAATTGAAATTAATAATTATTTAATGATATTTAAAAGTAATTAATCATTTTAAATAATGATAATCGAATTTTATTAATCTTTTTAATTAATCATTGTTTTAAATTTAATTAATTGTTTAAACTAATGGTTTTTGGAATTTAGTTAAATCATTTTAATTAATGATGTTTTATAATTAAATAAATCATTTTAACAAATGATGTTTTAATTAATCGGTTTATCTAATGAAGTTTGGATTTAATTAATCCGATTAATTTATGATTATTTTGAACTTACTTAATTGTTTTAATCAATGAAATTTAAAATTACTTATCATTTTAATTAATGATGTTTGAGATTAATTATTCATTTAATTAATGACTATTCGAATTTAATAAATCCTTTTAATTAATTGATTTAATAAAGGTGATTAAAGTAAATTAACTAATATAATAAAAATTGCTTTAATAAACTGATTTAAAATTGACATACTAATTTAATAAAGGTTTTTAAAGTTGATTTACCAATGTTATAAAAATGTTTGGAAATAATTATCTATTTTACTATAGATAATGAATTGTTTATTTAAAGAGATTTTAAATGTGATTAATTATCTTTCGGGATAATTAATATTGTTTTTAAAGTTATAAAAAGGAATTGGAACCCGATTATTGGGATGTTAAGTTGGATGAGCTTATGGGTGTTCGGTTTGATGTTGGTTTAGGCCTTCGGGGTCGCGCCCTTGGAAAAATTATTCTCTTAACGTTTTAACAATCTGGAACTAATTCTAAAAGTGTTTTACAAGTATGGAAATCAAGCCAAAAACTTCAGTTCGTTTTTAAAAGTAAAAGTTTGATTCGCTTATGGAAATAAATTATTTTCGTAAAACAAATCACTTATATGGAAACGATTTATTTGTATAATTAGCACTAAACATCGAAGAAGTAAACTTGTCGCTATTTCAAAAGTTAAGAGTGATCGTTGGACATGACTTTAAGGTAACACTTCCTTGAATTATCCGATATTACTGTTAACCAAGAAATGTACAAGTTTGAATTTAATGAGTGGTGATAGGATACAAGACTTAATTTCCATATACGATCGTTTTATCTCCTCGATAGTTGGTATCTCAGCTATCGCTTACTTCTGCTTCTTTATTATTGTCATTCTAAGACGATGTATTGCTCTGATGAGCTTTGTTATCCTTTGTCGGAAATGACTAAACCAAAAGCGCGAGAGAAATCCAAGTTATGTGGGGTTGCTCCCATTAGGGTATTTTCATATCTCATCTAGATTTTTATGTACCGTCACATGAAAAACGGTTAAGATTTAGATGAGAAACATTCGGATACTCGGTAAGGTTTGGCGGGGTCCGGCTCGGTATTTTCCAAGAAGTGTCACAGAGTATATGAGCTTCTCAGAAGTATATTACTAAAGGTATACTTCAAAGGGGGGTGCACCTTCCTAGTCATCATTGGAAAAATTCCCTTCCTTATTTGATTCGTATCCCTGAATCTGTTTTAGTTTTAAATTGCCACGAGTAGAGCCAACTCCTAATCACGACATTTAAGTGTTTATTTAGTCCATTCTATCGAGTTTGGACTGTTACTTTATTTAGCCCATTCTATCGAGTTTGGACTTCCCTTGTTCTATCCATTCTGTCCAGTTTGGATTTTACTCGGTTTATTTCCATTCTTTCAAGTCTAGTTGATATTATTTATGCTCAATCATAATTGGTTTTGTTTCCTAATATTCATTTATGCTCCTGTCCATATGGATGTATTCTTGTAAGGTAAAAACCCGTTCCGCGTTGGTGGCATGGTCTCACTGAATTTTTATATATGTTTCCCCTTATTCGAGTTATCTCACGCTGGTATTTCCAGACTGATCCGGGTGTTATTTATTTATATGCTCGGGTCAGACCGAGTATTTTCCCCAGGTTGTTTTTGGTGTTTTGGAGATCATGGAGGGGAGTTGAAGATTCACCTATCGTAGTATTTTATTTTCCGCTGTATTATATTGTATACCTATCGACATTTGTAGGGTCAAGATTTTATAACTGTCCAACTGATGAGGTTTATTTAACTCTGATATACTTTGTTTTTTTAAGTGATAGTTTCTACTGTCTTTGTTATATTATATGTTGTCAATTCCGTTGTGAGATTCTATTTTACTCTGTTCTTTGTTCTTTTCTTTTTATTTACCCTAACAATCTACCCATTTGTCGATTGGATGCATGACATTGGAACACAGTGGTAGTGTTCGGTGTCGACTTTCGATGGCCAAAATGGCGGGTCGTTACATTTGGTATCAAAGCTAAAGGTTAAGCGAGAACCTTGGCTTTGGTAGGGTTTGGCTCATTAGAGATAGGGTAAGCGACACACTAGAATGAGTTTGAGAGTATTATATATACAAGAGCATATTTGTTAATGTTATAAAAACGTATTTTGTTAATTGGTCTATTGAGTTTTTATGAATTATGGTCGAGACGTGGGACGCCACGGTGTCGATAGGGATTTCTAAACACTTGACCAAGGCCAATGGACATGGTATTGACATTTTTGAAAATTTAGCAAATTATATATTTTGCCTAGGATTATATTTCATATATATAAAGGAATGATTTTTAAAACTCTATATAGTTATACAGTGTGTTCGTTTAAATGTGATATTATGTATTTATTATCACTATTCTTTGTTCAATTATGCTTAACTTAAATAAGAACCATTAACTGTTGTTTGTTGATTGCTAAATTATGCTCGGTCTAATTAGGAGCATTTATAGCTTTGATTTAAATGAACCCTTTGTGAATTAATTTTCACAATTTAACTATAAAGTGTTCGGAGAAAATGTTAACTTGAAAATTCACCTTTTAATAATGGTGGGTTAAGAATTAAACTTTATAAAAAGTTGTTAATATTATCTAAATAGTGGGATAAGATATTTAGAGAATGAATATTCAATATAA
Organism: Allium fistulosum; assembly: GCA_030737815.1. Classification (NCBI taxonomy): domain Eukaryota; kingdom Viridiplantae; phylum Streptophyta; class Magnoliopsida; order Asparagales; family Amaryllidaceae; genus Allium; species Allium fistulosum. Next base: position 465,382,636 of record CM060902.1, read on the forward strand.
TTTTTTTATATTGAAGAAGGATTATTATAATATGAAATGATTTTTATATAAAGGAAATTTTATATAAATTTAGAAATGTGTTTAAAAAGAATTTGAGAATCTAAATCCCAAATTTTTTGAGAAAAAACAATAATTTCAAAGGAATTTTTGAGAAATGAAATAGCAGTACTTTTGAAAGTAATTGAAAATGAAATTATTTTGGGAAGTCTAATTTTAATGGGATGCATTTTCTTTGGGATAATTAGGAGGAAATTATTTCGATTAGTTTTGTGGTAATCTAAATAACCTTCAAAGTGATGATCAGATGTTTTCTTAGATGAACTTGTGGAATACTTAGTAAATTATTCTCATTATCATTGTGCGATCGAAATGAGTTCAAATTCAACCCAAAGTGAGTTTTCATATATAAATTGTTTGAAGTTATTATATATAATAATATATGTGAAGTATGCTTTCAAAGATAAGATTTGAAAATTTAACACAGTTTTAAATTAGGTTAAATTAAATAGGAAGGTTTTGATAAACATTGTTTTATTAAAACCATATAATTGTTTAAAACATCAAAGTAATATTTACTTGTTGATTGGGTCAATCCGTAAATAATATTCATTTTAACACTCTAAATAAAAGAGGGTTAATGGGTTGACTCGATTTTTAAGAAAAAATAATTTTATTTGATCTCCATCTGGATCTTTGAAAAAGTAAAATAAAATTTGTATGTACTCTCAGGATATAAAAGAGTATTATATAAGTAAATAAATGGAATAAGTTATGATTTGATGTTTTATAAAGAAATAACTTTATAAAATACTTCTGAAAAACTTAGGTGACAATTTATGAAATAATTCATAAATAATCTTAGTATTGAATCAAATATTAAGTGAAAATATAAGTGAATTAGAAATTAATATAAAATTAATAAAATATAGAGTATGACTTTCCATTTTGTCTGAGTTAGTTTGGATAATCTTCTGAGCATTAATAACCAAAGGCTAATGAGCAAAATGGTACGCTTAGAAAATTATCTATATTTTGGACAATTAAGAAAGTTTTGAATCTAAGTTAAAATTTGTTTGTTAGTCATTTGACATTTTAAAACAATGTTAAGTGATAAGTTTTCCCTTGTGGAATTTGATTGACCGTTGGTGTTAATTTATTCCTTCACGGGATTTGATTGATATGATTTGATTGAATTGAATTGATTGGCTATGTGATTTCATATACCATTTACTATAAAGTTTAAATATATAGACAAAGGATTTTTAATTGTTTTTATTAAGACCCAAATCTCGGTGATTTTGGAAAAGGTAAATTTTGAAGATTTTTGAAAAGGAATGATATTTATTCACTCTAGTTAATGTTTTATGAGGAACCGAAATACCACTGGACGCTCCATGTTGTTTTGATTCTAGAGTTTCACCATCATTTATTTGGAGGGATCCTTTCCTTGTCATTTTGATTTTTCTCACTTGAGAAAATTGAAAATAAATTTTTGAATTGAAAAACCCGGGTATTTAGATCTAAATTTGTCATCTGAAAATCAATGGATGCATAGCATCTGTTGTAGGATATTCGCTTGTTTGTGGCATATGATTGAAATATGATTGTTAGTTACATGTAAATTTATATCATGCTAGTTTTTCCATATAGAATTACACCATATTGTTTTTGTCAACATGATTTTCTTTTAGATTTCATAAGTTCAGGTATGCAAGAGATTGCTATTTGATTCTTGTGCACCTACGTTCGCAAAGAGATAATAAATTACCTTCCAAAATATAAATCAAACGCAAAAAGGTACATAATAAATTTAGAAAATTTAAATTGGTTGTGGATTTTATGCCCCGGATATGGGAGGCGACTTGGCTTTTGTTTTCTTTGATTGGTTTGGAGCCCGTTGAGGCGATTTGTAGTTGTACCGATCGAGCCGCACAAAGGAGACGCTAGCAAAATTTTCTGAAAATTTAAGAGTTAGAATTTTTTTAAGAATTTTGGAAAATTTTTGATAACTAAAATTAGAAATTTCAAGTTATATCTTGGAATGAATGAATAAAAGAGAATTAGTTGGTTTAGGTAAATGAATTTAAAAGACATGGAAACTTTGGAAATCTATCCTGCTAATTGATTTTGAAAATAAGTTTAATAACTCATTTTAATTAATAGTTTTAAACTTAAGGGTTTGGAAACATTTTCTTCCCTAGGAATTTCGGGGACGAAATTCTTTTAAAGGGGAGAATGTAACAGCCCAAAATTTTTGGTTATTAGATTTTAAATGTTTAATTAATTTAAAATAATTGAATTTTGGAATTTAATAATTTATAATTTAAATATAGGGAGTAATTAAATATTTGAATTGTGAATTAAATGTCAATTAAATGGATTTAATAATTTTATTTAACTTCATTTACCAATAAATAATATTGGTAACCAATTTGTAAATTTATACACAAATATAAATATATCTGATTTAAATATCAATAATTAAATATTTAAATCTGTGAAATTAGCCTTCTAGGGCACCGTCTTGGACGAAACCAGTTTCATTGGATCCGTAATACTGAATTATATTACGCCGTCGAATTTCGTAGCAATCCGACGCATCGTTTAGTCGTGCGAGATCGAAACACGTTGAAATTAATAACGAAAATTTAATATAATAACTAGGTCCAAAAACATATCTTCTGCATACGATCGAATTAGGTCTCGAAACAAGTTCCATTGTATTCAGAATAAGAGTAAAACATTAGGAACGCCAGGCGGCACATCTCGTTTGGAGTTCGAGATTTTTGGGTATGTTTTGTTGAATATTTTAAAATTAAAATAACATTTATATGCACATACCCACCATATCAACCCATCATCTCATAGCCCACACATCCATCATCTCACAGACCACAAACATGTTGGACGGCTCGAGAAGTCCTTTTGTTGTGAGAAAAGCAAACATAATCATTTTGTTTTTTATATTATTTTAGTTGGTTATAAAATGAAAAAGAATTCACCCTTAACCCAACTGTACACTTCAAAATCCTATTTCCCTCCTCTCTTCTTTTTTTGATTTCATTCCAGTAAAACGAAAAAGTACAAATCTTCAAAATTCGAAATAAAATCCTACACTCCTCTAAAAATCACAAAACTTGTTTCTTTGGACTTGTCTAGCCTATATCTCAATGCATATACCAATTTTGTAGAGTTCGACGACGTTTTGGAAATTCACAGTAGAAGGTTTAAAACTAGGGTTTGCTTTAGATGTGGTTTGAGGCCGAGAATGGCATTAGGGTGAGCGCGGTTAGGTTCGTCGTCGCTCAGGTCAATCGTGGCCAAAGATTTATAGGTCATGATCGTGTGTAGGGAGTCACGACAATTTTGGTTTGCGTGCAGGGGAGACTCGTTCGCGATGGAAGGGAGTTAATCGGAGGAGTTGAGGTGGTGTCCGCCAAGTCGTGTTCGACGAGAGAAACATGTTGTCGATGTTCGATTGTGGTTTCGGTGATTGTTGACCAATCTAGGTTGTGCGTGCACGAGGGAGTGGTTGCACAGATATTTCAAGCACAGGGGAGTAGTTTTGGGAAGAAGATTAGTAGGGGTAATCTTGTAATTAATATAATGTTGTTTTGATTTTAATTAAATTTATCAATAACTTCTAAAATGTTTATCTTGCTCATATGAGGTCGGATTCGGATGCCGTTTTTTGCGTTGGGATCGTGTCGTCGAGAACTTCGTGATGGAGTTAGGTTGTTGGATTTGGAGCAAGTGAAAATTTTGGCTAAAATCGAATGGCTGTTCGGTTTTAGTTCGAAATCGTGGCGTTTCGACGAAAGCGAAAATCAATGTGAGTTTAACTCACATTTAATTTTATTATATCATATTAATGATGTTAAAATCATTTATTGATTGTTTGGATGTTAGTTAAAATTGTTTGATTGATTGTTTGGTTGAATTTCCGCTTGGAAAATGGATGACATATTAATTTGATCGTTATAAACCCATATGATTATCTAAATATTATCGGTAACCATTGTTTTGCAGGGAAAATCTGTAGGGAGACCCAAAGGGAGTTTCTCGACCCTAAATTATTTATTTACATCATTATGTTTTAATATTGATGGTTTATTGAAATTAATTACTGATATTCCCTTTTATAGTTTAAATATCGTTATAGCGATTTTCGCTATATCGTCATTTATTGAATTTCAACCCAAGAACCCTATCATATAAACTTGAGCTTGTATTTACACTAAAAAGAATATTGAAAATTTATTAATTATTTTGGTTAATGATAGTTTAAATTAATTAATCTTTTAGATTAATTAATTTGGGATTAATTAACCAATTTAATAAATGATGATTAAAATTTGGTTTATCTTTAGATTTTATTCATCATTTTTGCTAATGATGATTTATACTTAATTAATCATTTTAACTATTGATTATTTGAGTTTAATTAATTCTTTTAATTAAGGATAATGGAGTTTAATTGATTGGTAGAACTCAATTAATTATTTTAATTAATGATGATGGCATTAAACTAATTATTTCAATTAAGGAAATTGAAATTAATAATTATTTAATGATATTTAAAAGTAATTAATCATTTTAAATAATGATAATCAAATTTTATTAATCATTTTAATTAATCATGTTTTAAATTTAATTAATTGTTTAAACTAATGGTTTTTGGAATTTAGTTAAATCATTTTAATTAATGATGTTTTATAATTAAATAAATCATTTTAACAAATGATGTTTTAATTAATCGGTTTGACTAATGAAGTTTGGATTTAATTAATCCGATTAATTTATGATTATTTTAAATTTAATTAATTGTTTTAATCAATGGAATTTAAAATTACTTATCATTTTAATTAATAATGTTTGAGATTAATTATTCATTTAATTAATGACTATTTGAATTTAATAAATCCTTTCAATTAATTGATTTAATAAAGGTGATTAGAGTAAATTAACTAATATAATAAAAATTGCTTTAATAAACTGATTTAAAATTAACAAACTAATTTAATAAAGATTTTTAAAGTTGATTTACCAATGTTATAAAAATGTTTGGAAATAATTATCTATTTTACTATAGATAATGAATTGTTTATTTAAAAAGATTTTAAATGTGATTAATTATCTTTCGGGATAATTAATATTGTTTTTAAAGTTATAAAAAGGAATTGAAACCCGATTATTGGGATGTTAAGTTGGATGAGCTTCTGGGTGTTCGGTTTGATGTTGGTTTAGGCCTTTGTGGTCTTGCTCTTAGAAAAATTATTCTCTTAACGTTTTAACAATCTGGAACTAATTCTAAAAGTGTTTTACCAATACGGAAATCAACCCAAAAAGCTCAGTTCATTTTTAAAAGTAAAAGTTTGATTCGCTTATGGAAATAAATTATTTTCGTAAAACGAATCACTTATATGGAAACGATTTATTTATATAATTAGCACTAAACATCGAAGAAGTAAACTTGTCACTATTTCAAAAGTCAAGAGTGATCGTTGGACATGACTTTGAGGTAACACTACCTTGAATTATCCGGTATTACTGTTAACCAAGAAATGTATAAGTTTGAATTCAATGAGTGGTGATAGGATACAAGACTTAATTTCCATATACGATCATTTTATATCCTCAATAGTTGGTATCTCAGCTATCGGTTACTTCAGGTTCTTTATTATCGTCATTCTAAGACGATGTATTGCTCCGATGAGCTTTGTTATCCTTTGTCGGAAATGACTAAACCAAAAGCATGAGAGAAAGCCAATTATGTGGGGTTGCTCCCATTAGGGTATTATCACATCTCATCTAGATTTTTGTGTACCATCACGTGAAAAATAGTTAAAATTTAGATGAGAAACATTTGGATACTCGGTAAGGTTTAGTGGGGTCCGGCTTGGTATTTTCCGAGAAGTGTCATAGAGTATATGAGCTTCTCAGAAGTATATTACTAGAGGTATACTTCAAAGGGGGTGCACCTACCTAGTCATTGTTGGAAAAATTCCCTTCCTTATTTGATTCGTATCCCTGAATCTGTTTTAGTTTTAAATTGCCACCAGTAGAGCCAACTCCTAATCACGACATTTAAGTGTTTATTTAGTCCATTCTATCGAGTTTGGACTTTTACTTTATTTAGCCCATTCTATCGAGTTTGGACTGTTACTTTATTTAGCCCATTCTATCGAGTTTGGACCGTTACATTATTTAGTTCATTTTATCCAGTTGGACTGTTTTCCCTTGTTCTATCCATTCTGTCCCGTTTGGATTTTACTCAGTTTATTTCCATTCTTTCAAGTCTGGTTGATATTATATATGCTCAATCATAATTGGTTTGGTTTCCTGATATTCATTTCTGCTCTTGCCTGTATGGATGTTATTTTTGTGAGGTAAAAACTCGTTCCGCGTTGGCGACATGGTCTCAGAGAATTTTTACATATGTTTCCCCTTATTCGAGTTATCTCACGCTGGTATTTCCAGACTGATCCGGGTGTTATTTATTTATAATGCTCGGGTCAGACTGAGTATTTTCCCCAGGTTGTCTTTGGTGTTTTGGAGATCATGGAGGGTACCTGAAGATTCACCTATTGTAGTATTTTATTTTCCACTATATTATATAGTATACCTATCGGCATTTGTAAGGTGAGGATTTTATAACAGTCCAACTGATAAGGTTTGTTTAACTCTGATATACTTTGTATTTTTGAAGTGATGGTTTCTACTGTCTTTGTTATATTATATATTGTCAGTTCCGTTGTGGGATTCTGTTTTTCTCTGTTCTCTGTTCTTTTCTTTTTATTTACCCTAACAATCTACCCATTTGTCGATTGGATGCGTGACATTGGAACATAGTGGTAGTGTTCGGTGTCGGCTTTTGATGGCCAAAATGGCGGGTTGTTACAGTTATATATATGTGTTTGTGTGTGTGTGTGTATTCCTGTCTCTAACTATTAATTCCTAAACCATAACATTCCTTTCCACGTTTTACTTTATCAAAGCTATGCTTCCAAAAAGGATTACCGCTATAACTTTCCATAATTTAACCAAAAGTGATACCTTCGCTTCGTTTGAAATTACAAAGAATTGTCTATTTTGTTTTATTAAAATAAATAGTGCAAACTAAGGGGAAGAACATACGTACGGTACGCATCTCTTTCATTTTTGGTATATTCTTTATTATTTCAAACGATGCACATTTTATACATTTGTGGAATTAGAAAATTTGTGGAAATTACATAGAAATAGATACATCTAGATTGTACCCCGCTCCCAATAAATTAGAACATAGAAATTCACATTCCAAGTCAAATTAAGGCAATCTAAACTAATACTAACATTGTATAACCTAACTATAAATCTGAAATAAACTTTACAACTTTATCAACATTCAACTTTAACAAATTTAGGGACCGATTTCCTAATTTCCAGATTATGGTGTGAATAACATTCCTATTCCAATAACCTATCTTATAGAATATGTTGGCGATATTCCTATACGTTCATTTTAAGCCTACAACTTATCAAGTCTTATATAGGCATAATAATCAAATAAAATTCAATGTTATAAATAAATTATATAATTTTCCACCTACCTTCCTAGCTTTCCAAATCTCCAAATCCGAGTTCATCCATTTAACTTGATTTCTTTTCCTTTCTAATCCAAAATAGTATGTATGACAAGATATATATACATACTATTAGAATTGCAGATCTGATAAGAGATTTAGGGTTAAAGGAAATATAGATTTATAATTATGAAATTTATCTTTTTTTGCAGTATCGATTTACTCCTTCTCTTTTATTTTCTGCCCTTCTCCGATTTATATACATATAACATAATTTTTTATAATTAATATAAATATTGGAGAAGCTAAATGGTAGAGCTTCGCTGCTTTTAATCAGAAAATATGAGAAGGGAAGTGAGTGGTTAGGCTTGTACATATAGGCGCTCGAATATATCATATCCGTTTGATTTAAATAATTAAATCCGGCCCGTTCAGCCGAGATTCAACCCTAGCCGCCACCTTGACAACTAGTTGACCGCTCCCCTATACATGGTCGACCTCTACGGTTGACCAGCCCAAGGAGGGGGTTGATCTACAGGGTCCCACATTTATTATTATTTACTTCCTATTTTCCGTTTTTAATTATTTTTGTTTCGAAAACATCGAACACTAATAACTTCTTCATTTGAACTTTGATCGCAAAACTCCAAATATGAAAATTGCATAGAAAATCGCCATGAACACAATGGTGAAGTTTCGTGGCCAATTTTTGACATTTGCTCAAACTATATTTTTAAGCTTTAATAATTATTTATTACTTACCGTTAATTTTACGAGGTGTTACAACGCGAGTCCATCCTTACTACCTTCCGATCATGGTCCGTAGAGTACTTAGGGGGACACCAACACTACATACATTTCTAGGATCACGAACACACATTCCTTGCATTCGGTCACGTTCGAATACTCCAAAACTGATACAATCCTTTCTTTCATTTAAGGTATAATGGGCAGAGACCGATCAGTTATCTTCTTCATGGTGTTTCCGAGGAAAGGAAATGTACTCCTGAACCTTATCTACCTCACACTTGTTTTTGCGAGGACCGAGAAACTAAAGAAAAAGAAAAGGCTGGTCGAAAAGAAAGAAAACACGAGGTGGAAAGCGGCTGCCAAGCGAAAATGGATATGAAAATCAGGCAGGCGGAGGAGAGACAACTTTACGACCATTGGAAGCAACATAAAGGTTCAAATGATTGTCGTAGTTCCTCTTCTAGCCATCCTTCGCCTTGATCGCCACAACTCCCTCCATAGTAACAAACTCCAGCATCACTCTCCCCGACCACCACCTTTCCTTCTCCTGCTCGATTCGAAGGAGTTTTAATTCCCTCAACTCCTCCTCTAACCCAGTTGAGTTGAGTGCAAGCCGCCTTCCAAGACCTTTGCTTGACTGGGGTCATATTCGACGGCGACCTCAAAGACATTCCTAAGGAAGAGGCGAGCAATAGGTTTAGAGGGATCTAAGAATTTACTGACTAGGGATATGAATGGAAGAAAGTTGCTTCGCCCTCTCTAGCGTCAACCAAATTGATCAAATTAATATCCATTCATTTGAGTCAGAGAAGAAAACCTATGGTAGACTCATAGAAGGATAAAAGAGGGATACGTGGAGGGCTAAAAAAAAGATGCGACTTTGGTATTGGAGAAGAAGGCTAAAGATTTCATCGAGGAGGTAAAGAAAGCTCACAACAGTATGAGATTGTGATGAAAAACATTATAAAAACTATCCACTAAGAGAATTCTACTCTCAAAACGTTGCTAACATCCAAGGACCTGACCTGCCTGGAAAAAGGCAAGGCTACCAAGGACCGAGAAGTCGAGATCTAGGAGTTCTGTATCGAAAAGGAGAAGCTTGATTCAGCGTTGCTCCTGTAAAAAGTAGAGACACTAGAGGCTCGGGTTGACCATGTTGCAACCATGAACGAGCTTATTGAGCTTCAAGAGATAAGGGCTAAGGAAAAAAAGGCTGAACTCCACCCTTCAACAGTTCTTTGCCAATGTTATTTGATACAAGAAATTAAAGAGGGAAAAGCTATCCTACTAACGGAAGATGCTGCTGCTGCTAAAGCTGCCATCGAAGCCCCTACTGGTCCAAGTGCATCAGGCCACACAGAATCATCTTCTCCTAAGATCCAAGAGTTTGCAATGGTGATTCCATCATCCATGAGGGTCAGCGTCGAGGCTACCCAAATTATTCCAGCTTCTGCGGCCACTATCTCTGTTGAACCTTATATTCCTATTTCCATCTCTCGGCTTATCCTATCAGCCCCATAAGAGGGTGAGATTATCGTATCTCCTGCTAAGTAGACTCCAGCCGACAAAGTTATATCCCTTGTCTCACCAGTGTTTGAGATCCTTCAGTTCTTGCCAGAGACTGTAACTAATCTTTACTTCTTCGTTTGTGATCTCAAAAGTCACCCGTCGCTTCCTCCTTCTCCGCTGCCAGTTAATCAAGGCTTGTGTCCATTGCAATTGCCATTGAATCAACCTCCATTACCACAGGACTGATCATTCTAAACTTTCCTTCCAGCTCCATTCTTGTTCCCAATTCGGAGAGAATCACAGTTTTGGAGGGATTGGATGACACTTCCTGGTCCCTGGGGAAGAGATCACCAATACCGATGTCTCAGGCCCAACCGGTCCCTGCCCTATGGCGGAGATGCTGTAGATTGACATTTCCAAAGTTAAAACTAAGATCGACCCTAGATTGAGAAACCTACCGGTATCGAGGAGCCGAAGCTTTCCCCAAGAATCCTTCCCATTACTGTTAAGGCTCCATAGGGTTGCGTTATCAATGCCACCACAGAGACCTCTGATCCCCCCATTGACCAACCTGAAGATTCTGCCACCATTATTACCGAAGGTGACACCACTCCTTTTGAAGGCAGCACAACCAAGGGTGAGAAGGGCTAGAAAAGATCTCGTGATGGCTCAGGCAACAAGGGCAGCAAGGAAATGAAAACACAGAAGAAGTAGGATCCTTGGTTAGCCTTCAGTGATAATGAGATAGTTTCTTTTTGATTCTTTTTAGGTTGTACTTTTCTGTTTTAATTATTTACACAGGACATGATTGTGCGAGACCAGTCACGCATCTATTGTATATAAATGTTGAATGCAATGAAAGACTATTTTTCTATTTCAATCTTTGTTCCGTTTACATTTCTGCACCTTATATATTATTCCCGCCTATATACAACTACCTGCATATATAATATAAATGCTTGTACTGCAATTTATTCATATTATACATGTCTGTGTCTGTGCAATGCTTTTACATACCATAATTCTATACATATAAGTAAAATTCCTACAATTGCTTTAATTATATTCCATTATCTAGTTCTATTTTATTATCGCTTAAGTGTTTCTGTTTGGCTAAAAAACTACCGTTTAACCAATTTTGTGGTTATTCTTGTTTATTCCAAGTCGAGTTTCCTTCGACCAATAATCAGTTGTACATAAACCAAGTTCTGTGTCATTTCCTGTTTTTGAGGAACAACGGTTTGGACTTTTGTATCTTAACATCTTCAATCCCGCCAATGACCGGGCAGGATTGACATTTTCTATTAACTTCCACCACTCAACCTCAGCTAAGCATGTTTCACTAAGCCACCATATCTTCTACAATTCTATTATATATCAAGCCCTGTCTCTGGGACTTAGTGTTCCATATGACAGTATCTGAGCATCACCTTTTAACTTTGCCTATCTCCAGACATTCCTCGAAGATTAACAACATGATACAAATTATTCGATTTTCTCCAGTCCGATTATACTCTCCCAGTCCTGATCCTGGACCAGGGGAGTCCAGTGGTACCTATTTCTAGGTACTCATCTCCGAGCTTGCCTCAGTCAGACATATCTATCTCATGGTGTTGACCGGGAGTGCCTCTTGACCATCCTCGCTTATCCTCGGCCTAGCATGTCCTGCTAGGCCATAAGCATGGTCATCAAATTTCCATCCGTGCACCAGTTTCTATCTCTAGAAACTGGCGCTTATAGCTACCTAACTATGGATATTCCTTTCTACCTTGCCTTTTTCCAAGTAATAGTTAATACCAGAGGGATAGGTTCGAATTATCTGATCGAACCTTATGACTAAACTCCCTTGTCCTAATCTTGGACTAAAGGAGTCGGTGACTATTTCTAGGTACCTGATTATACTGTTGATCACAAAGCATTGTGATTACAAGAACACGGTTCCTTTGGTTCAAAAGGCTAACTTGTATTTACAAACAAAAATCATGGCAAGTCCTGCCTTATTATATTGCCCTCAAAATCCTTAGTTGGCTTATTTGCTAAAAATAAACAAATTAAAACAAAGTAAAACAACATCGTAATAATTCGCTATTCCATTCCGTGGAATTGGGATGCCATCAACAGTGGCCAGCTTGAAAGTCTCATCTTCGAACTTCTTTTCAATCGCATAAGGACCTTCCAAATACAGATCAAGTGCCCCATACCTAGGAGAACTCATTTCAAAATGAGATCCCCTACCTCGAAGGTGCGGTCAATTACCTTGGTGTTGAAGTGTCGTGCTACTCTTTTTTGGTGAGCGGGTACCATTAATTCAGCCTCTTCTCGCTTTTCATCACTCAAATCGATGGTCTCAAGCAGGAATTCCTCATTGACCTTGAGGTCATAATTCCTTTTTCAGTGAGAAGGGACTTCTAGTTCAATCAGAATCATGGCTTCTTAACTGTAGGCCATAGCAAATGTTGTACGTCCAGTCGCGGACTTATGGGTCATTCTATAAGCCCACATGCTAGTGGAAGCTCATCAACCCAGTCGGGCTTGGATTTAATTAGCTGTTTCATCAAGACATGCCTGATGATTTTATTCACCACCTCTACATGTCCATTCATCTGAAGGTGTGCTACTACGGAAAAGCTTTTCTCGGTCTTGTACCAGTTGCAGAAATCCTTGAACTCGGTATTCAAACTGAGTTTTATTATTTATTATAATCTATTGAGATGTTCCAAATATATAGATAATATTCTTCGTCACAAAGTTGATCACTTTCTTCATTGTGATCATGGTAAGCAGTTCTACTTTGGCCTCCCTTTATGAAGTAATCCACTACAACAATTGCATATTTAGCTCCTCATTTCTACATTAGTAGCATACCTTATTAATGGCCAATGGCTAACCATTTGCGTAAGCTCTATAGATGGGGCTCTTGGAATCTTTGCAAACCTCTGGTATCGGTCACAATGTTTGGTGTATTAAGCGGCATCCTAATTTATTGTTGGCCAAAAGTATTCGTAGCGAAGTATCTTCTTCACTAATGTCTGGCCCCTATATGATCACTACAGCTACCCTCATGGACATCCATGAGGACTTTCCTAGCCTCATCCTTGGTTACACAGCGAAGCATGGGGGTCAATAATTCTCTCTTGTATAGCACTTCTCCTTGCAACAAAAACTATGGTACTTTATGAAGGAGTTTTTCGTCGTTCGTTGTTTCCTCTTGGGAGAGTTCTCTTAAAAAATTGTCCTTGATCAGAGTCATCCATGACTCATTGTCCTCCTTGACCTTCAAGATCCAGTCAACATCCGTCTGGTCTATACTAGGAGCCTATAAAACCTCCATTGGAACTAATCCCAATAGTTGCGCATCTCCAGAACTTGCTAATTTGGCACTGAATCGGCCTTCGCATTCTCCTCTTTGGGATGTGTATGATTGTGTAATGCTCTATATTGTTCAATAATTCCAATGTTTTCATTAAGTAAGAGGAAAGTCTCGCACCATTAGCTTGAAATTCCTTCTTCACTTGGAAAACCACCAATAGGAAGTCACTGAATACATGCAGCGTCCTTATCCCAGTTCTTTCGCTATCTGAGTCTTGCTATCAACACTTCATACTCAACCTCGTTGTTCATTGTAGGGAACTCTAGCTTCAATGCATAGCAAATCAATCATCCTTCTGGTGTCACAAGTATTACTCCTACCCTAGAACTAGACTCATTAAAAGCTCCATCTATGAATAGTTTCCATTGAGAAAGTGTGACCATATCATCTTCCTCTCCACCATCCCATACGGTAAATTCAATGATGAAATCCTCCAATGGATGTCCATTTATCGCTCTACTCAGATGGTAGTGATGTCATAATGGCTCAACTCAATATTCCATTTCAATAACCTTCCAAAAGTCTTAGGTCGACAACGTACATGTTTCAAAGGTTGATCTGTTAGCACCTTAATTGGGTGCGCTTGAAAATACGACCGCAGCTTCCTCAATGCAATCAGCAAGCAATAAGCGAGTTTCTCTAACTTCGAATAGTGTTTTCAGATTTGGTTAACTGCTTTCTAATATAGTAAACCAGCCTCTGAATCCTCGCCTCCTCACGTACCAATGATGTGCTTAGTGCATGAGCAAGCACTGCCAAATAGATGAACAAATTTTCTCCGTCAAATGGTTTGGATAGAACTGGCGGTGTTTCCATGTGCCTCAGTTATTCCTCGAAGGCTTCCTGACATTCCTTTGTCCATTCAAAATTCTTCTTTCCCTTTCTGAGGGCATCAAAGAATGGTATACTTGTGTATGTTGCCTTTGAGATAAACCGACACAACGTGGCAACCTTCCCATTCAAATTTTGCAACCCCTTCTTCGTGTTTGGGGTAGTTACATTCCTCAAGGCGTTAATCTACTCGGGATTTGTCTCAATGCCCCTTGGATTCACGAAAATCCCAGATTTCTCCGATGCAACTTTAAAAGAAAATTTTAATAGATTTAACTTCATTCCATACTTCTGTAGCACTTCAACCATCTTTACAAGGTCATCCACGTGGTTCCTTGATAGTCGTGACTTCATAAGCACGTCATCCACATGCACTTCTGTCGTCCGTTCGATCTGATTCATGATCATAGAATTCACCAAGCTTTGGTATGTACCTCCCGTGTTCTTCAGATCGAACGACATCACTCAGTAATAGTATAATCCCAAATCCATTAAAAAGCTTGTTTGCTCCTGATCTGGAACAAGCATTGGTATCTGGTTATAACCATAATAAGTATCCATAAAAGAGAGTGACTCATGTCCTACGACCCCGTCCACCAACTAATAAATCTAGGACAAAAGGAAGCTATCCTTCGAGCATGCTTTATTAAGTCTGAATAATCAATATGCATCTGTTAGTTTTTGTTTTCCTTCTTGACCAACATGGGGTTCGATACCCATTTAGGGTAAAAAGCATCACAAATAAAGTCATTTGCTTTCGCCTTATCTACTTCCTCCTTCAACGCAGCGGATCGCTCTGGATCGAGCCTGACCTAGACCGCGTCTCTTCTGCTTTATAGACGGATATTACAGATTCATATTCCACACATAGATGAATGTGTCCAAGCAAACACAACTAAGTTTACCAAAGGAAACTAACCAATTCCTTTCGAAATCCTATGCTGAGTTGAGATCCGATCTTAAGAGCTTGAGTTGGATCATCCATATCAATTGGAACATTAACCATCAGCTCAGCTATTGCTACCCGCACTTCCTCTGACTTCTTCTTGGGATTCAAAGACTTATAAAACCTGCTGTGGTTCCCGGGCCAGTGCTTGGGCTATAATTCTTATGCCTCTGCGTTTTTAATGCAGAGAGCTTTCTTTACAATCCTTCCTTTCTCCCGTCGCTTTGCTTCTCTTAGCTCGACGATATAACATTCCCGACCAGCACTCTGGTCTTCTCGTATCAATCCAGCCCTATTTTCTATGGAGGATTTCATCACAAAGCACCAAGGAGCTAGTGTTATTCAGAAATTAGCAAGGGTCGATCAGCCTCAAAAGGCATTGTACGCCGAGTACTCATCCACAATTACAAACTTTTGAACCCGCACAATCTTGTAGTCCCATCTTCGAGTTACATGGACAAATCAATTATCCAAATAGGTTATTTCGTCTCGTCAATAAATCATTGAACCCTGGACTTACAAGGCTTAACATCATTCATACTTATCCTCATCCGATCAAACATTCTTTTGAACAAAATATTCATTGAGCTTCCACTATCCACCAAGACTGAATGCGCTATAGCAGGGCGAACAACAACCGTAATGTAACACCTCACCTCTATACCGATACTATCCAAGAGTGTTAACAGGTAATACTATTGGATAATATGAAGAATGAGAAGACATAAGGTACACACGTAAATACTCCCTTGGACCAACACCGATACATGTCTCATATATCAATTTTACTTACCATAGATGTACACGATCTCGGTACAAAGCAATAAACACGTGTTCCTTTAGGAAAGAACAATACATAATATAATATAAATAACAGAGAGAACACAAAATATATTAAAGCTAAAATATTAAAATCAAGAAATAGTTAAAAAGGAGAGATGATTTTGAAATTAATATGATTAAAAATAGTTTTTGAATTAAGGATAAAATATTTAAATTGATAGAGATGACTTTAAAAAGATAGTTTTGAAAAAATAAATCATTTTGAAAATTTCGTGGATTCCATTCCACCAGAGAAGGTCGTGGATTCCATTCCACCAGAGAAGCTCGTGGGTTCCATCCCACTAAAAAGGTCGTGGGTTCCATCCCACTATTAAAGCGAGAAGGTGGATTTCATTCCAACAATTAATAAAGGCAGTGATAATATATAATAGAAAATAAATATGTACTATCTATTAAAACCCAATACCTGAATCAAAATACACTTCAACTGTATATAATTATTAATATAATAATGTTCTAGCATCCTTATATGCCCAAGCATCCACATACTAGTTGTCATATCCTAAAACCTGAAATGTCTTGGACTGACTCGAGTATTATAAATACTCACGAGTCAAACTATGTCTATTTCAAGGGTTAATATTATATATATATATATAATTCAATATTTATAGTGTATAATGATATGATAACATCCATAAGGTTAATAAATATGCGATAATGTAAACTGAGTATAAGATAACAATATTATAGACAAACTCTAATGTATTATATAATTCAAATATCATAAATCATACATAAAGATGTCATCACCCATATCGAAGTAAATCAGAAATCATAGAATCAAATACAAATGGATAAATCATCCAAATCTAGAAATCATCATCAAAATAAAAAAAAATCATCAATAATGATATATCATCAAATATAATCAGGATAACTCACAATAATGCCCAAATATATATCTCTCAATCTCAAAATAAAAGAATCATCATCGACATACAAAATAGGATAGGCTGCCTATCAGTATAATGAAAGATACGAGAATCCACTATACTGTGGACACCTATCCAGATATAATCTCATCTCCTTATATATGAATCGGTCGGAAAAGTATGGATATAACGAGGACTAACTACACCTTAGACATAAGATCTCCAATATAGTCAAATGCATCATAGGATTGTGAATAGTATATGCCAATCCACTACACACACATCGAAACCAGACGGGAGACTGACATCATGTTTTCTTGCTCTAGGAGCCATACATGTGTCCGTCTTACATTACTTATACCGCCATCAGTTACCATTACCTCTCCCCTCGGTACCATAACAATGATCCACCAATGGCTCGACTACACGTAGCCTCTTCGATCGCGACTCGACGTGTGCCTCTATGGTAACTAACTGCTGGCTTATGTGATACAGAGGCAACCATACATCAACTGTTAATAATACAAGCATGTAACGGATTCAGGATGCAACCCCGCAATCAAGATGCCAGGGTGAATATTGGCTAATTTGTTTCACTCTTGAAACATATAGGAAGCTGGACAAAAGTGGGACAAACACATATTACTCATATTCAGTAGCCATCACATATCTCAATCATATGTTGGTGAACGGCTCTACATCTCGGTTAACATATGGCCATAATGTACTTACCGTAGTGAGTATCATTACACACAAGAGTAATCCCCGTTTGAGTGACGTTTTCGTACAATAAATAATCAAACAAATAACATAACGGCATCCCATACCACCACATGTTGTTCAAATAATTATTCAATGCTCATAAACTACACTCGATGCACACTAGATATTGCTATGGAACTAGTTCGATGAATAACCGAAAAAGTGTTACCGAAAATCCTATACCAGGCTGTAGCACTAATACACTTATTCAAATTCCTCGTTACACGGAAATGAAAATACGTATACAATAATAAAAGTAATCATATAAAAATATATACATTATGTTTAAATTCTCAAATAATGTTGTATAAGACAAATGATATAAAAGTAATATTCAAATAAATGTTTAAGCATCATATAATAATTCCATAAGTCTATCATATAACTTGGAAACATCATTAAACATCATAAAGCCATTTGATAATTTAAAATGAGAATTTACTAAATCTTCATAAATTTCCACTTGAATCGTAATATATTAAGCTACCTCATTCAGTTGATGAACATCTTAAACTAACTTGTAAAATCAAATATTACCCATAAGAACCATTTCACTATTTTCTATAATTAAATACTATTTTAAAATAAATTTTAACTTTCAAAATAGTTCCATTGTACTTCAAATCACTAAAATCTATAATTCAAATCTTCGCTATATATATATATTCAAAGTCATTATTAACTATATCGATACCCCTTGATAACATTTAAAAGTCATTTCATAATTTTAAGTTTATAAACTATTTTTAAATGAATTTATATTGAACAAAATAGACTTCTAAAATGAAAGATAAACATTCAATCATAATAGCTTATATATATACACACAAATTTAAATTAATCACTAAACATAAATAATAACTCTAAGTAAGTTCTAATATAATATAAAATAAAAATCTAAAATCATTTATTAAATATAAATAAATAAATAATATATATATACAAATAATATTTCAGAAAACCCATAAATATAAGGGTTCATTCGATTGAACCGTTCCTTTAGTACACTGAGACAAGTTGACTGAAATGGGGTGTTGCTTTCCGGGTTTTTTTTAATACCATTTTAGTCGACTAAATGCCTAGCTCAATTGACTGACTTAGGATTTAATCAACTGAATTCTATTT
Organism: Allium fistulosum; assembly: GCA_030737815.1. NCBI lineage: Eukaryota > Viridiplantae > Streptophyta > Magnoliopsida > Asparagales > Amaryllidaceae > Allium > Allium fistulosum. Next base: position 465,401,212 of record CM060902.1, read on the forward strand.
TAGTCTAGTGAATTGCTGAAAGTCAGAAAATGAGTTTTATGAATACTTCCATTCAATCTTACTATTGATTCCTCCTTTGTTAATGTTTGTTAACTCCTTATTTATCATACTTTAACTATACAATAATCACATATAATAAATTTTATCAATGAGGCACAATTCACGATATAAACGGGTGATTACTACTCGAACAATGTGTAAACTTGATCACTTAAACCATTGATAATTGATCCATAATCATTCTATCAAGTTAAACATAGTAGTGAGTAGAAGAACTCACCTAGAATTAAATATAGTGCTAGCTTCTACTCCTTCCTTTCTTTCCTCTCTACAAGAATTCTTCAAGTCATCTTAGTTAATCAACTTGTGCTTCACTAGGTTGATTGGTGTAGATGGTTGTCAAGAAGCTTGTATCTGCTTGTATCAAATTATTGGGATTTATTGTGAATTTATTTCAGATTATAAGATGATGGAGTTTTGGTGGGAAGTTCAAATTTTCATATTCATGAAATGAGGGGGTTGTGTTATATTTATGGAGGTGGGTGAAACCTCTGGAGTTGGTAATCTCTAGAACTCATTATCATGAACCAATTTTTATTTATTTTCATGTTTTGGGTCAACTAATTGGGCTTCCTTCATTTCTAGTAATTCTTTTCTTGTCTTTGTTTACATGAAAACAATATCAACACATCACTAACCTTCATCGGTTACATGCAGCAATATTGGGTTTGGGCTTGTGTAGTAGTAGGCTTTGTTTTTCTAATTGAGTTTACTTCTTTCTTTTCCATTCAAATTCATTTCTAATTAAACTTTAAACTTTTCTAATATCATAAAATACTTTCTAACATCAAAAAAATTCAACTCATTTATTTTAAATATCATTTACCATTAAATTTGTTTTATCAATTTATCTCAAATTATTTGTTCATAACTTCTCATTTTAAAATAACCAAATAAATTATTAAATCAATAATCTTTTCGAATTAAATTCTTTTCATTTTAATAAAATATTTTCCATCAGAATTTCAAATTATTTCTTTAATCACATATTAATTAGTTTAAAATCTCATTTATTTCATTAATAATAATTATTTTATTATTAATTAATAGCTTCTCGAAGGTTGACTCTCTTACACATAATCACCATGAGATTGAAGGTTGACACTTCTACCCCATCAGAATTCCTATTTCAAAACAAAATATCATTAGTCATAATCCTTTGCTACTTAGCCGGACCTCCTTCCCCAATAGCTAAGCAACTCTCCTGTGGTACGTACCTTAACGAACTCGTGTACCTCTCCATCTCATTTAATCTTTTCTCCACTGGTTGAGGTCCTCCAATTATGGTTTATATAACTATCCTTTCATATCTACCTAAGCCTCTCTCCACTGGGTCTAGGTTGGTTTCCTTGGACATTCGGTCCTTGGGGTTTAGCATTCTGTCCACCACAATATGGATCTCTTACATGCCATTGCAATTTCTTATTTCTTATCAACTCTTTAATAAAATCTCTAAGATGCCTGCACTCATTCATATTGTGTCCATGAGTTTCATGGAAACAACAATACTTGCCAAAGCACCTTTCTTCCTTAGCCGCCTCCCTCCAAGGTGGCTTTTTATACCTTTCTGTGCCTTGAGTGGCAAGGTATATGTTATTAGGTGTATCGTTCAAAGGAATATATTCATCCCGCCTCATATTCCTTGGGCATTTTCGACATTATTCCGCCTGCCTCTGAGCCCCCGATTTTTTTCCTTTGATTATCGAAATTACCAACATTTACGACCACATTACCGAAGCTCTCACCGGTCTGTTTAATTGCTACATTGCATTGAGTTACTTCCTTTGATTGTCCACCACTAATGTTCCCAGGAATATGACTCGATTCTTCCAAATGCAAGAATTGGTTTGCCTTCCGGTGGAACTCCTCCATAGTTGTCGGCTGCTTCATCCTCAGCCATTTCCCAAAGTCTATGTCCGGATGTATGTCCCGGACCAACGCTATCAACACCATACTTTCATTCGGATTATCAACTTCCATAACTGCAATATTGAAAATATTCAGGAACTCCTTCAGTAATTCATGAGGTTCCTGAGAAAGGCATGATAAGGACAACACTAGGCTGAGCGATATGGAGCATGAACTGCTCCAGAAACTTCATTGCTAATTCTTTAAAATTCGATATGAACTTTGGCGAAAGCCAAGTAAACCACATTGACGCAACTCCATCCAGAAAAATAGGGAAACATCTGCATCCAACCGCATATGTTTCCCTAGCACCATCCATATGTCATTCGTACTTAAACAAATGCTACCTGGGATTTGTAGTCCCGTTATACAATGACATCTTAAGCATCGCAACCTTCCTGAGATACTCTTCCCTTGGGGTATTCTTCGCGAATGGAGTTCTACTAGGCGCAGAACCCACATCCTCATTCTCCACTTATCTTCATCTATTAACCACTTAATCATGTCAGCTATATGCTCCTCACTAGCTTTGAACTCCGAAGGACGACTATCAAGAACTGTGCCGAGTGTTTGACTCCAGAAACAGTCTCGATTTGCTCATTAACGTCTAAGTTCTCCAGTCTTTGGGAGAATTACTCCTTCGGTTCTTCTATGACGTCCAGTTAACTCCATAGTAGTTGTTTGTGCTCCAACATCCTAAGCTTCAACATCCATACCATCATCATCCCCATCACGTTGCAAATCATCCTTAGAGTTAGATAAGTTAATGGACTCAACTTCCTGTCCCTCTAAGGGTCAGAAAATTAGGTCGGTACTGGTCTGAATTAGCAATGGATCTTCTTCTCCCTCCAACACTTCTCCCTACTTCTCCAGTAGCATGTTCCTTCTGCTTTTGCTTTCCACCCCTTCTATTATAAACAAAAGCAGCCGAGTTTACCTCTTCAGATGCGGTAGTGATGGATCTCTCATGCTCCTCCTGATCCTCTGCGACTGTTGGGTCAATAAGACCATGTTAGCTTCCATTTTGTCCAATAGAGCCTTTTGACTATCTGCTATCTTCTGAGTTAACTCCACCATCATCTTATCAAATACCACTCATGTGACCATCTTCTGAGGGGCAGGTAGTCCTGCCAACACTGTTGCTAGTTGGTTAGAAACTTCACTAAGATGAGAAGCTCTTTTATCTGCACCAGCTACCGCTCCAGATCTACCAGGCTTCCTTGATGGTTCCATTGATTCCAATATAAAATTCCTTCAAATCCATTGATGAAAACCTTTTGGATCTAACCTTTATAAACTCCAATCCATAATAGATACTAGATATGCCCCCATGAAAGAACCAAAAACGTTGAACCAAAAAATGGCACAACATCTCAAAATGAACTAAAATAAAGAGATCTAATAGAATAATGTAAGAAAGACAGAGAATTTTTATAGTGGTTCGACAAATCTGAGGCCTATGTCCACTTTAGACTTATTGCTTATAGATTTTGGTCACAAATGCTACAATTTTACCGACCTAACAACCTAGAATAGCAAAAAGTAACTTTCTTCTGACCAGCGTCGTGTAAAGAAAGAGGGTGAGGAATTGCCATGTGTTTGTTATTTATAGAGAAATCGTTCGGTAGAATTGCCAAATCTTGATATACTAAGTCTAACTTTAGATCTGAAAATATAGGAGAGGGAGACGAGTTCCCCCAGCCAATAAAATCATCTCAATGCTACATATTCATGTTAAAATTACTTGTCTCCCTTATTATCATTTTCGGCCATGATAATTTAGAAAAAAAATTCAAAATTATCTTGTTTCATAATTAATAATAAACAATACAATTTTTGCATATATGCATAATATATGTAAAATATGCCTTCATATTTATAAAAAGAATTTGGTACTAATCATATATATATTTATACACATATATTTCTATTAAACATGGTTTTACATATTTATAATATTATATATGTTTCTAATTTAATAAAAACAATAACAATTTACTATTTTGGTTATAATTTTTTTTATGTACATATATATACACAAACACACGAAATGTTTTAATAAAAAAACCATTTAAGCTTTCGGATCTTAAAAAAATTAAACTAATCTTTTATTTATTTAAAAGGTCAAATATTTTGATAATTTAAGTTTTTAAAATTCAAAATTTAAATTTAGAATTATCGAATATTCATGTAGATATTTATAAATTAAAAAATATATAATATTATTTCTAATTGCGTCCGGGTAATGAAAAAAATTATATATTAGTTATATATTTAGAATAACTCAAAGCAATTTAAAAGTTGAATTTTAAACATGTTTTTAAATACTAAATTTTAATTAATAAAATATTTAAATATTAATATTATGTGTATAATAAATTATAACATTTATTTATAATAGTAAAATATTTTAAATTAATATATATATATATATATATATTAAATATTATGGTAGAAATAAGCTAAAATAAGTAAAAAAAATTAGGTTAGTGAAAATATAAATTCATGTATACGATGAATATGTTCCTTCCCGTTGACATATATATTGTTACATGTTATCATCTTGACATTTATTAACCGTAGGTCACAACGATTAATTTTCCTATCATACCCCTATGTTAGTGTTTGCAATCAAATTGGTCACAAACACCCGAGAATAGGTTTGTGTAGCGAAGTAAATGAAGAAAATAAATGAAAACAAAGGAATATATCAAAACAATAAGCAAATCACAGTAGAAAACAAGAACAACAAGATTTATAGTGGTTCGGCGTTGATTGCTTACGTCCACTTTGGATATTCTCTTTATTGGTTCACTTTAATCTTGATTACAATAAGAAACAACAAGAGGTAAGAGAATAATGGAGGAAGTTGATTACAATAAAAGTGTTATGTAACCAGCTGCGTAAAGGTCCTCAGAATGACCCCCTAGGGCTGTATTTATAGGCGAAGGCGACCACCAATCTGTATGGAACTTCGGTAACATGACCTCCTCGTCCATATAGGCCCACCATAGGGGGCGCTAGGCCCAAATCTCAATGGAATGAGATCGATACCGATCCCTCCATTTGTTGGGTTTGGGGTAGCGATCTCTATGGTAGTTTCTCCGTGCCTGGATATGATGATATCTCAAATATCATGATGATTGGATGTGCGGAGCTCATGCATTTGTTCAATCTTGGATTCATTTCCATAACAAAACAGCTCCTGCCGAACCCTTCATTTGATGTCACGCCGACCCATATTAACATATCCGCGTTTATCCCCTGAGATCCATAATGTTGATCCTATGGCTCCGTATTGCATTGTCGATCCCTCCTTCCCTGTAGGACTATGTCGATCCATAATTCTTCAGAGCATTATGCCGACCCTTATTTTATGCCATCCATTCGTATTCTCCGAACTTCATCACACAATGTCGATCCCTTCTGATCACCTATAACGTCATATCGATCCTTATTCGTCTGCACATATCCCTTGATCCAACATGTCGATCCCTCTGGTTCAACGGGTCTATGTCGAACCCTAAACTCCTATACACTCTGCCAACCCCTCCGAGAACCATCTATGCCGAGCAAAGTACCATCAATTATACCCATCCATCTATTATCTCATCTATGTTGACATCCACTCAAATAATCATGCCGATCCCTAGTGTTTCACCCTGCTATGTCGATCCCTTGACTATCCAAGCTATTTTCTATATTTCTAACTCCCTGTGTTGCCTGTCTATCAACTCCGTTCAACCCGGGCTTCGTATAACTGTCCGAACCCTATTTTTGGATCCTATATCCACTTCTTCCTGGTCATCCTTCTTGACAGCAGATGAATCTGTCTTGCGTAATCAGCCCAATATAGCTGGATCAGGATACCGGGTAACACTTGCCCCCCAAAGTACGTCTTGTGAGTAACATGACGTGCTTTGAATAAAAAAAAGTCTAAATTGTAGGGAAGATGTCCATCTAGCTTCCTAGTTGATTGCTATTCCTTTACTGACTTTCAACGACATAAGTCCGATGTCGTATTCCATTAGTATATATAAGTCTGATCATAAGGGACTCATAGTCTTCCTATCGTATGGTCCAGTCTTGAACTTGAGGGTTTCAGCTTTGACCACAATCTCAGTTAATTTCAAAAAAGTTAAACTTTTAAATTATTCCTGTGCATATTCGCATACACGTTTTTACTGTTGGCTCCTGGACGTGTTTTAATGTTCGCAAGTCATTGCCAATTTTTATAGTATCTGGTATGTTCGTGTCTATAGTCGAACCTTTATGACAACGATCGTCGTTTACTTCTCCAGTTGTCCATCATTCCTCCTTTTCCATTTTCCAATTTTTCTTCTCCGGTTCTTTTTTTTTAACTTTTATGGAGGGATCAGCATTCTACATGCCGAACCCTTGCTACGGACACGTGAGTAGGGATTGACAGATCTCAGTGTCGATCCCTCCTCCTCATCTTTGACTGGGTCACCTCTTATGACCGGTTCCTTCTCCAACGTACCCATATATAAACGAACCCTCTTCCCTTTCTTTCCTTACTTTACCATTTCATCTACCTTGCATATACTTCTTGCTGAACCCAGGTTACAACAAACTCTTCTCAACAAATAATTTTTTTTCAAATTTATACTCAAATTCAAACATGAAATCAAGTACTTCCTCCAAGTCGCATCTCCCTCATCTTCAATCCAAAGCCTGAAAAACTTGCAAGTAATTTAATTCTGTAAACATAGGTACAAACTCCCGTTTAATCATGTAATTGAGTTGTGATCTTAAGCTTTGGTGAGTTCGAGCATCTTTTATGTCTTGATATGTTGCACTGGATGTGAAGGAAAGGAGAAGTAGAGGAAGGAGAAGGAGAAGGAAATAGAGAAGTAGGGTTCGACTGAGAGGGTGCTTTGTAGTTAAGGGGATGAAGGAGAGTTATTTTTGGAATTGGTTGGAGAGGGGTTGGTATGAGGTTGAATGAAAGGGATCGGTAGAAAATATTTGGCGAGGGATCGGTGTGGGTAGGTTTAGGAAAAGGTTCAGTAGGAAGTTGTACTGATGAGGGATTGGTGTTGTGGTCGCTTGGTGAGGGATTGGTAGGAAGTGTTGGTGGAGAGGGATCAGTGTAGATGTCTTAAGTTGGGGGATCAGAGTTGTTTGGTCTGGAGTAGGGATCGGTATAAAACAGTTGGGGTAAGGGATTGGCATAGAGTGAAGGGATCAGTATTAACACTAAAGACCAATCTAATATAAGTCATTTTAGCACTTAACATCATATTGCCTTGCATGAACATAATATGAAAAAGGACAATGCGATTTGCATACTTAGACTGTCGAACTTAAGAATAAACGATCAAACTTCCGGACTTCTCAATTTGGACTAAGCAATAAACTTGCTAACGAACTTAGATAGCAGTCTTCATAATTCAATATGCTGCTCCATCGATCTCAAAGCTTCCGTTGTCGATCAACTTTCTTGTCAATTGAGATGGTCAGCGATGACGTCGGTCTCTCTGGACTAAACTCCAAGTCTCCTCGTTTTATTCATGCTTTTTTGATTTCAAACTGTTTATGCTTGTTTCACACTACACTACACTGCACTAGTTCACACTTGACATGGGGGGTCAAGTTATTATTTCTAATCTCGATTGTCTACTGAGTATAGCTGGAATAGATTTCAGACACACGAAGCATTCAACCAACATGTCTACTGATTTAGCGGCGAAGCACATCGGTTCTGAAGCAAAATCAAGTTCTGCCACTATTTCCAGAAGGCCTTCTCCAAGCCATTATGCAGAAAAACCAGAAGCTTCTAATCCACAAATTGATCTCTTTTACGATATTCCAATTATTCCACCAGAAACTATCAGCCCTGGTCCTGATGCCGTTGAAGGTGCCATTGTCCTGGATAACCCTGTCGATTCACAAGCTTCTCGAATCGGCGAAGCCGCTCTTCGTCGATTATGTTCCATCCATAGGAATCCGTTTGAGGATGTTTTAGTTCCTACGAGGCAAGATAGACCTCACTTGCCCCCAGCCGGATATACATCGTGCAATAAATTTACGTGATGGGCTGGATGTGTTCCACCTTTTAACTCCTTCGTTCGGGAGATGTTGAGGTATCTTGGGGTCGCCCCTACTCAGTTGCATCCCAACAGCAACGTTTTCATTCACGGGACCTTTCTCTTATTCATGAATGTTATGTTTCGTCCACCAACTCCCAAAGACATCAAATTTATCTATAACTTCAAAAGACGATCAGGAAGCCCTTCTTACCTCTTCCTTGAACCTTCGTCGAACTGTCAAGTCTTGACTAATGCTTGGAACAAGCTTTCATTATTTAAGCATGAATGGTTCTATGTGCGATGTCCCTCCGAATTCGTAAGATGATGGTTAGAAGGACGTAAGTGCCACTTCCACTTTTCTCTTAAGTTCAATGATTCAAGTCAAAATTTCTCCTTTAAATATACTAACATCTAAAGCTCTTTCAGGTGTTCGTCCACGTCCCGAAGGCGCCGAGTTTTCTAGTGCCGTCGTCGCCATCTACGCTACTCCTGTTGAGGACCGGGATATTAAATTCCTTATGACTGACGATCTGCTATCTTTATTCGGCTTGTTGGAAGACGGTCACAGAATCAGACTCCTTGTAAGCAAAGCAGTTCTAAAGATCGTTGTCGAATGAAGAGAAGAAACAAACAACCCCATCGTGCCCCCTGCCGAGGGGACTCGAGAAGATACAAAGGAGGGTGAAATCAAAGATTCTCAAGCTGACGGGCCGGGAGATGATGATGCAGGCCTTGGAAAAGCATCGATGGTTGGACCATCGCAGTTCGGTCAGTCATAAACACTTCCAAAGAGAAAGAAGAAGTTGGTGTACCGGTTACACAGAAGAAAAACTACATCAGATCCGGAGTTCGTTATTACTCCTCTCGAAGAGGAATTATCTTCTCAGCGTTTGGAAAGCTCATTAAAAGGACTCTCCAATCTCTAAATTCCAAACGACATTATGTCCTACAACTTTCCAAATATAAACTTCGAAGGACTGAACTTTCCTATGAGAAGCGATGAAGGCACCCAACCTTTTAATAGAGGGGAGATCAAACCCATGAGTAAACCTACCATTACCAGTCCGTTGGGGAGAACACTAGGACACTCACAATCACTTGCACTCCACTATAAACTTGTCATTGGCCTCTCATACGACAACATCTAACACATTCTTATTTGATCTCTACAGGTACAATGTCTCAATTACGTGCCTTCGATCGCCTGCGAAGCTCTTCCGCTTATCATCGCCCAAGCCGAGACTCTGAGTCCGCGCGACATAGAGAGAAAGATGAAGGACATGACAAAGATTACTATTCAAGGGAGTCTTCTTCCTCCTCTAAGTGGAAGTCCCAATTTCATGCGTCTCGTCATGACGAACATTCTAATCCTCCTACTGATAGTGGAGAAAAGTCTTCTTATCGCGGCGCTCATTCCGCCACGCATCACGAGCAACATTCTGGCTCTTTTACTTCAAGGCAGTCAAGCGAGCGCTGATCTGGCAAGCATCCACTTGCCACTTCTGATCCACTTCCACCTGCTACTGCTCCCGACTCCTCTACAGCTACAAAGTTGGCTGAACTTAAAGCCACTTTTCCGAAGATTTGCTTTGATGGACTCAAATTCCTTCCCTTTATACATGTTATTCCTGGACATGCCAAAGAGAGCTCATTAGCATGCATGAACGACGTATTCATTTAGCACGAATCATTCATTCATTTTGTCGAGAAAGTTTCCGAAGTCTCCATAGAGCGTCAGCACGAAATCGATCATCTCAAGTTGGAGGCTATTCACGACAAGGATATAATTAAGCATCAGAATGTTGAGTTGCTTGAATACAAGACCCAACTTGGAGAAGCTGAAAAGAACGTGAAGGAGACATCAGAGGCAGTAAGTCGTATGGAGACTTCTCACAAGAAGAAACTTGACGTGGTGCTTTAACATAGTAGCACACTTGCTTTAGAAAAGGACTCCTTGCAAAAGGAGAACAACGCTATAGCTCGCTGCATTGAGGAACTCGAAGAATTGTTAAAGAAAGAGAGGAAGGAAAAAATTAAGGCCGAAGAGGAGTCGTAGAAATACTGCGAAAAAGTAGTCGAGGCAAGGAGCTTGAAAACTAAACTCGACGAACAGTTTGCAAAAATCAAAGCTTTGAAGGAAGAAGCCCGAGAAGAGGGCGGAACAGAAGTGCTTGAACAGGCCAAATCCCAAGTGGAGGCCGCCATCGAGTCCGGTATAAATGAAATTAAGGACTTGTTCGATCCACTAATTATCGAATATAATGCGAAGGTCTTGCTCCATTGTGACTTAAGCTTTCTTAGCGAGGGTTACCTCGAACCACTTGTCGAAGCTTGGGAGCACATCTTCAAGATAAAGAAGGAAGAGTTGGGAGAAGCTGAATTTAACGAAGAAGAACTAGCGAGAGAAGTTCTTCGAGGAAATGAGCCGTCGGATCTGGTTGCCGCTAAACTCAAATTTTTCAAAGCTCCTGTACCTACTAAAGATGGAGAGGATATTGTTGAGTCTTCTGGTACTAATCCTAAGGGTTCCTCTCCTGCTCAAGTAGCCAGTCTATCATCTTCTCATGATATGAAGCAAACTCTCGGCTATGATCCAGACAAGCCTAGGCCCACAAATGTTATCTCCCATCTTCGAAGGAGGCACTCCGACGACGATAGAAAGTCAATCAGATGCGGGTATCATACTAAACTTCTTCGTACTCGAATAATTCTTGTTCTTCATGCGCAATGGCCCTTAGCTAATGTCCATGTTTTGATAAACTTTGCAGGTCTTCCGGGCCCTGATCAGACTCCCAAAAGTGGTGCTACTGTAGAACAGCATGAAAGAGCGGCCAAGGACCCGGCTGCTGTTGAAGTTCCAGGGACTGACGCCCAAATCATCGGTGCTCTTGATGAAGGCAAAAGTGAAGATCCACTCCCGGATGATGTGATAATCACTAGTGCTTCAGAGCATACTGCTGAAACCAGCATGAAGGAGAGGATTGAGGAGGAGGAAATGTTGAAGCGAAAAGTTAAAGGAGAACCCACCGAGGTGGAAGTCGAAGATCTTGATCTTGTACCATTGCAAGTTATTCCATCGGGCGGGTCAATCCCTGGTGAAATCCCTCCTTCTTCCACAAGCATTCCGACCAAGGGTGGCAAAGGATTCCCAGAAGAGAAGCTTGAGCGGCTCCACCCCTGAAAAATCCAAAAGGGAAAGAAAGTCGAACAAGTAACTGTCACCTCAAATCATTGTATATAATTTGAACAATTATTTCTTTCCCTAGTCGTAGGTGCACGGGTATGAATCTCGGTTTTTTTAAGTAACTTTTACTAGAATTTGACACTTGTGAATAAAAGTTTTTCATTTTTGATTAGATATCGTGTGAATTGTTATTTTGATAGTTAAATGATTACTTTCCTTTTAGAGTACTTATAATTTGTTGATTGCAAATTCTGTTAACAATTCACTATCGTCATCTCAAGGCCTCCTCACAGTCGTTGCCTTAAGTCGTAAAGAACATTAAGCCGGAGCTGTAGTGAGCGGTCATATTCAGCTTTTAGTAGTATGTATTCCTTCTGTTGATTTCAGGTTGGAGTTTGTGGAATAGAGAGCGGTCGAAATCCACCCATCTATTCGATTGTGTCTCTATTCTAGTCCGCACTTTGGGTACTTAGAGTTGTTTGGTAAGCGGTCGGTTCATGCTCAATTTATGTTCATGCTCCAGTCCTTGCTCCGAGGACTTAGAGTTATCTTGTGGGTGGTCGGATCACACTCGAATCATGTTTATACTCCAGTCCGAGCTCCGTGGACTTAGAGTTGTCTCGTGGGCTGCCGGATCACACCCGAATCAGGTTTATATTCCAGTCCGTGCTTCGAGGACTTAGAGTTGTTGATGGGTAGTCAGTCACACCCGAATTTTGTTTATACTCCAATCCACACTTCGGAGACTTAGAGTTGTTGATGGGCGATTAGTCACACCCGAATTGTATTTATACTCCAGTCCACGCTCCGAGGACTTAGAGTTGTCGATGGGCGGTCAGTAACACCCGAATTATGTTTATACTCCAGTCCACGCTCCGGGGACTTAGAGTTGTCGATGGGCAGTCAGTCACACTCGAATTGTGTTTATACTCCAGTCCACGCTCCGGGGACTTAGAGTTGTCGATGGGCGGTCAGTAACACCCGAATTGTGTTTATACTCCAGTCCACACTCCGGGGACTTAGAGTTGTCGATGGGCGGTCAGTTACACCCGAATTATGTTTATACCCCAGTTCGCGCTTCGAGGACTTAGAGTTGTCGATGGACGGTCAGTCACACCCGAATTGTGTTTATACTCCAATCCACGCTCCGGGGACTTAGAGTTGTCGATCGGCGGTCAGTCACACCCGAATTGTGTTTATACTCCAGTCCACACTTCGAGGTCTTAGAGTTGTCGATGGGCGGTCAGTCATACCCAAATTGTGTTTATACTCCAGTCCGCACTCAGGGATTAGACTTGTCTCGTGGGCGGTCGGATCACGCCCGTTTGATGTTTACACTTTTTCCGGTCGCCTTGATTTCGTTTCAGTCCCACAGTCCGGGTAGGAAATTCTCTAATCTCTGGATTGCCAGTGACATTTGTTACTTATTATGTGTCCCATCCTTCGAATCATCTACGGAAACTGTTAATCGAGCAAATTAATGAAGCTCATCATGTTTGATCCCATCGGGGATTAGTACAATTAATCGATTCCAAACTCTGGGAACCTGTTCACACATATCGATATCAATAATTTTGTTATGTTCTTAGCATATAATGCAACAACATTCAATCATGCAAAGGAAGTTTGAGACTTTATTTACTAAATGGAAAGGAATAAACTAATATGTCTTATTACATATTTGAAAAATCAAATGGTAAAGCAAATTTTGAAAGCAGATAGAACTGAAATGCAAAGGAAATGTTCTAAGTGAAATAGCGTCGTAAATGCTCGTTATTCCACGCTCTTGGGAGTGTAATGCCATCAACAGTCGCTAGCTTGAAAGTTCCTTCTCCAAGCCTCTGTTTAATGAGATACAGTCCTTCGCATGTCAGATTCATGTGTGACGGGGCTAAAAAAACCTGTTTCAGGACGAGATCGCCAACTTCGAAGGATCTTGATCGTACTTTAGTGTTGTATTATCAGCCGACTCAATGTCGGTGTGCCGATACCCTTAAATCGGCTTCTTCGCGCTTCTTATCTATAAAGTCCAAAGATTTCAAGAGAAGATCATTGTTCATTTTGGGGTCGTAGTAAGTCACTCGATGATAAGAGACTTCAAATTCCACCGAGATAACAGCTTCGGATCCGTAAGCAAGAGCGAATGGAGTATGGCTAGTCACAGACTTGTGAGTGGTTCTGTAAACCCAAAGTGTCATGGGAAGTTCATCCACCCACTTGACTCTAGCCTTCTCTAGACGCCTTTTTAGAAAAAGACTTGATAATTTTGTTTACAGCTTCAACCTGCCCATTTTCCTGAGGGTGAGCGACCACCTCTTTTTAATACGATATCTCCGACAAAATTCTTTAAATTCAGCACTATCGAACTGAGTTCCATTATCTATTATGATAGTTCATAGAAGAACGAAATGACATATGATGTTTCGAACAAAGAAGTTGATCACTTTCTTAGTTATGATCATGGCTAACGGTTCCACCTCGGCCCATTTGGTGAATTAATCAACCGCAAAAATAGCATACTTTGCACCACCCTTAGAGATCGTAAGGAGCCTATGATATCAATACCCCACATAGCGAATGGGCATGGACTGACCATTTGCATAATCTCTATTGGCGGAGCTCTTGGGACTTTCGCATATATTTGGCACTTGTCACATCGTCTCACATAATCAGCAGCGTCCCGGTTTATAGTTGGCCAATAATATCCATAACGGAGTATCTTCTATACCAGAGTTTGCCCCCCAGTGTGATCGCCGCATTCTCCCTCATGAACTTCTTTCAGAACATGTTTTATCTCGTCATGAGCGATACACTAGAGTAGAGGTACGAGAAAACCTTTTCTGTACATAGTTCCTTCTTGCATAATATACCGTGAAGCTTTGCGAAGGACTTGTCGCTTTTCATTCCTCCTATCAAGCAAGATCCCACACAACAAATGATCTTTAAATGGAGTCATCCATGATTCCCTCTCGGATTCTGCTTCCAGTACTTGATCAATTTCCATCATATTTATACTCAGGGTGTGTAATATCTTGACTAAAACCAAGCCCATTTGTTGCGCATCGTCTGTATTAGCAAACTTTGCCAATGAATCAGCATCTCCGTTTTGCTCGCGTGGGATATGTGAAATGTCATAGTATTCAAATTCTTCCAACAACTCCTGAACTCGGGTAAGATACAGGGCAAGTCGTTGTCTCTTAGCCTGATAGTCTCCTCTAACTTGATACACCACCAGCTGCGAATCGCAAAAGATTTCAAGAGACTTCACCCCGAGTTCTCTAGCAAGTTTAGGTCCAGCAATCAACGTTTCATACTCAGCCTCATTCTTCGTAGCAGGAAAATCAATCTTCAAAGCATAGCAAATCGAATGGTTCTTAGGGGTTACAAGTACAATCCTAACTCTAGAACAGTGATCATTTGATTCTCCATCAGTGTACAACTTCCATCGCATAGTAGGGATCCGCTACCTTCTAGAAGCTCATCTTGCACGGTAAATTCTGCTATAAAGTCTACTAGCGCTTGACCCTGGATAGCTCAACGAGGCAGATATGTAATGTTGAACTGACTGAGCTCGATGTTCCATTTAAGCAACCTCCCAGACGTCTCAGGTCGCTATAGGACCTATCGTAACGGCTGGTCAGCGTAAATGTTAATCAGATGCGCCTGGAAGTATAGATGGAGTTTCTGTGATGCGATTAGCAGGTAGTATGCCAATTTCTCTATCTTCGGATAGTTCCTTTCTGCTCCTTTCAATCGCTTGCTGACATAATACACTGGCCTCTGAATTCGGTTCTCCTCACGAATCAAGACGACACTGATGGCATGTGCGGATACAGCCAAATAAATGTACAACTCCTCGTGATCTACCGGCTTTGATAAGACATGAGGTCTCTCCAAATGGTTCAACAGAGCTTGAAATGCATCTTCACAATCCTACATCCATTCAAAGTTTCTTTTTCCCTTCCTAATCAAATCAAAGAAAGGAATGCATTTATCAGTTGCTCTGGAGATATATCGACTTAAAGCAGCAACCTTGCCATTCAAACTTTGCACTTGCTTAATGGTTCTTGGCACTTGAATATATCGAATAGCCTGAATCTTCTCTAGATTAACTTCAATTCCCAAAGCATTGATAATAAAGCCCAAGAACTTTCCTGACGCAACACAAAATGAACATTTCAAAGGATTGATTTTCATGTTATAAAATCGGAGGATGTCGAACATCTCTGCCAAGTCTTAAATGTGGTCGTTTGATCGTCATGACTTCACGAGCATATCATCCACATAGAATTCCATCGACCTTCTAATCTGGTCTTTAAATATCCGGTTAACTAAGCGTTGATAGGTTGCTCCTACGTTCTTCAATCCAAACGGCATCACCATGTAACAGTATAATCCAACATCCGTCACAAAGCTGGTGTGTTCCTGATCGGGGACATGCATCGGGATTTGGTTATACCCCAAGTATGCATCCATAAAAGACAACAATTCATGCCCTGCAGTTGAATCAACCAGCTGGTAAATCCTTGGAAGGGGAAAACTATCTTTAGGACACGCCTTGTTTAAGTCTGGATAGTCGATACACGTTCTCCATTTCCCATTCGCCTTCTTCACCGGCACGGGATTAGATCCATTCAGGATAGAGGGCGCGCGAATAAACCCATTGACTTGCAGTTTATCCACCTCCTCTTTAAGAGCGATGGATCTCTCTGGATCCTTGCCTCACCTTTTCTGTTTTACCGGAACATATTTCGGGTCAATTTTTAATGCATGGCTCGCAATGGCAGGCGAGATCCCACACATGTCAGAATGAGTTCAAGCAAATACATCTAGATTTGCTCGGAGAAAATTAACAAGTTCTCTAATCATTGAAGGGCTGAGCTGCGATCCAATCTTCAAGACCTGTGAGGGGTCGTCGTGGCTGACCGTTATATCAATCGTCAGTTCGGTCGGCGCAGTCTTGGTCTCCTTGGGCTCCTCTTCGTCATCCCTCGGATCTATATCTCTATAGAACCGACTGTGGTGCCCAAGCCAAGGCTCGGGCACTATTTGTCAATCTTTGGTAATTTAGATGCAGACAGATTTTTCCACACCCTTCCCCTTCTCCTTAATCTAAGCTTCTCTCAACTCGGCCACATAACAAGCACGTCTAGTCGCCTGATCACCATGCACCACTCCTACTTCATTATCGGTTGGAAGTTTCAAAGTTAAACACCACAGGGCAAGAGCTGCCCGAAATTCAACTAGGGCCGGTTGGCCCAGAAAAACATTGAACGGTGAGTCAACATCCAAAACAATGAACAGTAGGATCCGCACCCTCCTACTTCACCTTCCCCCAATTCAATTTGCAACTCCACATAACCAACAGCCTTAATTGTCATACCATTGAAACCATGTATATGAGCTTTAGATGGTTTCAAATCTTTAGCCTCCATTTTCATTTGATCATAAGCCTTCTTGAAAATAATGTTTACCGAACTTCCATAGTCAATTAAGATCCTTCTCACCAAAGCAGGGCCAATCATGGCAGAAATGACCATCGAGTCAATTGTAGGAGCTTCTACTTTATCTGCATCTCTACTTCTAGACACTATATCATCAATCATTGTACGTTGCTGCTTGGCCAGAGTTCCGTCCTTCATATTTGAACAATACTCAAAATCCACATGCCTTATTACGCTAGCATAGCGCTCCATTTCCTGCCAACTCCTATCCGCAGGATGCGGTCCTCCAAGTATTGTGTTTATCACTAATTTTCCTTCGGTCCACGCAGGCTCCTCAGCCCTACGTGGAGCTTGTCCTTTATTAGGGTCAGAGGTCCTTTGTCCACCATCCTGTGAATTTTTCACAAACTGCTGTAACTACTTTTCCCGAATCAACTTCTCGATAGCATCCTGGAGATGCCTGCACTCGTTCGTATTGTGCCCGTAACACTCGTGAAACCGGCAATACTTTCCAGACTGTTTCTGTGTCTCTATCGACTCCTTTGGACGTGGCTTCTTATATTGAAAAGTATTACAAGTGGATAGGTAAATACTTTTCAGGGATGCGTTTAAGGGTGTATTGTTGTCATACATAGGAATCCTAGGCCTCGGCCTACCAAACTCCCTCTTCCGGTCTCGATTCCCATCTCCATTCCTCTTCCGTTGATTCAGCTTGTTCTGAACATTAACCTGAACCTTCCCGGAGCTCTCATCAGATTGCTTTATTGCAATGTTGCTCTGTACTGCTTCTCTTCTCGGTCCCACGACATTGCTTTTCCTGGAGGACCTAGCTTCCTCTTTTCTTAGAAACTGAGTCGCCTTTAAATAGAAGCGCTCCAACATGGTAGGCGGTTTTCCAGCTAGCCAATCACCAAACTCGGATTTCGGATCAATTCCTGTCATCACAACCATAAGTATAGTATGGTTATTTGGGTTACTGACTTCTGTAGCAACGACATGAAATCTTTCCAAATAGTCCTTCAACGATTCCCCCGGAGCCTGGATTACGCTAGAGAGTGAAACCATGTCTTTAGAACAAGTAACATGGATCCGGAACTACTCCACAAACTTAATTTCCAGTTCATCAAATCTTGAAATCGATCTCGAGGGAAATCTTGTAAACCACATCGTCGTGATCCGGAGAGGGTTATAGGAAAACATCTACATTTGGTTACATCATTGGCTTTTGTTGAGTCCACAATCATTCGTACCTCATGATGTGCTGCTTGGGGTCGGTTTTTCCTTCATAGGGCAGGCATGAACCTCCTTAGATGTAGATATTCCACATGCAAAACATTGTATGTAAATGGGGTATTACTTCTCGAAATTCCACAGTCATCATTTGTCAAACCCTGGTTCTCTCTCATCAATTAGCTGACCATTGCCGACAAATCCTGTGTTTGGATGGGTGGTGCCAAGCGTCGGTCATGCTCCACTTCACGTAAATGGTCTGGTCAACGTCTATGAGCCACTTCACGCCCTCTTTGTCCACCATCCTCTTCACGTGCACCTTGGACATTCAATTCATCGTCATTCCGGGGGGCAGTTGGTCAGCATTTAGTCGAACTCCAACATCCAAGCTTTCAGAAACAGCTCCTACTCGATTCCCCAAGTGTTGCGGGGGAATCCCTCCTCTGGAGGAGGGATCGGTACCGATCCCTTGAGAGGGATCGGCACCGGTCCGTCTTGGCAGACCATATTGGTCTACCAAGTGATGCCCGATGTTTTAACTTAATTTTCTTCAAACCTGCGACGCCTACACCTATGGTATTCATCTGATGAGCTGGAACTCTCTGATGCTGAGTAAGAAGTGGGATCGCTTTTGGCATTCTCATGCTGTTGTTGATCAATCTGGTTCATTAGGGTAGCATTAGTTAGAATCTATTCATTCAGCTGTCTACGGCTTTCCACCAACTCCCTCATCAAGTTATTAAACTCGGTTCTAGTTATAGAATCAGCAGGGTTCTGGACTTCAGCAGGCTCCACATTCTGAATTGCAGGTTGGTTGCTTGGGACTCCTTGTTGAATGTTGGCAGTTTCATTCGCATCCACATTCTGAGAAGTTGATCTGGTATGTCGCACCATTATCGATTTCCTTGGTTAGATTCTAGTAAATCTGAGTAGTATCTACAAGCTTTTGAAGATGACGATGGATCTCCTTTGGGGGATTTGCTCAATCCAATAGCAACAAAGGGGATCCTAAGCGTTGAGAATCAGGTTCTAAGTGAAAGCACCAAAATTTTTGCAACCAAATTGGCCACAAACACACGAAAATAGGTTTGTGTAGCAAAGTAAATGAAGAAAATAAATGAAAACAGAGAAATATATCAAAATAATAAGCAAATCACAGCAGAAAACAAGAACAACAAGATTTATAGTGGTTTGGCGTTGATTGTCTACGTCCACTTTGAATATTCTCTTTATTGATTCACTTTAATCTTGATTACAATAAGAAACAGCAAGAGGTAAGAGAATAATAGAGGAAGTTGATTACAATAAAAGTGTTATGTAACCAGCTGTGTACAAATCCTCAGAATGATCCCCTAGGGTTGTATTTATAGGCGAAGGCGACCACCAATCTGTTTGGAACCTCGGTAACAGGACCTCCTTGTCCATATAGGCCCACCATAGGGGGCGCTAGCCCAAATATCAATGGATAGGGATCAGTACCGATCCATCCATTTGTTGGGTTTGGGGCAACGATCCCTATGGTGGTTTCTCCATGCTTGGATATGATTGTATCTTAAATATCATGATGATTGGATATGGGGAGCTCATGCATTTGCTCAATCTTGGATTCATTTCCATAACAAAACAGCTCCTGCCAAACCCTTCATTTGATGTCACGCCGACCCATATTTACATATCTACGTTTATCCCCTGAGATTCGTAATGCCGATCCCTATGGCTCCGTATTGCATTGCCGATCCCTCCTGCCCTGTAGGACTATGCCGATCCATAATGCTTCAGAGCATTATGCCGATCCCTATTTTATGCCATCCATTCGTATTCTTCAAACTTCATCACGCGATGCCGATCCCTTTTGATCACCCAGAATGTTATATCGATCCTATTCGTCCGGGCGTATCCCTTGATCCAACATGCTGATCCCTCTGGTTCAACAGGTCTATGCCGAACCCTAAACTCCAATACATTCTGCCGACCCCTCCGAGAACCATCTATGCCAAGCAAAGCACCATCAATTATACCGATCCCTCTATTATTTCATCTATGTTGATTATCCACTCAAATAATCATGCCGATCCCTAGTGTTTCACCCTGCTATGTCGATCCCTTGACTATCTAAGCTATTTTCTATATTTCTAACTCCCTGTGTTGCCTGTTTATCAACTCCGTTCGACCCGGGCTTCGTATAACTGTCCGAACTCTATTTTCGGATCCTATATCCACTGCTTCCTGGTCATCCTTCTTGATAGCGGATGAATCTGTCTTGCGTAATCAGCCCAATATAGTCGGATCAGGATACCGGGTAACAGTTAGTTTATACTTTTAATACAAATTTGGTAGTTGTATTTTGAGTACAAATATCTAAAATATTAAAATATAAAATAAAAATAAAAATTAATTAATTTTAAACTAAATTAAAATTAATAATAAAATATCATTGTTAAACATTAACAAACAAATAAACATTTTAAATAAATTAAATTATTTCTCGAACTTTTTTATGAATAAATATAAAATTTGATTTATTATAAATATATTTTATTTGTATAAATACAAAATAAGATATTGTGCAAATAAATAAAAAGATTTTTTTTTTTGAAATTCATCATTTTAACCTTGCTGCCAATGCGGCCTGATCCAACACACTAGACCATTGCGGCCTCTAAAGCTAATGAAAGTAAATTGTAGACAAAGGACAAATAAATTAGTTGGGGAACTAAAATGAATCTGTTATGTATTTTATGCGAAGAGGATTATGATCGAGAATATATGGAATTTATTTTCTAGTTGCTCTTTTTCTAAACATATATGGTGCTTTATTCATTGTAAATCAGGTAAGGTATGAAATATAGAATTTATTATGGAGGATAATAAGCTCATGTTTTCATACATTTGCTTCAAGGATAAGGATCAATCGCAGACACTGCAAATGGCTAGTTTTGTAAAATCCTTTTTCCACATGCACAAAGACGTAGATAAAAAAAAAATTCAAGGAAACAAAATAACTAAACTGACGTGAGTGAATAAGCTCATTCAGTAGGATGTGAAAATTCTTTTTTCAAAATTTAAGAAGAGAAGGAGGTCGGATGATATCATAATTTTGGAGCTATGGGATCTTAATTCAAGGGAAAGAACTGGCAAGATGGAATCTATGAGTTTTTGTTGCTTTTGACAGTTAATATTGTTATGGGTAAGTTTTGATTTTCTGACTGATTCTTATTGTACTAATTAATGTTGAATACGCTAGCGGTTAATTGTTGTATTTTTAAAGTTGGCATTAAAGCCTACTCATTTTAAAAAATAAAAAAAACTGTGAATTAATAATTACTTGTTAATTTTAATGTACTTGACAAATTCACAGTAACATGTACTTCTTATCCAACCTTTAATCAATTTCTAATCAAACAGTTGACTAAAAACATCGTTAACATCTAATGTGGGAAAACTAACAAAGAAATACTTCCTTTGGAAGTCGTCGATAATAAAGAATTTGAGTTTCACGTTGAAATATATTTTAGGAACTTAGATATAAATTCAACAATAATATATTGACATCATGTCGCTATATGTATGTAATAATATTACTTCATATCACCACCTTGAGTATTCATTGAACCTGGACACTGAACCTGGACACAAAACACACCCGTGCCAGTGAAATTTTACCTTGATAAAATATACATTATCACATCCTGTGTCTGGACTACAGTGAAGCAGACAAGCTCAATTACTGTAAAAACAAGGGAATCACTATAACAGGAAACTTTACCAGTTACCCATGCGCTCCATCTTGTGATCACCAACCAAGAAAATTATGTATAGCTTTTTACTGAAATGAAGATGTATCCTTATGAGAGACGGAATTCTTCGCCGGTATTAATTTGAAATGTATAAATTGAACGCTTTTCTACTATCATATAACAGGAAATTAGATTGTGGGTCCAGCTACGTTTGTTTGCTTTTAAGCAGCATCTACGTTTTCAGGATATGATTTTTAGGTTTGTTAACGAGGACGCATTATCATACGAAACGAAAAGGGACACAAGAAATATGCATTTTGAAAGAGAAATGAAAAAATGTTTAATGAAAATAAATTAAGTTCTTGTGTTACCAAAGAGGAATGAAAGATGTATTTGAAACGGACATTAGATGTTTTGCTATTATCAATTATATTCTTAATGTATTTGTATTGTTATAAAATAGATAACATTTTGAGAAGTTAAATTGATATAAAGTAACAATTTAATGTGAAATTTTGATAATTTCCGAAGAAGAAAAAATACAGCTATACTAATACAATTATTTCGAATTACATATACAATAACGATACAAATACAGTTACACAAATATAAACTAAGCAATGAATTACAAACTGTTTCCAGCATAGTTCGATGATAACTAGTTAATTTTGTATGTTATCTCGAACAATTACTATAGAATTTATAACATTTCTTTCAGTTGGTTCATAATCGCTATTCATGGACTATCGAATACTATAATACGCTTAAGAAATTCTTATGGAACTAGCTCTAGATTATCGTCATGTGTCATGAATTCCGGATCAACTTGATGTATCTCCATATGAAATTGTGAACTGTCATTTAGCAGTAAACACCTTACTTGAATTTTATATTTATATTTCATCATGTTATGTAAGATCACTAACTTTTCTTTCAAATTCCGTAAATTCTTTCGATTGCAATGTGTAAACTCGAATAGTAGAAATTGAAATTTTCATATTTCGTCTTTTTTGTGGTTCAGTGCTTCATTAAAATTGAGAATGCAGTATCTACCGTTGCGGTGTAGAGGTAAGGTGTAACAATCCACCTTTTACGATCCCACGTTATATTGTAACGCCTTTTACGACCCTTCGATTTAAACCCTAAATCGATGCTCAAACCAAGAAAGCCAAAAATAGCGAAACATTAGGAGATGATAACAAGAAAGAAAATAATATTTCTAACTATATCTTCTTAACTTGCAGCGGAAGGAACAATAATATGATAAAGTAATCATATATTAAAAACTCACTAATGTCAGTTACATCATTTAATAAATTTATACAATTCCAAGCACACCACGAAATATACAAATAATATGTAATATTTATAATATATACGATATTTATAAAACAAGGTCTTCGTCATCATGTACTCTACGTCTGCATGCTTCGTCAACCTAAAAATAAAGATATAGAGAAAAATGGAGAGGGTCGGACATAAGTTTGAGTGAGTGAAACATATCTACCTCACATATACTAAAAATGCGTAGCTACAAGATCGTGTCGCTGCCGACTATCCAATACATATGTAAAAATTTCATTGACCTGCCCTATGCATTACAATATCGCATTACAACAACTATCTAGTACATATGTAAAGACATCCTGGACCTGCCATATGCGCTATAAGATTTCTTTGCAACCAACTTAACACTTCCTAGACTCGAGCTATTTGCTACAAGATCATGTACAGCGCCTAAACGCTTTCTGGACCTGTCCTATGCGCTACAAAATCGTGTATCTACGATAACATATCATGTTTCGATCATCCAACATCATTGCCCAATAACCTAAGCTTGCTTCACCTCCTCGCATTCACATTAGGTTAAACATCTCAAAAATAGTATAAGGAAGTTGAGAAAATCCCACCCCAGAACATGCTCCACTATGATACGGCTCTTTTTGGGTCTAGGTTCAACTGGTCTAGACAAGAACCACCAGTCGACATGTGGGTATTTGACTGATCGATCGGTCGTTGTGTATGACAAGCACTTTGTGCTCATCTATTTTGCACATTTCGACCACTTTTTGTTATATTTGATATTTTTGATCTTTATTTTGGTTTGATTACTTTATACTATGGTTTATACATCATTTACACACTTGATTATGATCATTATACGACTTCTAGCAATTTAAATCATTTTATATCAAAATTTATTCATAGAAACTCAAGTTTTAATATTCACTCATTTAAATTAACTTAATCAGTAATTAATTATATTTATTCGTAATTAACTTTAGCAAAGATCACTAATCATTATTATAATAGTATAGTTTCATTATACGATGGATTAAACAAGTTATACTCATAAATCGTTGATCATATCCTTCGAAATGAAGAAGAATCAAAGATCGTCTTCATTGTCCCACTACTTAAATGTCACGGTCCAAATTTCAGCGTTCGAAAATCGACCCCGTACTTCACTTGTACTTGAATGCCGCAGATTCAATCGTTGAAATTCGACTCGTGCCGGAGCTTATAACACAGTAAGTATAACAACACAGCGGAAGAAAGAAATAGATGATATCATATACAACTCCAATGAATACAATATCCAGAATGATATACAACAATGATATCAAAATAATACAACAATATCAGAGACAAATAATAATGTTGCAGCGGAAACAACGGAACTGATAACTCCAAATGATCTGAAAAAGAGAATGAGTCCACCAAACAACAACATCAAGCTCGAACCACCATCACGTTGCACCAAGATAAGCAAGTGCAGTGACCATCTCCAAAAACTGAACTAGCTCCCGAAATCTACTAAACCTGACTATCTGAAAAACCCAACTCTAGACTGTCCGTGTGGAAAATTATGGGCACCCAGAGTTTAGGAAGGGAACAATAAACTCCGGGTCAGTCATGGGACTAGTATGAGTAACAAAAACAGTTTATCTTTAAACAAACAACAAAAGGATTTTAAACATTGAAATTCGCAATGCTTTTTGGAAAATGAAACTACCATAAGACCTCCCACCACACACATAATGCAATCGCAGACTTGGAGGAGATTTCTTCTTATGATAGTCAAACATGCTTACTACGCAAAAAAAATCTTTTGATATTATTACTAGTGCATAGTGTACAAAATCATTTCGAAAATACAATATTAATCTTAGCCAGCATAGGTACCATTATATTATGCCTGCTATAGCTGCCGCCTGAGGAGACAGGTTATACAAATTGCAATCGTAAAGGGCTCGTATTGTTTCTTTGGATTTTCCAACAAATGGTCAGGCTAAGGAACTACCTATGCCATATGGAAACGCCTCTGGAGGGACGTCCCGAGAGACAACTGCTCTCTGCCAACACAAGGCCGGGTTACCTCTTACTAGGTAACTACCACACGAATATGCCATCCCCCGGTCCTTTGGGACCTTTATCCGAGGGCCCTCGATCACAAAGCAACAATCACACAGTAAATGAGATTGGAGCAACCACACAGGTAAATATCTGGGCTCCATACCATGATACTACCTTTTTCCAGAAGGAAATGACATACCCTAAAGGGAGCGACCCTCATAACCTTGCCGCAACTTTCCTGTTTCGACCATTTCCAGGGTGTGAGGCTCGATGAGGTCTCGTCCATAAAGCTACGTTTTTTCACAAAGCCATGCTTTGATCAACAAATGATCAGCAACACACAACAACACTAAGCATGCCACACTACCAAATTGGGAGTATATCACTAATAACCTTCAACTACATAACCTCTGAGCTCGTAGGTCTCAGAGAAGGGTGTTAAGCTAAGAGAATAAATCTCCGCCACCAAACAGAAATGTATTTGGAAGAAATCATCTTTATATCTCAAGGTGTAGTGTCAGACATACAACCATACAAGTCTGTTCCAGGTTCGAACAGAACCGAAGGCACTTCCGAAGAAGCCCTTGCAATCTGGGTATTCACAATCCCGATCGAACTTCCCATCACTTAGAGAATCTCTATACCGGGCGCTACTCGGTGCAGAGACAATCGATAGGTTATCCTATCATTTTCACAAATACCCGGTCTTCACCACCGGTCTTCAAATGCAATCCATATACGACGTATCATTATTCAGAATGGGTTATATGACACAAAGTCCTCTCCCGGCTAAACCGAATAATGAGCGCAATATTTAAAAACATACGGATAATGGAATTTCAATTAAGTCACAGCTTATTACCCAAAACTTCTCTTTAAATGGTTTAAACACATTACTATTTTAATCTTTTTAAACAAAAAGATTCATTTCACAAAGTTCACCCAGCTTTCACACATATTTATTCATAGATTTTCAAATCGATTCCCACTTCAATTTGGATTAACTCGTCCAATCTTTAAAACAAAGATTTAATTGATAGCTTTCAAAACAATTCCATTTCGACCTTTTATACAAAAGGTACACCTTTCCAATTTCAAAACAAAGTTCAACAATTTTTCACAAAGGTTTATTCATAATTCGAAAAACCATTTTCCTTTCAAACTTGAAATTCTTTTGACACAAATTGGAAATTCATTCCTTGTATGAAAGCTTCTGTTATTTGAAAACACATAGTTTTCATTTCGGAAAATCTGATTCATTTATACGAGTTAAAGTCCTTGGGTTAAATTCGAATTCTCAAAACCATACTTTTAAAATGGTTTAAATTCATATAAACACATTTATAATATCTTTAACCATAATTTCCAAACATGGAATTCAACTCTAAATTTTGAATTCAAATTCCAATTAAATTATTTAAATTGAAAAACTTTACCAAGTTATTCAAAATAACTTTTCTCTTAAAACTCCTTTTCGAAAGCTTTAACATTTAATCCAAGTCCATTTCCAAAATCAATTGAAATTTCAATTTCAAAAACATTAAATTTAAATCATCTGTGACTTAACCGATTTCCTCGTGAAATCCATATTTGTGTGTGTATGGTGTAGTCCAGGGGTTTCACACAGCAGTGCAACATCATTCAATCATCATAGATCAAAATACAGAAATATAGTTGATAAGCGGTATAAACTATAACGCTCATCTTTCATTCACAGATCACAGATATATAAATTATAAATAATATATTACATTCATCCCAGATAAATAACTACAGTACAAATCACACACAAATAAGAATATATATCACACAGCATCACAGATCAGAATATCAAACAATTCAATCATTCAGTCAAATCCAACATTCACAAGTAAATTTTATTAATCAACTGATTAATTTTTATCAGATGTATCAATTATTAATCCAGTTTAATTATCATAATTTAATTACTAATTATTTGAAATACATTTCCCTTTCAAATTCATTAGTTAATCTTTAATTATTAACTAATCAATCTTAATTAATGAACCAATTCAGCCTTTAATTATTAAATAAATCTTAATTAATCACCATTATTAGTTAATCCTTTAATTTATTAACAAATAATTATACTCATATTTCAAATCATCATTCAATTAATTACATTCAGTAATTATCTATTAATTACTTCTCTAAGTAATTATATTTTCCTAAATTATCAAGTGATTATTCTGAATTATACTTAAGAGATTTAACTTGAACTAATCAAGTTAACTCAATTGATTACACTAAATAAATTAATTCCTTGATTACTTATATTAAGTAATTATACTTAATGATTCCACACATGATCATTATTAAATTAATTTATCTAAATTCATTGTTAAAATTAGTCACATTAATTTATTGTTCAAATAATCTTAGTTAATGATTTCATTAACTATTAAATTTCTTTAATCACCTTTTTAAAGAAAATTTCTTATATTAATCATTTTTGATTATAAATTAATTAACCATTAGGAAATCATTCATTGATGAATTTTAAATCATAAATCTTCATTTTTTTAAAGTAACACATTCATATTTATGATTTAATGATTATTTACAATATATTGAAACATTGATTTCAAATTTCTTTTTAAATTCCAATTTAGATTTAAAATTTGAAATAAATCCTCATTTCCTTTAAATAAAGCTCAGAACGAATTTCCTTAGCATTTTTAAATCTACATGTTAAAATAACAAATGGGTTATGAAGGAAATTTTTAAAGAGTTTAAAATCACTATTCTTTTCAATTTTTAGCATCTTTAACTTATTTTAAATACTTAAGTTATAAAACAAAATTTATTTCAAAATCTTGAAATCTGATTAAAAATTTATTTCAGGTTTTAAACTTTTTTTCTCTTTCAACTTGTTAAAATTTTCATCTGCAATTTCAATCTATTTTATATTCAAATTTTCTCATACATTCAATTGCTTTTAAAGTAATAAAACAAATTGAATTTAAAACTTTATTTATCTTCAAACTAAATTTCCATTCAAACTAGAATCTTTATTTACATTATTGCTTTAAACTCAGTTTTAAAAACTTGATTAAAAATTTAAATTTAGTTTTCATTTTCAGAAAACAGGTTTCTGGTTCAAAACCTGGAACAAAATTTCTGACCCGAGCCCTCCTCTTTTTACTTCGAGTAAACAACTCGAATTACTCGAGTACGACGCGAGAAAACATTAGTTCTTCCCAGGAAAAACAAAACACTCAGGCACAAAGTGCTCGTGCACGTGCACATCGTCGCTGGCCATCTCCGATCGTCACCACGACGTCGAGCATATCAACAATCAACTCTAGATCCATTCACGACCACCAAAACTTCAGGATCAACTCGAAATCAAAATCGAGTTCACTAAGCAAAACCTGGAACACTCGAAAGCAACATCCCCTCAAACCTGGAAACGCCTCGTTCGCCACAACCCGACCACCAGAATTCATGCAACTCCGGTCATCGACTCGTCAATCCCATAGCCATCATCACCCAAAATCTCGAGCAACTCGATGCTCGAACGAAGACGTGAGACACGAGTTTCCTCTCCACTCAAAAACTAAGTTTACAAACTAAAATCATACGCCGCTGTCGCCACCATCATCTTCGCCACCTCCGACCATTTTTCCTGGCAACCCTGTAGGCTCCTCCATCTCCACGAATAACCCCGACATCCACGAATCGACTGATCACCGGAAATTGATCAAAATTCAATTTTCGAGCAAAAATAAACTGCTCTTAAACCAGTTGCTTAAAAATCATCAAACAAGATTTAAAAGTCATGTCTTCCATTAAGGATTCAAGTTATATCCTTGAATCAATGATTCGTGAAGTTCGAAATTTCCAGAATTTAAAGTTTTTACTGTAAAATTTTGATCTTTCATTCTATATACCTTTATACTTCACGAAACCATTTTTAGATTATAACCCATACTTAAACACAACTATTTTGTTTTGAAACTAAGACCTAATATGGATTATAAAACAAGAAATGGAATTTTCTTGTTGTTTGATACTTTGTAAAACAAACAGAGAAGAAGGAAAACACTGATACATATATATATACATAGAGCAATTGCAACATATACTTAAGTTTAAATTACTAACTGTTACTCACCTTCCACATCTTGATTCTAGAGTTTTTCAGAAGCCTTCAAGTTGAAGTCGAAATCTTTTTAAACTTTGCAAAGTTGAAATCTTGTTTTGAACTTGATAGCTGAAGATCCCAGGCTTTCTTAATTCTCAGGTTTTGATGTTTTAGTTTGAGATGTTTGTTTGACTATAAAGTGATATTACTTTGGTTTTTTCTCAGTTTTAAAATGATCAAACTGAAATGAGAAGATGATGTATATAAAATGAATTTACAGGGTAATATTTTGTACAGAGAGATATAATTCGTTTGTATAAAAGTAGGCAGAGATTTTTCTTTAGCAAATGGTGGCTGATAGCATTTCGAGTTGACCTTGTTTATGCTAGCATTAAATGCTTAAGTCCTTTATGTCTTCATATGTTTGAATACTTGAACATATTTGTCCTTTTAATTTGTTTGTATGTGAATGTATTTGCACTGTCTTGTGGCTTCATAGATATGCTTACTTGTTTCATTCCATACTTATATTTGTATTTGTTTGTGTACAGATATTTTTGTTTGCTTTGTTTAATTAACTTCTTGCATTGCACAACAAAAACACTTTGTTATTAATATATTTCTTTATTTTATTTCTATTTCTACTATAAATACTTATTTTTATATATTGTTCATACTTGAGTATACTTCTACAACCTTGATTTTATTTCGTTTATACATACTTGTATATATTAGTTTTCTTTTCTTATTATTTTGTCTTTGTAATATTACTTGATAATATAAATAATTTCTATTTTTAACTTGTTGTTAAAATTTTAGCAATTGTATTTACCTTATACATTGATTTCTATTTTTAGCTTAAATTATTATTATTATTATTTTTACTTCCATTTCTATTATAGACCATCAATCCCAAATTTTATCATTATAATTTATCTTTAAACCATTTAGTTAAAATTTAAATCCAAATCACATATATACATATATATACAATATTTAAATTTTAAATGATTTAATATATATTCTATTTGAATTGGGGAAACTCGCTTCAATTTATCGATTAATTTGCAAAAAAAATTATTCAAAAATTCAATTAATTATCAATTTAAATATTTAAAAAATCTGGGATCGTTACAACTTAGAACCCCGGAAATCTTCGCAATCCGCTCTGAAACTAGTATCATCTGCAGTACTCCTCGTGTCCTTTGTTTCATTAATAAATTAATCAAATTTCATTGAGTAATTTAAAAGATATGAATTTTTGAAGTTGGTGGTTTAGTTTAGAGTTTTGAGAAGAAGGAATAAACGAAAATTTGAACTAGAATGTACGGCGTTCAAGTTTTATACATATTTATGGAAAATGAAATGGTGGAATTAAAATTCAAATTATTGGACCCAAAGCCCGCTATAGTCCATTCAAACCTGAAACTCATATTCCCCACATCTCCTCCGTACGATCTCTGATTCTAACACATTTATAGTCGAAATCGATCGAAAAAGTATGCTCTACGCGATGATGTAACTCTCAACATCAAATTATAGTATTTGGAAAATAAATTTTTGTCCTCGTTATTTTAATAAACCAAAATACCTTTTTAAATATATTATTTGATAGAGTTAGAGTTACGCCATAGAGGCAATTTATAATTTATTATAAATTATTAACTTTGTAGCAAAATATCGTTCGAAATAAAAGGAATTTTTCTTTCTATTATATACTTGTGATATGTGTTGGGTTATTTATTTATTTAATTTAAGCATATTTAACAAAAAATTCCGTAAATGATGTGTTATGTGATAATAGTTGCAATGTGTTGTAATCATGATAAATTTATCATAATAAAAATAGTATTTTGTTTTCAATATTCCTAGTTAAGATGTTTTGAGATAAGATATCGATTCCTCTGTTGAGACTAAAGTATGTGAGCTCTCTAAATGATGGACAGTATAGAACTCATGGCTGTTGAGGGCACCAAGGGGTTACATACTGATAGTTATTGGATAACTATGTAATGACTCACTCGATAGTTTTATATATTTTAATATAACTAAGATCAAATAGAGAATATCGAAGTGACAACATAACACAGTTCTTTCGACTTGAGAATACTGTTGAACTTCAATGTGGATACTCCACTTTGATTTTAGTTAAATCATGATACTACGTCCATCATACAACTAGTAAATTATAACAGTAAAATATTAAATATTTATATATTAATATTATGTGTACGAGTACATATGCACGCCCAGGTGGGCCTGCATTTAACCAAAATGTGCATGCATTTTTATTTGTACCTGTGGAAGTAGATTTGATAGTAGCATCTCCACATTTGAATGCCGCCTAGGCAGAAACCGCTATTTTTTTGTTCTGACTGCAATAACTCTTCATACTAACTCGGAATCAGGAAAAACTTCAACCGATGAACTCCTACCTAAATTACAGACAATATGGTACACTCGGATACTTCATCTTGTGAACGCACGATGTAGTTCTCCAAGGGGACTGACAGATTACTTAGAAAATAACATGGCACAACATCCTCATATTTGAACTCCGCCTAGTGCAGAAGCCGCTATTTTTTTTATTCAGACTGCTATATTTTCTTCACACTAACTCGGAATCCGGCGAGACTTCGACAGATTAACTCCCATCTAAATTACGGACAATATGGAACACTCGGATACTTCATCTTATTAGTTCTCCATAGGGACTGACAGTTGTACTTAGAAAATAACAGGCTAACACATCCCCATATTTCAACTCCGCCTAGTGCAGAAGCCGCTGTTTTTTTGTTCAGACTGCAATAACTTCTTCATACTAACTCGGAATTAGGCGATACTTCGACCGATGAACTCCCACCTAAATTATGGACAATACAGTATAGTTGGATACTTCATCTTGTGAACGCACACTGTAGTACTCCATGGTTACTGACAATTGTACTTAGAAAAAAACATGCTATATCCCCACTTCAACGCTCACTGTAGTTCTCCATGGTGACTAATAGTTGTACTTAGAAAATAATAGACTACATCCTAATATTTGAACTTTGCCTAGGAAAAAGCCGCTATTTTTTTGTTTAGACTGCAATAACTTCTTCATAATAACTCGGAATCAGACAAAACTTCGACCGATGAACTCCCACCTAAATTACGAACAATATAGTACACTCGGATACTTCATCTTGTGAATGCACACTGTAGTTCTTCATGGGGACTGACAGTTTACTTAGAGAATAACATGCTACCACATCCCCATATTTGAACTCCGCCTAGTGCAGAAGCCGCTATTTTTTTTGTTCAGTCTGCAATAACTTCTTTATACTAATTCGGAACCTGGCGAGACTTCGACCGATTAACTTCCAGCTAAATTACGGACAATATGGAACACTCGTATACTTCATCTTGTGAACGCACACTGTAGTTCTCCATGGGGACTGACAGTTGTACTTAGAAAATAAGAGGCTACCACATCCCCATATTTGAACTCTGCCTAGTGCAGAAGCCGCTATTTTTTTTGTTCAGATTGCAATAACTTCTTCATACTAATGTGGAATTCGGCGAGACTTCGACTGATTAACTCCCACCTAAATTACGGACAATATGGAACACTCGGATACTTCATCCTGTGAACGCACATTGTAGTTCTCCATGGGGACTGACAGTTGTACTTAGAAAATAACAGGCTACCACATCCCCGTATTTGAACTCCGCCTCGTGCAGAAGCCGCTATTTTTTTATTCAGACTGCTATATTTTCTTCATACTAACTCGGAATCTGGCGAGACTTCGACAGATTAACTCCCACCTAAATTACAGACAATATGGAACACTCGGATACTTCATCTTCTGAACGCACACTGTAGTTCTCCATGGAAACTGACGGTTGTACTTAGAAAATAACAGGCTACCACATCCCCAGATTTGAACTCCGCCTAGTGCAGAAGCCGCTATTTTTTTTTGTTCAAACTGCAATAACTTCTTCATACTAATTCAGAATCCGGTGAGATTTCGACCAATTAACTCCCACCTAAATTACGTTCAATATGGAACACTCGGATACTTCATCTTGTGAACGCACACTGTAGTTCTCCATGGGCACTGACAGTTGTACTTAGAAAATAACAGGATAACACATCCCCATATTTGAACTCCGCCTAGTGCAGAAGCCGCTATTTTTTTTGTTCAGACGGTAATATTTTCTTCATACTAACTCAGAATCCGGCGAGACTTCGACCGATTAACTCCCACCTAAATTACGGACAATATGAAATACTCGGATACTTCATCTTGTGAACGTACACTGTAGTTCTCCATGGGGACTGACAGTTGTACTTAGAAAATAACAGGCTATATTCCCATATTTGAATACTATTTCTATATAAGATAAGATGTAAAAGTGTATATTTGAAATTTCAAAAAGACATTGAGTATATCTATTCAATGAATTCTCTTTATTAGTAGTAAAAATAAAGATAGAGTGAACGATTTTCATTATTATAATGAGGGGTATTTCTGGTATTTCAAAAAGACACGGTTGAATTCCTATTCAAGGAATTCTCATTATTAGTAGTAAAGATATAGAAATTATAACAGTAAAATATTTTAAATTAATATATATATATATATATATATATTAAATATTATGGTAGAAATAAGTTAAAATAAGTAAATTGTTTTAGGTTAGTGAAAATATAAATTCATGTGTACGACGAATATGTTCCTCCCCGTTGATATTTATGTTGTTACATGTTATCATGTTGACATTTATTATCCGTAGGTCACAACTATTAATTTTCCTATTATACCCCTATGTTAGTTTATACTATTAATATAAATTTGGTGGTTGTATTTTGAGTTCGAACATCTAAAATATTAATGTATAAAATTAATTAATTAATTTTAAATAATTAATAATAAAATATTATTGTTAAATATTAACAATCAAATAAACATTTTAAATAAATCAAAATATTTCTCGAACTTTTTTATTAATAAATATTAAATTTGATTTAGTATAAATATATTTTATTTGTATAAATACAGAATAAGATATTGTGCAAATTAATAAATAGACTTTTTTTTTTGAAATTCATCATTTTAACTCCGCTGCCAATGCGGCCTGATCCACCACACTAACCATTGTTGCCTTTAAAGCTAACAAAAATAAATTGTAGACAAAGGACAAATAAATTAGTTGGGGAACTTAGATGAATCTATTATGTATTTTATGCGAAGAGATTATGAGAATATATGGAATTTATTTTCTAGTTGCTCTTTTTCTAAACATATTTGGTGCTTTATTCATTACAAATTGGGTAAGGTATTAAATATAGAATTTATTACGGAGGATAAGCTTATGTTTTCATGCATTTCCTTTGAGTATTAGGATCAATTGCAGACGCTGCAATGGCTAGTTTTGTAAAATCCTTTTTCCACATGCAAAAAGAAATAAACAAAAAAAATTTCAAGGAAACAAAATAAGTAAAATTGATGTGAATAAGCTCGTTCACTAGGATGTGAAATTTCTTTTGTCAAAATCTAAGAAGAAGGCAAGGTCGGATGATATCAGACTTTTGGAGCTATGGTATCTTAATTCAAGGGAAAAAACTGATAAGATGGAATTTATGAGTTTTTGTTGCTGTTGGCAGTTAATGTTGTTATGTATAAGTTTTGATTTTGCTAATTCTTATTGTACCAATTAATGTTGAACACGCTAGCTGTTAATACCGTAAATTAATAGTTACTTGTTAATTTTAAATTGAATTAAATGTACTTGACAAATTCACAGCGACATGTACTTCTTATCCAATATTTAATCAACCTCTAACCTTTAATCGAACAGTTGACTAAAAACATCGTTAACATCTAACGTGGAAAAGCTAACAAAAAATACTCTTTTTGTAAGTCGTAGATAATAAAGAATTTGAGTTTCACGTTTAAATATATTTTAGGACCTTAGACATAAATTCAACAATAATATATCGACGTCATGTCGCCATATGTATGTAATTATATTACTTCATATCACCACCTTGACTATTCATTGAACCTGGACACAAAACACACCCGTGCCAGTGTAATTTTACCTTAATAAAATATATATTATTACATCCTGTGTCTGGATTACAGTGAAGCAGACGAGCTCAATTACTGTAAAAACAAGGGAATAAAAGAATTAAGAAGCTAAATACATTTGTCGTGCAAACTCCGAGTCATTACTTGCGTACATACTGACATCTGTAGCATGATGGAAGCGCTCCGTCTTGTGATCACCAACCAAGAAAATTATGTATAGCTTTTTACTGAAATGAAAATGAAGATGTATCCTTGTGAAACGAGACGGAATTCTTCGCCGGTATTGATTTGAAATGTATAAACTGAACACTTTTCTACTATCATATAACAGGATATTAGATTGTGGGTCCAGCTATGTTTGTTTGCTTTTAAGTAGTATCTACGTTTTCAGGATATGATTTTAGGTTTGTTGCCGAGGACGCATTATTATACAAAACGAAAAGGGACACAAGAAATATGCATTTTGAAAGAGAAATGAAAAAATGTTTAATGAAAATAAATTAAGCTCTTGTGTTACCAAAGAGGAATGAAAGATGTATTTGAAATGGACATTAGATGTTTTGCTATTATCAATTATATTCTTAATGTATTTGTATTGTTTTAAAATAGATAACATTTTGAGAAGTTAAATTGATATGAAGTAACAATTTAATGTGAAAATTTGATAATTATTTGAAAAAAAAATACAGCTATACTAATACAATTATTTCGAATTACACATACAATAATGATACAAATACAATTACACAAATATAAACTAAGCAATGAATTACAAACTGTTTCCAGCATAGTTCAGTGATAACTAGTTTATTTTGTATGTTATGTCGAACAATTACTATAGAATTTATAACATTTCTTTCAACTGGTTCATAACCGTTACCCATGGGGTTTCAAATATTATAGTATGCTTGTAGAAATTCTCCTGGAACTGGCTCTAGATTATCGTCATGTGCCATGAACTCCAGATCACCTTCGCTGTATCCCCGTATGAAATTGAGAACAATCATTTATGAGTAAACACCTTTACTTGTATCCCCGTATGAAATTGGGAACAGTCATTTAAGAGTAAACACCTTTACTTGAATTTTATATTTATATTTCTTCATGTTACGTAAGATCGTAAACTTTTTTTTTCAAATTCCATAAATTCTTTCGATTGCAATGCGTAAACTCGAATAATAGAAATTGAAATTTTCATATTTCATCTTTTGCTAGTTCTGTGTTCCATTAAAATTGAGAATATAGTATCTAGCATTGCGGTGTAGAGGTAAGTTGTAGCAACCCGACTTTTGCGACCCTCCGTTAAATTATAACAACCCGCCTTCTATGATCTTCCGAATTAACGTCCAAATCGACACTCAAACCACGAAGGCCAAAAATGACGAAACATTAGGAGACGACAACAAGAAATAAAATAAAATTTCTAACTATATCTTCTTAACTTACGGTGGAAGGAACAATAATATCATAAAGTAGTTATATATTAAAATCTCACTAATGTCAGTTACATCATTGAATAAGTTTATACAATTCCAACCTCACCATGCTATATACAAATAATATGTAATATTTATAATATATATAATACTTACACAGCAAAGTCTCCGTCATCATGTACTCTACGGCTCCATGTTCCATCAACCTAAAAAAATAAATATATAGAGAAAAAATGGAGAGGGTTGGACATAGGTCTGAGTGAGTGAAACATATCTACCACACATATACTAAATATGCACATGTATAATATAATCAGCGCCTAAAACGTATGTAAACACTTCCTAGACCCACGCTATGCACTACAGGATCGTGTCACAACAGACTAGCTATCTAATACATATGTAAACATGCCATTGACCTGCCCCATGCACTATAAGATCGCATTATAACAACTATCTAGTACATATGTAAACACGTTCCGGACCCGTCCTATGCGCTGTAGGATCGCTTTTACAACCAATTCAACACTTCTTAGACTCGAGCTATGTGCTACAAGATCATGTATAGCCAACTGGACTCTTCCTGGAGCTGCCCTATGCGCTCCAGGATCGTGCGCTCCAGGATCGTGTATCTACGATAAAATATCACGTTTCGTTCATCCAACATAATCACCCAATAGCCTAAGTTCGCTTCGCCTCCTTGCATTCACATTGGAATAAACATCCCAAAAATATTATAGGGAAGTTGAGAAAATCCCACCCGAGCACATGCTCCGCTATGATATGGCTTTTTCTGGGTCCAGATTCAACTGGTTTAGACCGGTGCAGTTAAAGCCTGCTAAATCTACGCAAAATACCCGCTATAGCGCATAGCGTTCTGCAATCGCTATGCTATTTCAATTTAGCGCTATTAAACGGTAGATCCGCTTTAAGCCCCGATATTTTCCATTGTGCCCGCTGAATCAAAACTTTTTAGCATCCGTTTTAACAACATTTATATACTGGTTGATTGACTAGTTCCCTTTTAATACAAATTAACAAATTTATGATAAAGACATGATTTTAAGGCATATGTACTCAATATAAGTTGTAAATCTATTATAGTCGCCCATGTATTCTTCAGTTTTGTTATATAAGATTAAACAATATTTCTTTTTTCCACACAAATGATGTGAGACTGAGATTAAATTAAATTTAAATGTTTGGTTTTATATCTAATGAAGTATTTTGCACCTCAGCTATTTTTCGCTCTATCCCCGCTTTAACTTTTTATACCTCCACCGCTATAGAACCGCTAAGCGCTTTAACTGCACAGGTCTAGACAACGACTAACGGTCGACCTATGGGTATTTGATCGGTCGCTGTGTATGACAAGCACTTTGTGCTCATCTATTTTGCACAGTTCGACCACTTTTTGTTATATTTGATATTTTTGATCCTTTTTGTGGTTTGATTACTTTATACTATGGTTTATACATCATTTACACACTGCATTATGATCATTATACGGTTTCTAGTGATTTAAGTCGTTTATATCAAAATTTATTCATAGAAACCCAAGTTTTAATATTCACTCATTTAAATTAACTTAATTAGTAATTAATCATCTTTATTTGTAATTTACTTTAGCACAGATTAGTAATCATTATTATAATAGTTTAATTGCATTACATGATGGATAAAATAAATTCTACTCATAAATCGTTGATCGTATCCTTTGAAATGAAGAAGAACCAAAGATTGTCTCCATTGTCCTGCTACTTAGAACACATAAATCTCTGCAATCCGCTTTGAAACTAGTATCAATCTGTAGTACTCCTTTGCCCTTCGTTTCAATAACAAATTCATCAATTTTCGTTGAGTAGTTTGGAAGATACGAAATTTTGAAGTTGGTGGTTTAGTTTAGAGTTTTGAGAAGAAGGAAGAAATGAAAATTTGAACTGGAATATACGGCGTTCAAGTTTTATACATATTTTGGGAAAACGAAACGGTGGAATTAGAATTCAAATTATTGGACCCAAAGCCCGCTATAGTCTCAAACTCGGAACTCATCTTCCCCGTATCTCCTCCGCCTATCTCCAATTCAGACATGTTTATAGTCATAAAAGCATGCTCTGTGTAATGATGCAACTCTTAAAATCAAATTATAGTATTTGTAAAATAACCATTTCCCCCTCATTATTTAAATAAACCAAAATACCTTTTTAAATATATTATTTGATAGAGTTAGAGTTACGCCCTAGAGACAATTCTGTAATTTGTTGTAAATTATTAACTCTGTAGCAAAATCTCATTCGAAATAAAATGTGTTTTTCTTTCTATTATAAACTTGTCATAATGTGTTATGTTAATTATTTATTTAATTTAAGTATATTTAATAGAAAATCCCTAAATGATATGTTATGTGATAGTAATTACAATGTGTTATAATAATGAGAAATTTATCAGAAAAAAATAACATTTCGTTTTCAATATTCCTAGTTAAGATGTTTGAGATGTCGATTCATCCGTTGAGACTAAAGTATGTGACACTCTCTAAATATTGGGCAGTATATTACTCATGGCTGCTAGGAATACCAAGGGGTTACGTATTAATAGTTATTGGATAACTATGTAATGACTCACTTGACAGTTTTATATTTTTTTTTAATATAATTAAGGTCAAATAGAGAATATTGAAGTGACAACATTACATGGTTCTCTTGTCTTGAGAATACTGTTAAACTTCAATGTGGACACTCCACTCTGATTATTGTTAAATCATGACACAACTTCCATCAAACAACTATAGCTGGATCAGATTGAAGCATTGGAAGTGAAACATTATTTAAAAGAGAATTCGTCTCCTTATTATATGAGGTTATTATCACGGTCAACTGTAGTCAACTCAAAGTCAAAGTTTTTGGCAAGAGCAGTTCGATTAACAATAATTTTTATTATTGAATCAACGACTTTGTGTTTGGATTATAAAAGTTGAATATGGATGATATTGGAATTTTGACCAAAACCAAATTCTATAAGTCCTAGTGTGATATAGTTTTAATAAAGAGAATTGGTGTAAATAATCATGAATGTAGGGGACTACTTAAAACACTAAAATTGGATTAAATTTTGTAAGCGATATATTCAGCCAAACCGTCACATCGCTAGCTAAGGTGACATATGAACATTAATATTCGAATTGTTCGATATTAATCGCTGTTTGAATTTACACATGTGAGTCACACAACCGTAATGTCGAATATGCCAAAATACCATAAGATTTAATTAAATTATAATTGTTATAAATTTAATTAATTAATTAATATTTGTGAAATATTAATTATAAAATGTTATTTAATTTATTTGAATCAATATTTATAAAGTACGTATATAAAAGTTATATATGTACTTATCGATATATGATATCGATAAACATTTAATTTGGATGTAAAATGTATAAATATCCATTGGTTTTGAAAATATATATGGGCCCACTTTCCCATAATTGTGACCGACCATGCTTGGAGGGGAGGGAATGGTGATATTTATTTGAAATATGGATTTTTATTGGTAAGGAGAAGAGATAAATAGGGAGATCTAGATCCCCTCTTTTTATTCCATTCTCATGCCTATTAAAACCAACAATCCTTATTCTTTTATAGTTTACATTTTCGTTCTCCTTGTACCCCCTTGGCTACAAGAAATAGACCCCTTCCTCATGTTCTTTCCAAATAAAAATTAATTCAAATCAAATCAACTACAAAGGTGTAGTGATTTCTTCAGTTAGCTGCTTTTCTTGAAGAGTACAGTTTCTATCCAAGGAGTTTGAATTCAACATTTAAGGTACAAATCAAGGCCACGGTACTAGTAATATCTAATTTATGTTAGATTATATACATGTTTATTTATGTCAATACATATGTGTAGATTAGAACCCTACATTATCATGAATTTATATATTTATTTGCTGTTGGACTCGTATACATATTCACACATATTTAAATTAATTTTTTTTACACATGTGTATAATTTTATTTTTGGCCAAATAAAAAAATGAAAGTAAAATGATTTTAAAATAATTTTAGACTATAATTTGAATTTTAAGCTTGTAGATCTATATATACATTACATATAGTTTAATATATTAATTCTTATTTATATATGTATGTTTAAAAAAACTATATGTGTGCGTGTCTATATATATATTAATAATAAAACCTAAAATTAAATTAAATTTGTATATTTATATGTTTTAAAATATTTTGAAATTATTATACATTAACTATATATACATATATAATTTTATACATATAAATTTCTACAAGGAAACTAATATAAAAAATTACGAAATATGTATGGATTTTGGTAATCAAATATAAAAAAAATATGTTTTAAATCCGCATGGATTTAAAATATATAAAAAATATTTTGTTAAAAAGGTTTGGGTTGAAAAGAAGAATATTTATTTAATTTATATATTATTTATATTTACATTTTAATATTTATAAATAAATTTAAAATTGTATATTTTTTGAAGTTAGAAATATATATATATATATATTGTACACATATTTATAATTAAAAATATCAACATTTGAAATTTGAATTTTAAATATGAAATAGATTTTTATTCTAGATCTGGATCTGTTTTAAATTAAAATCTATCTTTAGATATTAATTTGAATTATACTGAATTGGTCAATATCCTTAAATAAAAACAATTATATATATATATCTCTGTGTGTGTGTGTGTTTGTTTGTATATATAATTATAACAAATTAATAATAGACAACATATCTCTGTATAAAGGGGGAAATGTGTCTGCTATAGTGTAAATCCCATCACTTATATACAGACACATTAAACTTTGTACATAATAGGCTTTCCTGTAGGCTTCACATGGTTTAGGAAAGTGAGTCCTGTACCAGATTTATGTGACGACGGGCAATAGGCAACTCTGTGGGGCATGAGGTCGGACTAGAGCGTGAGTCCATACAGATATGATGCGATACAGTTAGATGTATAAGATAGTCAAATATGACATGGTGACAGAATGCATGGTAGCCGAACGATAGACTCATATCATGCTATAGTATTGCTTTTGTAGTATATATAGAGTAGAGTATGACTCACTCACCCGACAATGTCAAACCCTCTCTTACTTTCATACACACACACATATACATACATACATACATATATACATACATATCCAGATTGTTGGAGTTCAAGGATGAGACAGTATCAGAGATGGAGATTTACTGTTGTAGTGTATATATGGAGTAGATCAATATTGTATCTGGATTTGATTTTGTATTATGGGATTGGATTGGACCTATATTTATTCAGACAGGTGTATTTGATATTTAAAACATTTATGATGATATGACTATGGTATTGATTATGTATTATATTTTATTTTCTTCCGTTGTGAGACTCTAAAGGCAGATAGTATTAGATAGAATCATATTCAATATCTGATATCTATCTGTGACCATATGAATATTTTATCCTACCTTAACAACTTGTCCTTTCAATTTTTGAGTGTTGGCATCGGATAAGGGGTCGAAAAGGCAGGTTGTTACAATGTGATGACCATGACATATGATATAAATAATCTATCTTCAACGCCTTCCTATATGAATGAAATGCCATGGCATATCAAGTATGTATGCGAACATCTTAGTTGTTAGGATATAAGTTCCATATGAATGCAATTGTCATTCAATCTAATATATCATAAATTAAAATGCAGAAAACATATTAAACATATACAAAGTCAAGAAAACATAATTTACATCATAAACAAACAAGTAAACAATATATATAACAACCATTCAACTATACCTAGATAAACTAAACATATCAACAAAAAATGGAATAAAATCCAAGAAAAATTTCTAAATGAAAGCTCGAGTCCTCTTTTCAGCTTCCAAAGTTCTCTTGACTGACCATTCATTCCTTCTAAACAAAACAAACTCTACTACTGGTACGTATGCTCATCCCTAAACATAAACCTCAAATGCACGTGCAGATCTATAATTTCTACAATCATGCTACTAATACAGATAATTAGATGCTGAAACGCATAACAACCAGTAGCTGCAGGGACCCATACTTTTATAGAAGTGTTATGAATGTGTTTAAATCGTTTTAGTGAGTTAAAACAAGTTTAATCGAGTTAAGAGTAATTTTGGGCATAAAATTCCAAATTTTAAAGATGATGGAATTAGGACCCGAAACTAGTTTCAATATGTTCATACTGTTTGGAAAACATATAAGCCTTGAGGGAATCAAAGAATGGGGGAAATCCAGTCGTGAGGGGCAAACTTGTAAATATTATAGAGGAAAATCTTTAAGGGGCAAATTCTGAGAACCGGGACCTCGCTTTCTCATTTTTGCATTTTCCTCCTTTTCCTCTTCTTCATCTTCCTCAAGCCCTTGTTCACCTTCCACTCTCCATAGATCCTTCATTATTTCACCTAATGTTGCCCAAAATTCTCTAAATTCAAACTAGATATTCCTCTACAATACCCACAAACCGGAATTCTCCAAAGTTGAAGAATTTATCTTGGAATTTCTGAGATAGAGATTTGGAGAAGTGCTTTCAAGCAAGATTAGGGATTTCTTCTATCTTGGGTGAGTGGAAATGATTCTCTACCGCATATTATATTTTTGTCTATGTAGG
The DNA here is from genome assembly GCA_030737815.1 of Allium fistulosum. NCBI lineage: Eukaryota > Viridiplantae > Streptophyta > Magnoliopsida > Asparagales > Amaryllidaceae > Allium > Allium fistulosum. Next base: position 465,444,480 of record CM060902.1, read on the forward strand.
AGGCGATTAGGTGTTTGTGGTTATCATGACTTCGACGTGGTTTTAACATTAGGTATGACTTTGATATTCAATCATTAGGTCATCAAAGATATGTGGATACAGGTAGAGTATGATACGACGCTACTCACACCTGAGGCTTATAGATATGGCTTAGCCATTGTTATTTTCCATCGAGACTTCCGGGGATGGTCGATGGATTGCACTAAATGTGATAGTCGGAAGGAGATAGGTAGCTCATCTATATAGGCGATCATCTTGAGTTGGCGATAACTACTTGGTTTTCTTCAACATATAGTAATTCGACGGAAAAGTGTTGACTCATTTTTATATGCACGTGGGTTTGCGTATAGTAATTCAACATAGAGATAGGGTACGATACAACATTACTTAAGATTTCAATTATAGGTGTGATACAACATTACATGGATCTTTGACTCGTTGTTATATGCACGTGGGTTTGCATATGTTTTTGTATGATATCTTCGATGGTTATATTAGCACTATTATTTATTACGCTAACTTGTTGGATATAGGAGAAGAGTAGGACTTGGTAAATTGTGATATTACTCTAGAGCTCTTACTCATTCATTATATGTACTTTGGTTTACATATTTTGGATATTTCGAGGTACCACTTAGTATATTATTCTTCCCATACTAGTGTATTAGATATCATCTTTGGTAGTGATATTTTCTTTTCACTAGACTTTATGTCCGACCATCTCTATTTATTTCCTTTTATTTATTCCTTGAGTGTGTATGGGCTAGAGATGTGAGGAGAAATTGCTGGTTGGAGTAGTTATAGAGTCATAACTATATATTGCTATGAATATCTATCTAGTATTTTGTATACGGAGAAGTTAGACTCTATCTTATATGCGAGACATATTTTTGGGATGTTGTGTCATTTGAACTCCGTATGTTAGACTGTTATGTATTATGATGATTGATTCTATTGTTTCATATTGTTATGATATTTACAGTCTTATTCATGTATGTGTTGTATTATATTTTATCTTTTCGTTGTGCATTCTATATGGATCAATGTTAGATGTTATATTTGTTTTCTTTTACCACCCCTAAAAGTCGTCACTTTTGGTACTTGGGAATCCGGGTGCTGCCGTACATGGATTTTCCAGTATTATGAATAACGTGTCTTTACATTTGGTATCAGAGCTTGGGTTACTCGATAAAATACTTGGGCAATGTTGAGAGAGTATAATTGTATATTCTTACCATATAAATACTTAAGTACACATCATTTATCCTATGTATTTTGATACTCAAGGAAGTTTCTAATGAATATCTCTTACAAATAAGTGATTAAGAGACGACATTCAAGAGTAATGGTAAGTGGAGCTAATGCAAATGTCAGCAACGAACCCGAGATTCCTGCTTGGTTCCGACAACACCTAGCAGTTACAACATAGGCTACCCTTCTAGTGGGGGTGCTTGTGGGTGTTTCGGTAGAGGATACGGGCGGTTCAGCCATGGTTTTGCATGTGCCACTGGCGTTGGACTTCTTAAGGATGTGCCAAGGGTTTATAGGCTTGGATAGGAAGCCGTAGATGGATATGGAGATTTTTTTAGAAACTCAAGCTTGGATCAAATCCCGTGACTGTATATTCAACAACATTACACATGATCAAGCAGTAAGGCATATGCTTGCTTCTTGGCATCTCCAAAGGGAAGCCGTTATTTGGTGGAAGGTATCAGTTATTGAGGTAGAGGAGGAGGAAATCACGTGGGATGATTTTAAGCATGAATTTGAGGATCAATTCATTTTATACGCCGAGAGAGGAACTATGCTTGAAGAATTCATTAACTTTCACTAGGGGAATCTTTTCATGTAGGATTATGTGTGCAAGTTCAATGCTCTAGCTAAGTTCAAGATGGATCTTATCAACACTCCATTGGAGAAAGCTTCCAAGTTTGCAAAGATTTAAACTTTGTTCTTTAAAGCCAAGTGCTTGGTTAAACTGTAATGGGAGCGAATTTTGAAAATCTTGTAGAGGTGTCTCCTCCATGTAAGGGGTCTAAAGGGGTTATTGAGGTGGCGGTGAAATTAAATTGAGACTAAAGTTCTCATTGAAGTGCAAGGGGGAAATGGGTAAGAATGAGAGAAAAATGGAAACCAAAGAGAGGATATCATATGTGTAAGATGCAACTTCAAGGGGCATGTCGCTAAAGATTGCATAACGCGCAATTATTTCAATTATTATCAAGTGGGTCATTAAAAAAGGGAATTTTCATTACATTTTAAAGGAGGCCTAGCAAAGGTCTACACTATTGGAGTGGATCCAAGCTAGTGGATCCACTGCTCAAGGAGAAGAACATCATCTTGGAAGGTTTGATTTCTATTAATGTTATACATCTATTTGAGTTCTTTTTGATATAGGTTGTTTTATATATAGTTACTTGGTTGATAACTTGAATTCGGTTTGGGAATTTGTTTGCAAACCTCTTACTATGTCAAATCCCGTTGAGTGTTCGACTTGATTGAATATGGTCTGCCAAAATGTCCTATTAGAGAAAAACGGTTCAATTTTTCTTATGATGCATTTGTTCTCAGGATTTTGGGATTTAGGATTATTTTGGGTATGGATTGGATGAGCAAACACAAGATAATGCTTGATTGTGAAGGATAGCGGGTTCGGGGGGAGTGGTAAACTACAAGAGTTTTACATGCACTGTGACCCAAAGGCTTCATCTTGAGTAGGTACTTGTATTCATTAGACATTGCTCCCAATGATTTGTCATTGGTTCTATTATCTAGGATTTTGTCGATGTGTTTGAGGAGGCTACGAGTTTACCTTATAATAGAGAGATTGGGTTGTGTATCGATTTTTGAGTGTCAAAACCATGGTTCAAACGCTACTAAATAAGTATTTTTGAAATATAAGTGTAATTATAAATGATCTTTTGAAAGGAAAATGTTAGAAAAATGAGAATTTTTTATTTTGTATTTTGGAATTTATAATGAACATTTCCCACAAGAAATAATTTTTATGAAATAAAATGGGGGTAAATATTTTAGGAAAGTGGATAACATTATTTTTAGAAGAAGTAAAAGAACGGAATTTTATAAAATGAAGTTGAAATGAAACTAAAGATGTCAATCATGAATTTAGAATTTTATTTATTTAATTCATATAAGTGGGTAAAATAATTTAAAAAAAGGGAATTCCATTAGAATTGAATTTTATGAAACGGTAATTTTGTATAAATAAAAAGATATTGGATGGAAAATGATGTTAGAATTTATAAAATGGAAACTTATATGTTATACCAGCCAAATATATGATTTGTGAGAAACTGATAAATGTAGTTTAGACAGAGCTTTGGTAATTTAAAATATAAAGAATGTTATTTTTATTTTTAATAAGAAAATCTATTTTTAAATAAAGATAATAAAGGAATTAATAATAAAAATAATATTTTTGTTTAAACTTATTATCTAATTTATGCGAGAAAACAAATTTTAGTTTTCTATGTTGAATTGTATAATTTTATACGTAGTTTAAACCTTGTTTTAAAATAAAAGAGAAAGAAAGTTTATTTAATTACATATTGGGTTTAATTTAATACCCATCTAAGCCTAAATAGCATAAGAGAAAGGTAGTTTTCCCTTTTGTACTTTTTAGTACGTTCGTCTTTTTTCCGCTGAAACAAAACATAAATTCTTCTTTCCCTCTTCTTTTTTAAAACCCTAAAACAAAATTCAAAAATATAAAATCAAATAAATTCTGGAAAAATCACATAAAATTTTGAAGCGTTTCTTAGCCAATTCAATGTCTATAGGAGATTTCAATTTCATATTTGGAGTGGTTTTGAGTATCTCTATTTTTTGGACAACAAAGGAGTTTGGGCCAAAGCACTGAATTTGAGAATAGCAATGCATTTTGAAGGCTTAGAGGAGTTAATTGATAGTTGGACTAAGGTAAGTTTAAATACTCACATCTACATCTGAAATTGTGGTGCATGTTATGGTTTTGGTTGTGTGAATTTTCTTGAATTGGTTGTTATTGATTATCTAGTTGGTTGAATTGTTGAAAATGTGAACGAATGCGAAGGAAACTTCATCCATTTGCATTTTGATATTTATGTCTGGAATGTATTATGTATGCAAGTTGCTTGAATGACCTGAAATCATAGGAGCTCGACCTTGATCGCTAGAAAAACCCGGAAAGTCGACCGATGCAGCGACCGGGAGCTTGATTGCTTCAGGAATCGTGACCACCTGTCACTAAGAGGTAGCTCCACTGGTCCACTGGTGGGAACATTTCTGGAGCAATCAAGCTCTAGACTTTGTTGTGTTAGTTGTTTTCTTCTTTTAATTTTTTTAAATCTTTGAAATTTTGGTTTAAAAATTATTATAACCTATAATTACCATTTAGAATATTTATTTACTATGTATTTTTAATCCATTTTCATAAAACTTACATTTTATATTTTTAGTTGTAATTAAATATAAGATCAAATTAGAATTATCATTAAAATTAGTTTTAACCTAAAATTGTTTTAAATACTAGTTGAGAAGAATTATTATTTTATAAAAAATAGTTGGAAATGGAAATGTGTTTATTGTAATTTATTTTGGAAATAAACGCTTCTGAAAAATATCGTGAAGGGAATTTAAGATTCTTTGAAAGTATGCAGTTCTTTTATAAGTATGAATTAAAGGTTATGAAAGCATTTGGAAAAGAAATTCCATTTGGAAACAAAGATTTACCCAAACATTATTTAAAAAGAATTTTCTCTTTTATAAACGTATTATGAAATGGTAGCGTATTTATTGAATATTATTTTGGGATATAAAGGCAATTGAAAATAGAGTAAAGTGAATTCTAAGATTACTAGAAGATATGGAATTCGTTATAGTATAAATAAAGGGTTATTTAAAAGGTATTTTCAAAAAGGAATTTCACTTGTAAAGTATATATTTGATTAAAATGTTCCAAAAGTATTTTCTAAAGAGGATTTTAATTATAAACATTTATTTTGAAGATAAGCCAAATTGTGAAATATTTGATTGATTTTTCAGGATTTTTAGGGATATAAACTGTAACGAACGCCTTTTCGACCACCGAATGTCAACACTAATATATTCATGGTATTCACGTGCCGAACACCCAAGTGCCGGAAAGGCAGAACATTATGGTAAAAGAAAAGGAAAAAAAGAACAAGAAAGAAGAAGACAAAAACATCAGAATTGAACAACGGAATGATAACATATAATATCTTAATAGATCTTTACAAAAAGAAAAATTTATATCTATACAATAATCAGGGCAAACTAACCTATAATCTGCCTGGATGGTTATAACTGCATGTCTGTACAATTGCTGAAAAATATAAACAAAATAATGAGGTGGAAAAAGAATAATTACGATAGGTAATCATCCAGCTCCTCTTCAAGAACTCCAATGAACATCAACAAAATCTGAAAATATACACAGGGCTGACCCGAGCATTATAAGAAAAATAACACCTGGATCAGTCTGGTAAACCAGCATGAGAAACTTAAGTCATTTGAATTAATTAACGTTATAAAACCTTTTTACATTAAAAGTATCTCGTAAGACACACCACAAATAAATATGGATGAGTTTTTACCTTACGATAACCAAACCATTTCTATTAGAAACTCCAATGATATTATAATAATGCCTTGGTTGTTCAATATAAATATATACATAGCTGAAATGGTTACATTTAGCGGCATATTTAGGTATACAAACAAAACCACTAAGGCACGTTCGTATAAATGGATTTTCCACGGAGATCTCCTCAGTAAACTAAGACCGATCACCTATGACAAGGATCAAAAACTGCCTTCCGAGCGCCATATAACTCTAGATAAAATATCCCATAAGGTAAACGTAACTGAGCCATCGTTTTTGATAATCGAATATTTGTTGATTTGAGATTTGATTATCGTTTTTGATAATCGAATAATTGTTGATTTGAAATTTGATTATCATTTATGATAATTAAATATTTGTTGATTTGAAATTTGATTATCGTTTTTGATAATCGAATATTTGTTGATTTGAGATTTGATTATCGTTTTTGATAATCAAATATTTGTTGATTTGAGATTTGATTATCGTTTTTGATAATCGAATAATTGTTGATTTGAAATTTGATTATCGTTTGTGATAATTAAATATTTGTTGATTTGAGATTTGATTATCGTTTTTGATAATCGAATATTTGTTGATTTGAGATTTGATTATCGTTTTTGATAATCGATAATTGTTGATTTGAAATTTGATTATCATTTGTGATAATTAAATATTTGTTGATTTGAAATTTGATTATCGTTTTTGATAATCGAATATTTGTTGATTTGAGATTTGATTATCGTTTTTGATAATCGAATAATTGTTGATTTTAAATTTGATTATCATTTGTGATAATTAAATATTTGTTGATTTGAAATTTGATTATCGTTTTTGATAATCGAATATTTGTTGATTTGAGATTTGATTATCGTTTTTGATAATCGAATATTTGTTGATTTGAGATTTGATTATCGTTTTTGATAATCGAATAATTGTTGATTTGAAATTTGATTATCATTTGTGATAATTAAATATTTGTTGTTATGAGATTTAATTATCGTATTGGTAATTAAATAATTGTTGTTTCTAATTATCGCTTGTGATAATTAGATATTTGTTGATTTCTGATTATCGCTTTTGATAATTAGATATTTGATGTTTTCTGATTATCGTTGTGATGATTGGAGATTAGCCAGTTTTGATGATTTTGAGATTTTCTAGTCTCAAATTGATCCTAGAGTATGCTGATTTTATTGAATCGCTGTTTTCTATCTATTTCTGTTAATAGTTAGAGTTTGTTGATTATGGAATTTGTGTTTTCTAGTTAATTGTTGGATAACTAGATATTTGCAGTTGGCGATTTGTGATTTGTGTTTCATAATTATCTTTGTTGATAATTAGATTTTGCTGTCTTCTAATTATCGTATCAATAATTAGATATTGCTGTTTTGTGATTTCTGAATTTTAATTATCTATTTGATAATTGCGTATTGCTGAAAATTGCGTTTATCCAGTTTTGTTGTTTTCTGATTATCTTTTGATAGTTAGAATTTGTGAATTTCTTTTATTGAAATTAAAAGATTTCTTTGGCGTTTGTATTCCCGACTTTATTTTCTAGCATTAACTAGTTTATGTTAGAAAAATAATTGTTATTGACGACTTTATTTATGGAAATTGTGGGGATGCAACTTTTATAAGGAGGGGAGTCTGTAACAACCCGGGGTTTTGTAACAAATTTATAATCGTCATTAGACGACTTAATTTGGTTGCTAATTTATTATCGTCATTAGACGATTTATTTCTGCTGGCTAATAACTGTTTGTTGATGGAGTTTTTAAATCAATGAAATTCCTTTCAAAAATTTGTTGAAATGTTTTGCGGGCTTCAATTGGACCTTGGCCCACGTTCATTTGTTTTGGGTTGTGGTAATTATCTAAGGTCGATGACCGTTCCTCTCTTCTTCATTTCGAAAACCCTAGCTAAATAAACGAAAAGAAAATGAAATGGAGGCTCTGATCTCTTCTTCGTTCGATCAAAAATAGGGTTCGTTCACGTTTGTTCCTTTTAGCTCTGTAATTAGGGATTGTGAAGTCGCCGCCTAGTTTATGGATGATGCTTCGAATTGCTTACTTCAATCGATTTGTTCACGGCTTCTTCTCATCGGTCGAGTTCGACTTCGATTGGATCTGCGCCCTCGAAAACAGGTGAGTGATTTATTCACTCACATCTAATTTAAACCCCTGTTTTTGCTCGATTCGAAATTGCTAATTATTGTGTTTGACTGAGAGGAGCTTGACTTCGTCTCGGCCATTCAATTTTGTTTCGATGTTGATGTTGTTCCACTTTTGACTTTTGACCGTGTTCGATTTTTGTTCTAGTTGGGTTTTGACTGTTGTTCGTAGTGAAGTATGGTGTTCTTGTTGCTTTACTGTTTATAATTACACTTGATATTCTCGGCCATTCGAGTATATTTTGATGTGGATGATTTATCTTGGCCGTTTGAGTTTGTTAAAATGATTTGACGATGTTTTCTTTAGTCGTCATGGTTTTGTGAATTTGCTGATTTTTGGTTGACTTCGGTCACTATGATTTTGTTGACATTTGATTCTTGCTTGATCTATTTCAAATGTTGCCGGCCTTTGCCTTTTCTTCGGCACCGTGCCTTGTTCTTGACCGTGATACGTGTATTGTCCAGTTATAGTTGAGTACATGTTGTATTTTTGGGTACACTTGGTTTATGATTCACTTGTATGCTCTAACTTGATGGATTATATGCCTATTACCTGATCATTCATGTTGAGTCTCGTTTACTTGATGGCACTTAGTCTGGTGTAGTTTTACACTTGTGACTTCACTTCGGTTCACTGAACTGTACTGGTGCATTAATTTGTGTATACTTGGTGCCTTGATTTCATGGTGACTTCACTGGAAATTGTGTTGTGCCTTGCTGTATTGCCATATGCTTGCTTTGACTTCATTGCATCTTCATTTACCTGCACATTGGAGTCTAGTTCACTGGTCTTGCTCCTCTCTGGTCATGACTTGGAATTTAGTTTGAACAGTGGCTTTGTGATTTTAGTCATATATAAATGAATGAAGTTGCAATGTTGCTTGATCGCTGGCTTTCACTACACTTATATATGCTGGTTGCCTTGAGTACAATGTGTATATGAGTTTAGTTTCAATGGTGATATTGTTTTCAATTGAAGCTACACTGTAGTTTCATTCATGTTTGAGTTTATAACTGAGTTCACTGCACTTGAGTTTGTAGTTTTTATACTCGAGTCTGGTGCTTGCATTTTTTTCAGTCTCACAGTTGCATACATGTCGTACCTTAGGTACACGCACTTGCTTCCTGACCTGTCGCACTATTTTTAGTTGCTGCTGTGTTATGTAGTAACCCAGTTTTATTTGTATTGATCTGGAGTTGTTGTTGCATTCAGTCCTCACTTGAATCTGGTTCACTCATTTGTGTTGGGAATTGCTTTACACTTGTGGCTACCTGGTTGATACTTGCAGTTCACTGAACTGTTGTATCACTTATTCACATATTTATGTGCTGTTGACATGTGCATTGTCCTTGTCTTTGTACCTATTTACAACTGCAGTTTCATTGTGACATTTGATTTGTATTTGTTTCTTTACATTGAGTTGAATCCAGCTTAAACGCTCGGGTTTGACCTTGTGCTCGCATTGCGATTTCATTTGAATTATATTTGGGTTGGACCTGACTTTTCTTGGGTTTGACCTGGTGTTCGTTTGTGAATTTTCATTGAGCTTTTGTGTATTTCATCACTGTATTGGCGAGGCAGTGCACGCGTGCGTGTACTGCAGCCAATTCAGAACTTGACGTTTTAAATTGATTGATTTCAATTGATGAAATTATTTCGTGTTGCCAATTCAATATTTTGATATTGTATTTTGCTTTGGTGATTTGATCATTTTGTTGTTGTCCAATTATCTAATTGATAGTTAGATTATGAGTTTCTAATTATTTATAATAATTAGATTTTGTTGTTAATCGCCGTTTAGGCAATTCTGATGTTTTTCTAAAAATTATCTTCATTGATAATCGTTTTATTCATCTAGCTGATGATTTGGATTGTTGATTTGTTGTTTAACACTGTTTAGTGTTATATCTGCCGTTAACCGATTCTCGCATCGAGAGGTTGGATATATGAGATTTCTGTGACTGTCGTCTATTTGATATTTGATTATTATTGCTTCTGTGCATTAATAACTGAGTTTGAATTAGACTGACCCGTGTATTATTTTCTTTTGAATTTAATACTCGGGTCAGACCCGAGTTATTTCAGGTTGTAGATTTCCTGCTTTGAGTTGCTGTTTGGGATATGAAGACTTTTTATATATCTTCTGAAGTAGTCTTCGTCATTTTGTAGTAGTCGTGTCATTGTATAGGATGATATGTATTCATGTATATTAGTTGATAATGTACTTGTATATATAACTTCCAAAGTCGACAGTTGTAGTTGTATCATATGTATTGTGTCAACTGTATTGTAACTGACATCAGTTATTATATATATGAGACTTTTTGTTTTATCTGTGTTCCGCATTTATATTATCTGTGTTATTATTATATTCATTGTCCTAAACTATTATGAACCGTCGTAGTTCGTTTTATACTAGAATTGGGTATGTCGATGGGAGTAAATAAATAAGAGATGAAAAATTAAAAATATATACCACTCCTATCGAGGTAACCAATACTAGTGTAAGGCCAACTACGGATGGCCGCTCCTATCCAGCCTTATTCTTCATAATAACAGACAGTATTTCTTTTAATACTCTTTGTTATTGTGAGCATAGAGGTGGGGCGTCACAGTTGGTATCAGAGCTTGGGGTTTATGGACAAAATATAAAACATAACTTAGATGGAACATGTGTTACAACTATTGGTCGATGTTTTATTTGTGCTTTGAGTCAAAACTAAAATTTTGAAATTATGATGAATTTTTTTTAATATCTTTATTTAAAAATAAAAGTGAAACTGTGTTTTGTTGATTTGATTAAATTGTGTTCTGTTAATCAGAGTGCGCAGCGAAAACAGTGAAACTGTCTTCGCTAAGTACAACTGATAATCTTTTTGATTTAAAAATCAAAATATGAAATTGAAATAAACTTAATTTGCTGGTTACATAGCTGTGTTTATTTTTTTTCTTTGAGAATTTCGAATCCGAATTGAGGATTCGAAACGATTGCAGTTATGTGATTCTTGTTGAGATTTTTGCTGATTTTCTTTTATGCTAATCACATGTTGATTAGGTTTTTGCTATTTTAAATTATCTTCATTGAAGATAATAGAGTAATTTCTTTGTTTATATTATAGTGTGCGTGCAAATATGAATTGCACGTTACTGCATTAATTTTACGTTGAACCGATGCTTGGTTATGAAACGTATTTTGTTGCCGTTATTTTTATAACGGGATTTTTTACACCAATGCTAAATTTTTGAAGCACGGTGTTTTGTGGCATTTTTGATGAATGAAAATTCACTGATATTACATTTTGATGTAAATTATTTTGATGAGATTTTGACGTTTAAAAATTACCATCGCTTTGGCTTCAGTAACCGTAAAATTTTAAAAGTGGATTTTCAAGCGGTTATTCCGCAATGCTGATTTTGAGATTCATTTTACGATGTTTTGTGAAGTGTAATTTCCTTTTCGAAATTGCTACTGATGTTGTTGCTTTAATCACGTGATTGGAAAATCGTTTTAAAATGAAAATTGTTTTATAAATTTTTAACAGTTTGCGTTTTCAAAAGAATGAGGAAGCGACTTAAACGATTCAGCAAAATCGAGGATTATGACCCCTTTCTTTTACTGATTCACTTAACTCCGGACTTGTCCAGTTGAGAATTTGAATTGTTATTTTTATAAAATGAATAAAATTGTTTTCAGGAATTTTACAGTTTACGTTTTCAAAAGAATGAGGAAGCGATTTAAACGTTTCAGCAAAATCGAGGACTATGACCCCTTTCTTTTACTGATTCGCTTAATTTCGGACTTGTCCGTTTGAGAATGTAAAGTGTATTTTTACAAAATACACAATTTTGCACTTTCTAGGAAACGATGAAGAGAATCAAACGATTTAGTAAAACACGTGGTATGAGACATGTGCGTTTTCTATTTCGGTTAATTCCGGACTCGTTAATTGAAATATCTGCTGTTTTGATGATTTTTGATGATTTTTGATGATTTTGTACTTTCAAGGAAACGATGAAGAGAATTAAACGATTTAGTAAAACTCTTGGTTATGGGACATGTGCATTTGCTATTTTGGTTAATTCCGGACTCGTTAATTGAAATATTTGATGATTTCGTGTGCTTTCGAGCCACTATGATGGACCTTCAGGTCATATGATGGACCTTCGGGTCATATGAGGACCTTCGGGTCAAATACCAGTACTAGACCTTCGGGTCACTCTACGGACCTTCGGGTCAATCTGATGGGCGCCAAAAATTATGTTGAGTACTTGGTAGGCTTCGGACATTTGTTGATGCACGTGCGGCGAACTAAAAACTCGCCATCTGATGGGATCGATCCAACCTTTTATGTTGATTTTCTAGTCTTCTTAATTGATTTCTAGATATTTGTTGTTTCTAATTATCTGCAGGTAATTAGATATCTGATGTTATGAGATTTAATTATTGTATCGGTAATTAAATATTTGCTGTTATGAGATTTAATTATCGCTTGTGATAATTAGATATTTGTTGTTCCTAATTATCGCTTGTGATAATTAGATATTGGTTGTTTCTGATTATCGCTTGTGATAATTAGATATTTGTTGTTTCTAATTATCGCTTGTGATAATTAGATATTTGATGTTTTTGATTATCGTTTTTGATAATCGAATATTTGTTGATTTGAGATTTGATTATCGTTTTTGATAATCGAATAATTGTTAATTTGAAATTTGATTATCGTTTTTGATAATCGAATATTTGTTGATTTGAGATTTGATTATCGTTTTTGATAATCGAATAATTGTTGATTTGAAATTTGATTATTATTTGTGATAATTAATTATTTGTTGATTTGAAATTTGATTATCGTTTTTGATAATCGAATATTTGTTGATTTGAGATTTGATTATCGTTTTTGATAATCGAATATTTGTTGATTTGAGATTTGATTATCGTATTTGATAATCGAATAATTGTTGATTTGAAATTTGATTATCATTTGTGATAATTAAATATTTTTTGATTTGAGATTTGATTATCGTTTTTGATAATCAAATATCTGTTGATTTGAGATTTGATTATCGTTTTTGATAATCGAATAATTGTTGATTTGAAATTTGATTATCATTTGTGATAATTAAATATTTGTTGATTTGAAATTTGATTATCGTTTTTGATAATTGAATATTTGTTGATTTGAGATTTGATTATCGTTTTTGATAATCGAATAATTGTTGATTTGAAATTTGATTATCATTTGTGATAATTAAATATTTGTTGATTTGAAATTTGATTATCGTTTTTGATAATCGAATATTTGTTGATTTGAGATTTGATTATCGTTTTTGATAATCGAATATTTGTTTATTTGAGATTTGATTATCGTTTTTGATAATCGAATAATTGTTGATTTGAAATTTGATTATCATTTGTGATAATTAAATATTTGTTGTTATGAGATTTAATTATCGTATTGGTAATTAAATAATTGTTGTTTCTAATTATCGCTTGTGATAATTAGATATTTGTTGATTTTTGATTATCGCTTTTGATAATTAGATATTTGATGTTTTCTGATTATCGTTGTGATGATTGGAGATTAGCCAGTTTTGATGATTTTGAGATTTTCTAGTCTCAAATTGATCCTAGAGTATGCTGATTTTATTGAATCGCTGTTTTCTATCTATTTCAGTTAATAGTTAGAGTTTGTTGATTATGGAATTTGTGTTTTCTAGTTAATTGTTGGATAACTAGATATTTGCAGTTGGCGATTTGTGATTTGTGTTTCATAATTATCTTTGTTGATAATTAGATTTTGCTGTCTTCTAATTATCGTATCGATAATTAGATATTGCTGTTTTGTGATTTCTGAATTTTAATTATCTATTTGATAATTGCATATTGCTGAAAATTGCGTTTATCTAGTTTTGTTGTTTTCTGATTATCTTTTGATAGTTAGATTTTGTTGAGAATTTGTGAATTTCTTTTATTGAAATTAAAAGATTTCTTTGGCATTTGTATTCCCGACTTTATTTTCTAGCATTAACCAGTTTATGTTAGAAAAATAATTGTTATTGACGACTTTATTTATGGAAATTGTGGGGATGCAATTTTTATAAGGAGGGGAGTTTGTAACAACCCGGGGTTTTGTAACAAATTTATAATCGTCATTAGACGACTTAATTTGGTTGCTAATTTATTATCGTCATTAGACGATTTATTTCTGCTGGCTAATAGCTGTTTGTTGATGGAGTTTTTAAATCAATGAAATTCCTTTCAAAAATTTGTTGAAATGTTTTGCGGGCTTCAATTGGACCTTGGCCCACGTTCATTTGTTTTGGGTTGTGGTAATTATCTAAGGTCGATGACCGTTCCTCTCTTCTTCATTTCGAAAACCCTAGCTAAATAAACGAAAAGAAAATGAAATGGAGGCTCTGATCTCTTCTTCGTTCGATCGAAAATAGGGCTTCATTCACGTTTGTTCCTTTTAGCTCTGTAATTAGGGATTGTGAAGTCGCCGCCTAGTTTATGGATGATGCTTCAAATTGCTTACTTCAATCGATTCGTTCGCGGCTTCTTCTCTTCAGTCGAGTTCGACTTCGATTGGATCTGCGCCCTCGAAAACAGGTGAGTGATTTATTCACTCACATCTAATTTAAACCCCTATTTTTGCTCGATTCGAAATTGCTAATTATTGTGTTTGACTGAGAGGAGCTTGACTTCGTCTCGGCCATTCAATTTTGTTTCGATGTTGATGTTGTTCGACTTTTGACTTTTGACCGTGTTCGATTTTTGTTCTAGTTGGGTTTTGACTGCTGTTCGTAGTGAAGTATGGTGTTCTTGTTGCTTTACTGTTTATAATTACACTTGATGTTCTCGGCCATTCGAGTATATTTTGATGTGGATGATTTATCTTGGCCGTTTGAGTTTGTTAAAATGATTTGACGATGTTTTTTTTAGTCGTCATGGTTTTGTGAATTTGCTGATTTTTGGTTGACTTCGGTCACTATGATTTTATTGACATTTGATTCTTGCTTGATCTATTTCCAATGTTGCTGGCCTTTGCCTTTTCTTCGGCACCGTGCCTTGTTCTTGACCGTGATACGTGTATTGTCCAGTTTACAGTTGAGTACATGTTGTATTTTTGGGTACACTTGGTTTATGATTCACTTGTATGCTCTAACTTGATGGATTATATGCCTATTACCTAATCATTCATGTTGAGTCTCGTTTACTTGATGGCACTTAGTCTGGTGTAGTTTTACACTTGTGACTTCACTTCGGTTCACTGAACTATACTGGTGCATTAATTTGTGTATACTTGGTGCCTTGATTTCATGGTGACTTCACTGGAAATTGTGTTGTGCCTTGCTGTATTGCCATATGCTTGCTTTGACTTCATTGCATCTTCATTTACCTACACATTGGAGTCTAGTTCACTGGTCTTGCTCCTCTCTGGTCATGACTTGGAATTTAGTTTGAACAGTGGCTTTGTGATTTTAGTCATATATAAATGAATGAAGTTGCAATGTTGCTTGATCGCTGGCTTTCACTACACTTATATATGCTGGTTGCCTTGAGTACAATGTGTATATGAGTTTAGTTTCAATGGTGATATTGTTTTCAATTGAAGCTACACTGTAGTTTCATTCATGTTTGAGTTTATAACTGAGTTCACTGCACTTGAGTTTGTAGTTTTTATACTCGAGTCTGGTGCTTGCATTTTTTTCAGTCTCACAGTTGCATACATGTCGTACCTTAGGTACACGCACTTGCTTCCTGACCTGTCGCACTATTTTTAGTTGCTGCTGTGTTATGTAGTAACCCAGTTTTATTTGTATTGATCTGGAGTTGTTGTTGCATTCAGTCCTCACTTGAATCTGGTTCACTCATTTGTGTTGGGCATTGCTTTACACTTGTGGCTACCTGGTTGATACTTGCAGTTCACTGAACTGTTGTATCACTTATTCACATATTTATGTGCTGTTGACATGTGCATTGTCCTTGTCTTTGTACCTATTTGCAACTGCAGTTTCATTGTGACATTTGATTTGTATTTGTTTCTTTACATTGAGTTGAATCCAGCTTAAACGCTCGGGTTTGACCTTGTGCTCGCATTGCGATTTCATTTGAATTATATTTGGGTTGGACCTGACTTTTCTTGGGTTTGACCTGGTGTTCGTTTGTGAATTTTCATTGAGCTTTTGTGTATTTCATCACTGTATTGGCGAGGCAGTGCACGCGTGCGTGTACTGCAGCCAATTCAGAACTTGACGTTTTAAATTGATTGATTTCAATTGATGAAATTGTTTCGTGTTGCCAATTCAATATTTTGATATTGTATTTTGCTTTGGTGATTTGATCATTTTGTTGTTGTCCAATTATCTAGTTGATAGTTAGATTATGAGTTTCTAATTATTTATAATAATTAGATTTTGTTGTTAATCGTCGTTTAGGCAATTCTGATGTTTTTCTAAAAATTATCTTCATTGATAATCGTTTTATTCATCTAGCTGATGATTTGGATTGTTGATTTGTTGTTTAACACTGTTTAGTGTTATATCTGCCGTTAATCGATTCTCGCATCGAGAGGTTGGATATATGAGATTTCTGTGACTGTCGTCTATTTGATATTTGATTATTATTGCTTCTGTGCATTAATAACTGAGTTTGAATTAGACTGACCCGTGTATTATTTTCTTTTGAATTTAATACTCGGGTCAGACCCGAGTTATTTCAGGTTGTAGATTTCCTGCTTTGAGTTGCTGTTTGGGATATGAAGACTTTTTATATATCTTCTGAAGTAGTCTTCGTCATTTTGTAGTAGTCGTGTCATTGTATAGGATGATATGTATTCATGTATATTAGTTGATAATGTACTTGTATATATAACTTCCAAAGTCGACAGTTGTAGTTGTATCATATGTATTGTGTCAACTGTATTGTAACTGACATCAGTTATTATATATATGAGACTTTTTGTTTTATCTGTGTTCCGCATTTATATTATCTGTGTTATTATTATATTCATTGTCCTAAACTATTATGAACCGTCGTAGTTCGTTTTATACTAGAATTGGGTATGTCGATGGGAGTAAATAAATAAGAGATGAAAAATTAAAAATATATACCACTCCTATCGAGGTAACCAATACTAGTGTAAGGCCAACTACGGATGGCCGCTCCTATCCAGCCTTATTCTTCGTAATAACAGACAGTATTTCATTTAATACTCTTTGTTATTGTGAGCATAGAGGTGGGGCGTCACAGATTCCATCATTTACTTCCAAACATAGAACCCATATCTCAGTCTTGAAGTGGTTTTCGATAAGTAGAACACTTACCGATTCCGGTCTCTCCAAGACAGAATTAATGAATTTGGTCTTATTCAACAATAATGTGAATAATCACATAAGGGAACTAATTCCCATATACTTTCCATAAGCAAGTAATCATACATGCACTATCAATTCATCCAAAGCATGATCAAGTCACGTAAACGACTTTTAATCCCTTTTAAATTAATTTATCCTTTGTTGATTTAAAACTCTTTCATTTAGTAAAACACATTTTTATCAAATGAAACTTCTTTTATAAGTCAAGACTTCCTTTATTAATCAATACCCATTAATCAATTAAAACGTTCTTTATAAACTTGTATATATATATGTGTGTGTGTGTGTACACATATAATTTCTCTTTATAAAAGATATATACTTATTTTCTACTATTTCGATATTCACTTGTACTCTTTTCAAACTTTTAAAAGTATTCATATACTTGTCTCAACAGTATAAGCATATTCACAAATCACTTAACGAGTTTTACTCACTTTAAAGTATAATCAGAGGGGTTGAAAATAATTATTACTATAAACTTCTTATCTTTTATAAATTAAACATATAACATTTTCTATCTTTTTATGAAAGATTTCAATACTTGTTATTATCTTTATAAATTCCATTATTTAAGTTCTAATTATATTTATGATATTTTTCCACTTAAAAATATAATTCAAGGTTTTAAAAACAAATGTTACTAAAACACTATTTACAACAACCCAAAACATTTCTCATTTAATCATTATCTTCTAAACATTTGCAAAGGTTTAATTTCATTTATTAGGGTTTAAGACAAGTGTTGTTTAAAACATTGTCACACAAACCCAAATCATTTCATACTTTTAAAAACATTTCTCTTAAAGTGATCTTTAAAATATTCAATAATAAATATTTTATTATATCTCCAAGTATAAATAATAGTAAGGGTTAAAAACAATTGTTACTAAAACATTGTTTACAACAACCCAAAACCTTTTACTTATCCATTATTAACTTTAAAACGTTTATTTTAATGATTAATGCATATCCACAATTATTAATTAAGATAATACACTTTTAATTAATTTCACAAAACCATTTACTTTAACTTAAATGTAAAAACCCAAATCTCCTTTATTAAATTTATAAAATACAATTTAATATTTAAAGCTTATATATATAGGAATACCTTTTAAATACTTTCTAATATTTTGAACAATTTTACAACCACTTCAATTGATATATATGTTTACTAACTTGTTTATAAGGTAAAATATTTAACGATAGAATAATTCAAAAATATATTATATTACATCAACTTCTATTTACTTTAATAAAATATTCAACTAATTTCTAAAAACTATTATATATTTAGAAGCACTTTAAAAACTATTATATACTTAGAAATACTTTAAAAACTATTATAACATGATTTAAAACATTTATATTAAATATTACTTAGAAATACTTTAAAAACTATTATAACATGATTTAAAACATTTATATTAAATATTACTTAAAAATACTCATTCTATAATTTATATAAAATCCATAAACACATATTTTATAATATAAAACTATTTACTTTGAAAGTCAGAAATAATTATAAAACATTTTCAAATTTCAAAGCTTCTTTTGAATGATTTAGGAAAATATCCAAAATCAAAGTCCTTTATACTTTACTAAAAACAAAGAATTTCAACTCAACTTTGTTTCCCAATTTCTATAATTTCCCAAAACTATCCATTTATGTCCAACATGCCAAAACGCATGTAAAACAACCCAATATATACATTTCCTCAATATATCACATTTTATCCTATTTAATACATTTCAAATATCAAGGATTTCAAAGCACGTTTATAATGACTATAATTCTTCAAACATTTCCAATATAAATTCCAACTGAATCAAATAGCAATATCAAACATGTAAACAAGTCTAGGCCATGATACATGTTGTAGAGGGTATATAAGAGAGATTACACTACAAATATCGTTGTTATTTTCTTTTATAAGCAATAATGGGTTCAAAAATAATAACTTGCATTGTTATCAATTTTAATTACATTTTTCATAACAAACAATTATCACAACAATAAACAAATAACTGGTTAGAAAATCTCACCCAAACTCCTATGGGTGGATATCATTGCTACGAGTCTAATGCAACTGACCACGTCCAAATCCGACCTCGTATGGACAAGATACGAATATAAGATCACTTGAGATTATTTAAATTTTAATTAACTTTAATTAATTTGGTAATTAAACTCTAATTACCTTTCTTCTATCACACGTTAACCCTAACTGCTATTTCCCAAACCCAGGCCGCAACTTCAATTACTCATCCCCTCCACCATGTCGATCCTACCACCGCCGCGCCTCTACCGATGATCGCCCCATCAAAGAGCAACCCCTGCCATTGACATCATCTCCAACGATCCCCTGTAGCTCAAGAATGACCCATAAAACCACGCCGACATCGGACCTAGATCCTCACCGCCACACTCCACCAATCGTCGATCCATCCGACTATCTTGCTCGTCTCCCCAAGCTGCTTTACTTTGTAGTTGACAACCAAGCCTAAATTGGCCTCTAGTGGTGCCGATGAACGTCGACCGTTAGATGGATGAGCTGATTTTAGGATTAGGGTTTTATTTTGCAAAATAAAAGAAAAGTGTGTGAGGAATGCGGAATATGGATCTTAAGGCTAGGAATAACACTAGAGGGAGGGTGAATAGTGTTTATAAGAAATTACTAATTTTTTTGAGTTTATGTTAGTTTGAACACAAATGTATGTAATATTCAGACACATATATAATCACAGAAACGAACACAAATGCAAAAATAAAGTAAATGCAGTAAAGGAAAGAACACACTGGATTTTATACTGGTTCGGAGTTACCCTACATCCAGTCCCGTACAACTAAGTACGTATTTCCTTTCAAAAGGAATTCAACAATTACAACCCTCGGTTTCAAGGCTACGAGGTACACCCTCCAGAATCACAATCCTCTGGGTAGAGATACTTGATTTCCAAGGCAACAAGTTCACCCAATTGATTTCCAAGGCTACAATCACACCTTTTCTCGCTTGATTGATTTCCAAGGCTACAATCACACCTTTTCTCGCTAGATAGATTACAAAGAAGCCTATAACTATGAATAGCACTTGGATCTTGTTGAGATAGTGATAGAGAATCAAACCAGAGATAATCTAGTTAGATTCAATGTTGATTTCGGTAGAGTGATGATAGGATTTTGAATAAGAAAATGTGGAAGAAGAAGAGAAGTGAAAAACCAGAAAATATGATATTAAATTCGTTGAAACTAACCCCTATTTATAGAAGAACAACAGTCATGTCCATTCGTGAAAGGTTATGGCGAATAGACACTTCTTTTGAAATTCAAATTTTTGAATCTAACTGTCACTATGTCGACATGGGGTACTAGGGCATGTCGACATCCCAAAGGAAATTTTGATGATTTGTTTTTCTTTGAAAATAACCTTTATCTTATATTAAAACTATTTTAAACTTTATAAATATACTTGACTATAGATAAAATACATAGATAAATATAGAGAATAATATATATATAATTTTACTATAATTTTATATTTAAATCTAATTATAAAGATAGTTTAAAACAAACAAAGTTTAAAAACACGAGTTTATTAAAAACAAAAACAAAGAATATTTTAAGGCTAAAACATCTTTTTGAAAATCATTTGAAAAGATAATTTTTAAGGCTAAAACATTTTGAAAAGCAATTTTGAAAATCATTCTGAAGTAGTTTTGAAAATCATTTTGAAGTAGTTTTGCAAGCTTCTTCCCGTAGAATATCTCATCATATCAGGACTCGAGAACTTGTACAAAACCAGGATGTTCGTGGGTTTGTAAGCCACTTGTCGTAGGTTTGTAAGCTACTAGTCGTGGGTTTGTAAGCCACTAAAAAGGTAGAAATGGGTTCCATCCCAAAAGAAAAATGGAGTGAAGATGTCAGTGCTATTATGAAGTTTTAACATAATTCTAGACTCAATACTTATCTTGAAATCTTGAACTCTTGATAATCTTGATACTCATGAGTCTTCAATCTTGATATCTTAAATCTCTATACTGTAAAGTCTTCATTCTTGGTACCTACATGGTTAAATCCTGCATATACATATATATCTAAACTATAATCTTAGTATTTATATTTTATAATCTTATTCTAAGGTTGTTGTCATCAAAACCATCATCTCAAGGACTAACAAAGTGAGGTCCTTATATAGAAACTTTCTCTTACACTATTCATCCCTCAAAATCGCAAACGCCAAACGAGGCATGCTCACTTGCGTTCCTAGCTAATTACCCCTATTCCAAACACAATGGAACTAGTATCGGGATCTAATTCCATCATATACAGATGTTAGATTTTAAAATCAAATTATATTATATTTAAATTTCTAAAATTAATTTTTATGCGTTCCGAGCTCGCATGACCAAATAGTACGTTCGGTTGTCACGAAACTTGTCTGCATACAACAATTTATTATTCCTGATGTAATAGCACTAGTTTCGTTAAAATCCGAGACAACGCCCCAGAATGATATTCACACATTAATTAAAACGAATTATTATTAAAACCAAATTAATCACTTTTAAATCTAAATTAATAGTTTATTATTACTATTCTTATTTAAACTAAATTTAATTAAGCTTTGGAAATCATTTTTATTTACTTTAAATCCAAGATTCAATTATTTAGATAATTCTTATATTTAATTATTAACCTTTAAAAATCTGGATCATTACATTCTTCCCCCTTAAAAGAATTTCGTACTCGAAATTCCCAAAGGAAGAAAAATGTTACCAAACCCTTAAGCCTTTAAAACCAATTTACTAAAATGAGTTATTAAATTTTAAAATCTCATATGTTACGGAAAAATTTGGCAGCACTTTCTTTGCGCAGCTCGATCTCGGAAAACTACAATTGGCCACAACGGCTGAAACCAACAAAAGACAACAAAAGTCCAAAAGTGGCCTCCCATATCTGGAGCATAAAACCATCAATAATAACATAAACATGTAACTATTGGTCGAGCAATCAAACCCTACCCATATAACCAAAAGCATCGAACTAGTCTTTTCTTCCATGAATTGTAACTTAGTTACAAATGATATACAACCAAACAACTTGCATTTTCTAATGTCAAAAGCATATCAATTATATTAAAGCACATAAGATGTACATATGTCATACTTATGCAATATCAAATTTGATTGCTCGTTCGATCACACAAATTCCACTTCCGAACTGGTATCGCTCACTCGATTTCCCTAATGCGGACTTCGATCAGGTTCCTTGATTAGAAACATCCGTTCTCCTTGCATAGCCAACCATGATAGAAAACTTTAGAATTAAATCAAAAATCCATATCTGGTGTTCGCCATTGAGAATCAAATGAAAAATCCTAAGTCAGACCGGTGTAATTTACCTCGAAATCGTATACTCTGATCTGAATCAAAACAGTTATGCGAATAGAATGATCTACGTACAAATTACATATTCAATTGGTTTCTTTATTTTACCAATTTCTTTTTAGTTAACATTCATTACAAATTTCATTTACTTACACAAATATTCTCTCTTATAAATTAATATTTATTCACAAAAACTATTTCTCATTTTGTATTAAAATCATTGATGGATCATTTCTTAAAACATTACTTATG
Source organism: Allium fistulosum (assembly GCA_030737815.1). Taxonomy (NCBI): domain Eukaryota; kingdom Viridiplantae; phylum Streptophyta; class Magnoliopsida; order Asparagales; family Amaryllidaceae; genus Allium; species Allium fistulosum. Next base: position 465,467,301 of record CM060902.1, read on the forward strand.
TTTATCCACATTTCAAATCACATTTATTTTCACATATAGTATTTCTCATTTAACACTAAATTTATTTGCAAAACATTCCATAAAATGTTTACTTGAGTTTATAAACATTATGTAAATATTTATTTATTTATTTTATTTTTTATAGATAAAAATATTACTCAATTTCATAATTTACTTCAAAAAACCTACAACTTTATTTATATAATATTCCATTAATTTAAGTCTACATTTGTTTATCAAAAATTATTCTCTTTTACTACTCAATTTATTTATAACACATTTCATAAAATGTTAACTAAGTTTATAAACATTCTTGTAGCAATTTAACTTTATTTATAAACATTCTTGAAACACAATTTCAATTTAAAACTTTCCCAGACTTAAGTTTATACTTGTATAGTACTATATTACACCCAAAAAGCACATACAAAACTATCTTATTCATTTTTTTTAATTATGGATATTCAATAGATTTGAAATCTGTTTAACTTACTAACATTTCGATGAAGGTCCAGGATAATTCTGGATCTTCTTATAGAGTCAACTTTCTAGACTTCTTTATACGTCGGGTTACTGCAGGTAGCTAGGAGGAGTCGGACTCTGGTATCCAAACTCATGACTAGAGTCTACTTTCCTTAGACAACCCTAAGGTAAAGACGTATATTGGTTGCTCCAATAACATCGAATGCTCTACTTAAACAAGATATTTAATAAAATTTAAACTTGTTTTACTTATTGTCCTTTCAAGTTAAGAGTTATAAAAATTCATATTTTATATTTTTACAAAACTACTTAGTTACAATTCCTATATTAATTCTGAAGTTTCCGACTTCCCAAAATTGCCGAAAATTCCATTTTTTATTCTAATAATTGAAAACTACCGATTAACAGATCAAACAAGATGCACAACCAAACTACCCAAATGCATATGATACATGCGTCCATAATATATCTTAACCAAAAATTTAAGAACCAAATACCGGGTTTCATTTCAAATCATTTTGAAATAATATATACTTATTACTTTTGTATATCAAATCATACTTTCGATATTTAAATCAACATCTGTTTTACCGAAACAACTTTGTAATATAACTACTAAGTAGCATTCCCTACTTTGAAACTCAAAATTAAACGCCGATGATGCTGCAGTCATCACCAGAATCATTTTCCAACGATAGAAGTGAGTTTAATACTTCTAACTCATGCCTTTTGGACTTAACCAAATCATTTTCAAAACGGTATCAATTACATTGTAAATATTACTAAGTACCGCGTTATTAATTTCATAAAACTATTTCCAAAATATCTACTTTCAAATAATACTAGTATTATTTTCCAAAACCTTAAAAATCCAATTTCTAAAACATCAGGATTTAAGTTCTCAAATTATCAGTTTAAATCTTTTTACAATTATAAAGTTTACTTTATAAACCATACTTATATAAGCCACTTTCTTATAATAAACTATTCCATAAGTGCTTGTCTTAAAATATCTTACTATTCCTTGAGACCATAATAAACAACTTTTATTAAAATTAAATTTTTAACCCTGCATTTTCACCTAACGTCTTATAGATAAATTGTGAAATTTAATTCACAAGATGTTCATTTCAATGTTTTCCTAAATTACAATATATCAATCCCATGTTGTATAAAGGTAAATTACTTGTAAACTGGTTAAACACAATTCAAAAATCAACAACCAATAGTAATGCTCATAAATAACCAGCGGGCACAACCGATCAAACAACAAATGATAATGTTTGAATATTATTTTTTCCTAATAATCAAACACGTTGATCTATTAAAAATTACTCTTTTATATATAAAATACAATCCTACTTAAAGTTATTTCATTTACCAATTTCAAAAACAATACCGTGTCTGTTTGCCCTTTTTAAGTATTTAGAAACCCTATCGATACCATGGCGTCCTATATACCGATCAAAATTCATAAATCACTCAATAGGCTAATTAACACAATATAAATTTTGTTTATAGCACTAACGAATACACTCTCTCATATGTATAATATACTTAACTCATAAAAAGGCATTCTTTTACCCTATCTCTTAATGAGTTATAACCCACAAAGCCAAGGTTCTCGCTTAACCTTAGCTCCGATACCACAATGTAACGAATGCCTTTTTGACCCCTGACTGTTGACACTAATACATCCACGGTATTCACGTGCCGAGCACCCAAGTGCCGTAAAGACATAACGTTAGGGTGAAAGAAAAAGAATGCAACGACCTGCCTTTTCGACCATCGAAAGTCAACACAGAATACATCAATGGTATTCAAATGCCAAACATCCAATCGTCGAAAAGGCATATTGCTAGGGTAAAATAAAAGGAAAAGAACAGAGAATAGGGAAATCAGAATCGCACAGTGATCGACAACATATAATATAACAAAGACAGTAAAAACCATCACTCCAAAATAAAGCGTACATCAGAGTAAAAAATAAACCATATCAGCTGGACAGTTATAAAATTTTGATCTTACAATTGCCGATAGCATACAATAAAATACAGTGAAAAATAAAACACTACGATAGCTGAACATCAAACTCTTCTCCAATAGCTCTATATTACCAAATCCAACCTAGGAAAAACTCGGTATGACCTGAGCATTATAATAAAATAACACCCAGATTAGTTTGGAAAACCAGCGTGAGAAAACTCAAGTAATACGATGAACATATAAAAATTCTATGATACCACGCCGCTAACGCAGAACGGGTTTTTACCTCACAAGAACAACATCCATACATGAAGAAATGGGAAACAAATTAGAACAATAATCCAATCAATAAAGAATGGAAATAAATAACAGAAAACAATCCAAATAAAAGGCTGGGTACTAGTAAGGACAAATTGTAGGAAATGTAGATTACGGATCTTAAGGCAGAATTAACACTAGAGGGGGAGGGGTGAATAGTGTTTAATTAATTTTATGAATCTTTTCAAATTAAACCCAAACAGATGCAATTCACAAATACAGAGACAATCACAAAACCAGACACATGTGCAAATCGTAAAAAAAAGCAGTAAAGGAAAGAACACACTGGAATTTTATACTGGTTCGTAGATACCCTACATCCAGTCCCACACAATTTCTTATGCAGATTTCTTTTCAAATATAATGTCGATATTACAACCTCGATTTCTAGGCCATGAGATACACCCTCCTGTCTCCGAGTCTAGGGCAAACTCAGGCTACAAGATCACCTAATTGATTTACGGGCTACAATCACACCCAATTGATTTACGGGCCACAATCACACCATTTCCAATCACACTTTGATAGAGAGAGACTCGATACACTTCGATCTTTGATTACAAATGATCATATAACTCTAAATAGCACTGAGATCTTTGAGAGAGAGTGGCAGAGAATCAAACTAGAGACAATCGACTTTGATTCACTTAGGATTTCGGCAGAATTTTGTTAAAGCATTTGAAAAATAAGAGAATATTTGAGTGGAGAAGAAGGAGTGAAGAAATGAAGAAAAACTAACTTAAAATTCGTTGAAAAGAATGGGTATATATAGGAGAACAACGGTCATGTCCATTCATGAAAGGTTATGACGAATAGACACTTCTTTTGAAAATTTGAAATTTGAAATCCACGGCTATCATGTCGACATGGGGGGTATAGGGATGTCGACATGCCTATGTTATTTTTGAAAATTGATTTTGCTTTAAAATGATTTCTATTCTAAAACTTGTCAAAACAATTTCTAAACTTTGTAGACCATTTTGAATATAGTTTAAACTTATAAAAGAGTTTTAGAAAGTAATCTTAAAATATATAATCTATAATATAAAAATAATATTAAAAACTAAGTATAAACTTCTTTAAAATATATTTTTGAGATTTAAAGCTAAAATATTGAAATCAAGAGATAAAAAATAAGAGATGATTTTGAGATCAAAATATTGAAAGATGATAAGAATTGTTTTTGAATTAAGGCTAAAATATTTAAATTGATAGAGATGACTTTTAAAAAGATAGTTTTTGGAAAAATAGTTAAAATAAATTATTTTGAATATTTCATGGATTCCATTATACTAGAGAAGGTCGTGGGTTCCATCCTAATATTAAAGCGAGAAGGTGGAATCCATTCCTTAATTAAAATCTGAATAAAGATTTTTGTGCTATTATGAAGTTTTAACATAAATCTAGACTTTATTACTTATCTTGGTATCTTGAACTCTTGATACTCATGAGACTTCAGTCTTGATTTTTTCAATCTTGAATTCGTCAGTCTTGAATCTCTATACTGTACAGTCTTCATTCTCAGTACCTACATATATATACCATACATATACATATATCCAGACAAAGATATTATTATTTATATTTTATAACAAGTCCTAAAGTTGTTGTCATCAAAACCATCATCTTAGGCACTAACAATCTCCCCCTTTTTGATGATGACAACCTATGTTTATAAAATATACTCCACCAAACTCTGACTCCTCCTTATTCCAACAACTCCCCCTTAGTCTACTAACTCCCCCTAATCTAAGCCTAACTAACAGCCTAACCATCCTATTTTATAATTCTCCCCTTTGTCATTAACAAAAACTAAGCCTAAACTACATAACTCCCCCTCAAACTAATACTAAATAACGAAGTATAATAAGCAAAACATAAATCTAATTTTATTATATATGATGTTACATTACACATATATATGAAACATAGACACAAATATATACAAGTACACAAAATATAAAAACATTAATATAATAACAATCTAACGAGAGTCCTTGACAATTGGTGACTTGTAAATCGAACAATTAGGGTAATGGAGACAAAAGTTTCCATGTTATTCGACCAAATTACCATTTTTGTCAAAACAGACTTCTCCAACACAAACAACATTATCGTCCTCGTCCATTTGCGCTTCTTCCTCTTCTTTTTCTTCTTCGTCGTCCTCTAATGGACTATGAATACGTATGTTAGACGAATCATCTTCAATCACAATAGGGTCTACATGATTATCCATTAGAAATTTTTACAAATTTCTAAGAATCTTGCCTTGTTTCTCTTGTTCCTTTGCCATCCTTATTTGCATGACTTGTAATTCAATCAGCATTTGCAGAGAATCCTTCATAATTTCCTCGATCTTCATTACTCGAGCCAATGTAGTACGTTGGAATGGACCAAAATTAGGAGAAGGGAAGGAAATGGTTGCATTTTGGTTTGATTTAGAAAAGGAGGCCGTTACTTTGTATTTTCAGAAGTTTACAGAGAAAATGAAGTGAGAAGACAGATGAATTTGAAATATTGTGGTTATATAACAACCAAACTGATTTTAAAGGGAAAATCAAAATTTCAAATATGAACGTTGTATGTCGACATAGGGGGTAGGGGCATGTCGACATCCCTATGAAAATTTTGACAATTTTGTTTTTCTCTATTTATTTAAATATATATGTTACTATATCTATATTCTATATCTCAGTTATAGAACAAATACCTATTTCTCTTCTTAATTTAGTAAAGGTTGATTGATTCAAGGGTTTGGTTAGAATATCAGCTATTTGATATATTGTCTCTGAGAAAAGGATGTCTGATATCAATATGTTTGGTTCTGGCATGATGAGTAGGATTTTTGGATAAATTTATTGCACTTGTATTGTCACAATAAATTGGTGATTTTGAAATATTTAATCCAAAATCCTTTAGGGTCTGTTGCATATAGATAACTTGAGAACAAGCCAAAGCAGCAGAGATATATTCTGCTTCAGTTGTTGATAGCGAGACAGTATTTTGCTTTTTACTAAACCAGGAAACCAGAGAATGTCCTAAAAAGCGACAAGTTCCACTTGTACTTTTTCGGTCTGATTTACAACCAGCATAGTCAGCATCACAATATGAGATTAAATCAAATGAATCATTTTTAGGGTAAAATAGGCCATAGTCTAAAGTGTGTTTAACATATCTTAGGATACATTTAATAGCTTTTAAATGGGTTTCTTTAGGTTGACATTGGTATCTTGCACAAAGAGAGACACTATGCATGATATCAGGCCTACTCGTAGTTATATAGAGTAGTGATCTAATCATTCCCCTATATAGTATTTTATCAACATCTTTTGGCATGTCTTCTTTATTCAAGGCTTCATTGGTTGCCATAGGAGTGGGTTTTCCACTCGTGGTGGTCATACAAAACTTACTAACTAGATCTCTAGCATACGTTTCTTGACTAATGAAAATACCACTATCTAATTGTTTTATTTGCAATCCTGAAAAGAAAGTAAGTTCACCTATATAACTCATCTCAAACTCTTTGTTTATTTTATTGTTTGTTGATCCAAAAATGATATCATCTACATAAATCTGTACTAATTGGATATAATTTTTGTTTCTTTTAATAAAAAGAGTATTATCTACTTTACTAGTTTCAAATTTTGATTGTAATAGGTAAGATCTTAGTCTGTCATAGCAGGCTCTATGAGCATGTTTCAGACCATATAAAGCTTTCTTTAATTTGTAAACTTGATTTGGAAACTTTTCTTCTTCAAAAAGTGGAGGTTGTTCAACATGAACATCCTCTTTAACAAAACCATTTAAAAAGGCACTTTTGATATCCAGTTGAAATAATTTGAAATTGTTGTGGTTTGCAAAAGCAAGTAGAATTCTAATGGCTTCTAATCTTGCTACGGGTGCAAAGGTTTCATCAAAGTCTATTCCTTCTTCTTGACAATAACCTTGCGCGACTAACCGAGCTTTATTTCTAACGACCTTACCTTGTTCATTCATTTTATTATTATAAACCCATTTAGTTCCTATTATAGTTTGTCCTTGGGTCTAGGAACAAGTTCCCATACATCATTTCTAGTGAATTGATTCAGTTCTTCTTGCATAGCAAGAATCCATGAATCATCAGACGATGCTTCCTTTGGATTTTTGGGTTCAATAGTTGATATAAAAGCTACATTACTCATCTTGTTTAGTTGATTTCTAGTTCTAACAACAGATTCAATATTTCCTAGTATATTTTCTATAGGATGATCTTTTAATAGTCTGATCCTTTTATTAGGATGAACAGTTTCACAATTTGTTTCATTTGCTTCATTATTTAAAGTAACAAAATCATCTTCATCAATTATTTGAACAAAATCGTTGAAATTTTCATCAAAAGATACATGCATTGTTTCTTCTATGGTGTTAGTTTTTAAATTGAAAACTCTGTATGCTTTACTTCTATTAGGATATCTGATAAAGATTCCTTTGTCGGATTTAGGATCAAATTTATCCAAATTGTCCTTTACATTTAGAATAAAGCATTTACTTCCAAAAACTTTTAAAAAAGATACCTTTGGTTTCTTATTGAAAAGAAGTTCATATGGTGTTTTACTGGTTGGAGGTCTAATTAAAATCCTCTTCAGAATGTAACAAGCTATAGCGACTGCTTCAGCCCAAAAATTTCTTGGTAATTTACTATCTGAAAGCATAGTTTTTGCACACTCTTGAATCGTCCTATTTTTACGCTCTATCACTCCGTTTTGTTGTGGATTTCTTGAAGAAGAAAAATTATAAGTTATTCCTTTTTTTATTACAGAAATTCTCAAAACTCTCATTTTCAAATTCTCCACCGTGATCACTACGAATAGTTTTGATTTTTAAAGAAAGTTGATTTTGAATTCTTTTTGCAAAAGTTTTAAATAAATCAAAAGCATCACTTTTATGTTTTAGAAAAATTGTCCGTGTAAATTTAGATTAATCATTTACAATTACAAAAACATATTTACTGTGATTTATTGACTGAATTTGAGATGGACCAAACAGATCTAAATGAAGTAACTCAAGAGGTTTTGAAGTTGAAATCATATCTTTCAATTTTGAATGAACTCTTCCTAAGTTTTCCTAATTGACATGCATCACATATACTATCTACTTTAAAATCCATTTTAGGAAGACCTCTTACTAGATCAAGTTTTGAAAGTCTAGATAAGGGTTTGAAATTCAAATGCCCAAATCTTTTATGCCAAATTCAAGGGTCACTTGTATTAACCAAAAGACAGGGGTTATCACTTGAGATTTTCATACCGAGAATATAAATGTTTTTCTTCCTAATTCCTTCAAAGATAATATTTGATTTATTATCTTCGATGTGACACTTATCCTTTTCAAATATAATTTTGTAGCCTTTGTCACATAGTTCACTTATGCTAAGTAAGTTGTGATTTAGATTCCTAACTAACAGAACATCAGAAATAGTAGGACTTTTAGATTTACCGACATTGCCGATGCCAATCACATATCCTTTTGAATTGTCTCCAAAGTTGATCAGTCCTCCGTCTTTATAAATTATGTCATTCAGTATCTCCAGATTACCAGTCATGTGTCTTGAACATCCACTATCAAGTATCCATTTGTTTTTCTTGATTTGCACCATTTGTCCATTGAGTGTTGATTCTTCAAAAGCCATATAACACATCTGTTCTTGCACAACACACCAATTCGGTGGACAACTTGATTTTCTATAATAACAATATGTAGACTTATGAGACAATGATGATTTGGACTGTTTTGAACTAGTGTCAACAGAATCTCCAAAAATTGCCATTTTAAACTTTTTCAAAATTCAGATTATGATAACTTTGGAAACCAATGCTCTGATACCAAATGTAGGAAATGCGAATTATGGATCTTAAGGCAGAATTAACACTACAGGGGGGTGAATAGTGTTTAATTAATATTATGAATCCTTTTGAAATCTTTTCAAATTAAACCCAAACAGATGTAATTCACAAACACAGAGACAATCACAGAACCAGACATAGATGCAAATAATAAATAAAAGCAGTAAAGGAAAGAACACACTGGAATTTTATACTGGTTCGGAGTTACCCTACATCCAGTACCACATAATTTCTTGTGCAGATTTCTTTGCAAATATAATGTCGATATTACAACCTCGATTTCAAGGCCATGAGATACACCCTCCTATCTCCGAGTCCAGGGCAAACTCTCTTGATTTAACCAGGCTACAAGATCACCTAATTGATTTATGGGCTACAATCACACCCAATTGATTTACGGGCCACAATCACATCGTTTTCAATTACACTTTAATAGAGAGAGACTCGATACACTTCGAACTATCGATCTTTGATTAGAAATGATCCTATAACTCTGAATAGCACTGAGATCTTTTAGAGAGAGTGGTAGAGAATCAAACTAGAGACAATCGAATTTGATTCACTTAGAATTTCGGCAGAATTTTGTTAAAACATTTGAAATATAAGAGAATATTTGAGTGGAGAGGAAGGAGTGAAGAAATGAAGAAAAACTAACTAAAAATTCGTTGAAAACAACTGGTATATATAGGAGAACAACGGTCATGTCCATTCGTGAAAGGTTATGACGAATAGACACTTCTTTTGAAAATTTGAAAATTGAAATCTATGGCTACCATGTCGACATGGGGGGTATAGAGTTGTCGACGTGCCTATGTTATTTTTGAAAATTGATTTTGCTTTAAAATGATTTCTATTCTAAAACTTGTCAAAACAATTTCTAAACTTTGTAGACCATTTTGAATATAGTTTAAACTTATAAAAGAGTTTTAGAAAGTAATCTTAAAATATATTATCTATAATATAAAAGTAATATTAAAAACTAAGTATAGACTTCTTTAAAATATATTTTTGAGATTTAAAGCTAAAATATTAAAATCAAGAGATAGTTTAAAAATCAAGAGATGATTTTGAGATCAAAATATTAAAAGGTGATAAGAATAGTTTTTGAATTAAGGCTAAAATATTTAAATTAATAGGGATGACTTTTAAAAAGATAGTTTTTGGAAAAATAGTTAAAATAAATTATTTTGAATATTTTGTGGATTCCATTCGACTGGAGAAGGTCGTGGGTTCCATCCCACTATTAAAGTGAGAAGGTGGATTCCATTCCCTAATTAAAATCCAAATAAAGATTTTAGTGCTATTATGAAGTTTTAACATAAATCTAGACTCTATTACTTATCTTGATATCTTGAACTCTTGATACTCATGAGTCTTCAGTCTTGATTTCTTCAATTCGAATTCATCAGTCCTGAATCTTGATACCGTACACTGATCATTTTCAGTACATGCATATATACCCTGCATATACATATATCTAGACAAAGATATTAGTATTTATATTTTATAACAAGTCCTAAGGTTGTTGTCATCAAAACCATCATCTCAGGAACTAAAAAAAATCTCATACTTAATGAATATGCATAGATAATATCAAATTCCATACTTTAAAGAATGGACACAAATAATTGAACATGGAGAAGAGCATAAAGAACTTCTCAATACAATTAAGGAAACAATTCAAAGATTTGAATTAATAGCAAGGGAAAAAGAAGTTTTTCCAATAATGACTAGGACGGTGCACCCCCTACTGAAAGTATACCTCTAGAAATATACTTGAGAACTCCGATGTCTCTAGGAGATGTCCAAGCTGGACCCCCCAACAGTTACCGAGTATCCGAGTATTTCACATCTCTATGCGCAAAACGAATCCAATCTAGAGTGGATGTGAAAATACCCTAGTGGGAGCAACCCCACATGGCTTGGCTTCCACTCGCTCTTTGGATTTAGTCATTTTCGAAAAAGGATAACAAAGCTCAAATGAGCAACATATCTTCTTAGAGTGATGAAATATAAAGAAGAAAGCAAAATCAAAGTCGATAATCGGTAAATCAACTATCGAGAATGATAAGATGGTTGTTTTCACTTGCGCTTGATTTTCAAATCACAATACTTTTGAAGAAAATTTAAAAATACTCTCTAAAATATATTTTTTAATGGGCCAAATTATATTTTCTAAGTGTGTTAAAACTAAGGTCAAAACAAATGTCAAAACATTGTTTATTATAAACCCAATCAATTTACACTTAGCTTTATTTGAAACAATTCTTTTTAAAAGATCTTCTGGTTTATAAACTATTATTTGTAAATTTTAAAACAATAGTTATTATCCCCAAAAGATAGTAAATCAATTAAATTACTTTTATAAATTTTAAATCAAAGGTTAATCATCCCGAAGAATAATTTATCTAACCTTTTAATAGCTTTTAAAACCATGTTAATTTTCCTAAATAAAATAAATCAACTCTATAATCTCTTTTAATAAATCTATCAATTATCTTTATTTAATCAATTAATTATTTCTAAAACACCTTTTTAATCAGTAAATTAACCTCTAAACCTTATTAATTAGTTCATTAACTTTAATACACTAAATCAGTTAATTAACTTTAAAACACTTTTATTAAATCAATTAATTTACTTTAAAACTCTTTTATTTAATCAATCTATTAACTTTTAAAACATCGCTAATTAGAAATGTTATCCGGCCTTTTGGCCCGGCTACACAAAGGTGATTACGAGGACCAGACTTGACTATTGATGAGAAAGATGGCCATGAAACGACAATAATATGACCAGAGCATGATATCCGAACAGTTATATCCAGCCCAGGGTAAATAAGATCAATGGATAGGTAATACGGGATGTCAGGATGATGAAGGTTAGCTTGGTGGAATAGGTGTCGGCATAGATGTTTGATAAGTTGAAGAGTGTATAAGTGAGGTTAGCATAGTGTGTTGGGCTGAGCTTTTCTTATGGTGGGCCCAAGTGGCCAAAGGGGTCCAGGCTTGAAGATGTCAGTTAGGCTGAAGGCTACCTTCGTCTATAAATACAGGGGTAGGGGGCCATTTGGGGGGTCTCGCTCTCTCTTTTTGGGGGGACTTCATCATCTTCTTCTTCCTACTCCAAATACTCTACCATGGCTATTTTTCTTATAAACTTGTATCAATGGATTCTAGCCAATCGAACAACTCATGTAATTGTAATCAAATGAAGAATAAATGAAATTTGAAGTGGACGCAGGCCGAGATTGCCGAACCACTATAAAATCTTTGTGTACTTTTATGCTTTGTTCTCTAGATTCCATTAATTCTCTGATGTCCATGAAATTCTACGGGTGTTAGTGACCAATTTTGGTGCTAACAGAAATATTAGCCAAATTCAAATATCAATGGTAAAAATGATAAATTAGATTCAAACATCGTTAAATTAAATTGATTTACTACATTTAAAATATTATTAATTAAAATGATTAATTAAACTCAAACATCATTAATTAAAATGATTTATTAATTTCAAATAATCATTAATTAAAATGATTAATTACATTAAAATATCATTAATTAAAATGATTAATGAATTTTAAACAGCTAATTTTATGAAAATACAAGCTCAAGTTCAACATACAAAAAAAGGTATAGGAGACGATATTCAATAATTGACGATAAAGCGAAAATTGATATAATGACACTTAAACAATTTAAATAGAATATCATGATTAATTACAACTAAACATCAATATAAGTAGCACAAGGAAATAAATAACAATTATTAGCGAAAAACCCCTTAGGGCCCCTCTACAAATATTCCCTGCAAAACAATGGTTACAGACAATATATAGTCATATGAGTTTACAACAATTAAGTTAATATGTCATCTGTTTTCCAAAATACGATTTCAACCAAACAATCAATCATACAACAATAACATCAATATCTAAACTATCAACCAAGCATTCAATAGTAAATTTATAGCATCACATATATTATATAGCTAATTTAAAGGTGAGTAAACTCACCGAAATTCCAACGGACGCTTTTGCATTTCGATAAGGTCTAAAATCGAAGTTTGATTTTTGCCCGTAATTTTACTAGCTCCAAATTCAACCAATCCAATTACATTGCATAGCTAATGTTCCTACGAGTGCAATGCAACTAACCGCGTTCGATTTGGGCCTCATATGAGGAAGATATACATTTTATAAGTAATCGAGTTAATTAAAATAATTAACTACCTTAATCAACTAATTTATATTAATTATCCTAAGCCTATTTCTTCTCCAATTATGATACACTGTTCCTACATGCACAATCTAGTGCACACCCAACATTCACCGTGCATTCAACTACCCTTGCTGGAGCTACATCCAACGAAAAAACTAGCCACCGCCTCCTATGCGCTCCACTTCGCGAGTGCTAAACATCCACGTTAACAACCCCGAGCTCAATCTAGCCACGGCGAAAGTGGCCTAAGCACCTGGACGCGATAAATGTCAGGTCGCGATCCACTAAAATGAGTTGCACTTCGCTAAAACCACGACGACCTCTCGTCCCTAAACCCAAATCCAAACTCCAATACTTCCATCGATGCTTAAATTTAGAGAATTTCCAAACCCTACTTTCCTAATCAATACGACAATCTTCCAAAACCCGACCGTGCTCTACAATATGAATACCGAAATGAAGATCTACTCTTAAGGAATCCAAAGATATTTGCTTTAGAATATTTCGATGAATAGATTTTAAGTTATAAATTTTTGAAGCTTAAAGGTAATGGGTTTTCTCGTTTTTCGTTTTACAGGAGATAGGAAATGGAACAGAACAGTACAAAAGCGAATAGAAAATGCTTTTACTCCATGATTTTAATGTTGACTTATATATAATTTGTGATTTCCAACATCTCACAGCACAGATTTTCATTGGTATATAAACGACGAACGACAAAACAAAAATACGATCACGTACAGAACAACGATGCAATCCCAAATCGATAATAAAATACATTGGTTATTACATTCTGTGAAATCTAAAAAATATAATCATTTGGTGAAATATCGTCGAACGATAATTTAAATATTTTTCAAATTAAAAATTATGGAAAATTTCTATAGATTAAACTAAAAACACGTTATTAAAAATCAAGTCGTTTTATAGTCATAATAAATTTCTCATTATTTATTTGTACCATTTATTACTACAATTCAATTAACAGAATATATTACCATTATTATTTATTAATTAAAAGAAGTTAAATAAGATTATTAAATCCATTTAATTAATATTTAATTCACAAATTCAAATATTTTAATGATCACAATATTTGAATCCAAGTTATTAAATTCCAAAATTAAATTATTTAAATATTTAAAATTAATTAAATATTTAAAATTCAATGATTAAAATTCTGAGTTGTTACATTCTCCCCCCTTAAAAGAATTCTGCCCCCGAAATTCCTAAGAAAGAAAATATCACCAAACCCCTAAGGTTTTAAAAACTTATTAGTTAAAATGAGTTGTCAAATTCTTAAAGTCCTTTATTTATGAAAAATTTCGGCAGTACCTCCTTTGCGCGGCTCGATCGGAAAAACCACAACTTGCCTCAACGGGCCCAATTTAACCAAAAGGAAAACAAAAACCAAGTGGCCTCCCATATTTGGGGTATAAAATCATCAACCAATATAAAAATCTAAATCTACTACGTACCGTTTTGCTTTTAATTTTTAAATTTTTCCAAGCAACTTATTATCTTGATGCAAATGCGGATGCACAAGAATCAAATAGCAATCTCTTGCTTATCTATACTTGCATAATCCAAAAGAGAGTCATATTGATAAAAGAGAAATATATTAGCCATCTCTATCATAAATTCAAATAGCATAAACAATGTAACGATCATATGCAACAAGGTAATATGATGCAACTGATAATAATAAGGCAACTCTACATGCAATAACTATCCTAATATATATCTTCGTGCAACTCCAATAAACAAAACCACATGTAACCAAAAGCAACATATCCACCATACGCAACAAAGCAAGATGATGCAACAAAATACGGAGAATATACCGTAATAAATGCCATGCATCCATATTTTCAAACCATAAATTTAGAACAAAATGCTCGGGTTTTATGTTCAAAAATATGTTTTAAAACTCCCTTAAGAAGAAATATATTAAAACAAGATCCAAGATGACTTGGAGGGTGTGCCTGTAACGACCCACAAATTTATCACTTTAACAAATTATATTTATTTTTAAATTTATTCAAATAAAAGGTTGATATACAAATATTATTGTTTTGAGTGATAATAAGTAATAGTAATTTTATTTTGAATAAGTATTTACAAAAATATTTTCCTCGAAATGTAAATCGATAAAATAGCCGGAAAACTGTTTTATAGATAAACAGCTCTATAATCGTAAAACGTCGTGCACAGAGCTGGATACATACACTTATTTTTATAACGAAGCAAGAATATAAAATAAAATCAATTGATTATTTTTGAAAATAAAATGTGTTTTTAACATTGTTAGTAATGCCCTTAAATATGATAATTGATTTATTTAATTTAAATTGAGATTTAACGATTTAATAATTATTTTAAATATTCAAAAATTGTTTTAAATGATGATACTTCATTTTGAATAGTTATAGAGTGATAATAAATCATTTATAATAGTTTTATAAAGATATATATTTGATTTGAAAATATAAGGAAAAATTTATATCGCTTTATCGGTATAATAGCAATTTTTGTAAATAATTGTTAATATTAATTTATATGGTGTTATAATTCAAATATGATCATTTTAATTCAATCAAAATGATAAGAAAATGTTTTTCAAATTTGGTTTACAAATATATGTTTGTTAAAGTATAAGTGAAAATGTGATCAGGTATCGGTTCTTCGATTGGCAATGGTTTATCGAACAGAAGTCGTTCAGAATCAATGCAACGATGTTTATGTGTCATGTACACATATGTAACATATAAATGCATCCACTAACATGCGTATGAACATATGTATACACACATTTATACTTATACACTTAAAAATACATACATAATACAAAATCTAAGATATTTTAGACAAGCTTCCTCCTTAAGCTTAAATAAGTCAACACATGCACACATGAAGTGAATGAGGTGATGGAGCACATGGAGGGGAAGGCATTAACGTTGGGATAAGGGTAGAAAAGTGGAGATGTGATGGATAATGAAATATATATATATATATATATATATATATATGAAGTTGCTTAGCCCTTAAGGCTTCCAAGGCTATAAATACATGCATACCTTCATTCACATTTTCACACAACTTTCCATCTTCTTCCTCCTTCTTCTTAAGCTTCCTAAGAGCTTCTTTAATGGCTACCATGCTTTAGAAAATAATGAGCAAAAGTTAGGGAAAAATATTAGTAAAATATATACACATGTATATAATATCGATCCACTTCAAAACGAAGACAAATCTCCTCCTTTCCACCACTCAAACTCACGGCCACCCTTTCCCAAAGCAAGGCTGAGCCCTTTTCCTTCCCTAGTAAGGCCATGAGCACTCCCAAGGCTATGCCAAGCCGCTTAAAGGCTTCAGAGCTCGATTCCTTAGAGTTTAATTCGATCGTAGCGGAGCTATAGTCGATTTTATATTAGCTCGAAGGGAAAATGATGGTGAGAACTCCTAAACTATTATACTATATGTTGAATGACGGTATGATGTTTGCAAATGGATGTTTAATATGCATTGATCATCAAGTTTGGTTGTTTAAGTATGAATGTTGAAAATATATGCAAGTCACGAATATACACGTCGATAAACACAAAGGAAACCACTTTCCTTGAATTAATGAAATGGTGCATATGGAATTGTTAAATCTTTTAAAAATGGTTTACAATGTATTTGAAATGTTTTATAAACATTTAAAAGTGTTTTGGTGAAGTTTTAAAAGAAACGGAAAATTTAGTTTAAAATAAGCGCGTCGCGTAACGGAAGTTCGTGATTTCACGCTATAAAAGTCAAACAACTGTAAAAGTTGGAATATAGCTCGAAATTTATCGAGATAAGAATTTTCCGAACTACTATACTCATAGTTTTCCAAAGAAGAAAGAAAATCAATATTTCAATAAGTAGATTTTGAAATATGAGTAAAACAAGTTTTTGAAAAATCCTGAATTTGCAGTTTTGAATCCAAAATGAGAATTCTTTGAAAATGATTTTCTATAATTGTTTAAAAATATGGAATAAATATAATTAATGTTTAAAATTTTTTTGAATAATAAAAATGAATTTTCAAAATAATAAAAAGTCGTTTTACCGAATATAGCTAAAAAAGCGCTATCCGCGGCACTTTTCTATAACTTTTGAAATATAGTTTTAAACTTAACAATTATTTTCCAATTATTTTGTAAATGTTTCTAAATGATTAATAAAGCATTTTAAAGGAAATTTGAAGGATTTGTGAAATGATTAAAATTTTTAATGATTTAGAGTCGATCAAATAACTTGACCGTCTTATGGGTGTCAAAGGGATAGTATCTAGGCTTGAGTTTGGTAAACAAGTTTCTTGCTCTCCCTGGCTATCCAGACTGGCTCGACGGATGGGATAGTAAATTAGATTTACTCGATTCGAAATTTTCCAAAGAATAAAGAATAATATTTTCAAAGATTTAAACAACTTCGATTTTATAGAGATGATCTTCTTATACTCGGTGTTAAAGCCCGAAGAGGGAACTCGTACTATTCGTGGAATTTAAAAGGTGATTTCACCATTATTCTACCCATAGTATTTGTTGAATACGGGGATTGATATTGAGTAGAATTAGATGATTTCTATATATTCTGCTCACTTAATATTTACTGGTTTTGGGGATCAACGGCCTATATAACATGGTTTTAACTCGATCAAAATAAAGAGTTTTGAATTAAGAAATCTTTGTTAAGATTTAAATGAAATGATTTTTGGAAATGCTTTCCTAATTGAAAAGAAAAATGAAATGATTTCGAATTTAGTCAAACTAAAAGGGTTTTAAGTAATCAGAGGATTTGATAAGAGAGGTCTAATAATTTCATATATACCGAAAAGAATGTTTTAGAAATGTATATCTCCAAAAGAGATTTTTGATAAAAGGAACTTAATCAATTAAAGAATGAATCCCTATTCACAAAACCTCTTTTTGTCGATGATTGGATCGAAGAAACCGGGGTCGGATCTGGGATAATTCCTATCCGAAAACCACTTCGAACCAATATATGTGTTTGAAAAATGAAGACCTGATAGAGAAAATGAAGAATGAAGACCGAAGATTTTCGGGATGAAAGGACTGCTTGTTGATAATTCTGGTTAGCTCCCAAATACTAAAGTAGTAGTGGTGCCTTCATTTCTGTAAGTCTTTGGGTTGCAAGGACTTCTCTCTACTAATGGTAGTAGGGGATTGCCTTCGATTTCGTTCAGTCCTAGAACGAACTTGTATGGATGGATGTCTGACATTGCATTCTTGAGATTTCATTATTGACTTTTATAAACATACATCTATTTGGTAGAGGAGAAGGCAACTTCTCTTAGCTTAACACCATTCTTTGAAATGTATGAGCTTGGAGGTTGTATGATTGTGGAAGTCAATAGAGATCGATGGAAGGGCAGTGTAGCATTCAAAGAAAGATGATGTGCTATGATAAAGATAATTGTTACCTCAAGCCTCACACCCAGAAATAGCCGAAATAGGGTAGATGCAGCAAGGCTATATGGTTCGCAACCATTACGGTATGATCATCCCCTTCTAGTTTTTTTTGATCCCACTATGACGTTTGGGATGTAAATTAATGTGGTGTATGGTAATCGAGCGCTCGGATAGGTTCGTAACAGCCGGGGTGATGACATATTCAGTACTAACTAGTGAGAAAGGTAGGCCGGTCTTGTGTTGGTAGAGGTGTAGCTGTTCTGTTGACCTTGGTACATTCCTTTAGAGATGTACTGCCGGAAGGTAGTCCCTTCACCTGGTCATTTGTATGGAATCCATTCTCCAATAAGTGCCTACCATTTTGTTTGTAGAGCCCAGTATACTGGAATTTAATAATGGTAACAATTTCGGCTAAGATTAATAAGTTTACTTGCAAACGTTTTCAAAGAATGTTATTAAAAATAATATCAAATGATTTTACGTAGCAAATGTTTTGGTTATCATAAGGTAAAAACCCGTTCCGTGTTTATGTGTGAGGTGGTCTTATGAAATACCTTTTTGTTTTCAAAGTGCGAATTTTGAGTTCTCACACCAGTCCCATGACTGACCCAGAGTTTATTTTCCTTTTCCTTAAACTCTGGGTGCTCTAATCCCCGGGCAGCCTAGTAGTCAGGTTTAGTTTAGAAGAAAGCTGGAAGGAGCTCAAAGCTTGGAGTCGGAAGATTTACTGAAGATTTTTATCTATTTCCACCACACTTTTGTAGTATTGTATCCCGCCTTTGTAAGGACAGATATTTATAACTGTCCATGTTCAACTCTGATAAATGTATTTTAATTTCCGCTGTAAGTTTTATTTGAAATAACATATGTGAGATTCTGTTCTGTCTTATTTTTCTTTCTTACCCTTGAGAATCCGCTTCTCCGGCACTTGGATTTACGACACGTGGATACCGAGGATGTTTCAGTGTCGATTTCTGGGAGTCGAAGAAACAGGTCCTCACATCGTGGTATCATAGCTTAGGTTGAGCGAACACCTGAGCTTGATAGGGGTAAAAGACTCATCAGATATAGGGTTAGTAATACCCTAGGATGGGTAACTCATTAGAGATAGGGTTAGTAACGCCCTAGAATGAGTTTGAGAGTATTATATATGATCGCGTATTTATTAATAAAATATACAAAAGAATTTGGTTTTGTATGAAATCATTTTACCTAAAAATATGTATATGTATTTGAAAAGAAAAGAATATTTTGGTAAAAAATTCAAAGTATTTTTGAAATAAATAAACATTGTACAGAGAATTTTAAAAGTTATCTTTAAACATGAACCTCGAACACTTTCTGAGCACTGACCAAACCTCTCTACCTATGAATACGCTAGCAATTACCTACTACTTATGCCTAAAAGAATAATTGTTTCCCTTGTAGAAACCATATGGGGTATTCTATAAATAATAAATGTTTAATAAAGGAATTTATTTAAATTTTATAAATATGTTTTATATAAGTGATTTTATGAACTGGATTATAAAACGTGCTTTATAAAGTAATTTTTGAGAATTTAAATTTCTGTATTTTTGAAAGGAATTTCAAATGGTTTTGGAAAAGGAATAATAATAGTATTATTTCTAAAAAGGGATTTTGAAAATGAAAAACAATCTTATGGTTAATTGATCCGAGTGGCTCGAAAGTAACTAAAAATGGGCAGGAGATGTGTTCGAATGGTCAACGCTTCTCTTGAGTATTCCCCTTCTGGTTAAAGAAATATGCGATACTATTGGTAGTACCCAGTTCCTTGGTATCATTTTTGAGTTACTCGATCTATATAATTTTCTAAAGTAAAAAAAAGAAAATGTGAATCACTTATTTGACAAATTAATGGTTGTCAATTTTTATCAAAGTATATTATCTTAATTGATAAGCATGGGTATGCTTTGATCTTTAAAATACATATTTAAAGTTAATAATGAATGGTTTTGGGTTTGTAGTAAACGATGTTTTAGCAACATTTGTTTTTAAACTCGTGAATGACACTTTGGAAGAAATCTTATGAATATATTTAGATCTTTAATAATGGGGTGTTAAAGATAATAACAAGAATTAGAGTCTTTTATAAAAAGATAAAAAATATTATAATTAACATGTTATAAAAAAAGAGAAGTTCATTATAACAATGTTTTGGTAGTAATTGTTTTAATATCTTTGATTATATTTTAAAGATAAGAAAAAAAACTTGTTAAGTAATTTGTGAATATACCTATAACATTTGAGTAAGTATATAAATACTTTTTAAGTATTAAAACTGATATAAGTAAAGAAAATATATTTAAAGGAAGTTTTAATTAATAAAGGAGTGTTAAATTGATTAAGTAAGTTTCAACTAAATAAAGAATGTTTTCACATTTGATATTAGCTAAAGGAAGTTTAAGGTAATTTATCAATTCAATGAATTATTTTGAAAATAAGTTTTTCAAAAACCGTTATGATCTGTTTAGGGATTTGTTATAATAAAAAGATATTTATATTTTGAAAAGAAATGTGTTTTTATGTAGAAATACTTTGGAAATAAAAATGTAAAATGGTTATGTATGAAGAGATATCTTTATAAAAGTTTGAATAAAGAATGGAAGTTTTATGAAATGTTTTCATATTTTTTTTAAAAGTGAATAAATTCATATGAAGTATATGGATTTTTCCGTCGCACGATCTAATCAAAGATTCGAGTGCAGAACTTTGACGTGTTTGAGACTTTTCCAAAAGAGGATTTATCACTCGATTCTTGACGAGGAACATTGATGAGAGTTTGTGGTTGGATACTTGAGTTTTCTATCATAGTTGAGAGCTATGCAAGGAGAACTAAATTTCTGATCAGAAAGCTTGGTCAGAGTCGCTAAAGGATCGGGGGATCAATGCTAGTTTGGAAGTAAAGTTGTGAATTCAAATAGAAGATCGAATCACATATTGCATATGGATGATCTATATACATCGTATGGGTATAAGTTTAAAAATAAATATTTTGGGCAAATCCTTTGATTTTTTGTTTTATATAATTTCGGGGACGAAATTCTTTTAAGGAGGGAAGTATGTAATGACTCGCAAATTTATCACTTTGATCAATTATATTTATTTTTAAATTTATTCAAATAAAGGGTTGATAATACAAATAATATTGTTGAGTGATAATAAGTAATAGTAATTTTATTTTGAATAAGTATTTACAAACATATTTTCCTCGAAATGTAAATCGATAAAATGGCCGAAAAACTGTTTTATAGATAAACAGTTCTATAATCGTAAAACGTCGTGCACAGAGCTGGATACATACACTTATTTTTATAATTAAACAAGAATATAAAATAAAATCAATTGATTTGTTTTTGAAAATAAAATGTGTTTTTAACATTATTAGTAATGCCCTTAAATATGATAATTTATTTATTTAATTTAAATTGAGATTTAATGATTTAATAATTATTTTAATTATTCAAATAATTATTTTAAATGATGATAATTAATTTTGAATAGTTATAAAGTGATAATAAATCATTTATAATAGTTTTATAAAGATATATATATATATATATATATATATATATATTTGATTTGAAAATATAAGGAAAAATCGATATCGCTTTATCGGTATAATAGCAATTTATGTAAATAATTGTTAATATTAATTTATATGGTTTTATAATTCAAATATGATCATTTTAATTCATTTAAAATGAAAAGAAAATGTTTTTCAAATTTTGTTTACAAATATATGTATGTTAAAGTATAAGTGAAAATGTGACCGAGAATCGGTTCTCCGATTGGCAACGGTTTATCGAACAAAAGTTGTTCGGAATCAATGCAACGATGTTTATGTGTAACGAACGCGATTTTTCATCGCTCGAAAATCGACATTAATACATCCACTGTATCAACTGCCGAGTAATCGAATGCCGGAAAACCGAATTGTTATGGAGAAAAAGAAGAGGTAGAAGAAGACAAAAGGAAAAGAAAGAAGAAACAACAGAAAAACACAGAAACAGAAACAATACCAGAATCTCACATTCGCAGCGGAACAACATATAATAGATAAATGAATAATCTTTAAATCAAAGAACTATATCATTTTTATACATTACATCATCATCAGAGTTTACAACAACGATATACAACACAACTGGACAGTTATACAAACTTGTCCATATACAGAATACACAGCGGAATAATACATAGTATAGGTGATACGTCTCGCCATCCAGCTCGCCAATGAGCTCCACAGCACTCCAAAATCCAGAATAACCTAATAACCTAACTCTAGACTGCCCGTGTGGAAATTGGTGGGCACCCAGAGTTTAGGAAGGGAACAATAAACTCCGAGTCAGTCATGGTGACTGGTGTGAGAACTTAAAACAGTTATTTATCTTTAAAACACAACAACAAAGCAAGTAGAAAAATATCCGCAATGCTTTTGGAAAATGAAACTACCATAAGACCTCCCGCCACACACACAATGCAAACACAGAATTGGAGGAGATTTCTTCTTATGATAGTCAAATATGATTACTACGCAAAACAAATCATTGGATATTATTACTAGTGCATAGTGCAGAAAATAATTCGAAAGTATAATATTAATCCTAGCCAGCATAGGCATTTCACGTTATGCCTACTATAGCTACTATGTTCAATAGCAGGTTACCGCCACATTCCATAGCAGGTTATA
This sequence comes from Allium fistulosum, assembly GCA_030737815.1. Classification (NCBI taxonomy): domain Eukaryota; kingdom Viridiplantae; phylum Streptophyta; class Magnoliopsida; order Asparagales; family Amaryllidaceae; genus Allium; species Allium fistulosum. The sequence continues at coordinate 465,490,366 of CM060902.1, forward strand.
CAATTGCAATCGTAAAGGTTCGTATTGTTTCTTTGGATTTTCCAACAAATGGTCAGGCTAAGGAACTTCCTTTCCTACTGCCGAATGGGATCGCCTCTGGCTGGACGTCCCGAGAGACAAACTGCTCTCTGCCAACAAAGCCGGGTTACCCCAGTAACTTGGTAACTCACGAATATGTCATCCCCCGGTCCTTTGGGACCTTTATCCGAGCGCTCGGTAACAACATCACACATAATAAATAAAGTGTGTCCACATGAGTAAGTATCTAGGCTCCATACCATGATACCATCCCTTTCCAGAAGGAAATGACATACCCTAAAGGGCGCGACCCTCATAACCTTGCCGCAACATTCCTGTTTCGACCATTTCCGGGTTTTTGAGGCCCTGACGAAGTCTCGTCCACAAAGCTACGCTTTATACAAAAGCTATGCTTTGGGTCAAACAAATGATCAAAGTAATGATCACAAAGATAAATGATCAAACAAATGATCATATCACAAATGATCAAACAATGATCATTTCACAGCAACACTCAGCATGTCACATTACCAAATTAGGAATATATCGCTGATAAATTTCAAATACATAACCTCTGAGCTCGTACGTCTCAGAGAATGGTGTTAAGCTAAGAGAATAAATTCTCCGCCACCAACAGAAATGTATTTGAAAGAAATCAGCTTTATATCTCAAAACGTAATGTCAGACATGTAACCATACAAGTCTGTTCCGGGTTCGAACAGAACCGAAGGCACTTCAAAAGAAGCCCTTGCAATCCGGATATTCACAATCCCGATAAAACTTCCCATCACAAAGGAAATCTCTATACCGTAGCTAACGGTGCAGAGACAATCGATAGGTCATCCTATCGTTTTCACAAATACCCGGTCTTCACCACCAGTCTTCAATACGATCCATATCGTCGTATCACAAATTCGGAATGGGTTATACGACCCAAAGGTCCTTTCCCGCCTAACCCGAATAGTGAGCGCAATATTTCAAAACATATGGATATAGGATTTCAATTAAGTCACAACTTATTACCCAAATCCTTTCTTTCAAATGGTTTAACAAATTACCATTTTTAAATCTTTAAACAAAAAGATTTACTTCACAAAGTTTCATTTACAGATTTCCAAAGCAATTCCATTTCAATTTGATTAACCCATTAAATCTTAAAGTTAAGATTTAATTTACAGCTTTCAAAACTATTCACAATTCAAGTCTTTTATAATATAAAAGATACACCTTTTGAAATACACTTTTATTTCAAAATAAAGTTTAATCATCTTCACAAGGGTTAATTCATAGTTTTCCAAACTATTTACAATTTCATTTCAACTTGAGATGTTTCGATACAAATTGGAAATCTCTTCACTTTATGAAAGCCATTTTCATTTGAAAATAGATAGTTTTCGTTTTGGGAAAAACAGTTACAATTACACCAGTTAAAGCCATTCAAGTATAAACTTGAATATAAATTCAAATTTCCCCCAAGACCGTATTTTAATTGGTTAAAAACCATAAAAACACCTTCTATACTTATTAAATTTTTTTTAAACCAAAATTCCCAATTCATCGAATTCAATTTAAATTATTGAATTCAAATTTAAATCAATGATTTAAATTCCAATTCTATTAAGTTATTTAAAAATAACTTTTATTTCTGAAACTCATTTCAAAAACTTCCAATTTAAATTCCAAAACTATTTTGGATTCAAAAACTCAATTTTTCCAAAATTGATAAAAATCTGTGACTTAACTGATTTCCACGTGAAATCCACTTTTGTGTGTGTATTGTGTAGTCCATGGTTTAACACAATAGTGCACAATCATTCAATCACTACAGATCAAATATAACCATATCATTGATAAGCAGTATAAACTATAACGCTTACCTTCATTCACAGATCACAGATAAATAGATCACAAATCACACACAAATCAGAATATATCACAAAGTATCACCCATCAAAGATGTCAAATAATTTAACATCTAATATAATCCAAACATCCATAGATAGGATTATTTAAATTATTTGATTAAATCAAATCAATTTCGCAAATATTCATTTTTAATTCCAAATCAAATTTTCAAATTTATTTTTAAATCCCAAATAAAATTCCAATGAATTTCCAAAATATTTCCTTTAAAATAAATTCTTTTATCTCTTTAAATCTATTTAAAAATCCAAATTTAATTAAATTTTCAACTTATCAAAATATTCCCCGAAATCCATTTATAATAAGATTTTTATCTTCGATAAATTTTCAACTTATATTTTCAAAAATTCAATTTCTAAATATTTCTGGTATCCATCGATACCAAAAATATATTCGGCTGAATTACAGCCCTTTACAATTCCAATCTCACAATTATAATCATACGGCGGTTATAAATAAACAACACACAACATATGAAATAAATTCAAATGTTTGAGGAATCCAGTTGGATCCCTCCAACCTGTTTCCCTGCATCCACAGATGTTAGCACAATACCAATTTCACATCAATGTGAAATTATCGCGGTATATGGGATTTATAAATATTATCCGCTATTATGCAGCGCAATAGGGTCTCATCCGCTATACAATGCGGGAAATCAACTCCAATATATACATATTCCAATATATATATATTGCTACATACATATATAATACCAATTCCACTTCAATGTGAAATTATCGCGGTATATGTTTTTAATAAATAACATCCGCTTAATAACGGCGTATAATGTCTATTTCAACAATACAGATATCAATTTAACATCCAATCATACAATCAAAAATTTTAAATCTAACTATTTAAAATTTAAATCAAAACAAAACATTCGATTGAATGAGGAGTTCTCACCTTTGCTTTTAAAACGGTTGCATCGTTTTATTTCGAATAAAATTAAACAGACGTTTAATTTTACCCAAAATTTTCACTGACTCCAAATGACTCCAATCCAGTTCCATAGCGTAGTGCTCGTCAATACGGTTCCAACGCAACTGGTTTCGTGCGTTTTCGACCTCGTACGACAAAGATACATCATTTTAAAACTTTAACGAATTTTTATATAATTAATTTACAATTTCTTTTATATTTTTATACCCTTCACACATTAGCCGTGCGTTTTGGCCAAGCAAGATCTGGCCACAAATTTTGCTTCTTCCCGCTCCAGATAAAACACACGCAAGCCAACCCATAGCTCGATCGATTAGGGTTAGAAATCGCGGCACCCACGAATATTTGGAAGTTGATCAATGACCATCACCTTGTAGCCCATCTCGAGTGCTACAACCTCCATGAAGGCGGCAGAGCTCGATTGAGCAATTAGCTCGAAAAATATGGTCGACTGTGTGACTTTGAACGGCAATATCTGTCGATTCGTTGCATTATAAACGATCTCCACCGTTGGTTTTAAAGCTCTGGACGAGATCTACGTTTTGTTAGTTGAAGATTTCTTGAAACAATCAATGGATTTGGAGATTTTGAGGGGAGAAGATGAGTGTATTTCGGCCATTGGTTATGATGGTGGCGGCTGAAGAAATGAATTAGGGTTTTGCAATTGTTAACGTGTATATATATACACGTATATAAATGATATTAAATTCATTTTAAAACGACTTTTTCAAACGATCTCCAAATCACACGTGCCGCCTGGTGTTCATAAGGTTTACCCCGCGTTCCGAACACAATGGAACGTGTTTCGGGAGCTAATTCGATCGTATGTGAGAGTTACGGAAATAAACAGTCAAATTTAAATCAAACCGATTCAAATCGCTTTCGATGCGTTTTGGCTTGCCCCGGACAAACCGTACATCCGATTGACACGAAATTTGAAATCTTATAATAATTCAACATTACGGATCCGATGAAACTGGTTTCATCGAAATCCGAGACTTTTTGAAAAATGACTATTTTAACTCGCCAAATTAATATTAAAACAATTTCGATGCGTTTCGAGCTGCCAAGGTCACACGACAACTCCGATTGCTATGAAAATTGAAATTCGATAATAACAAACTATTACGGATCCAATGGAACTTGTTTCGTCTAATTCTGAGACTGTTCAAAAAATAGCTAATTTCACTAGTTGATTTAATATTAAAATATTCAATTTTCACAAATTTACTTTAAATTCAAATTTAAAAGTTCTATAACATCACTATAACTTCAACATGATTTAATATAACTTTATAAATCATTTTCATTCACATTTAATCCAGATTTCAATTATTTCTGGAATTTCAACTATTAAATTATCGATTTAATTATCCAATTAAATCCAGTTATTCGAAAAATAAATTATTCGACTTATTATTTTCACTTATTAATATTTAAAATTAATTAAATATTCGAATTTCAAATATCAGAAATTCTGGGTCGTTACATTATGTGTCATATACACATATGTAACATATAAATGCATCCACTAACATGCGCATGAACATAAGTATACATACATATATACTTATACACTTAAAAATACATACATAATACAAAATCTAAGATATTTTAAACAAGCCTCCTTAAGATTATATAATTCAACATATGCATACATGAAGTGATGGAGCATATGGAGGGTAAGGCATTAACGTTGGGAAAAGGGTAGAAAAGTAGAGATGTGATGGATAATGAAATATATATATATATATATATTTGAAGTTGCTTAGCCCTTAAGGCTTCCAAGGCTATAAATACATGCATACCTTCATTCACATTTTCACACAACTTTCCATCTTCTTCCTCCTTCTTCTTATGCTTCCTAAGAGCTTCTTTAATGGCTACCATGCTTTAGAAAATAATGAGCAAAAGTTATGGAAAAATATTAGTAAAATATATACACATGTATATAATATCGATCCACTTCAAAATGAAGACAAATCTCCTCCTTTCCACCACTCAAACTCACGACCACCCCTTCCCAAAGCAAGGCCGAGCCCTTTCTCCTTCCTTAGCTAGGCCGTGAGCACTCCCAAGGCTATGCCTAGCCACTTCAAGGCTTCAGAGCTCGATTCCGTATTGTTTACTTCAATCGCAGCGGAGCTATAGCCGATTTTATATTAGCTCGAAGGGAAAATGATGGTGAGAACTTCTAAACTATTATACTATATGTTGGATGATGATATGATGTTTGCAAATGTATGTTTAATATGCTTTGATCATCAAGTTTGGTTGTTTAAATATGAATGTTGAAAATATATGCAAGTCACAAATATACATGTCGATAAACACAAAGGAAATCACTTTCCTTGAATTAATGAAATGATGTATATGGAATTATTAAATCTTTTAAAAATGGTTTAAAATGCATTTGAAATGTTTTGTAAACATTTAAAAGTGTTTTGGTGAAGTTTTAAAAGAAATTGAAAATTTAGTTAAAAATAAGCGCGTCGCGTAACGGCAGTTCGCGATTTCACGCTATAAAAGTCGGACAAGTGTAAAAGTTGGAATATAGCTCAGAATTCTTCGAGATAAGAATTTTCCGAACTGCTATATCCATAGTTTTTCAACGAAGAAAGAAAATCGAGATTTCAGTGAGTATATTTTGAAATATGAGTAAAATAAGTTTTTGAAAAATCCCGATTTTGAGTAATAAAATTGAATTTTCAAAATAATAAAAAGTAGTTTTAATGAGTATAGCTAAATAAAGTGCTTTTCGCAGCAATTTTCTATAACTTTTGAAATATAGTTTTAAACTTAACAATTCTTTTCCAATTATTTTGTAAATGTTTTGAAATTAATAATTTGTTTTAAAGGCAATTTGAAGGATTTGTGAAATGATTATATGTTTTAATGATTTAGAGTCGATCAAATAACTTGACCGCCTTATGAGTGTGAGAGAGATAGTGTCTAGGCTTGAGTTTGGAAAACCAGTTTCCTGCTCTTCCTGGCTATTCGGACTGGCCCAATGGATGGGATAGTAAATTCGATTTACTCGGATCGAAATTTTCCAAAGAATAAAGAATAATATTTTCCAAGATTTAAACAACTTGGATTTTATAGAGATGATCTTCTTGTACTCGGTGTTAAAGCCCGAAGAGGAAACTCGTACTATTCGTGGAATTTAAAAGGTGATTTCACCATTATACCGCCCATAGTATTTTTTGAATATGGGGATTGATATTGATTAGAATTATAAGATTTCTATAAATTCTGCTCACTTAATATTTACTGGTTTTGTGGATCAACATCCTAGATAACATGGTTTTACCTCGATCAAAATAAAGAGTTTTGAATTAAGAAATCTTTGTTAAGATTTAAATGAAATGATTTTTGGAAATGCTTTCCTAATTGAAAAGAAAAATGAAACGATTTCGAATTTATTCAAATTAAAAAGGTTTTAAGTAAATAGTGGATTTGATAAGAGAGGTTTAATAATTCGGTATATACCGGAAAGAAAGTTTTAGAAATGTATATCTCAAAAATAGATTTTGGATAAGAAGAACTTAATCAATTAAAGAATGGTTCCCTATTCATAAAACCTCTTTTTATCGATGATTGGATCGAAGGAAACAAGGTCGGATCTGGGATAATCCCTATCTGAAAACCACATCGAACCAATGTATGCGTTCAAAAAATAAAGACCTGATAGAGAAAATGAAGAATGAAGATCGAAGATTTTCAGGGTGAAAGGACCGCTTGTTTGTAGCGACCCACAGTTCCGTACCCTTTGAGTTGATAATAATTCGCTCCTGTTCAACCCAAATTATATGAGCGTGAATAACTGGGTAAAGAAGAAGAAGAGATAGAAGAAAAATAAACAACACAGAATCTTACAATCGCAGCGGAACAAAATATAATGTATAATAACGGATTTATACAAAAGGATCTGTAACAGTTTATATTCTTACAATCATCAGAGTACAACAATCCAAAACATCAAAATGGACAGTTATAATAACTTGTCCTCACACATCGGGAATATAACCAAGTACGGAGATACGTCTCTGTCATCCAGCTCGTCTCCTGAGCTCCATAGCATTCTATCCTTACTCGGTCTGACCCGAGCATTATAATAAAATAACACCCGAGTCAGTCTGGAAAACCAGCGTGAGAAAACACACTCAATTCGAATTATTAACTTTTTCAAAATACTTTGAAAACAAAGGTATCTCGTAAGACCACATCACAAATAAACACGACGGGTTTTTACCTTACGATAACCAAAACTATTTTTTATGAAAATCATCTGATATTATAATAGTGTCTATAGAAAGTGAGTAGAAAATAGCTGAAATGCTTGCATCTCACGTTTCATCATAGTTGGGAAAAATCAAAACCGTACGGCGCTTATTGGAGAATGGATTCCATCAAATGACTGGGCCACTGGGGTACCGCCTGTCACAGTACACCTCTAGAACAATGTACCAAGGATCTCGCCGGGATCCCCTGCTACACAAGACCGGCCTACCCCTAACCTGGATAGACCGAATATGTTATCACCCCGGGTGTTCCCACCCTTACCATCGAGTGCTTCTTCTTCATGTGTACCCATATATAAGATAAATAGGGTTTCCGAGGACATCTAGAAAGGTGATAACATACCCTACTTGGGTGTGACCCACTTAGCCTTGCTGCATCTCCCTTGTTTCAGTCATTCCCGGTTGATGAGGCTCGAGGCTAAGCGTTACCTTTCAAGGAATGATTTCTCTTAGAATGCTCATCGTCCTCCAATGACGATGTTCTAATAGCATTCATCCATACAAGTTGTCCTAGGTCTGGACAAACCGAATCACCATCTTCATCATCTTTACGGTATTCATTCGTATCATTCGAACCGGATCGAAGTGGTTTTCGGATAATTAAATCCGATCCCGGTCTCTTCGAAACGATTAACGAAATTAGGAAATATTGATAGTCGGTTATTTAACTATCAATAAAACATCCATAAGCAGTCACTAGGCCCAATGTTATAAATCTCCAAGATATTTATTCCAAAACATCTTCACCAAGATATATATTTAATCTCTTCAATATTTCTATATTTGAAAACAAATTCAACACTTGTATCCATAACAGGATATTTCTCTATTTCAATACCTAGAAATATTTTCAACTTCCATTTTTATAATACTTAGAAAATATTTCTACTCCAAATCTTTTCCACTAAAATATCTCCAAAACCTTCCTTTCAATGCTTAGGCGAATACTTATACGTATAGTTTCCAAAATCTTCTCAATATTTAACTTGGAAATATTTCGTACTTATCTCATAAGTCTCCAGAATTTTTAATAAATTCTTCTTGCGATTTCCAAACCGATTATACTTATTTATAACCCCAACCAACCATTTATAACTTCTTTAATTGGATTCAAATTCCTTTCCGAAGTTATCGCATCTGACATTGGAGTTTTTCTTAATTCGCTATAATTCCATTTATGAGATTTCTCTTACAAAATCTCATTCTTAAATCAAAACTGTTTACACATCTCGGGAGGATTTTATAAATAAAATTTTTAATCTTTTCAAAACTATATATATATATCATTTCTAAAGAGTAATAATTTATTTCTATTCTTAAATTTTGTTTTAAGTTATTATTTAAAATATTAACACTTTTAATAAACTATCAATAACTTTTTTAAAAATAAACAAATCAATTTAAAAAGCTGATTACAAGAATTTAAAATTTTTATTTCAATAAATATTAAATATTTGAAAATTCATTTTCGAAGTATTCCGATATTACTGGTTTAAAATTTCATAGTTTTAAATAATAAAGTTTTCCTTTTGAAACAACTTAACTTCTTACAAATATATTTTTAAAATCTCGATAGCCCATTTAATTTATAACTTCCACTCGATTTCACAACATATCGATTTATTCTCGATCCCCTAACCATTCCCATTTCAAAAATAGAATCTACTATTTTTCTTAATCCTGTTTCCAAATTCTAATACAAATTCGTTCTATGAATTTATATCTCCAATTATCATCTGATATTGAATTCCTCATTTTATAACATCGTTTATCAATTTTATAACCCCTTTGGTTTTACCAGTTTATAAAACGAATCTTATTTATAAATTCCAGCATATCCATTTATTTCTTGTAAATCCCTTTTTAGTTCCAATCTATTTTAAAGATTGGTTTTAACTCCTTTTATATTTCTAGAATATCATTTATAAATTTTCTTAAATAATTCATTTTTAAAAGTCTCTATTTACTAATTCACCCTAGTTAAGTATAACCAACCTAATTTTTTTTCTTCTAATTCAATTTCTTTAAAATAACTCCAATTCCAATATATATATTTTTATTATCAAATTCCCTTCAATTCCATAAATTTTAAAAATATATTTGTAGTATTTAATTTACCAAATTCAGGCCAGTGCTACAATAACACCCAATAATTTCAAATCACTACAATAATCTATACTAGATTATTCTACATAATTCATATATCTCCATATATGAAATTAAATTTATCCTTTTAGGAATCCAGTTGAATCCCTCCAACTTGTTTCCGTGCATCCATAGATGTTAATACAACATGAAAAAATACCAATCCTACTTCGAGGGGGATATCGCGGTATATAGGGTCATCCGCTATTATGCGGGGCGTATAGGGTCTCATCCGCTATAATGTGCGGGAATATCACTCTAAATACTATATATATATACAATATTATATATATTATATTATCCAACCAATAATTAAAGTTTATCATTCCAATAAGCATCCACTAATTTAAATTCAACCTTTAAATTTTAATATGGCAATCCAAAAATGAGTGAGAAATTCTCACCTTGATTTCCGAGTTTTGTTAACCATTCCAAATCCAATTTTATTCGATTAGTTAATAATTTCCACCGCGGATCCATCGTGACTCGATTCCATGATTTTTAACCCTCTTATGAATAAATTATAAAATTTATTAACGTATGTATTCATATAGCATAAGCAACAGATTTTTAATTATCACTTATTCTTAATTAACTTGTATATATAACCTTAAAAATATACCTATCAGACTCTCCCCACCCACATCGCTTCAGCCAAGATCACAATCGCGCTCGCCGCCTCCTCGCAGCCACCATCACACCTTGCTTAACCTATAGCCTTGCGCCACTGCCTTCAACCCAGCCTCGCCCTTCTTGCATCGCACGCGAGTCGCGACACTATACGACCTGCAGCCCTAAATCACATCATGTCACCCACTGTCGCGCTTCAGCCTCACGCGACATCAACCCCAAAACACTCGAGCTCCTCCCTGTCCAAGCCGCACTAGCCCTAATTCGCAGTCGCCGACTCCACGCCGCCCTCTGTGGCCAAGCATCGCTGTCGCCATGCTTCCTTCGCCCCCCATGCGCTCGCGACAGAGCCCAACCCTCCACCTCTCATGCTTGAGATCGATATGCTAAGCGATCTGCCCCCTTTATATATTATACGAGAATGAAATTCATTCTCGTTTTCCCTCCCCTTTTTTTTGTTTAAGTTGCCGAGAGGATTTCGATTTTCCCTCTGTTTTTGAATTGAAGAAGAAAGTCGTTCATAATTTTTAAACATAAAGGAGAAGGCCTCATGCTTTTAAAAAGAAGGGAATGGAGGTTGCGTGATCAAAACGGAATAGGCCGTAGGGTGGCTTGATGGATGATAGAAAAGCAAATTAAAGAAAAGAAGTGACAACCTAGTCAAATTAAAGAAAATAATTTATTTAAAAATTTTCAAAGTATCAAGCTGAAAATCTTGGATCCCTATCATGACGTGCCGTTAGGTGTTTATAATGTTATACCCCTATTCCGAATGCAATGGAAAAGGTTTCGAGTCCTAATTCGATCGTATGGAGAACATAGCTTTTTGGACTCAATTATTATATTGAAATTCGATATTAATTTCAACGCGTTTATATTCCATACGACCAAACGATAACTTCAAACACTACGAAATTTGAAATCCGATAATAATACAATATTACGGATCCAATGGAACTAGTTTCGTCGAATTCCGAGACTGTGCCCTGTAAGGCTATTTTTAAATGTCAATTTGAACAAAATATTTTTAGAATTGAACATATCACTTTTAAATTCAATTTTAAAACTTATATTGTCTCCATTATTATTAATATAGATTTTACAAGCCCTTAATTTTTTTTATTGAGCTTAAAACTCAAGATACAATAATTTACACAACATTCAATTATAAAATTCAATAATTAAATTATCCAATAAATTGCTATATTTAAATTCTAAATCTATTTCATAGATAAAAACCCAAATTTCCATATTCAAAATCAATCTATAATTCAAATTCAATATTTAAAACCATTTAAATATTTCTAATCAAACGACGAAAAATCCGGGTCGTTACATTATTGATAATTCTGGTTAGCTCCCAAATACTAAAGTAGCAGAGGTCCCCTCATTTTTGAAACTCTTTGGGTTGCAAAGGACTTCTCGCTACTAATGGTAGTAGGAGAGTGCCTTCGGTTTCATTCAGTCCCAGAACGAACTTGTATGTATGGATGTCTGACATTGTATTCTTAAGATTTCATCGTTGACTTTTATAAACATACATCTGTTTGGTGGTGGAGAAGGCAACTTCTCTTAGCTTCACACCCTTCTCTATGACGTATGAGCTTGGAGGTTGTATGTCTGTGGAAGTCAATAGAGATCGATGGAAGGGCAATGTGGCATTCAAAGAAAGATGATGTGCTATGATAAAGGTAATCGTTACCTCAAGCCTCACACCCGGAAATGGCCGAAATATGGTAGATGCAGCAAAGCTATGTGGTTCGCAACCATTAGGGTATGATCATCCCCGTCTAGATATATTTCTGCCCACTATGACGTTCGGGATGTAAATTAATGTGGTGTATGGTAATCGAGCGCTCGGATAGGTCGGTAACGAACGGGGTGATGACATATTCGGTACAATCTAGTGAGAAAGGTAGGTCGGTCTTGTGTTGGTGGAGGTGCAGATGTTTTGTTGACCTTGGTACATTCCTCTAGAGATGTACTGCCGGAAGGTAGTCCATTCACCTAGTCATTTGTATGAAATCCATTCTCTAATAAGTGCCTGCCATTTTGTTTGTAGAGCCTTGTATGCTGGAATTTAATAATAGTAACAATTTCGGCTAAGATTAATAAGTTTACTTGCAAATGTTTTCAAAGAATGTCATTAAAAATAATATCAAATGATTTTACGTAGCAAATGTTTTGGTTATCATAAGGTAAAAACCCATTCCGTGTTTATGTGCGGCGTGGTCTTATGAGATACCTTTTTGTTTTCAAAGCGCGTATTTTGAATTCGCACACCAGTCTCATGACTGACCCAGAGTTTATTTTCCTTTTCCTTAAACTCTGGGTGCCCTAATTTTCCCCGGGCAACCTAGTAGTCAGGTTTAGTTTAGAAGAAAGCTGGATGGAGCTCAAAGCATGGAGTCAGAAGATTTACTGAAGGTTTTGATCTATTTCCCCCACACTTGTGTAGTATTGTATCCCGCCTTTATAAGGACAGATATTTATAACTGTCCATGTTTAACTCCGATAAATGTATTTTAATTTCCGCTGTACAGTTTTATTTGAAATAACATATGCGAGACTCTGTTCTGTCTTATTTTTCCTTTTTACCCTTTAGAATCCGCTTCTCTGGCACTTGGATTTACAACACGTGAATACCAAGGATGTATTAGTGTCGATTTCTGGGAGTCGAAGAAATGGGTCCTCACAATGCCCCCATCTGAGAATGTTATAACTCTAAATAAAAATAATGGATCATCCAGTGGCATTCTGGTACCACTTAAAAACAATAGAGTAAATACACCCGACGGGTCTCAAAATGAGGGAACCTCCTAATTGCGCTTTGATTTTAGTCATTCATTGCAATAAATAAAAATATTTGTAAATTACTTTGCAAAATTCTGTTGGAACAAATGTCAATTTTTATCAAAAAAATATTATTTCTCAAATACTTAAACCATACTATTATTATTTCTTTCCACAATCATTCCAAAAATTCTTTTAAACGATTTCAAAACCATAGGGATTTAAGTCCTAATAAACAACAATTCTAAAACTTTTGTTTGTAAATTCAAACTTTACAAGCTATGGGATATAAATCGCACAATCACTCAAATCAAATCAAATCCTATATAAGAATAAACTTCCATTATCAATTAATCATTTTTCATATAGGAAAAATCTAACACTTTCCATTATTTAAAACATCAAATGACTAACAACTAGATTTAGAATTTTACTTAAGTTCACAAATTTTCTTAAGTCACATACTAAGAGTATAGTCATACTTAAGTCTGTATGATACACATAAATCATCTGTACGTTGTATTTGATCTGATCACTTGCTCGGATACATAGACTTCTACTTTCGAACTAGTATCACTCACTCGACCTCCCTTAGAGCGGAATTCGATCAGGTTTCTTGATTAGAAACTTCCATTCTCCTTGCATAGCCATGTACTATGATAGAAAACTTCAGTATCATATCGAGAATCTGAATCAAGTGTTCACCGACAAGGATCGGGTGAGAAACCCTTTTTCGGACTGGTGGGAATCACCCAAAGTTATGTATTCGAATCCTAGATTAAGAACCATGCGAATAAAATGATCTATATATAGTTTACATACTTAATTCGATTGGTTTCTTCATTATACCAATCTCTTTCTAAATCACTCATATTTTCCATTTAGTATTTTATTCAACATTAAGATTATTTTATGAATTACTTCATAAATTTTGACCTAATCAACAAATAAAAGCTTACTCTATTATATTTACTTGTATAATACTCTTCTAGGTCCTAAGAGTGTACACAAAACACCAATTTTATTTTATTTATTTGTTATTTTCTTTTATTTTTCTAAAAATCTAATTGGAAGTCTAAACACAATATGGGCCTTTAAAACTGAGTTAACCCTCCGACCTCTTTACCTTAGAGTGCTCTAAGGAAAAATGTCCATGGGTTGGCTTAATATCACTAAATAATTTACACAACTTTTCTGATTAACAAAATTGTGGATTTAATTAAATAAATTTACCAAAACCTTTCTATCTAATTTAACCCATTTAAAACTTGAGTTAAATTGTCTCTTTTCTATCCAAGAGTTTTAAAATCTTCATTTAATTCAAAATAACTTTTATTTTAAACCAGTTTCCTTTAAGGAAACTTAAGACTAATTACCCATATTTTTTGCTTCAAAACCCTATTTGAAATCATACTACATATATTTCTTTATGAAATAACTTCAAACAATTTATTTACTAAAACTCACTTTTGGTTCGTTTGGATTCAAATTCGTTTCGATCGCATGATGATAAAGCGAATAATTTACTAAGTGCCCACACAACGTTTGTCTATGTAAACATCAGATCGTCACTTAGAAAATTATTTAGATTACCAAAAAACAAATCGAGACGATTTCCTTTGAATTATCCTAAATAAAATGCATTTCACTTAAAATTTTACTTTCAAAATATTTTTATTTAGAAATACTTTCAATAGTACTACAATATTTTTTTTAAAAACCTCTCGAAATTAATTTAAGCGATTCCGGGTTTTAAATTCAAAAATCCTTTTTAACACACATTTTATAAACCAAATTTATATAAAATTACCTTTATATAGAATCGTTTCATATTATAACAATTCCCCTTTATTATAATAAAATTTTCTCAAATGTTTATTCTCTAAATGTCTTATCCTACCATTTAGATTATTATAAATAACTTTTATTAAAATTTTACTTTAATTTAACATTTACTTTGAATACTTTATAGTCAAATTGTGAAACTTAATTCGCATGGGGTTCGTTTTAATGTACTTACAATTATCAAACAATATTTGTTCACAAACTAGTTGAGCATGGATTAACAACCAATAAACAATAGTCAGTGCTCCTAAACTATCTGAGCACGACAAATTAAACAATTATGATAAATAAAGAAGTATTATCATTAACAAACAAACATTACAGGTAATTATATAAATTTGAAAATTATTCCTTTATATATAAAAATAGAGGTAAAATATTTCATTTACCAAATTTTCAAAAATCAATATCGTGTCTATTTATCTTGTTCAAGTGTAAAGAAATCCCTTTGACAATGTGGCGTCCCAAATTCTCGACCTGAATTCATAAACAACTCAACAGAGCAATTAATACAATACGTTTTTATAGCAAATAACAAATATGCTCTCGTAATATATAATACTCTCAAACTCATTCTAAGGTGTCACTTACCCTATCTCTAATGAGTTATTCACTCTAGGGTATTTCTAACCCTATCTCTAATGAGCTATACCCTATCGAAGCCAAGGTTCTCGCTTAATCTTCCGCTCTGATAGCAAATTGTAACAACCTGCCTTTTCGACCATCGAAAGTCGACACTGAATACATCCACGGTATTCAAATGCAAAACATCCAATCGTCGAAAAGACAGATTGTTAGGGTAAAATAAAAGGAAAAGAATAGAGAACCGAGAAATCAGAATCTCAATGCGAAATCGACAAAATATAATATAACAAAGACAGTAAAAGTTGTTACTCTAAAATAAAGAGTACATGAGAATAAAAAAAACCCTTTATTAGCTGGACAGTTATAAGATTCCGACCTTACAATTGCCGATAGGTATACAATATAATATAGTGGAAAATAAGACACTACGATAGATAAACATCCAACTCTTTTCCAATAGCTCCATATCATCAAAGCCAACCTAGGAAAAACTCGGTTTGATCAGGGCATTAAAATAGAATAGCACCCGAGTCAGTTTGGAAAACTAGCGTGAGAAAACTCAAGTAATATGATGAACATATAAAAATTCTATGGGACCACGCCGCTAACGCAGAATGGGTTTTTACCTCATAAGAACAACATCCATAAATGAAGAAATGAGAAAAATATCAGAACAATGATCCAATCAAGAAAGCACGAAAATAAATAACAGAAAACAATCCAAATAAAAGGTTGGGTACTAGTAAGAACAAGTCTCATACTTAATGAATGAGCATAGATGATATCAAATTCCAGACTTTAAAGAATGTACACAAATAAATTAACATAGAGAAAAGCATAAGGAACTTCTTAATGCAATTAAGGGAACAATTCAAAATTTTGAATTAACAACAAGGGAAGAAGAATTTTTTCCAACAATGAGTAGATGGATGCACCCCCCTTACCGAAAGTATACCTCTAAAAATATACTTAAGAACTCCGATGGCACTCGGACATATCCAAACCGGACCCTGCCAATGGTTACCGAGTATCTGAGTATTTCACATCCCAATGCGCAAAACGAATCCAATCTACAATGGATGTGAAAACACCCTAAAGGGAGCAACCCCACATAGCTTGGCTTCCACTCGCTCTTTGGGTTTAGTCATTTTCAACAAAGGATAACAAAGCTTAATTGACCAACCCATCGTCTTAGAGTGATGAAATATAAAGAAGAAAGCAGAATCAAAGTTGATAATCGATAAAACAACTATCAGGAATGATAAGATGGTTGTTTTCACTTGCTCACATCACACTACTTTTGAAGACACTTTAAAAATATTCTTCAAAATATATTTTTTAAAGAGGCAAATTATATTTTCTAAATGTATTAAAACCAAGGTCAAAACAAATGTCAAAATATTGTTTATTATAAACCCAAACAATTTACACTTAGATTTATTTGAAACAATTCTTTTTAAAAGATCTTCTGGTTTATAAACTATTATTTATGAATTTTAAAATAATATTTGTTATCCACAAAAGATAATAAATCAATTAAATTACTTTTATAAATTTTAAATCAAAGGTTAGTCATCTCGAGGATAATTTATATAACACTTTTACAACTTTTAAAACCACATTAGTTTTCCCAAATAAAATAAATCAAATCTATAATCTCTTTTAATAAATCAATCAATTATCTTTATTTAAACATTTAATTATTTCTAAAAAACCTTTATTTAATCAGTAAATTAACTTTTGAACCTTATGAAATCAGTTCATTAACTTTAGTACATAAATCAGTTAGTTAACTTTAAAACACTTTTATTAAATCGATTAATTTACTTTAAAATCTTTTATGAAATCAATTAATTAACTTTTAAAACACCATTAAATAAAAATATTAACTAAATTCAAATATCATTAATTAAAATGATAAATTAGATTCAAACAGCGTTAAATTAAATTAATTTACTACATTTTAAACATCATTAATTAAAATGATTAAATAAACTCAAACATCATTAGTTAAAATGATTTAATAATTTCAAATAATCATTAATTAAATTAAAATATCATCAATTAAAATGAAAAATGAATTTTAAACATCTACTTTGTGAAAACACGAGCTCAACATACACAAAAGGGTTTAGGAGAGGATATTCACTAATTGATGATATAGCGAAAATTGTTATAACGACACTTAAACAATTTGAATAAAATATCACGATTAATTACAACTAAACATCAATATAATATGTCATCAGTTTTCCAAATGGGATTTCAACCAAACAATCAATCAAACAACAACAACAATACCTAAACTATCGACCAAGCATTCAACAATAAATTTATGGTATTATAGATATTATATAGTAATTTAAAGGTGAGTAAACTCACCGAAATTCATACGGGCGCTTTTGCATTCCGACTCGATCTAAAATCGAAGTACATTTTTGCCCGAAATTTCATTAGGTCCAAATTCAACTAATCCATTGGATTGGTAACGATCTCACGAGTGCAACGCAACTGACCGCATTTGATTTTGGCCTCATATGAGCAAGGTATACATTTTATAAGAAATTGAGTTAATCAAAATAATAAATTACCTTAATTAACTAATTTACATTAACTACCCTAAGTCTATTTCTTCTACAATTAGGATACACTATTCCCGTGTGCACACCCAACATTCATCGTCCATCCAACCACCTTTGCCAGAGTTACACCTAAAAAAAACACGAGCCTCCACCTCATATGCGCTCCACCTCACGAGAGATACACATCCACGTCGACAACCCCGAGCTCGATCTAGCTACGGCGAAAGCAACTTAAGCACCTGGGTGCGACAAATGTCAAGTCATGATCCACTAAAACGAGCCGCAGTTTACCAAAACCACAGATTCAAAGCTCCCCTCTTCCCTAAACCCAAACCCGAACTCTAATACTCCCATCGACGCTTAAAGTTAGAGAATTTCCAAACAATAGTTTCTTAATCTGTTAGAACCTCCAGTTTATGTTTCAATGATAATAACTATATAATCATATACACACACACACACACTTTATTAATATTACAGGTATATGCTACAAGTAGACACCATGCTCGAAGCTATTGAAACTTAAAGAGAAATGAAGATCTATCGACCATACTATAGTTAGTAAGGTTATTCTATTGTAAAAGAGTCTTATATAGAATATTGTTAAGGTTCCATGAGTATATATGCATACAAAATCACACACTATTTCATATGCACTGAAACTAAGTTGAAAAACTGTTTTTACTACTCACAGACATCTGAGGTAAAATCACAGATGTCTACCACAATCCTCAGGAAGTTATTTTTTGAAGTCTCATACGTCTGAGGTTTTACCACATACGTCTGTCGTATGAAAAGCTGCAAATTCTGAACCAGCATTTCTATCGAGACAAAAAGAAATTACCCTTCATCGAAAGGTTGCAACCATTAAAGTGAATAGAACTTTTATAATAGTAACAACTCTTCATCTGCATCATTTTGAATCTATAAATACTACTTTGATTGAGATGTAAAAATTAACGAACTTGAATTAATTGATCCTTTCTCTCTTGATTTCTTAACACTATCTTGCACATACTTTCCTTACATACTCTCAATCTATTATAACCAAAATATAATTTTGGTTAAACCACTTCCTACTACTCAGAGCAATCACATTCACATACTCAAAGGAGATCATAGGAAGATTTGTACTATCGGTCAAAAATCGTGTTATTTGGAACACAAGATTGTCAGAGATATACTTTTGTATTAGCCTATTTCTCTGGGCAAAGCGAGGGTCAGTTGGTTAAAGGAAATACTGAAGGGTATCTTCGGGACTATACGTAGGACGGGAGGTCCAAATCAGTATAAAATATATGGTGTGATCGTTTCTATTATTTATCTTACATTCATTTATTATACTCTGCTTATCATAGTTAGTAATACACACACACACACACATACATACATACATACATACATACATACATATATATATATATATATGTTACATTATTTATAAAGACCCTATAGACTTTCAATTGGTATCAGAGCGAGGTCATTTAAATATACAGTAACACGTAATTGAAATCATTAAAATGGCAAGTACATTTCAATAAGGTCAATCAACTACTCGTCTTCCACTATTTACTGGTTCTAATTATACATATTGGTCAACATGCATGCGAATTTTCATAGAAGCAAATGGGTTAGAAATATAGCTAGCAACTCAAAACAAATATGAAGCACCTGACACTGATATTGGCACATGGACAGATGCACAAAAAGCAGAGGCATCTAACAATGAAGCTATGAGTGTATTATTTTACTTACTTGACAAAAATGAGTTTTCACGTGTCATGCTCTGCAAGACTGCATATGATATATGGCACACTTTACAAGTCATACATGAAGGCACAAATAAAGTCAAGCAACCTAAAATTTCAATTTTACAAAACCAGTTCTTATCTTTCAAAATGAAAACAAGTGAATCAATTATTGATACATATACAAGATTTCAAACCATTTCACACGATCTCATGACACTTGGAGTCAAATTCACAGATTTTGATTTAGTCACGTGAATTTTAAACTCTTTGACAAATGACCGAGAAAGAAATATTTAGCCATTGAAGAAGCTAATGATCTTTCTCAACTTAAAGTCGAAGAGCTAATTGGAAATCTGATGTCATATGAAGCTAACTTGTAGGCTAGAAAGGATCAAAATCATGAAAAGAAAAACATAGTGTTCCAAGCAAGTAACGATGGATCAGACTTAGACAAAGAGGAGATTGTCTTTATTGCCAAAAATTACAATAAATTCAAGAAGTTCAAGAAGACGACCAAATTTCAAAACGGAGGCAAACCGAACTCTTCAAATCAAACATCGATTAAATGCTATGAATGTGAGAAATTTGGCCATATGAAGAAGGACTATCCACGGCTCAATAACAATAAAAAGAAAAGCAAGTTCAAGAAATTCAAGAAAAATAAAAGAACATTTCAAGTAACATGGGATGATTCAGATTCGTCTTCTTCTTCAGATGGTGATAGTGAAAGCGGCTTGGAACAAGCAAATGTGTGTTTTATGGCTAACAATTATGAGGTACGTCCTGAACTTACTTATGATGAATTAATGGAAATAAGTGTTGAATTAGATGATAAATATAGAGCCACAAAAAAATTAAATAAGGAATATGTTGGAAAGTTAACTAGATCATAATTATAAATCGGATTATTAAAAGATGAAAAAATTATCTTAGATGAAGAATTAGGAATCGTCTAGAAAACGTATGCAACACTATTATCTCAAAATGACAAGTTATTAAATGATATAGAGAATTATAAGTTAGAAAAAGTTAATCTGGAAAAATAAAAACTAGAATCATAAGCAAATTTAGATTTTAGAAACTTTGAAATTTGTGATCTTAAAAGTAAATTAGAAAAAATAATAAATAATGTGACAAAATTCAACAAAGGAAAACAATATTTAGAAAATTTGATTACGATATCTAAACCATCTGGAAATTGAAATGGATTAGGTTTTAAAAACAAACAAAGGCCAAAGTAATAGAGCACGCTATACACAAAATTTAAAAAGCCAAAGTTAAAAACTAAGGTTAAGAATTCATATACAAATATGGTTAAAATATGGATTCCAAAAACAAACAAGAAACTAATTAGACAAAAATATATTGATGAATATTTACAAAAGGTTGTATATAACAAAAATTACATTTCTAAGGGAACCAAATCCTCATGGATATGGCTACCTATCCAGTAACACGTAGGACCCTAATCAAAGAAAGTGGTTACCAATTAAATTTTTCTAATTTTGAAGGTACCCAAAATTAAAATAAAAAATAAAGAGAAATGGATACTCGATAGTAGTTGTTCTAAGCACATGACTGGAAATGCTAATATGTTATCAAATATAACATATATCGATGGTGGCACCGTAACATTAGGAGATAACTCAAAATAATTTGTCATCGGCATTGGAGAAGTCATTAATATTGGTATTTCTAATTCTCCTATAATTACTATTGTTTTATTGGTAGAAAATTTAAAACATAACTTATCAAGTATAAGTCAATTATGTGATAAAAGGTTTAAAATTGATTTCGAGAAAAATAAATGCAATATTTTTGATCAAATTAGAAATTTAACTTCTGAAGGATTTAGAAATAGGAACATATATGTCTTAAACATGAATGTCAAATACAATACAAATTTATGCTTAGCCGCGAATCATGATGATCCTTGGTTATGGCATAAACATTTTTGTAATATAAATTTTAAATATATTAACAAACTAGCTAAAAATGAGTTAGCTGGAGGATTACCTGAAATCAACTACAAGGTTAAAAACCTATGTGGTGCTTGTCAATTTGGTAAATCAAAGAAAATTTTCTTTAAATCAAAAAAGGAAATTTCCACAAAACAACCTCTTGAATTACTTCATCTAGATTTATTCAGACTAACTCAAGTACGTTCAATAAATCATAATAAATACGTTTTCGTAATTATTGATGATTTTTCAAGATATACTTGGACATTATTTTTAAAACATAAAAGTGGCACTTTTGAAGTGTTCAAAATTTTTGCTAAGCGAATGATTTTTTTAATGAATTTAGACATAAAAAATATAAGAAGTGATCACGGAGGTGAATTTGAAAATGATCTATTTACCAACTTTTGTAACAAAAAGGGAATTAGTCACAATTTTTCTTTTCCTCGAACACCACAACAAAACGGTGTTGTAGAAAGGAAAAAATTGAACTTTACAAGAATGTGCACAAACTCTACTAAATAGTAGTAACTTACCAAAGAATTTTTGGACCGAAGTCGTTGCTACAACTTGTTATGTATTAAATCGTGTAACACTTAGACCAATGACTAAAAACACATGCTACGAAATATTTTTTAACAAGAAACCAAAAGAATCATATTTTCGTGTATTTGGGTCAAAATGCTTCATATTAAATACTAAAGATAATCTAGGAAAATTTGATTCTAAAGTTGATGAAGGAATTTTTGTTGGCTATTCAGATCGAATCAAAGCATATAGAATTTTTAATCAATGAATAATTATTATAGAAGAAAGTCTTCATGTCTCATTTGACGAAAATTTTAACGAAAATAAAAATGACGATGATGGAGAATTAATAAATAAAATTAATATACCTATACATGAAAATAATAATAATAATAATAATAATAATGTCAATAACAGTAATGATAATATGATAACATCATCACCTATAATATTAAGAGACCATCCTATTAATAATATTATTGGAAATTTAAATACAAGAGTATCAACCAGAAAATAGTTAAATCAAATGAGTCATGTTGAATTTATATTAAATTTTGAACCGATGAATAATAAAGAAGCATCAAAAGATGATTTTTAGATTTGTACCAAGACCAGACAATCAATCGGTAATTGGAACGAAACGTGTTTTTAAAAATAAAGCAGATGAAAATGGAAATATTATACGAAATAAAGAAAGATTAGTAGCTCAAGGATATAATCAAGAAGAAGGAATTGATTATGACGAAACATTTGCTCCTGTAGCACGTCTCGTTGCAACACGAGCATTACTAGCTTTTGCACGTCATCATAATTTTAAACCTTTTCAAATGGATGTAAAAAGTGCATTTTTAAACAGATTTATAAGAGAAAAAGTGTATGTTGAACAACCTCCTTTATTTGTTCACGAGAAATATCCCGATCATTTATTTAAACTTAAAAAGGTCTTATATAAATTAAAACAAGCACCTCGTGCTTGGTATGAAAGATTAAAAAGTCATTTACAAATATGCGGTTTTAAAATTGGTAAAATTGATTCCACTTTATTCATAAAACAAGAAAATAATAATATTTCAGCCGTACAAATATATATTGACGACATTATATTTGGATTCATTGACGAAAAATTCTGCACTGAATTTTCTATAATAATGAAAGATGAATTTGAAATGTCACATATGGGAGAATTAAACTATTTCTTAGGATTACAGCTAAGACAATTAGAAAATGGAATTTTTATAAATCAAGAAAAATATTGTCAAGATTTATTAAAACGTTTGGAATGGAAAATATAACAAGTAAACCAACTCCAATGAGTACTACTCTACATTTAGATAAAAATGAAAATGGAAAAGATTTCGACCAAAAATTATATCGAAGTATGATAGGATCTCTCTTATACTTAATAGCTAGTAGACCAGATATTATAATGAGTGTATGTTTATGTGCTCGGTTTCAAGCACAGCCAAAAGAATCACAATCATCGAGCGGTAAAAAGAATCTTTAGATATTTAACAAACACTAGAGATTACAGACTTTTTTACCCAAAAGGAAGCTCATAGGCACAAGTGAGACATGTCATTTTATTGGTCAGTCCTTAGTTTCGTGGTTTAGTAAAAAGCAAAACTGTGTTTTTCTCTCAACATGTGAAGCCGAATACATCTCAGCGGCTTTAGCATGTGCACAAGTAATCTATATGCAACAAACTCTTATAGATTTCGGATCATACCAAAATCTCCTATATATTGTGATAATACTAGCGCCATAAATTTATCAAAAAATCCTTTTAACCATTCTCGAACAAAGCATATTGATATTTGACATCATTTTCTAAGAGATAATGTGGAAAAAGGAATAATATCACTAGAGTTTGTAAACACCGAAAATCAAATAGCTGATATTTTTACTAAACCATTAAATGAACTAACTTTTATTAAGGTAAGACGAGATTTAGGAATATGTTTGTACAATGAATTAATTAACTAAATTATAAAGTTTACACATTTAGATTAATACAAACCACATAAAATTTGTACAAATACTAACCATTTAAAAACTAACTATTCTCTGTTAAATTTATATGGTTCAACTCCTTCTCTTTAACCTATTTTCTAAGTATAGTAAAACCTTATAAATTCAGCTTATATTCTTCCTAAAAAAATAGATTATTAAAATAAATGATACATAAAAATGTGTTCCGATCACGACCCCACCTTTTCAACTATCGACTATAAATCTCTCTCATCAGATAGCACTTACGTTTCACCTACTAAATCCACACCTACATCAATTTGTTCAGTCTCTCTAAACATTGTTGCATCACCTACGTACCACACTGGCTTTTCTCCTAAAGAAAAGAAAGCCAAACGTTCAATTGATCTACAATCAACATCTCTCATCGATAAGGTCGATGAAATATATCACCATCAACAAGAAATGATGGGAGTTAACCGTGAAATGTATTACGAACAACGATGTCAAGTATATCATCTAAATTTTCTTGAAAAAATGTATTCTAGCAATCTGTGCAAACCGGGACCATCAAACCAAGCTTCGATTGACACTCCAGCTCGTCCGAGTTGGTCTCCACTAAGGCCGTTAATTGACGACACCAAAGTTGAACCAAAATCATGGGATACACAACAAATAAACAATTCTAAATTCTCAGAGAAAAACTAAACTTATGCTATGCGTCGTATAAATTAAGTTTATTTGTTAATCTTTGGTATGTGTATTGCTTTATTTTATTAAAATTTCAATAAAATTTAATTGCTATTTTAATTCTATCTTCCATTTCAAAAAAATACATATCACATACGTATGTCACAAGTTACGGGAAAAAAATTTCCTATAACCTCAGACGTCTGTGGGAATTCACAAATGTCTGTCAAAACTCTCTGTTTATTTTTCCTACAACCACAGACGTTTGTGGAAACATCACAGATGTCTATCGAAACATTCTGTTTAACCTTACCTAAAAGCACAGACGTCTATTCTCCACCCATAGACGTCTGTCGTTGTTCTGAAACCCTACCTCAGTAGTCGTATATAAATAAGTTGTTCCCAATTTTATCTCCTATCCCAAATTTACTTCCAAAATCTAAAACCCTACCCTCCAAGATCTCCCTAATTGCTCACTAATGGCTCATAAACCAAAAACTCCCTTTAACAAACGCGCCAAAAAGGGTCAATCATCATCTTCTCACAATATTGTGGTTAATGATGCTCTGATTCGAGAATGGTTTCATAATAGCATAATTGAAAACAAGCGATTAAACAAACTAAAGCAAAAGAAACTTCATTCTAGGCCTTTATATCGGTTATGCAAGTTTGGAGAATACGCCATTCAAGGATTGAATGTCGCCTCGAATGTCGGGACTTAATTAATTTCGACGAAAATGAGGTACAATTAGACCGATTAGCTACATTTCTCTTCTATGCAAATTTATGTAGTAGCGATATTTGGAATCCTGAGAATGATGAAGGATGGTTATGGACAAGTGTGTAAGGACGCCTTAAAAATTAGCGTCGACATAATTGGACGTATACTCAAATGTTCTTCAACCGGGATGGATTTAGAAGAAATTCCCGACCATAATAACTTGTCGCTTGACGAAGTAACTCATCTTATTTGGGAAGATAGGATGCCCCAGTGGAAATCCGTCCACTTACGTCCAAAATCTTGGTGTTAAATCGTATGATAATCCCACGTCTAGGTAGCCATGAACAAATTTATGATAATCATCACAAAGCCCTTTATGCTATCTTCGATGGAATACAAGTAAATTGGGAAAAATTCATTCATGGTGAAATTAAAAGCTTTTGGACTCATCATCGACGCACTATTATCTATGCTCCGTACATTATGCGTATCTTAAATTCATGTTGGGTTCCCTCCTATATCTCCCATTTTGAAGAAATCCCAGTAAAAGAAAGCGGCATACAGTTTTTGTCATTGATGCATCTTCCTCCAAGACCACCCCATATAATCTCTCTTGAACAATGGAGATTACAACAACAACAACAAGAGCATCATGGTCCTTCTCCCATTACTACTCCTTAGCAGACTTACTCCCCTCACCCTTCACAACAACCTACGTCCTTCGGTCACGCTACCGAATATTATTCGGATTCTGAAATACAAGAAGCTCGCGTTGAACCAATGCAAAACAAATCTCTCCGTGGTTTGGCACTTAAAAACCAAAAAAAAATCACGGCTAACCAGCAAGCCTTAAACAAAAAAATGACCGGATTGGAACGTTCTTTCTCGACAAGGATGACAAAAATGGAAAAGACTCTGGACAAAGTTGTTTCCACTTTAGGTAAGGTTATGTGCAAAGTACGTGGTCGACCATCTTCTCGCTCAACATCCTCGCCTTCGCCTACACTACCACCACAGGCTCATACACCAATTTACCATTCTCAAGCTTCACCCGAAGGAACGTCTCACGATAGAGGTGATAGAGGGAAGACTCCTATGCAACAACAACCTGAGGAGGAAGAAGAAGATAGTGATGACATGTACGTGTGTTTGTCTGGTACTCCGCATTTCCAACAATCATACATAGGATTTCAAAGCCTCTCAATTCAAGAAGATGAGGAGTACAATGACCAAACACAATGGCCAGGCACTTTCGAACAGGATCCTTCATCTTGTTAGGAATACTATGAGAATTATGGGAGCTTATCTTACTCTTCAAACTAGTACAATTAGCGTTTTACTTTAGTTATCTTTTTACTATTTTTCCATTATCTATGCTTATGCTTGTCTGTTTAGCTGTTTAAATCTTCTGCTATATTTGTCTTTATTTTTATTTGAACTTCCTTATTTAGTTTTAATTATTCATGAACATATATGAATCTTATATCATGTTATCATATATCTATTTCACATTTATACATGTTATATCATTCCTTCCATTTTGATAATGACAAAGGGGGAGAAATTTATGCATATACATAGGGGGAGATAATTATAACAATTCTTCCATTTTTGATTGTATAGTTGTCACCATCAAAAAGGGGGTGATTGTTAGAACCTCCAGTTTAAGTTTCAATGATAACAACTGTACAATCATATATATATATATATACGCAAACTTTATTAAGATTACAGGTATATGCTACAAGAAGACACCATGCTCGAAGGTATTGAAACTCAAAGAGAAATGAAGATCTATTGACCATACTATAGTTAGTAAGGTTATTCTACTGTAAAAGAGTCTTAGATAAAATATTATTAAGGTCTCCTTGAGTATATATGCATACACAATCACACACTATTTCATATGCACTGAAACTAAGTTGAAAAATTGTTTTTACTACTCATAGACCTCTGAGGTAAAATCACAGACGTATGTGACAATCCTCGAGAAGTTATTTTTTGATGTCACAGACGTCTGAGGTTTTACCACAGACATCTGTCGTATGAAAAACTGCAAATTCTGATCATACACTTTTATTTAGACAAAAAGAAATTACCCTTCATTGAAAGGTTGCAGCCATTAAAGTGAATAGAACATTTCTAATAGTAACAACTTTTCATCTGCATCATTTTGAATCTATAAATACTACTTTGATTGAGATGTAAAAATTAATGAACTTGAATTAACTGAATCCTTTCTCTCTTGATTTCTTCACACTATCTTGCGCATACATTGCTTACATACTCTCAATCAATTATAACCAAAACATAATTTTGTTTAAACCACTTCCTACAACTCAGAGCAATCACATTCACATAGGATATCATAGAAAGATTTGTACTATCGGTCAAAAATTGTGTTATTTTGAACACAAGATTGTCAGAGATATACTTTAGTATTAGCCTATTCCTCCGGACGAAGCGAGGGTCAGTTGGTTAAAGGAAATACCGAAGGGGAGATTCGGGACTGGACGTAGGATGGGAGGCCCGAACTAGTATAAATATCTGGTGTGATTGTTTCTATTATTTATCTTACATTCATTTATTATACTCTGCTTATCATAGTTAGTAACACACACACACACAGATATATATATATATATATGTTGCATTATTTATAAAGACCCTATAGACTTTCATAATCAGTACGAAAATCTTCCAAAACTCGATCGCACTCTAAATTATGTATACCAAAATGTATATCTACTCTCAAGGAATCCAAAGATATTTGTTTTAGAATTTTTTGATGAATGGATTTTAAGTTATGAATTTTTGAAGCTTAAAGTAATGGGTTTTCTCATTTTTGGTTTTACAGAAGCTAGGAAATGGAATAGAAACGTACAAAGGTGAAGAGAAAATGCTTTTTCCCCATGTTTTTAAGTGTTGACTTATATATAATTTGTGATTTCCAGCATCTCATAACATAGATTTTTGTTTGAATAAAAATGGCGAATGACAAAACAAAAATACGGACGCATCCAGAACAGCGACGCGATCCCAAATCAATAATAGAATACATTGGTTATTACATTCTGTGAAATCTAAGAAATATCATCGTTTGCCGAAATATCGTCAAACGACAATTTAAATATTTTTCAAATTAAAAATTATGGAAAAATTCTATAAATTAAACTAAAAATACGTTATTAAAAATCAAGTCATTTTATGGTCGTAATAAATTTCTCATTATTTATTTGAACTATTTATTACTGAAATTCAATTAAAAAAATATATTTACCACTATTATTTATTAATTTAAAGGAGTTGAATTAGATTATTAAATCAATTTAATTAATATTTAATTCATAAATTCAAATATTTAAATAATCACTATATCTGAATCCAAGTTATTAAATTCCAAAATCCAATTATATAAATATTTAAAAATAATTAAATATTTAAAATTCAATGACCAAATTTATGTGTTGTTAGGAAGAAGAAAAGAAAAAGAACAAGAAAGAAGAGGACAAAAACATCAGAATCCCACAGAAGGACTGATAACATATAATATCTCAATAGATCTTACGAAAAGAACATTTTAATATCTATACAATAATCAGAGCAAACTAATATATAATCAGCCTGGACAGTTATAACTGCATGTCCTTACAATTGCTGATAAATATAAACAAAATAATGCAGCAAAAAAAGAAAAACTACGGTAGGTAATCATCCAGCTCCTCTCCAAGAGCTCCAATGGACATCAACGAAATCTGAAATATACGCAGGGCTGACCTGAGCATTATAAGAAAAATAACCCGGATCAGTCTGGTAAACTAGCGTGAGAAACTTAAGTCATTTTAATTTTTACAATAAAAGTATCTCGTAACGGATGAGTTTTTACCTTACAATAACCAAATCATTTCTATTAGAAACTCCAGTAATATTATAAAATGTCCAGGGTGTTCAATATAAATATGTACATAGCTGAAATGGTTACATTAGTTACATTTAACATCATATTTAGGTATACAAACAAAACCGCTAAGGCACGTTCATATAAATGGATTTTCCATGGAGATCTCCTCAGTAAACTGAGACTGATCACCTATCACAAGGATCAGAAACTACCTTCTGAGTGTCGTATATCTTTGGATAAACTATACCATAAGGTAAACACAACTGGGCCATCATCTGAACGGTCTCATGAACAATGTGTACCAAGTATCGTCAACTCCCCGTGCGCAACATATCGATAAGTATACTCTAGATACGGTGTTGATGTACCCCTCATGGGTCAGTTAACCTAGGATCATGCAACCTATTCTGTGTTTAGTCAATTTTTGATGTCTAGGCTACATTTGACATCTTAACCCGAGTCTTTAATACTCACACAAATAATGTATCCCACATGGATTCCATTATCTCAACAGATTTTAGAACCACACAAGGATTCCATCATTTACTTCCAAAACATAGAACCCGTATCTCAGTCTTGAAGTGGTTTTCGATAAGTAGAACACTTACCAATTTCGGTCTCTCCAAGACTAAATCGATGAATTTGGTCTTATGCAACAAAAATGTGAATGATCGCATAAGGGAACTAATTCCCATATACTTTCCATTAGCAAGTAATCATACATGCAATATCAATTCATCCAAAGCATGATCAAGTCACATAAATGACTTTTAATCCCTTTTAAATTAATTTATCCTTTATTGATTTAAAACTTTTTCATTTAGTAAAACACATTTTTATCAAATGAAACTTCTTTTATAAATCAAGACTTCCTTTATTAATCAATACCCATTAATCAATTGAAACCTTCTTTATAAACTTGTATATATGTATATATAATTTCTCTTTATAAAAGATATATACGCATTTTCTACTATTACAATATTCACTTATACTCTTTTCAATACTTTAAAAAGTATATGAATACTTATCTCAATAGTATAAGTATATTCACAAATCACTTAACAGGTTTTACTTTAAAATATAATCAAAGGTGTTAAAAACAAATGTTTCTAACTCCTTTTCTTTTATAAATTAAACATACAACATTTTCTATCTTCTTATGAAAGATTTCAATACTTGTTGTAATCTTTATAAATTCCATTATTTAAATTCAAATTATATTTATAATATTTTTCCACTTAAAAATATAATTCAAGGGTTAATAACAAATGTTACTAAAACACTGTTTACAACAACCCAAAACATTTCTCATTTAACCATTATCTTATAAACATTTGTTTTAAAGGTTTAATTACATTTATAAGGGTTTAAGACAAGTGTTGTTTAAAACATTGTCACACAAACCCAAATCCTTTCATACTTTTAAAAACATTTCTCTTAAAGTGATCTTTAAAATATTCAATAATAAATATCTTATTATATCTCTAAATATAATTAATAATAAGGGTTAAAAAATTGTTACTAAAACATCGTTTACAACAACCCAAAACCTTCTACTTATCCATTATTAACTTTAAAACATTTATTTTAATGATTAATGCATATCCATAGTTATAAATTAAGATAATACACATTTAATTAATTTCACAAAACCATTTACTTTAACTTAAGTGTTAAAACCCAAATCTCCTTTATTAAATTTATAAAATACATAATTTAATATTTAAAGCTTATATATATGTGTGTGTATATACATATAGGAATACCTTTTAAATACTTGCTAATATTTTAAACACTTTTACAACCAGTTCAATTGATATATATGTTTAGCAACTTATTTATAAGGTAAAATATTTAATAATGGAGTAATTTAAAAAGATATTTTATTACATAAACTTCTATTTACTTTAATAAAATATTCAACTAATTTTCTAAAAACTATTATATACTTAGAAGCACTTTAAAAACTATTATATACTTAGAAATACTTTATAAACTATTATAACATGATTTAAAACATTTATAATAAATATTACTTAAAAATACATTAAAACATTTATATTAAATATTACTTAAAAATACATATTCTATAATTTATATAAAATCCATAAAAACATATTTTATAATTTAAAACCATTTACTTTGAAATTCATAAATAATTATAAAACATTTTCAAACTTCAAAGCTTCTTTTAAAAGATTTAGGAAAATATCCAAAATCAAAGTCCTTTATATTTTACTAAAAACAAAGAATTTCAACTCAACTTTGTTTCCCAATTTCTATAATTTCCCAAAACTATCCATTTATGTCCAACACACCAAAACGCATGTAAAACAATATATATTTCCTCAATTTATCACATTTTATCGAATTTAACACATTTTAAATATCAAGGATTTCAAAGTACGTTTATAATGACTGTAGTGCTTCAAGCATTCACAATATAATTCCCAACTGAAGCTAATAGCAATATCAAACATGTAAACAAGTCTGGACCACGATGCATGTTATAGAGGATATATAGAGAGTTTACACTACAAATATTATTGTCATTTTCTTTTATAAGCAACGAAGGGTTCAAAAAGAATAATTTGCATTGTTATCAATTTTAATTATATTTTTCGCAACTGACAATTATCAAAACAATAAACAAATAACCAGTGAGAAAGTCTTACCCAAACTCCAGCTAACACTTCCGGGTTTTCAAATAGTTTAAAATTGCACGCCCTTCGATTTTGACTAAAATTCCAACTATCTCTGAACTCGACGAATCCAACTCCTATGGGTAGATATGATTGCTACTAGTCCAATGCAACTGACTACGTCCAAATCCGACCTCGTGTGGATAAGTTATGAATATTAGATCACTTGAGATTATTTAAATTTTAATTAACTTTAATTAATTTGGTAAGTCAACTCTAATTACCTTTCTTCTATCATGCGTTAAGCCTAACCGCTATTTCCCAAACCCAGGCCACAACTTCAATTACTCACCTCCACCACTACATCGATCCTGCCACCGCTGCGCCTCTACCGATGATTGCCCCATCAAAGAGCAACCCCCGCCACCGACCTCTTCTCCAACGGTCGCCTGTAGCTCAAGAACGACCTATAAAACCGCACCAACTTTGGACTTAGATCCTCGCCTCCACACTCCACCAATAGCCGATCCATCTGACCGTCTTGCTCGTATCCCCATGCCGTTTAACTTTGTAGTTGACACCTAAGCCTAAATTGGGCTCTAGCGGCGTCTATGAACATCATCCATTAGATGGAGGAGCTGTTTTAGGGTTCGGGTTTTGTTTTGCAAAATAAAAGAAAAGTGAGGTCCTTATATATAAATTTTTTCCTATACTATTCATACCTCAAAACCACGAACTCCAAACAAGGCGTGCTCACTGGCTTTCCTAGCTAATTACCACAATTTCGAACATAATGGAACTAGTATTGGGACCTAATTCCATCATATACAGAAGTTAGCTTTTAAAATCAAATCATATTATATTTAAATTCCCGAAATTAATATCTTTCGAGCTCGAATGACCAAACAGTACGTCTGATCATTACGAAACTCGTCGGCATACAACAATTTATCATTCTAGATCCAATGACACTGGTTTCATCAAAATTGGAGACACTGCCCCCAGATGATAACTTCACACGTTAATTAAAACAAATTATTTGTTAAAACCAAATTAATCACTTTTAAATCTAAATTAAAAGTTTATTGTTACTTTTCTTATATAAACTGAATTTAATTAAGCTTTAGAAATCATTTTTATCTACTTTAAATCCAAGTTTCAATTATTTAGATAATTCTTACATTTAATTATTAACTTTTAAAAGTCTGGGTCGTTACATAAACCCATTTACATAATTTAAATTAAAGTGATTTATATGGATATATGTGTGAAATTCGATATGATGAGGATTTTGAGTAAAAAGTTCACTAATACCAAGCGGTATGGGACATTTGGTAATACTTTTTCAATTACTCTCTTGACTCCACATATGGAATATATTATTGCATTATGTGTTATTTCTATATAATGAGGATATTAAATAAATAGATCGGTAATACTGGATGGTATGGGATGCTCGGTAATATTTTCCCAGTAATTCTTTTGACTCATGTTATAGAGTATTTGTTGATTTGATTGTAGTTTATTAGCTTTCAGTAAACGTTCAAGTAATACTGAGTGGTACGAGATACAAAAGTAACACTTGTTCAATTACTACTTATGATTAAATGTCACTTACAATTTGTGATGGATTAGGCATTTGGGGGAATTGTCTAAAGGTTATTTTGTTTGAGTTAGAATTCGAGAGTATCATCTCTACATGGACTAATATTGAGTTCTTTGTCATTTATGGTGTATTCCCAAAGGGCTTACTAGTAGGAGTTATTGTTCCATTAGACTAGTAGTCGAGAATATATGTATATTTTGCAATTAGTTTTGGACTCTCCTAGGATTTGTTAGTTAAGAGTTTACTCTTATTAGGATTCATCAAGTCGATAGCATTTTCTATGCTAAGAACCTCATCATTGCATCTATACCACTATAAAGCATGTGAATAAGGCCACTAGATTGGCTAGTATCCATCCTAGCGGCCTAGTTTCGGGGTCGCACTCTGGATCAGTGATGTTAATTTTTGGAGTTTGTAAGCTGAGAGTTATTACTCTCATAAGAGCAATTGCCATGATGTCACTTAAGGCCAGTAGTCCTTTACCAAGGGTGAGTAGGACAAGCGATCACTACATAGAGCAGGCTTACTGCATGTTTATGACATGCATATGATAACTAGGGATCGTGACTCTGGGAGTAAAAAAGGAATTATAGGAAATGGGTTACAACCATCAGCGTTTCTAGGAGCATTACTTCATTTTTGTCAGTCTCTCTTTTGGTATGTAAGGAGGGTTTATTTAATTACCTTAACGATTTGTAACATCGGTAGAGAAACAATTATTATTATCATTAAGTATACATGACATTAGAGACGTGATATGTGCTTGTTTGTCGCTTAGATAGCCTAACTCGAAATCTAACCGAGAGATCATCTTTTATTTGACATTAGAAACTTGTTTTTTGCCTATCCGTCATGTTCTCATAAAAGCCTTTGGCCGAGACATATTTTAGTATGTTTTTTTTGTATCTATCTCCTAGGACCATTCAGTCGAGAGTTTCGTCTCTCTAAGGACCATGGATCAAGATAAACATGTAAGTCCTTAGAGTATTTTTTTTAACTTTAATTATTTTTTTAGGTCCTACATTTCATGATATACTTCCTACGGCTTAATAGTCGAAAGTCTTTTTACTTCCATTAGAATCGTAAGTCAAGATAATAAGATTTGCTACTGATTCGTTTGATTAATTATTTAGGTTCAACATTTCTTGATATATCTCCCAGGGCTTACCAGTTGAAAGTCTCCACTTCTATTAGGACTGTAAGTCAAGATAAAAATCTTTATTGTCGATTCTTGTGTTTTATATTAATTGTGGTTCATACTCATATTTGTGACTTTTGTGGACTTGTATTATGCTCGTCTATAGTGTTTTAATGCTTATATGTGTTGTTGATATCACCCAATTCATGCATGTATGATTCTATGTTTGCTTATATATGTATGTATGTATGTATTACATATACATACATATATATATATATTATATACATATTGATTTCATGGGTGATTACTATTATGATGTGCACGGTTTATTGTATTTGCTTATATACATATATATATATATATTATATATATATATTATATACATATATATATACATATATATACATATATATATATATTATATACATATATATATATATTTCATGATGATTATTGTTATGATGTGCATGGTTTATTGTTATCGATGCTATTTTGGATATTATGCTATGTCTCATATAGGTTATACCCTTTTTGTTACCATGCTTTATTGTTATTTACCTACCATTGAATTTAGATATGGTCTAACCCGTTTATTATTTATATATTACAGGGGTCAGTTCGAGGCCTTTTAGGTATAGGGACACTTTGACCTATGGATGGTGGGTATATTTTGTTAAACAGCTTAGTTTATATACTTTTACAAACTATGTATACATTTATTTTGTTGTGTCTTCATGTATATATTGGTGTATGATACATATAATGTATCTTTTGAGCACGTCTTTTTATCTATTTATGTATATTTTTGGTTGTGAGTCAGATGCTCCCTTTGTAGACTAAATTTGTTATGTTATGTGATATATTATATTTTCTGCTGTGATTTGTGACTCTATGACCTTATATTATATTATGTATTGTTCTGTCTTAGTAAACCCACGTGTTTATTATTTTGTGCCGATACCGAGTATGTGTATTTGGGTATTTCAATGAGGTAAGAATACGTATGGGTGTTAGCCCAAGGGAATCTTCATGTGTGGCCGCTTCTAACTTTCCTCATTCTCCATATTAGCCGACAGTACTATTCTATAATACTCATTGGTGGTATGGGTATAGAGGTGGGACGTTATAGCGTGGTATAAGCATAGGTTCAGAACAATAGAGAGTATATAAATGTGGTTTTTGGCCTAGTAAGACTTTGGGTTCCTGTTCCCTTAGGTGCGTGGTACTTACCATATATAAGAGATAACAAGAGTATACAATGATTACTGGGGTAATCATACAGGAACGTATTTATATTTTTCCTACTATATAGTATCTATATCTCCACCTCTTTTTGTGTATTAATTTTTAATGAATAGAAGAATAGTGAGATGGAAGTTTAGTTAATAAAGGTAGTATAGCAGTGGAGTGGCTTGGTTATGGAAGCTTTATAAGACCCTAATCTGAATCTTGCGCTATGGATAAGTCACCACACTAAATTGTGATAAAGTGAGCTTGGGATCTTGTAGAAATGAGAGTTGCATAGCGAAACTGATAGAGTGCTTCTCGCCAAGTGCATTTGTTTATATGATATGTTATGCGTTTTTGTTTAAATCCCTTATTTTAAGCTTAATCTGTGTTGGGTTTGAGTAGGAGTTATCACCTATTGAATTAAACCCACTTAAATCTTGATTAGCTAAATAGTAGTAGCCGGTGGTTTTCTTCTATTTTGAAGGAACCGCGAGGAGATTTGGAATATTGTTATATATATAAGATTAACATATATTAAGATTTGTAACTTAATTATATAAATGTTTGCATGTATGATTAGATCGAATTGCGAAGAGTTGAATGATTGTGAATGGATATAAAGACTACTATATGTAATTATATATAAAAATTTCAAGTAAGAGTTTTATGAAAAAAATTATTATTAGAAATTTTATATACATCTATTTAAAGGATTAATAAGAATTTTACTAATTAATTGTGTTAGTTTGTCTGTAGAGTGCTTTAAGAATTTTGGTCGACACGTGTGGCCAGCATTATCGATATGGATTCTAAGCTCTCCTACAAGGCAGTATGACACATAATTTTGGAAAATGATTTAACAAATATTTAACATAAAAATTGTCTAGTGTTTGGAAAAATATATATGATTTTGGAAGAAAATTTCTCATTTTATTACTATAACTTATTATTTTTAATTATTATACTTTGTATGCCAACGTTTGCAGCTATTATGAATTACTATGAAGTTGAGTTCATTGGAGATGTAGTGTTGACATTTGAGTATAATCAACATTGCAACCAAATAGACAAAATGAATCACTTAGAGTCATGGAATAGCAATGTTGAATATATAAATAAATAAATATATATATGTAGTCTTTTGAATGAGTATCTTTATTACTTGATTTATGTAGTGTTGAGATTATTTACTCATGGAAATCCTTTTGTTGATGAAAATGAATATGACAAAAGTAATTACATGTTGAAATTTGATGTTCCTAATAAGTAATAGATTTGATTATGAGAAAGCTTATGTTGTAGGAAAATTGATAATATTTCATATGATTAGTAAAAGATGCCTGTGAGAGAGGCATAAACCCAATTATTGAGTATTCTAGAATGTAATTTTTGAGTCATGATTTATTTTTGTTTTGAGTGTGTAATGTCGATGGATGTAGTGGATAGAAGAAATAAGCCCATTATATATTTTCCCTAAGTAGAAATTACGGGGATGCAATTTTCTTGAGGGGGAGTTTGTAACAACCTTGGTTGACATGCTGCTAAATAACTATTTTTCAAATATAAATGTAAATAACGATGAATTTTTGGAAGGAAATGTTAGAAAAACGAGAATTTTTTATTTTGGAATTTATAATGAATATTTCCATAAGTAAGCATTTTTATGAAATAGAAAGGGGGTAAATATTTTCATAAGTGGATAATATTGTTTCTAGAAGGAGTAAAAGAAAGGAATTTTATAAATTTATGTCAAAATGAAAATAAAGGTGTTAATCATGAATTTAGAATTTTATTGATTTAATTCTTATAAGTGGGTAAACTAATTATTTTCAAATGGAATTCCATAAGATTTGCGTTCTGTAAAATAGTAATTTTGTATAAATAAAATAATATTGGATGGAAAATGATGATAGAATTTATAAAGTGGAAATTTATATGTTATGCCATCCAATAATATGATTTCTGGGAAATTAATGGATATAGTTTAGGCAAGGCTCTGATAATTTAAAATATAAAGAATGTTATTTTACTTTTAAATAAGAAACTCCATTCTTAAATAAAGATAATAAAAAAATGTGTGATAAAAGTAATATTTTTGTTTGAAATAATTGTCTATGAGAAAATAAAATTTAATTTCCTATGTTGAATTGTATAATTTTATGCATAGTTTTAACCTTGTTTTAAAATAAAAGAAAAGGAGAAGAAAGTTTATTTAATTAATGGGATCAATTTAATACCATCCAGGCCTAAATAACAAAAGAGAAAGATAGTTTTCCCTTTAGTACTTTACAATACGCTCAATTTCTGTCTGCTAAAACAAAACATCAATTCTTCTTTTCCGCTTCTTTTTTTAAAACCTTAAGACAAAATTCAATAAATAAAATCAAATAAATTCCAAATGATTCATATAAAATTTAGGAATGTTTCTCAGTCAATTCTACATCCCTAGGAGCTGTCAATTTTAGATTTAGAGCGGTTTTCAACATCTTTATTTTCTGGAAAGCAAATGAGTTTGGGCTGAACCACTAAATTTGAGAGTATCAGTGCATTTTAAAGCTTAGAGGAGTTAATTGCTAGCGATTGAACTAAGGTGAGTTTATATACTCACATCTATATTTGAAATTATGGTGCATGTTCTAATTTTGGGTGTGTGAATTTGCTTGAATTAGTTGTTATTGATTATCTAATGTTTGATGTTGAAAATGTGAACAAATGCAAAGGGAACTATATCCATTTGCATTTTGATCTTTATGTATGGATTGTATTGTGTATGCATGTTACTTAATGACCGGAAATTATTGAAGCCCGACCTAGATCACCAGAAAGTCGACTGGTGCAATAACCTAAAGCTTGATTGCTCTAGGAATCGTGATCACCGGTCGGTTGGTGATTGGTCCACCAGTCCACTAGTGGGCACATTTTTGGAACAATCAGGCTCCAGACATTTTTGTGTTAGTTGTTTTCTTCTTTTAATTGTTATAAATCATTTCTAATTGATTTAAATCTTGGAAATTTTGATTTAATAATTATTATTTAGAAAATTTATTTATTAAATTTTTAGGTATTTTTAATCTATTTTTCATAAAACATACTTACATTTTATTTTTTTTAAATTCAGTTTCAGTCAAAATTAAATTAAATTAGAATTATCATGAATAGTTAATTTTAACCTGAAATTGTTTTAGATACTAGTTGAGAAGAATTATTATTTTATAAAAATAATTGGAAATGGAAATGTATTTATTGTAATTTATTTTAGAAATACAGGCTTCTGGAAAATACAACGACGGGAATTTTAAGATTTTTAGAAAGCAAGGAGTTCTTTTATAAGTATGAATTAAAAGTTTTGAAAGCGTTTGGAAAAGAAATTCCATTTGGAAATAAAGAATTATCCAAATAGTATTTAAAAAGAATTTTCTATTTTATAAAAGTGTTTGGAAATGGTAGTTGTTAACCCACTTTTTGCCAAGGTAGTAAACATGCGGATTTAACCCAACAGATTCACGATTATCAAGGCCAGTAGCCAAGAGCGATGATTGTGAGGTCCAGAAATCAAGTGTAGACAATGATACGAAGCGACGATCACACCGAGACCAAAAGATAGAATCTCTAGAATATTCTAAGTACAGATTAGTACCTCCCTAGGTAGGGGATCGGTGCCTATCCCTTCCTCTAGGGGATCGGTACATGTCCTCAATTTTTGTTCAAAATTGGGTGAGACCGCTATAAAGTGACAAGGAAGGCCCAACGAGGCTACATTTCAAATCTTAGGTCATTTGGAGTTTGTATGCGTAATTTTTGAGCAGATTACTTCGCCTAAGAAAGAGATCGGTATAAAAAGGGATCGGTATAAAAGGGATCGGCATATTTCAGCTATGCATGTACAAATCAATGGAAAACAATCAATATCTTAAAGTCCATAAGCCCAACGCATATAAAATTTTATGAGAAAGGTGTGGGAACCCTAGGGAGTCTACCCTAGGGATCACACATCAAATAGAGCAAGTTGGAGGGATCGACCCTCTTCCCTCCATAGGGATCAGCTATAATCAGCCTTCACAATATATTGCAATAAAGATTGATCAATAACCCGAGTTCTACTAGTCCAATTGGCATGAAACTTGGAGGCTAAGATAATACAACATGAAGAAGCTCCTCTAACGACCGCATGGCATTTGGAGGAGTTTGGAGGGATCGGCCTCTATCCCTCAATAAGGATCGGCCCAACCGAACTTTATAGCAAAAATTCATCAATATCTCAACATCTACACATCTAATTGACGTGAAACTTGAAGAACAAGCTTAATACAACATATGGAACACCCCTTGGGGATCTCATTCCAATAGGAGGAATTTGGAGGGATCGGAATAACTTCCTTTGGAGGGATCGGTAGAAATTAGAATTCAAGCAACACTACTTCACAGAAAATGCGTTATCTCACAAACCATACGACGAAATTGCACGAAATTTAGGAAGCAGGTAGCTAACATCATGAGGCACCCCTCATAGGGATTGTAGTCCATTTGGACACACTAATAGGGATCGGTACTGATCCCTATTGTGGGCTCTGATGGGTTTGGAAATTTTTGGGTCGCTTGGTCTTGGTCTCCCGAAACTTCTGCCAAAATTTCAGCCCGATTCATGCACATCTTCCTTTATAAATACAGCAGACATGGCATCAGAAAAAGGATCTTTTTTGCTTCTCTTTATCTTAAACTTAGGCTATACTCTGCCAATTTTAATCTTCGATTTCAAATTGTAAT
This sequence comes from Allium fistulosum, assembly GCA_030737815.1. Lineage (NCBI taxonomy): Eukaryota > Viridiplantae > Streptophyta > Magnoliopsida > Asparagales > Amaryllidaceae > Allium > Allium fistulosum. The sequence goes on from CM060902.1 coordinate 465,531,042, forward strand.
TGTAAACAAACTATAGTACAATAAAAAGAATTATTCTAGAGTGGATGTAGGCCAGAGTTAACCGAACCACTATAAATCTTGTCTCTTTTTACTTGCTTTCATTTTTAATTTGTAGGTTTTTCATATTATATTCTCTACGTTAGATACTATCTAAGATCTGTGAGTGGTTATTGGTCCTTTCATACAACTGAGTGTTGGTGGCCAATTTTGACGCCAACGTTTTGGACATTTCACTGAGAAAGCTAGCCTCTGTGGATTTGGATTTCAGATTCAGAGTTTGGAAAAGATCTAGAGCTTGGATTTAAAGCAATGGTGAAGAAATATACAAGAAGACAAGTAGCGGATAGGAGCCATCGTGACGGTGGTCATGAGGCTTCCTCAGGAGCTGGAGCTAATCAAACTTCCGTCTACATCACTAGGGAGGAGATAGAAACAATGTGAATGCTATGCAGGAGTAGATGTTGAAAAGACAAGAGGAGATGATGTAGAATTTACTCCCATAAATTGGACAAGTTGGAGTATAGAATCAAGGAAATAGAGCAGTAGGAGCTAATGACAACTTAGATCAAGGAGTTAAAGCAGCGGGAATCGTTGGAAATTAGAACCGGGAACATAAAAATGGAGCTAATGGACAAAGGAATGGAACATAGCAGCCGAGGGCTGTCCCCGACCATCTTAGAGCGATCGGCGCCGATCCCTCTAGAGGGATCGGCACTGATCCCCAAAGGTTAGGGGCATGCCCCAGGGTCTGGTTGATCGCGATGCTGGAGGACCTGCGATCAATCCCATAGAGCTTGGTGCGAATTGGAATTTGAATGCTCGACCGGAGGAATGCGTTCTAGAATTCCCTCGTAGACTCGGGTGGCAGCTTGGACATGATGATAGAAGACTACCATTGGAAGACAATGACAGGTTTGCAAAGGTGATCATGCGAGCTATGCATGGAGGATTAGTGAACAGGGATTTGGAGGATGTAAATAGAAGTCCATTCACTCCTAATATCAAGAATGCTAGGAATCCGCCAGAATTCAAACTACCAATACTGGTGCTTATGATGGAAAGTCAGATCCAACTATGCATATGATGAGGTACATACGGCATATGGAAGTACTAGGGGCATCGGAAGAAGTCCTGGCATGATGCTTCCCCATGTACTTAACGGATGTAGCTGCGCTATGGTTCAGACAGTTAGAGGGCGGTTCTATTAGCATATGGATGGAATTGGTCAAAAGATTTATGAAGCAGTTTCAGGTTCACATTATGAGACCCAAGAACGTGATGACACTGACAACAGTAAAGTAGTGGGCAGGAGAATCACTCAAGAATTTCTTAACCAGGTTCAATGCGGCAGTTGTTTCGATGGATCGACAAAATCCATCGATGGTTTTGATGGCAGCAGTGTTAGGAGTTGCAGATAATTCAGATTTTAAGGTATCACTGATAAGGGATCCACCAATGGATCTCAAGGAATTCTACCATGAAGCAGAAAGGTTTCTACGACAAGAAGATGCGAAAGCTGATAAAGAAGCAATGGAAGGTAATACGGTACGAGGTGGAGAACCACTCGATGAAAGCTCGGGAAAGGACAAGGGTAAATGGAACATGGACAATAGCTTTAATGGATCGAAGCGACAGAGGGGAGAATCCAGGTTCTCTTCTTACTTGGAATTGAATGAAACCCTAGAATTGATATATTTGGATACCCGAGGACACCTTCCTTATCGAAAGTCGGCAAGGAGGGAAACTTTCGAATGCGAATGGACATCAGGAAAGTGATGCCTATTCCATGAGCTGGATGGGCACAATACAAATGACTGCAGGCATTTGAAGGATATCATTGATGAACATGTAAGGTATGGTCAGTTACAACAATATGTAAGGACTCTGGCTACGACGGTGGAACAAGAGCAGCCACCATCCACCTCGAATGAAAATGGCATCGGATCAAGGTATTATCATCAACTTGTCATCAATTGATCGGGATGGCATGAAATAAGTAACAAACTCTGCAGTAGAACGGCTAAGTCACTTACACATGTACGAGATTGAGGAAGGTCCTTAGGCATGCTCTGGGATGATGATAAACCATCGTGCTCGTGTTTGTGAAATTTGTTTTTTCCTTCTTGTTTGCTTCGAACCCTTGTTTTTCTAGTTTTTATTTGAACTCTGGTTTATTGGTTGTATAGACTCTTATTTTATATTTTGGCAAATGGACTTAGGAATGCTTAAATCTAGATCAATGTAGTAGATAACATAGGTCGCGATTGTGGTCTTGTTCGGAGAGACGGGATAACAATCGCAAGGTACAGGTCTTTTCATCGGGCGAGCACGATGAAACATACTTGTGCATCATGGATTAAGTCCTCAACTGGGTATTGAGGCCAAAGAATAAAACCCAATAAGATCGTCAGGTATGGACTATGCCTGACAAGGGGTAGATCGCTTAACTCAAACGCGATGGATCAACCTAATTAGGTCGTCGAGTTTGTATAGTGCTGGGCAAGGATCTAGAGAGATCAAGGTCGTTAGGTATGGACTATGCCTATCAAGGGGTAGGTTACTTTGCTCGAACGCGATGGATCGACCTACTCAGGGCATCGAGTATAGATTATTCTCGGTAAGGATCCAAAGAGATCAAGGTCGTCGGGTATGGACTATTCCTGGCAAAGGGTAGGTCGCTTCGCTCGAATGTGATGGATCAGCCTACTCAGGTCGTTGAGTACAGATTGTGCTCGGCAAGGATCCGGTGATATCGAGGATTTGGATTAGGATAACAATCTAGAGAGGTCATGGATTTGGATGTCAGTTTCTAACAGCAATGGCTTTGGATTGATGCAGATTCAGATAAAACAATTCGGAGAGACCGCGGATTTGGATTGGATTTTGGATTTGAAAATACGACTATCAATGGGTTATGGATTTAAGATTTTAGATTTATGGCAATTCAAAACACACATTCCTATCGCAAGGCATGTTTGGGGGACAAAGTGTTAACCCACCTTTTGCCAAGGAAGTAGACAGGCGGATTTAACCTAACAGACTTCACGATTATCAAGGCCAGTAACCAAGAGTGATGATTGTGAGGTCCAGAAATCAACTGTAGGAAATGACATAAAGCGACGATCAACCGAGACCAAAGTATAAAATCTCCAGAATATTCTAGGTGTGGATTAGTACCTCCCCCAAGCAGGGGATCGGTGCCTATCCCTTCCCCTAGGGGATTGGTACACGTCCTCAATTTTTGTCCTAAACTGGATGAGACCGGTATAAAGTGACAAGGAAGGCCCCACGAGGCTACATTTCAAATATCAAGTCGTTTGGATTTTGTATGCCCAAGTTATGGGAAAATTACTTCACCTAAGAAAGGAATCAGTATAAAAGGGATCGTATAAAAGGGATCGGTATAAAAGGGATCGACATTTTTAGCCAAGCAAGTGCAACTCAATGGAAAACAATCAATATGTCAAAGTCCATAAGTCCAATGCATATGAAATTTTGTGAGCAAGATGAAGAGACTCTAGAGAGTCTACCTTAGGGATCGCACATCAAACAGAGCAAGTTGGAGGGATCGACCATCTTCCCTCCATAGGGATCAGCTATAATCAGCCTTCACAACATATTGCAACAAAGATTGATCAATAAATCAAGTTCTACTAATCCAATTGGCATGACTTACTTTGGAGGGATCGGTAGAAAATCAGAATTCAAGCAACACTACTTCATGGAAAATGCGATTTCTCACAAACCGTATGTCGGAATTACATGAAATTTGGGAAGTAGGTAGTAACACCATGCGGCACCCTTCATAGGGATCACATCCCATTTGAACACATTTATAGGGATCAGTACCGATCTCTATTATGGGTCCCAATGGGCCTGGAAATTTTTGGGTGGCCTCGTCTTGGTCTCCACAACCTTCTACCAAAATTTCAGCCCGATCCGTGCACGTCTTCCCTTATAAATATAGCAGACATGGCATCATAAAAAAGATCTTCTTTTTGATTTTCTTAATCCTTAAAATTAGCCTACTCTCTGCCAATTTTAATCTTGGATTTCAGATTGTAATTGTAAACAAACTACAGTATAAGGAAAAAGATTATTCTAGAGCGGACGTGGGTCGAAGATAGCCGAAACACTATAAATCTTGTCACATTTTACTTGCTTTCATTTTTAATTTGTTTGTTCTTCATATTAAATTATCTACATTAGATACTATCTGAGATCTATGACTGGATATTGATGCTTTCATACAACTGGGTGTTGGTGGGCAATTTTGACACCGATAGTAGTGTACTAGAGTAAAGTGAATTCTTTATAATATAAATAAAGGGTTATTTAAAAGGTATTTCCGAAAAGGAATTTCAGTTGTAAAGTATATATTTGATAGAAAGATTTCAAAACTATTTTCTAAAGGGGATTTGAACTATAAAAATCTATTTTAAAGATAAGCCAAATTTTGAAGTATTTGAATGTGTGTTATTTATTTATTATTAGAGATATAAACCATTTAAGAATTTCGAGTAAATGATTTAGTAATACCAAGTAGTATTCGACGTTCAATAATAATTTTTTGATTATTCTCTTTACTCCATATGCGGAATATATTGTTGCATTGTGTTTTATTTCTCTACAATAAAGATATTGAATAAACAGATTAATAATTCAAAGCGGTATGGGTCATTCGGTACTATTCTCTCAGTTATTCTTTTGACTCATATTATAGAATATTTTTTAATTTGAAGAGTGTAGTTTATAAGCTTTTAGCAAACGTTTAAGTAATACTGAGTGGTACAAGACGCTCAAGTAATACCTTTTCGATTACTACTTATGAGTAAATGTCGCTTACAATTTGTGATAGGTTAGGAATTATGGGGTAATCATCTAAAGGTAATTTTGTTTGAATTAGTAGACAAGAGTATTGTGTCTCCAAGGACTACATATTGAGTTATTTGTGCTTTATGGAGTATTCTCAAAGAGCTTACTGGTGGAGTTATCGTTCTCTTAGACTAGTTTTGATTATATATATATAATATATATCTTGTAGTTAGTTTTGGAGTCTCATAAGGATTGTGAGTCAAGAGTTTACTTTTATTAGGACTCATCAAGTCAGGAGCATTGTTTGCGTTAAGAACCTACATCATGGGTCCATGCCACTATTGACAGCACGTGAATATGGCCATTAGATTGACTACAATCCATCTCGGCGGCATGATTGTAGGGTCGCACTCTGTATCCGTGATGTCAAATTTTGAAGTTTATAGCTGAGAGTTATTACTCTCATAAAAGAAATTGCTCAGATGTCGCTTAAGTTCGGAAGTCGGTTACCAAGTGCGAGTAAGAGAAGCGACCACTAGATAGCATAGGTTTTGCGGCATGTTTATGACGTGCAGATGGATAACTAGGGGTCATGACATTGGGAATAGCTAAAGGGCTGTAAGAAATGGGTTACATCCATTAGTGTTTCTTATGGCATTACTTTGTGTTTATCAGTCTCCCTTCTGGTATGTATGGCGGGTTCATTTAATTACATTATCAACTTGTATCCTCACTAGAGAGATAATGATTATTTTATTATTATTATTATCATTTAGTGTACATAACATTAGAGACTTTCTACATGCTCTTCTATCACTTTAGATAGCCTAACCCGATAGTAGATGAGAGCTCGTCTTTTATTTGACATTAGGAACTTATTGTGTGCCTGTTCGTCTTGTTCTTATAAGATCCTATGGTTGAGACATATTTTAGTGGGTTCTATTGTATCTATCTTATAGGACCACTCAGTCATGAGTTTTGTCTCTCTAAGCATTATAGGTCGAGATATATAGTTATGTCCTTAGAATATTTTGTTGACTTTGATTATTTATTTGGGTTCTGTATTTCTTGATATAACTCCCAGGGCTTAACAATCGGAAGTCTTTACTTCCATTAGTACTATAAGTCAAGACAATAAGATTTGTTACTGATCCTTTTGATTATTTATTTGGGTTCTGCATTTCTTGATATAGCTCCCCGGGCTTATCAGTCAAGTATCTTCACTTCCATTAAAACTATAAGTCTGGATAGAAAACTGTGTTGTTAATTTTTGTGTACGATATAGATTATGGTTCATACGCTTATTTGTGACTTTTGTGAACCTATGGTATGCTCGTCCACAGTGTTAATGCTCATATGTGTTGTTGATATCACTCAATTCATGCATGTATGATTCTATATTTGCTTTATATATATATATATATATTTCATGGGTGATTTTTGTTATGATGTGAATGGTTTATTATTGTTGATTGGATACTGTGCTATGTCTTATATAGGCTATACCATTTTTTTTACCATGCTTTATTATCATGTAGTTACCATTGAATTTAGATACAGTCTGACCCGTTTATTTTTTATATAATACCGGGGCCAGTCCGAGATTTTTTTCAAGTATAAGGACACTTTGACCTTCGGATGATGGGCATATTTTGGGAGACAACATAGTTTCTATACTTTGACAAATCGTGTATACAATTATTTTTCTATATCTCCATGTATGCATTATGTATGATGCTTATGGTGTATCTTTTGATAGTGTCTTGTGTCTATTTATGTATATCTTTTGGTTCTGAGTTAGATACTCTTTCGTAGACTCAATTAGTTATGTTATACGATATATTATATTTTCTGTTGTGATTTACGACTTTATGATCTTACATTGTATTGTATATAGTTATGTCCTGGTAAACCCACATGTTTATTGCTTTATTATGATGCCAAGTACATATATTAGGTATTTTCAATGAGCTAAGAATATGTATCACTGTTAGTCCAACGTTATATTCACAAATGCTCACTCCTAACAAGCCTCATTCTCCGTATTACCAGACGGTGTTATCCTATAGTACTCATTGGTAGTATGGGTATGGAGGTGGGGCGATACATTGAGAAGGATGTTAAGGCAGTGGTTATGTCAATTAGGCACATGACACCGAGGGAGGGAAGGGAGTTGGAATTGCAAACCAAAGAGGTGATAAGGAATGGCTTTGTTCAAATAAGGACTTCAGAGTGGGGACACCGATTGTATTTTTTACTAAGGCCGGTGGTCCGTTGAGGCTTTGCGTCAATTATAGAGAATTACATAAGTTGATCTGAATGAACAAGCCATTACTATAACTTATTCAACCAATTTAGTGGCGCAAAGATTTTCTTGCAATAAGATCCTATAATGGGGTTCCATAAATTGAAGGTTGTGGAGGATAGAGTGACGAAGACAGTTTTTTAAAATGCCTGATGGGTCCTTTGAGTGGAAGATCATGCCTAATCAACACTTTGGCGTAATTTGTTGACTTAGTAAGTCATATTTTATAGGAGAAACTTAATAAGTTTGTGGTCATGTTCATCAATGACATCTTGGTATATTCTAGAGATAAAGAGCACAATACATCTTAGAGAGGCATTAGAAGTTTTAACGCAATACTGGTTGAAGGCTAAATTTTCTATGCACCACTTTTAGAGGCGAGAAGTACGAGTCTTGGTCATGTTGTGTTCGAGTAACGGATCTTGGTTGATCCAAGTAAATTAGTCGAGGTGTGAGATTAGAAGGTACCAAGGATGACCACAGAAATCCATAATTTCATTGGATTGACTGGGTATCATCAGAAGTTTAATAAAGACCTCTTGAAGGAGTCTATTCCTCTTACTCATTTGACCAAGAAGAATCAACCTATTTTTTGGATAACCGTTACGAGCATGCTTTTGCTAGGTTGAATGAATTGTTGATTAGTGTACTGGTCCTCATCATCCCGGAAGGAGCAAAACCATTCATTGTATATAAAGATGCATGTGGCATGGGTCTTAAGAGCAGTGTTAATGCAAGAGAGAAAAATTATGGTTTATGCAAGTCGACAGTTAAAACCACATAGGAAAAATTATCTGACTCATGATTTGGAGTTAGCACCGATTGTGTTCGCATTCTAAACTTGAAGGCACTTCTTGTCGGGAGAAAATTTTGATTTGTTCATGGATTTTAAATCATTGAAGTATCACTTTTTACAATGGGATCTCAACCTTCTTCAACAAAAGTGAGATCGGAGTTCCTTGCCTCATATGATTTTAGTATATTGTACACTCCTGGTAAAAGGAATATGGTGGAGGATGCACTTAGTAGATGGCATGCCGTATTGGGGTCTATCTTTATGGAATGACGATGGTAGATATTTATTATAGGATTTGATTTTCGACCCACATGCGAACTTGGGCTGGATATTTTGTGAGTATGGAGGTAATGACTACTCTAAAAGAGCTGGTTGGATAGTGACAAAACCGTGATGCTAAGTTGGCGGAAGTTTTTGTGCAACTCAGAAGCGGAGTTGTCTAGTGAAATAGCCGGGCTCGGTATTGACTGGAATGTTTGGCTCCGTAGAGATGGGAGGTTATGCATTCCCTATATCGATGGGCTTTGAAATGAAATGCTTCCTGAAAGACATAATTATATGATGACTATTCATTTTGATTGTAATAAAATATAGTAATGAAGCGTTGATTTTATTGGAAGAGTATAAAGCGCAACGTCTATGAATTTATTGCAAAATGAATGACTTGTCAAAGAGTCAAGGCAAAGGAAAAGAAACAAAGTAGGATTCTACTACCGCTGTATATTCCGGAATGGAAATGAAAGAAAATTTTCATAGATTTTATAGATGGATTTCCAAGAAGTAGAAGGGATAATGAGTACATTTGGGTCATTGTTGATCGATTTACTAAAGGTGCTCATATTGTACCAGTTAAATCTTCAAGAACTACTATGTTTCTAGCTACTTGGTATGTGATAGAAGAAGTGAGATCCCAAAATAAGTTGTGAGTGGTAGAGATCTATTATTCATTAGTGAGTTTTGGTGAAAATTGTAATTTTTTTAGGCACATAATTAAATTTGACTACTGTAGACCACCCGAAAACCGATTGGCAAATAGAGAAGGTAAATTGAATATTTATTAAGATCTTGCATGTTAGACTTTGGGAGATCTTGGGAAGATCACCTACCCTTAAAGGAATTCACATATAATAATAGTTTTCAATTGAGTATTAGCATGGGACCATTCAAATCCACATATGGAAGGTCGTGCAAGTCTTTGTCATTTTGGTGGGAGATGACAGATCGATGATCCATGAGAGTGATATGATCAGGGAGACTTCGGAGAAGATTGATTTAACCCGAAAGAGAATGAAGGCATCTTAAGATTGATAAAAGAGTTATGCCAATAAAAGACACGACGATTTGGAGTTTGTAGTAGGATATTTTGTCCTTGTGAAGGTTTCTCCATTGAGAAACGTTGTTCGATCGGTACTTTGGATAAACTGGCACCGAGATTTCTTGGACATTTCCCTATTATAGAAAGATCGGTATACTTGCATATAAAGTCACACTTCATGAAAAGATGGCCGAAGTGCATAATACCTTTCATGAAAAGTGCATGCATGATTCTAGTATCATCATTGAGCCACTGTTAACTTGAAGATGTAAGTGTTAACCAGAGGCAACTGGACTAGGAATGCTTATCCGTATGGTTGCATATATTACGAAGCAACTTAGGAGTAATGTGGTCAAACTTATTTGGGTTCGATGGAGTGACAACATTGGGGATAACACTTGGGAATTAAAATACGATGTTCGAACTTCCCACCCAAAGCTATGTATTAGTATGATTCACTCTACTTTATATCACTTGTTCACTTCTAGCACACACACGAATGGATAGAACTTTTGATTGTTCTTGCTTGTTTTTGTATGCTTATTATTATTGTGTTAAGCATTACATCATTCCACTTTTAAGAATTTCGAGGACGAAATCCCTTTAAGGGGAAAATCTAGCGATTCAGATTTTTATGGTAGTGTTATGAATGTGTTTAGATTGCTTTAATGGATTAAAAAGGGTTTAATTAAGTTAAGTGTAGTTTTAGGCGTAAAAGTCAAAATTTTGAAGATGATGAAATTAGGTCCCAAAATAAGTTTCATTGTGTTCTAAATGTCATTTACTTTTGAGAAAACATATACAATTCAGAGAAATCGAGTTGATAGAGAGGAAGCTATAAATAAGTTAGGAAAAAACCATTAAGAGACAAATTCTTAAAATTAAGGCCTCGCTTTCTCATTTCCAACTTTTCCCCTTCCTCAAGCCGGTACTCACCTTCCACTCTCCATAGATCCTTCATCCTTTTACCAAAAATTGACCAAAAATATGTTAAATTCAAATTAGATCTTCCTATACAATACCAAAAAGCTAGATTTTCCTAGAGTTGAAGAATTCATCTCAAAAATTTTAATATGGAGATTTGGAGAAGTGGGTTCCAAGTAAGATTGGGGATTTCTTCTAGCTTGGGTCAGTGGGCATGATTCTCTACCATATATGGTATTCTTTATACTTGTACACTTGTTTAATTGCTTTGTTAGGTTAGGGCTTAGTCATGAGTGCTTTTCTCTTTGGTAAATGATGGGTATTTTGTTGTTTGATGAAGTATGTTTGTTAGATTGAAGGGAATGTTGAATTGAAATTTTAAACTAAGTCATAAATTGAATGAACGAATTAAATTGAATGAAATCGATGGATCATAACTTTATGTGTTAGCACTGATTGGGAATGGTTATTGTGTTAGTTTATGGTTGGCTTAGTACTCCATATTCATATGGCTTCTAAAGTGTTGGAGTTCCAAGACGATTCGTCGAATTGACTGGGTGGCATTCGTCCCATCACAGATCGTCGTTGACACGAGCTTGAACTTAGGTGTAGTGGATGGTTGCTAGGTTTCCATGCCATAAAGCACGACACTGAGGTGAGTAGTGTCGAGGTGATGGTCATGCATAGTAAAGAGGTTGAAGAATGCCCTTAGGGGATTTCACCCTATCAAGGTTCAAGCTGACCTCCTATAGAGGTCAATCGACTGATGAAATGTCATCGATTGACTGAACAAAGGGGATGTGTAGGGATTTTAACCCAAATGGAAACTTATTAAAAACGGCCTAGAAAAGTTGATTGGTTGACCCTAACTGTTCGAATGACGATGGTGGGAGTAGATTGGTTATAGATGACCAGTCGATTGTTTAGCCATAGCTAAAAAACTGGCTACATCGAGACATCTGATTAATCATTTTTGATCAGTCGACCATTTGCTTATGTTGGGAGTTTTGTCATTTTCTTCGTTTTGATGTTCAAGCGAGACTTCAATGACTTGGATGAGGCTCATGTGATCCGCTGTGACTATGGAGTGATGTTTTGGAGTTCTTCGACAAAGGATCACATGTGGTGGCCAGAAAGTGATCAAAGGTACGATCGAAAAGTCAATCATTGATCGGGATTTTAAGATGATCTATGCAGAAGGCGACTAAGTGGTTGTGCTCAGCATGACTTCTACGTGGTTTTAGCATTAGATATGGCTTCAGTATCCTATCATTAGGACTTTGAAGATAGGCAGAATGGGGTTGAGTACGATATGGCACCACTAAAACTCAAGGCCTACAAGTATAGCTTAGGCAATGTTATTTTCCATCGAGACTATTAGGGATCAGCCATAGCTTTCATCGAGTGATAGTCAGAGATAGATAGGGACGCTTATCTCTATCGCTAATCACCATGGGCTGGCGATAACCCTTTTGTTTTCTACAATGTATAGTATTTCGATGGAAGCGCATCGACTTATTAGTATCAGTTTTAGATACGCAGGCGGGTACCATATGGCATTACCATAGAGTTAGAACTAGGGTATGATACGATGCTACCTAGGATTTTGGTTATAGGTACAATATGGCATTACCTTGGAGTTTTGGCTCATTGTTATACCCATGTGGGTTTGCATATGCTTTTGTATGGTAGCTTTGATGGTCGTATTAGAACTATTATTCATTATGCTAACTTATTAGATGTTAGAGAATGATTGGACTAGGAACGTTGTGACGTTACTCTAGAGATCTTGTTTATTTTTAATATGTACATTTGGTTTACGTGTGTTGAATTTTTTAGAGTACCACTTAGTATATTATTCATGTCATAATAGTGTATCAAATATCATGTTTAATAGTGATATTTCCTTTTCACTGACTTCATGTTTGACCCTCTTAAAGACTAACTTTTATCTACTCGTTGAGTAGGCATGGACTAACGGCATCAGAAGATATTTGCTAGCTAGAGAAGGTTATAGATACATGGCTATATATTATTATGATTATCTATCCAGTATTTTTTATATGGACATGTTAGACTCTATCTTGTATATAAGATATTATTTTGGAATGTTGTATCATTTCAATTCCATATGTTTAGAATGTTATGTATTATGACGATGGATCATATTGTCTTTATATTGTTACGACATGATATTTACAGTCTTGTTAACGTTATATTGTGTTATAATTTATCCTTTCACTACAAGTTATGTATCAACCTATGATAGATGCTTGTAATAACCCACCTCAAAACAGGCCTAATTTTTGATCCAATAAAAGCCCATCGAACCTTAGGCCCATTCTAAAGCTGGATGTTGGTTGGTAAAATTTATACAATGAACAATATACAGAGCTATGTATCTATGCTATCAGAAATTCATGGAGGAAAGAATAAAATATAATATCAGAAATAAGTACCCATGTCATAAAGAATCCAAATCTCAGAAATACAACATATCATCCCAAATATCCCAAATACAATATCTCAAAAACACAATAACATGTCTGAAACTGGGTACATCAAAATACATCAAAAACATAAATATATTAATAACTGCCACAAGACCCCGCCTTCGCCTTCATCTTCTAAATCAACATCGTCTCTCGTAACTTGTGTGTTGTAATGAGGAGGGGTCAAAACAACAATGTCTGGTGAATGAAAATATCAAGTCTTACTATAATTGTATTTAGACAATTTTATCTAAATAAGTAATATATGTCTTACACATCCAATACTATATCCTATATAAGATTCCTCCAACCGTAAGCCCAAAGGCTCTTCCAGTCCAACTCAACAATTTACGCTCTTCTAGGCTAACTTCATAATGTACCTTTAATTATAGGCCAAAGGCCTCTGCCAATCCAATGCAACTACCGTCAATCATGTCGTAACAATGTGAGAGAAACTACATGAGCCACTTAATACCTCTTTAATGGGAATTAGGCACAATTTGACCATTTAATACCTATAGCCTAAGAAGATCCCTGTCATCTAATACATAACACAAGGTGGGCCCCTCTTTGGTACTCCCTGACTGACTTCACACGAAATCTCATCAGCCCACTTAATACTTCTTTATGGGAAGGGACGGACCTTACAACAGCCACTTAATACCTCAACACTGAAGCGGAACCCTCCCGAGATTCCCTACTACCGCACCTAAACGATAATTTCGACCATCTAATACTCCTTAAGTAAGAAAGAGGCGAACCCTACAATAGCCACTTAATACCCCTGACCTAGAGGCAGGTCCTACGCATTATCACCCGTAACACAAATTGTGACATCTCATATTAATTCAACTATTCATAGGCACTGCTAGCCAGATTGATTGGATAGATCGACCCTATGGATTTGGGACCAACCTCATGTCCACCGTGGGTATTTATTATGGGCGATGTCTTACATCAGTCCCAAAGTCACACTGGTAGTAGCTAGATCAGCTAGACGGTCGTTTGTGTGCTTTTAACTGACCTCTCCTTATAACTTAGTCATAATTCCACTCTCCTAGCATACTACCACACACACACTCTTCACCACATTTCGCATTAAGGCCATATAAGGAAAACTACTTATTCCAGCTTCAATTATGGATTAATTTCCATAATTATCCTTAGCTTTCTTCCTATGGATTTTAATGCTATTTACTAACCTATTTATTCTATGCAATCAATACGTTATTAATTATATGTTAATAATATGTTTATATACTAATATATTTATACGTACATAATATAGGCTAACTAGATATTCCCTGAGTATGCGAAATTTCCACTTCATATACTAATCGTTAAAATGTCAAAACTTCCAGATTTATACAAGTCTAACTCCATACAATAACTCACAAATTAGCTAATATCCTTAGCCAACCAATAGACTTGCATTAATAAAACAGAATCAAATATCAAACTTAATATATATTAATATAGTAGAATCAGCATCTCCATTTTAAGGAATAAAACTTACAATTTAAACCCTTTATATTCTATTCAACTTTTAATACATGAACTTGAAGTGAAAATGGGATTCATATTTGAATTATGGAAATAGGCATTGCAAACTACGAATAAGAGAATTTGTACCTTACACACCATTTTCTAACTTATTTTCTTTTTAGGACCCTTTTATACATCAATAAAGAAAAGTTGGAAGTGGAACAAAATATAAAATATTCAAATTGGAATAACAAAACAAATTCAGCTATTTTAATATATAAAATAATTGAGATTCCAATAAACATAAGAATTGCCATTTCATTTTGGGGGAATTTTGGAGGATTTTGTGAGAGGCGTAAAACAGATCCAAACTTTTACTATACAAATTCTAAAATGTGAAAAACTAAGATTTCTACTCATAGAGAATTTACCTGCCTCCCTTGGGATTTGATTCATGTCCGGTCCTAATTTCTCCATCAAACTTCTTCTTTCTTTTGAAATTTACAACAATTGGATTGTATATAAATTCAAAATTCAAAGATTATGGAAGAATAAAAATATAAAAATGAATATATATAAACCTATTACCTTGTTCCCTTGAATTTGAATTCTTGAATTTAATCGAGAGGAAGGAGATCGATAGAGTTTCGCTATTGTTTCCAAATAATTTATGAATAAAAGTGAGGGGACTAGCCTCTTATTTATAGAGGCTAGAAGGTACCGGAACCATTGAATTTAAGTCGGTTTAAAATAATAAGATCTGGGTTGTTCACGCCTAACATAAACCAGCTACCTTCACAACACCGGTCGACCGCTCACCATCAAGCAGTCGACCGCTAGCGGTGCACCGGCCATGGTGTAGGGGTCGACCAGTCCCTATTTGGGAACGTGAATTTATTTTGTTGCCATTTCTTTTTATTTAATTCCTTTTTAAAACTAATGTTAATGTTTTCTTAAACATTAAGTGCCCCTTAACATTAAAAATATTTACTACCGTATTTAATTCATTTTATGTTAACGTTGTTTAAATTCAAATTTTGAATTCGTTTGAATTATTTTAAATTCAAAAACTTTAAATGTCAATGACTTTTCCAATAGAGCTACAATTACAAAACTTTATAGAAAGTTTACCGGAAATCGCCACGAACGCAATGATGCAATTTTCATGGCCAAATTACAACATTTACAAAAATTATATTTTTAGCCTTATTTTTTATTAATTAATTTCCTATGAAATTATAAGAGTGTTACATTCTCCCCTCTTAAAATGATTTTGCCCTCGAAATCCCCAAGGGATAGATAGTGTAATGTGCACTCCACCACCATGTTATACAACCACGTTATCTACATAACCATCTACTTAGCTAAAGTGCAATGTGATTATGTATGTAACATATTATAGGTGAGCTCATCCCTAATGAATGCGAGATCGTGACATATAGGCATGTATGCAAGCATCCTAAATATGCATAAAATTCTACATGATGTAAAAATAACGGTAAAAAGTGTGGAAACCAACTCCTGCCATCCAATCTAGCAACCACGATGCAACCAAAAATCTAAGTTTTAGAGAGAGCAAGTTTACCATAGAATAGATGAGGATGAGAAACCTTCATCTACTATTCAGTTTCTTATGTGCTTTCCACCGGATTATCTCCCCATTGCACCCGGACCAGCCTAATTTCCTCGTCATAGAGCTTTCTTCTGTGCTCCACTATGCATGAAGTGGCATGGGGTGCTATCGGCTCCATCTCTATATCTGCTAACTGATCGGGCTCTACTAGGGTGGTGGTGTTATGAATGCATTTCCTCAAGTGTGAAACATGAAAAACGTTATGGACTCCCACTAACTTATCTAGCAGCTTCACTCGATATGCAAGCTTCCCTATTCTTTCCAAGATCGGAAAAGCCCCAACAAACCTTGGCCCCCACTTCTCCTGCATACCAAACCTCATAACCATCCTAAGAGGGGAAACCTTAATGAATACCATGTCTCCTATAGCAAACTCTAATTCCTTTCATCATGTGTCAGCATAGGATTTCTGATGATCCTGTGCGACCTCATTCGTCGTCTAATCACCTCTATTTTTTCCAAGGTCTAGCGAATTAAATCTAATCCAAGTAGAATTTTTTCCGTGGTTTCCCACCAACAGTTAGGCGATTTGCATGGTCGGCCTCCTGTATATTGCTTCGAAGGATGTCATGCCAATCATCACTTGGTAATTATTATCATACGCAAATTCTATTACGGGTAAGTATTACTCCCAATGTCCTTTAAAATCCATGATCCAAGCTCTCAACAAATCTTCCAAAACCCTATTCACTTCTTTGGTCTTACTATCGGTCTGTGGGTGGTAAGCAGTGCTAAGATCAATATCATTCCTAAAGCTGTCTGCAAATTCCTTCAAAATTAGCTAGTGAATAAGGGGTCCCTATCACTAACAATGTTAATTGAAACTCCGTGCAATCATAATACTACCTTGATATAAATTTGTTCTAGATATGCTGTGGTCCTATTACTCCTAACGGGAATAAAGTGGGAACTTTTAGTGAGTCTATAGACTATTACCATAATAGCTTCATTGTCTCTTTGACTCTTAAGCAATGCATTTATAAAGTCCATCGGTATATGCTCCCATTTTCAAGTTGTTACTTTTAGCAGTAACAATAGTCCTCCGAGCTTCCCTTGTTCCGCCTTTATCTTTTTGCACATTAAACACTTAGAGAAAAATTCCGCTACCCTCTTCTTCAACCCTGGCCAACAGAAAATTAGCTTCATATCATTATACATTTTTTTCCCACCGGGGTGAATTATCATCCTAGAATGGTGACTCTCGATCAGAACTTTCTCTAAAACATCCTCCACCATGGGAACACGAAGGCGTCCATCTCTTCTCAAACTCCTCTCTCGTGGATTTCATACCTACCGTTATAGAAGAAATGCTCCCCTCTACTTAACTTATCCAAAATGCCTACTATCGTTGCATCTTTCTTGTGCTCTTTCCAGATGCGGTACATCAATGCTGGCTTAACCTGCATTGCTGCCAAATATCCTAGAGTGGGTTTTGATGGAGGTTGGAAATTGAAATTCGAGAAGAACTCCAACTGCCTCCACTCATAAATAGCACCTAGAGTAGCATGCCTCCAGCTAAGGGCGTCGGCGGCAATATTCTCTTTTTCGAGGGTATATCGTATCTCAAAGTCATGTGATGCTATAAACACCATCCACCTTTGGTGCCCAAGATTTAAATCTATTTGGAAAAAATAGATATTTAAGAGATTTGTGGTCGGTGAACAACACAAACCTTTCTCCCAAAAGATAGTGCCTCCACCTCTTCAAAGAAAAAACGATAGCGGCTAAATCCAAGTCGTGAGTTGGGTACCTCTTCTCATGGTCCTTCAACTGCCTACTTGCATAGGCTATCACTCTACCTTCTTACATAAGAACAGCTTCTAATCATGTGCCACATGCGTCGGTGTAAACAGTGAAAGGCTTCGTCTTATTTGGAATGGTAAGTAATGGCACACTAGTTAATAGCTCTTTTAGCTTCTTGAATGCTTCTGTGCATTTTTCATCCCATGCAAAAACTGGATTCTTCTTTGTTAAGCGAGTTAATAGGACTGCTATCTTTGCAAAGTCCTCGATGAACTTCCTATAGTAACCCACCAACCCAAGAAAACTCCTAACTTTTGTGCCGTTCTTCGGGATCTTCTAGCCTTGAATAGCTTCCACCCTTGCAGGATCCGCAGACAATCTCTCCTTGAAAATAATATGACTGACAAATCTCATCTTTTTCTTATAAAAATGACACTTTGAGAATTTGGCTTTAAGTTGATGCTTTCTCAAGGTCTCTAGTACCTACCTTAAGTGATTCTCATGCTCACCTTCACTTCTAGAGAATACTAGAATCTCATCCACAAATACTATGATGAATTTATTTAGTTGCCCCCTAAAGACTCCACTCATCAAATCTACAAAGTATGCAGGGGCATTCGTCAACCGAAAAGGCATCACTTCCCATTCATACAGTCCGCCAGGGGTGCAAAAAGCAGGCTTTCGCTTGCTATCCTCGGCTATCCACAACTAAAATAATCTCGTGGCTAAGTCAAATTGGGAAAAGATTTTGGCTCCAACAAGCTGGACAAACAAGTCATCTATTCTAGGTAAGGGATACTATTTCTCTTAGTCAGCTTGTTGAGTTATCTATAGTTAACGCACAACCTTAAAGAGCCATCTTCCTTAGTGTCAAAGACAACCGGTGCTCCCCATTTAGAAGTACTTCGGAGAAAAAATCTCTTCTACAATAGCTCTGAAATCTTCTTGTCCAACTCTTTTCTTTCCTTGACGGCAATGTGCCTTAAGGGCAGAGCGATAAGTTTAGCTTCCTTCTCCAAATCAATTCTGAACTTTGTCTCCCTTCGGGGCGGGACACCCAAGACTTCTTCAAAAACCTCAAGAAATTCTTAAACCATGGGTACAGACAAAAGCTGATCTTGTGAAAGGTTCAACGAAAATAAATAGCTTAACTTGACTCAGTTTTAGGGTGTACAATGAACACATATAACTAGTCCCTTATAACTCCTTAACCATGCCATCGTCCTATCACAATCTAAGATCGCCCTATAGTAAGATAGCCAATCCATCCCTAGGATAAGTCCATACCCCTCAAAACCAAGAACATATGTGTTACATGTAAAATCAAAGTTATATATATATATATATCCACGGTTAGGTCTCTACAAATTAAAGAAAGGTGCATCGACCCACCAATAGGATTTGACATGTCAATTGGGTTGGTGACACCTTCGGTTTTTATTCTCAAGGAGTTAACTACATTTCTAGCTATGAATGAATGTGTTGCTCCCAAGTCAAATAAGGTACGAATAGTATTCCCGAAAATAATAGTTGTACATTTCATTGGAGCTTTTCCTTGATCTCTACGAGGAGGTCTACTCGAGATATGTACAGCCTCAATGGCATAAGCTTGCCTACTTTATCCCTTCTTAGCTAGCTTTGGACACCGATTCTTATAGTGTCCCTCCTCATGGCAGTGGTAGCATCTTCCTTTGAACTCCTCCCACATCAAGCTCACCTTGCAGTCCTTGACTACAAGTCCTTTCTTCTGACATGTACGACATGTTATAGTTTACTTCTTAATCTTCCCTTTCTCTTTCTCGTCAGCCCAATATCCTTCTTTCTTAGCCCCACCTTGAATTTGTGCCAGTTTTACCGTCTTTTTCTCCTCAATACCAGTAGTCTTCATCGGGGCCATTTCAACTATCATATCATAAATAGCGCTCGTGGGTACTTGGGTCAAAAGCAGCTCCTAAAGTGGAGAATTCAACCTTTTAAAAAATTTCATAACCTTCTTCATGAGGGTATCAATCAAACTCAACCTGAACTTAGCTATCTCCATGAACTTACTGATATACTCCTTCAATGCGGAGTCACCCTGCCTAAGTTGTATAAATTTCTCCAATGCAAACATACTTCGACTTTGGACATGAATCGCGACACAAAGCGAGTCATGAATTCAGCCCAAGTGATTCCCTCCTCATTATTCTCCTCAGCCACAATAGTCCACCAATCTAGGGCCTCCCCTTTATAATTTCATGCAACCATCCTCCTCTTAATCCAATCTTCCTATCCAAGCTCCCGACATATACGTTCATAGTCTCTAATCGAAGCCTTCATCTCCACGAAACCTTCAACTCCCCTATATACATGTCCTCCTATGTTTTGAAAATCTTTACACAATTTGGGGAAGTCTAGTGGACATGGTGTTGCTTTAGGAACTGAGGCAGTGGATGCCACTAGTGCAGCTTGTTAAGGAATGGGAACTTGCCCTATGTGCCTTAAGTATTGCTTGAACCATTCTAATACCCCCTTAATTGTGGGTATCTCTTGGATAAAGGGGTTCCCGACCTCAAAGGAATGATTTTAAGTCATAATCAACTATCTATAGGTTTAAAATTTTAGTTACAACTTCCTAAGGTAGTATTATTTGCAGAAATAAAGATTTGCCTAATGTGTTTGCGTATGTTCAAATAAGTGCGTGCGTGTATGTAGTAGGCATTACAAGAAAAACATTCTTTTATAGCGGCATATAGCCGCTATTAAACACAACTATAGCGGTTTGATAAACGCTGTATATCGACATGCTATAAAAAAGAATTGCAAAGTTATAACACAAAAAAACCGCTATAAAAGAGCATGATTTCGTAGCATAAAGTTTCCGCTATGTTACATAAAGTCGGTAGCTCACTATTACCGCTATGAAACATCTCAATCTTAACGAAAGTAACATAATCTTTATAACAAAGTATAACCGCTATAAAATAGTTATTCTATAGCGTCTATTTCACGCTATATATCAACATGTTTATAGTATATTCTACATCCATTTACAGCATATATATACCGCTATTAAATGTGTAGATACAATAATGCCTATTTGTTGCTATCCTTTGACAGTAAACTCATACATTGCATTATCTTTTTATAGCACTTATGTCATATAGCTATAACGCTTTTTAGGAGCTATGATTTATTTTACTATATATTTGATCCACCCCACTATTACATTTTAATAATAACAAACAAAATGAATCTTCTTTAAATGGATAGCAATTTGAACAATGTATGAATGAAAAAAAATATAATAATTAGCAAATGTAATGCATATTCATGATAACAAAATAAAGTAACAACTAACAAAAAATAAGTTCAATACATGAGTTACCAAATTCAATACACATTCATGATAACAAAAAACAACATAGTTCAAAGTTAACGTCTACAAGTACCAAATGCATCACTAAGAACTTAAACTGCTCAAAGCCTTTCTTCATGCATGTCTTAGGTAATTGGTAGTACTTCCTGAAAATTCATGAATTGAGGTTTAATCATGATGAAAAAGAAGGACCGACAATCTAAACTAACCTTGTCTGTTAGCATTTCAAATAGGAGGACTCCAACGCTCCACCAATCAGCAGCCTTATTGTGTCCCTTTCCAAGAATAATTTCTGGTGCCATATACTCGATTGTCCTGCACATTGAGTTTGATCTCGTGTTTTCATCAAAATCTTTGGCTAGACCAAAATCAGTGTTAACATCACCTAATTTGTAGTAACATTATGAATATTAGTTAACAATTACAGCACCCTTCGCATAGTAATTTAGCACACAAGGTAAAACATTCCTCCAAAGCATAGAATAGCTTTTCGCAATACAATAAAAGTAAATAAAATTTCTCAAATTTAGCAAAAAATAATTGTATATTTTACATGACCATCAACATTCAGAAGAACATTCTCAGGTTTTAGGTCCCTATACATTTTCCCATTTGCATGAAGGAGAGAAACGACAGACACAATTTCTGCAGTGTAGATATAGTGTATTTGTTCACAAGTCTTTGTCCAAAATTTGAATCATTTGAGACAACATTGAGTGGTGTATATTGTGACAGCAGCCAGCAATGAAGATTGAAACTTAAATATTTGATACCCAACAAGAAATGCTTCAGCTGATATCGTGAGTAATAATACTTTGATTTCAATGTCAAATAATGTATATATTGTAATTGTAGTAAATGTCAATAATAACTGCAAACCTTAGTATCCTTTTCAACTGATTTAAGGAACCTTCTCAAGAATACAAATGGGGTTGGCACAGGCATGTTGAATTAATGCTTTAAGGAATACTGGTATAAACTTAAAGAAAATCCAGCATTTTCTTTGGAAAAAGAAATCACTAATAGAATTTAGGTATTTTATATTTGTATTCATAAATAGAAGATACTGTTCTAATTCATTTTTATTACCCCAAAGGTCAACTACTTAGTAGCTATACAGAATGAAAATGCATTTATCCCACCGACGTTCAAAGCGAACCAAACAAAATCATCTTATGTCATATGTTCAAAAATTTGTTTATTATGCAAGATAATCAAATAAGAAGGATAATTAAATAAGTTGTAGTACAGAGTGAGAATTGGATATGTGTCCATACACTACTTTATCCAGGCCCATATATAAAATAGAACAAAGAGTAAAAGAGTTAACAGTGGTAGATCATGAGAACAAAAGTATCTACATTATTATTATTATATAAAGTTAATCAACTTTTATAAACTTAGTTAATTATTATATATATATATATGTATGTATGTATGTATGTATAAACTTGGTTATTTTATAAAATTTAGTTATTTTTATATAATTCGTCGATCTTCGTCTGTAAACTTAGTTATGTTTTATAAAATTTAGAAATTTATAACATGAATTAGATGTAAAAACATTAAATACTATATAATTTATTATTGTTGTTGTTGTTATCATTATAAACTCATTTAATTTTCCTAAACTTAGTTAATTTATTATTATTATAAACTTAGTTAACTTTATAAGCTTTTTTAATTCTTATTAACTTAATTAATGAAGTTAATTTTTATAAACTTAGTTAATTTATTATTATTGTTATTATTATATAAATTTAATTAAATTTTTTAAAACATAGATAAATTGGTTAATAATGTATAAATATTATTGTTATTGTTGTTATTATTATTATTATTCTAGACATAGTTATTTTTTAGGAAACTTGGTTAATTTTATAATTTATAAATATTGGTATTATTATTATTATTATAAAATTAGTTAATTTTTATAAACGTATTTAATTTTTACAAAAAAAATTGACGAAGTTAATTACTATAATCTTAGTTAATTTATTTTGATTATTATTATATAAATTTAGTTAATTTTCAAAATACTTGTTTAACTTGATTAATATTTTATAATTTATTATTATTATTATTATAAACTTAGTTAATTTTCGTAAAACTTATAATTATTTATTATTATTATAATAATTATTATTGTTATCGTTATAAACATAGTTAATTTTGATTATTATTATTGTATGAACTTGGTAAATCTTGTTCATTGGTTATCGTTCGACCCAAACAAATACTAGTAAAATAAATAAAACTTGATATCAAATGAGCACCCGGCCTAGTTAATTTATTATTATTATTATATAAATATAGTTGATTTTCATAAAACTCAGTTCGTTTAATTTTTTATAATTTTTTATTATTATTATAAACTTAATTAATTTTTTGTAAAACTTGTAGTTAATTTATTATTATTGTTTTTAACATAGTTAATTTTGATTATTATTATTATTATAATATGAACTTAGTAAATCTTGTCCAATAACAGTAGATAGTGTAGAATCTGGAGAGTAGCATAGGTAATGTGAAGTGTTCAATTTGAAATCTTTTGGCGGTTATGGCAGTGGCTGAAGTAGTGTAATGACCCGCTATTTTGAACCATCCAAATCGACAATAATCCACACATGTCAGACTTGAATCGCCCAAAGCAACAGATTGTTAATATATTTATTTGGCGTAACTTAGCATATACAGTAAATAAATCAATCATAGAATCATAGACATGGAGTTTACAACAAAGCAGCGGGATAAATAAATCATAGTTCATGTAGCTACTACAGAAAATAACATAGTCTAAAACAGAACACATAAGAAATCCTAATACACAGAAGTCTCTAGTACAAAACAAATGACAAAATAACATAAATAAACTAAAGGCTGAAATAGGTAAGCTTGATCTTCCAACGAACTCCAGCTCCAAAGGATGAATCTCAAACTGTGACACTCAAGCTGACCCGAGCGTAAAGAAAAACAAAACACTCGAATCAGGATTTAAAATTCTTATGTAGATAAATCAAGTTCAAGTGAAACGTCAAGTAAATGCAATATAACTTAAAGGATGTTGGGATTCCATTCTTTAAGGATCCGATAAACTATCTACATACATAGTACAATACGCTACATATATAATGTCCACAGTAAAGTAAACTATCAAGATAGCGTTAAGGCGTTACCCATGTCCCCCTTAACACATTTTATATATTCCCGTAGTCTATACAGATACTGTAAGCCCCACCAAACCAATGGGATACTTAGGGAGCACTCCATAGGTACGGTACAAAACAAAGTCGTAGAGGGCGCGATAAGGCATGTGACAAGGCACGCGAGGCAATGCCAAGGGTAGGATTCTACCATTTTGCGGATCCGGACTGGTGGTAACGCATAGCAGCTACTACCGCCCACCTAGAGACACACTCCAAATCAAAGGTGTGCACACCAAAATCAAATCACAGAAGCAATAGAAATGGTTTCGAAGAAATATGCCCGATAGGAGGAATGACCTCACTTGGCCCGGCATGGCTCCTGTTTTAACCACATCAAACTGACTCACGGGAGTCAGGGCTACGTAAATACCATACAGAATCGTTCGCGAAACCATCCTCCTTCATTCTGGAATCTCCACCACGTACACAGTTGTTAAAGTGGTTTTCGGTATTGGCAGAGAGTATGACAATATCCGATCCCGGCCTCTTTAACAACCAAACGCTTATTTTACACCGTGGTCATTTATAAGTTACTTTAAAAATATATAAATAAAATCTAAAATACAAATTTAAATCAAATGAATATTTAAATTTAATCCTATTTAAATTTTAAGTATTCACTTAATCACCCTTTTTTTAACAAGTTATAAATCATTTCAAAATCATTTAGTTCTTAATGGATCTTTATTTAAATTCAATTACTAACCAGTTTAAGTTGCCAAGAAAATTCCACTGTACCTTTCCAACCTTTTTATTTATTAAAGTTATAATAAAAAAAATCTATTTTAAATATAAATTAAATGAACTTTTTTTAAAAATATTATATATATTAAAAAAATTAAATTATTTTTTTTCAATTTAAAATAAATCAAACTTCTTATTTATGTGATAAAATCTTATTTTATATATTTTTGAAAATAAATTATAAGTAAAATTTTACAAATTACTTTTAAATTAAAGTCATAGTTTCTATATTTCCAAAAATCAACATTTTAAGGTTATGAATTTTACAATAATAAAATAGAATAAAAATCAACTCATACATTCCTTTCAGATATTTGGAAATCATTTTAAAAAAAATAGACCAACGGTGTCTGTATAAAATTTTCTATCCAATGGTCAAGTGATACGAATATTTGTTATTTCAATCCATAATAGTTTAAATTTGCGGGTTTATATTATTAAACCCAAAATCCCAAAATTTCAATAATAACTAAAAATCGTTTGGGTTTATCATTTCAACCCATAACGAATTTTTTCCTATTCTAAATTCCGTTCGGGTATGTATCATTTCAACCCATAGTGGTTTCTATAACTAAGGGAACTTGCAAAGTGAGAACAATAACAAAATAATTACTGCTATATATGATCGGTAATAATAACAATTATATAAAATAATCAATTAACATATAACGGTGTCCATTTACATAAGTGATCAATTTAAATAAAAGCTTATCATATTTAACTATTAATAGCTAGCAATTCAGTTTTTACATTACATTTAAATTGTCATTTCCTATGAAATCAATTTATTAAGCATAAGAATATTAATCGTGAGTGATTGCTAACCTTTCATGGCTAGAGAACGATGGAAGCAACTACAATAGAGAAAATGCAAAGAACACTGGCACGAATCAGGCACGACAAGTCAATTTGCTGCGACAAGCACGAAACAGATTTTAGCACGAAAATTTGACAAAACAAATATACACACATACGTAATATATATATATATATATATATATATGTTTTATGAGTTTTAGAATGAACAATTATATATATATACAATGCGTAAAATTTTGTCGGCAATTTCAAAATGACATTCATAAAAAAAAATTCAAGAATATATATGTATTGTATATAATCGTGCACCAATTTGATTTTAACAATTGAAATCTTTTGCCAACATGTACAATACACTATTGCAACATGTAAAAGCTACTGGATAGCATAGATAGGCTTTCTATTCAAAGATTACAAGGCATATATATGAAATATTTATATAAGTACAAGCCGCATATATATATATATATAACATGCATAATGTCAGAGCAAATGAAGGACTTCAAACTACCCAATATAGGACCTATATAAGCATGCAACAGTAGTAAAATGTAAAGCATGAACCGAGCTATATATATCAGATTGCACAACATACACATCACTACATGACACGTATGTGGTTCCAGATATAAACACATGAAGCTCAATTTTTTTATGCGTATATAAAACATATATATATATACACTAGCCGCATCATATATATACGACTCATGCATATATATATATGTATATATGTATATATATGTATGTATGTATATATATATATGTATGTATATATATATATATATATATATATGTATATGCATTGCAACTATCGACAGAGGCAAGATTCTGGTCGTCATGCATGCATAGAGTTTGGTAGCGAGTGGATCTATTGTTTGGGCTCGAGTTAGTGGTGCTAGAGATGTAGTGGCCATGACAGGCTCGGTCTGGTTAGTGGCGAGGTGATGGAGACGTTGGTCGAGGCAGTGGATCTGGGGATGTGGTGGTTGCTTCGGGTTTTGGGTTTTGGATCTTGGGGTGGCACTTCGATGGGAGATGCTTGATGTCGGTCAGGGTTAATGGAGGAGGCAGCTTTGGGTTGAGGAGGGGTGCACGTGGGTCAGGCTTTTGGCATGGGGTGGTGAGGCTCGGCGCTGAGTTTGGAGGGGAAGGCTCGGGGTGAAACATGGTGCTTTGGTGGTGGTTTCATGAGGAGGGCGTGGGCTTGAAGGGGAAGGCTCGGCGAAAATAAATGAAAGATGAGTGGAGAAAGTACAGAGGAGAGGAGAAGAATAACACAAACAAAAATAAAATAAAAATAAACGTACCCTTTTCTCTGAGTGAATAGTGAGGCAAAATGGAGAGGCTTGAGTGAATATATATAAAATAAATGTAATTGCAACGGTCAATCCCATTGATTTAGTTGAAAATTTTAAAGCAATTTATTGTTGCTTAGATTACACGGCTAAAGTTTAAAAGGCAAAGGAAAATAAAAGTCACAATTTCGGTACCGATACGACAACTGTTTTATCGCTTTCGTTGCATACCAGACCTCAAAATACAGAAATAAATATATTACGGAGGTCAGCACGACGAGGCAAATAAAATGGTATACAGATATCAGCGATACGATCAAGTTATAAAACTCGAATTTTCCGCTACCGAAAATGCTGCTAAAACGCAGAAAATAAGGTAAACGGAGCTATAGAAGTCCAAATTTGACGAAACGAATTACGACGTCGTCATCAGAAAATGATTTACATTTTTATTATATAAAAATATTCAAGTTTCGGAAATTTAAAATTTTTAACAGATAAAACAATTAAATTTAAATTTTGAAATTTCAACATTAAACTAACTTCCATATTTTCCAATAAAAATTTACCCATTACCATATTTAAATAGACACATTTCAAATATCAAATTTTTATTCCAAAATTTTATTGTTTAAATTTCAAGTAAAATTAGTTAATTACGTTATAAAATTCGTTAAAATTTTCAGGTCGTTACACTTTCCCCCACTCAAAACTTTTCGTCCCCGAAAAGGAACGAGATAGGAGAACAGGAACAAACATAAAGATAAAAGAAAGCAACGAATAGTACCTGAGTCAAACAATTCAGGATTTGAAGCACGTATGGATTCCTCGGTTTCCCAGGTGCAATCCCGGTCATCCATACTCCACTGTACTTTGACTAGACTGACAAATTTCCTTCAAAGCTACTTCGTACCTTTATCGACAATACGAAGTGGCTTTCTCTCGATGGTGAGATTTGGCTCAACGTCCAAATTCTCCAACAAAGCTGGCAGTACAATCAAGGATGGATCATGGAGATACTTGCGAAGGTGAGATACGTGAAACACGTTGTGCACACCCGCCAGCTTCTCCAGTAAGTCAACTCTATAAGCCAAAGGACCAACTCTTTCCAGAATGTGGAAAGGACCAATGAATCTAGGAGCAAACTTCCCTCTCCGACCAAAACGAACCACATTCCTCAGCGGCGAGATCTTTAGAAAGACCAGATCACCCACTGAGAATTCAAAATCCCTTCTACGCCGATCAGCATACTTCTTCTGCCTATCTTGAGCAATCCTCATCTTCCTCCTAATCTCCTCAACCTTCTTAGAGACTTCCAGAATCATCTCATGCCCAAGAACTAAGCGATCACCGGATTCAATCCAGCATGCTGGAGACTTGCAGGATCGTCCGTAAAGAGCGGCAAATGGAGACATCTCAATACTTGCCTGAATTCAAAAGAATGGGATAAACAAATTGATTAAGTTTAAGATGATTCAAAATTAAAGATAGAGCTATACCTGATAACTGTTATTATAGGTGAATTCGACAAGATGGAGATGATCTTCCCAAGATCCTCCATAATCAAGAACACAAGCACGAAGGAGATCTTCCAGAATCTGATTCACCTTTTCCGTCTGACCATCAGTCTGAGGATGATAAGCCATACTAAGGTTCAAACGAGTACCCAAAGCTTCCTGAAAAGATTTCCAGAACTTGCTGGTAAAGATAGGATCATGATCACAAACAATGCTATAAGTGACACTATGGAGACGGACAATCTCCCGCATATAGATCTCAGCTAAGTTCGAAGCAGTTCGATTCGACTTGACCGGAATGAAATGGGCGGACTTGGTCAATCGATCGACAATTACCCAAATACTCTCATTACCCCTTCTAGTCCTCGGTAAACCATCAATAAAATCCATAGAAACTTGATCCCACTTCCAAATGGGAATCTCAAGGGGTTGCAGCAATCTAGCGGTCTTCTGGTGATCAGCCTTAACCTGCTGACAAGTGGCACATCTACGGACATAGATAGAAATGTCCTGCTTCATACCATTCCACCAATACAACCTCTTCGTATCCTGAAACATCTTCGTAACACCTGGATGGATAGAGAGTCTGGACTGATGATTCTCTCTAAGAACTTCTTGCCTCAAACCAACAACATTCGGAACACAAATCCGGCCATTAATCCTCAAAACTCTAGTCTGATCAATCTGTGCTCCTAACTCATTCTGATAATCACCTTCCCTTTCCTGAATATTCTCCTTCATAAGCTTAAGCTTCGCATCCTCGTCCTGCTTAGCTGCAATTCGATCCATAAGAGATGGTGTAACTACAATCTGACACAACAAGGATTTCTTCCGACTCAAAGCATCGGCCACAACATTGGCTTTCCCAGGGGTATAGTTGATGTCGAGGTCATAAGCTGCTAAGAACTCAAGCCATCGAACTTGCCTCTGGTTCAAATCCTTTTGGGAGAAGCTATGTTTAAGAGACTGGTGATCGGTGAAAAGCTCGAACTTGGTTCCCAAAAGGTGATGCCTTCATAACTTCAGAGCAAACAAAACAGCAAGCAATTCTATATCATGGGTGGCATAGTTAGCTTTGTGGGGCTTCAACTGACGACTAGCATAAGCAATGACTTTCCCACCTTGCATCAACACAGCACCCAAACTTTCTTTACTAGCATCGGTATAAACCGATAATTCTTCACTCCCATTCGGAACGGTGAGAACAGGAGCAGAAGTAAGCTTTTGCTTCAACTCAGTAAATGCGTTTTCACACTTCTCATTCCAATTAAACTTGGCCTTCTTATGAGTCAAAGCGGTGAGAGGTGCAGCTATATGGGCAAAGTTCACTATGAATCTCCGATAATAAGCGGCAAGGCCTAGAAAGCTACGAATATCAGTCGGAGTCTATGGTGCCTCCCAATCCTGAGATTAGGATAAGGCGGATAAGTCCAAAGATAGATAAGATAAATGAATTCAAAAGGGACAAGGTGGATAGACTTACATTAATCGCGGCGACCTTAACCGGGTCAACCGAGACTCCATTCTCTGAAACAATGTACCCAAGGAATCGGACTTCATCCCTCCAGAAATGGCACTTAGAAAATTTGGCTTTCAACCGATGACTCCTGAGAGTTTGGAGAACATAGCTCAAATGAGATTCATGCTCCTTCTCAGACTTAGAAAAGACGAAGATATCGTCAACGAAAACCAAAACGAACTTGTTGAGAACATCGCGGAGCACGCGATTCATAAGATCGACAAAGAAGGCAGGAGCATTGGTCAATCCAAAAGGCATGACTAACCATTCTCTGTTCAGAAAGCAGTCTTGGGAATGCTCTCCTCAGCAACACGAAGCTGGTGGAAACCTGTAGCGAGATCAAGTTGAGAGAATACTTTAGCTCCATAGAGCTGATCAAACATATCTTGATACGAGGCATAGGATATCGGTTCTTGAGAGTAAGTTTGTTCAGCTCCCTATAATCAACACACATCCTCAAAGAACCATCAGATTTGGTGACAAAGACCACAGCAGCTCCCCATTCAGAAAAACTCTGCCTAATCAAACCTTTAGAGAACAAATCCTCAATCTGCTTCTTCAACTCAAATTCTCTTTGGGTGCCATCCATTTGGGAGGGAGAACAATAGGTCGAGCACTAGGAATAAGATCAATGCGGAATTCAATTTCACGCTTGGGAGGAAGAGAAGTGACTTCACCAAAAACATCAGGATAGTCTCTGACTATCGGGGTGGAGTCCAGGTCACTAGGCCGAGCATCAAGAGAAAAGATAAAGCTGCCTGCAAAATCCTGGGGCATTCGACATTCAATTACAAGATAATTTCCCTGGTCGTCTACTAGAGAAATGGTTCGAACCTTGCAAGAAATGACAGCATCATATCGTTTCAATCAATCACCTTTGAGTAAAATATCAAATGCAACGAAACCAAAAACATAGAAATCTTCGGAGAATCGACGCTGCTCGTAATGGAGTTTCACCCCTTTACAAATCATACTAAGATTGGCGGGACCGCCGATGGGATTAATCACACATAATGATGAAGTCGCTAATTGAGGTTGTAAAATATACTCGAATTTATTACAAAGATCAACAGATATAAAGCTATGGGATGCACCGGTGTCAAATAAACCTCAAACAGGAAAACCATGCAAAGAAAATGAGCTCTGAAGGGTACCTTGGTTATCACTGGTAGGAGGAGGAGGAGGAGTGGAAGAAGTCATGGCAAAGACTCCAGATGTCTTGCCTCTCTGATACAAGGAACAATTGTTCTTGAAATGGCCAGGCGGCAAACAAATGTGGAAAAGGTTGTTCCTGGTTGCCTGAGGTAGAGGAATAGCGGCACCGGCAGAATATGGACAGCTGTTGGCATAGTGACCCTGCTGGTCGCACTTGAAACAAGTGATGGAAGATAGGTCAAGAGATCGCTTCTGAGGAGCATATCCAATACCATGACTATCCTGCCACTTCTTCTTCTGCTGCTGGAAGTTGAGATTCCTCATCTTAGAACCACTGGAAGTATCCTGAGATGATGAAATTGTCTACCTACCCTTGGAAGTATGGTTCTCGAATCTGGTGGCCATATCCATCAGAGAAGTAAAGGTGCCATGAACATGACTAATCAAGCGGTCATAATACTCTAGGCGAGCACCATGAATGAACTTCTCTTTCTTCTTGAGCTGAGTGTCAATCAAACTGGAACCAAACTTGGAAAGCTCATTGAACTTCCTCTCATACTCAGCAAAAGTCATGTCTCCCTACTCAAGATCCATGAATGCCTTATATAACTGGGATTTCTTGGCTTCGGGCATCCACTTGGCCATAAAAGCATCCCTGAAAAGAATGGATCCAAAATAAGGTAGAGATAAAAGAGATAAATTTCAAAGAAAAAGATTCGACAGAAATAAGCTAGGAAGAACAACTAAGAATCTCACCTGAACTATTGCCAAGTGATATTAGCCTCAACAGTCTGAGCGGTAACAGATTCCCACCAGTCATGGGCGGATTCCTGTAACTGCCAAGTAGCTAAATGACGCATCTGAGCATCAGTGATCTCAAGTCCAGTGAAAATCGTCTCAAGACTCTTCAGCCATTGCTGAGCCTCAATAATACTCTCTACTCCAGTGAACCTAGTACCCCCAAGCTGAGTGTACTCCTTACAAAGCTAAGTGAACCTAACAGGCTGAACTCGTGGAACGGGTGCAACAACAGGTGGTACCGGGGAAACTAGTGGTGCAGAAGCATTGCCACGACCTCTACCACGGACATTCCCTCGGTTACTCATTTGGAAAAGACAAGAATAATCTTTAGAACAACGACAGAGTTCCAAAATTTTGAAAGAAATCATAATCGAAGGGAATGTTTAACTAAGAATTTCAAGGTACGAACGAATATGATTCTGAAATTAATTCAACTCGTTCTAAGGTATTACTACCCTATCTTTAATGAGTTTTCACTCCATACGCTAAGTTTGCCAAAACCAGAGCTCTGATACCAACTGTAACGACCCGTTATTTTGAACCATTCAAAGCGACAATAATCCACACATGTCAGACTTGAATCGCCCAAAGCAACAGATTGTTAATATATTTATTTGGCGTAACTTAGCATATACAGTAAATAAATCAATCATAGAATCATAGACATGGAGTTTACAACAAAGCAGCGGGATAAATAAATCATAGTTCATGTAGCTACTACAGAAAATAACATAGTCTAAAACAGAACACATAAGAAATCCTAATACACAGAAGTCTCTAGTACAAAACAAATGACAAAATAACATAAATAAACTAAAGGCTGAAATAGGTAAGCTTGATCTTCCAACGAACTCCAGCTCCAAAGGATGAATCTCAAGCTGACCCGAGCGAAAGCAAAACAAAACACTAGAATCGCGATTTAACATTCTTATGCAGATAAATCAAGTTCAAGTGAAACGTCAAGTAAATGCAATATAACTTAAAGGATGTTGGGATTCCATCATTTAAGGATCCGATAAACTATCTACATACATAGTACAATACGCTACATATATAATGTCCACAGTAAAGTAAACTATCAAAATAGCGTTAAGGCGTTACCCATGTCCCCCTTAACACATTTTATATATTCTCGTAGTCTATACAGATACTATAAGCCCCACCAAACGGATTGATACTCAGGGAGCACTCCATAGGTACGGTACAAAACAAAGTCGTAGAGGGCGCGATAAGGCATGTGATAAGGCACGCGAGGCAATGCCTAGGGTAGGATTCTACCGGTTTGCGGATCTGGACTAGTGGTAATGCATAGCAGTTACTACCGCCCACCTCGAGACACACTCCAAATCAAAGGTGTGCACACCAAAATCAAATCACAAATGCAATATATTTGGTTTTAAAGAAATGTGGCCGATAGTAGGAATGACCTCACTTGGCCCGGCATGGCTCTTGTTTTAGCCACATCAAACTGACTCACGGGAGTCAGGGCTACGTAAATACCATACAGAATCATTCACCAAACCATCGTCCTTCATTCTAGAATCTCCACCACGTACATAGTGTTAAAGCGGTTTTCGGTATTGGCAGAGAGTGTGACAATATCCGATCCCGGCCTCTTTAACAACCAAACGCTTATTTTACACCATGGTCATTTATAAATTACTGTAGAAATATTTAAATAAAATCTAAAATACAAATTTAAATCAAACGAATATTCAAATTTAATCCTATTTAAATTTTAAGTATTCATTTAATCACCCTTTTTTTAACAAGTTATAAATCATTTCAAAATCATTTAGTTCTGAATGGATCTTTATTTAAATTCAATTACTAACTAGTTTAAGTTGCCAATAAAATTCCAATGTACCTTTCCAACCTTTTTATTAATTAAAGTTATAATAATAATAAAAATCTATTTTAAATATAAATTAAATGAACCCTTTTTAAAAATATTATATATATTAAAAAAATTAAATTAATATTTTTTTCAATTTAAAATAAATCAAACTTTTTATTTATCTAATAAAATCTTATTTTATATATTTTTGAAAATAAACTATAAGTAAAATTTTACAAATTACTTTTAAATTAAACTCATAATTTCTATATTTCCAAAATCAACATTTTAAGACTATGAATTTTACAATAATAAAATAGAATAAAAATCAACTCATACATTCCTTTCAGATATTTGGAAATCATTTTCAAAAAAATAGACCAACAGTTTGGGCATGTATCATTTCAACCCACAGTACTCGTTTGGGTTTATCATTTCAACCCATAACGAATTTTCTCCTTTTTTAAAGTCCGTTCGAGCATGTATCATTTCAACCCACAGTGGTTTCTAAAACCAAGGGAACTTGCAGAGTGAGAACAATAACACAACAATTACTAGTATATATGATCGATAATAATAACAATTATATAAAATAATCAATTAACATATAACGGTGTTCATTTACATAAGTGATCAATTTAAATAACATCTTATCATATTTAACAATTAATAGCTAGCAATTCAGTTTTTACAGTACATTTAAATTGTCATTTCTTATGAAATCAATTTAATGAGCATAAGAATATTAATCGTGAGTGACTGCTCAACTTTCTTGGCTAGAAAACAATGGAAGCAACTACGATAGAGAATGTAACGACCCTGAATTTTTGACATTTGAAATATGAATATTCAATTGAGTTTAAATATTCGAATGGTAATTTAATTTGAAATTCGAATATCAGAATGAATTGGGCGATTAAATTATTGAATTTAATTATCGAAACTGGGTAAAAAATTTGAATCTTCAATTTTAAGCTGAAGAAAAATATTCCAAAAGCTTTTAAAATTCGAATTGATAATACTGAAGATAATAAAGGTTTCAGAATTGAATTTGAAACTGTTTTGTTCAGTTTTGAAATTGTATTGTTTAATCGATATTTAAAAATAGCGTTCCGGGGCACAGTCTCGGAATTCGACGAAACTAGTTTCATTGGATCCGTAATATTGTATTATTATCGGATTTCAATTTTTGTAATGTCCGGAGTTGTTGTGTGAGCATACGATAAGCAAACGCACTGAAATTAAATCGAAAATTTAATTTAATAATTGGTCCAAAAAGCTATCTTCTCCATACGATCAAATTTGGACTCGAAACTTTTTCCATTGCGTTCAGAATAGGTGTATAACATTACGAACGCCTAGCGGCATGCCTCGATAGGAGGTCGAGATTTTAAGTTGTAAAATCGAGATGATTTGAATTTAAAATATATATATACATATATATTTTTTTGTATACTAGTCAACTTCAGCCGAATTCTTTTCACATCAGAGTTTTACCACTCATTTCAATATTACTGTAGCTTGTTCTTTTGGCATGCCGTGCCATCTAATCTTGTCTCCCCTTTTCTTTACAAAGTGTACGTGGTGGTTAGTTCGAAGAAAAAAATAAAAATCGAAGCAATATCGTTCAATTCAAAATTTATGGCCGCCTCCTCTACAATTCAATTCTAAATCGAAAAAAAAATAAAATCGCTTCTCCATTCCCCTTTCCTCTCTGTCCCAATCGAGCGAAAAATAGTAATAGGGGCCAAGCTTCATTCGAAATTAATTCGAACTCGAAAGAAAGGCAAGGGAGGATGAAGTCGCGTTCGAATCATTGGGCACGGATGAACTGGGTATCGACGAGGCAGGCATTTCGCGATCTGGGGCGACTCGGGTTAGGGCCACCGCGTGTGACGAAGCTGGAGGCAGCGACAAGTACGGTGGCGCGCGTGGGAATTCGAGCTCGAAGTCAGTTGCTCGCAAGCAAGGAAGAGGGCGCGAGGTCGCTTAGGGCTGAGCATCGAAGTCGAGCTCGATTTCGAGCATTGCAGTGAGGCGTTCTGGTGGGTTCATGCGATGGGCTGGTCGAAGTGGGGCCTGTCGTGCACGTTAGTGGGTGGCAGAGCGAAGTAGTGGAGTCTGGGCATCGCGATTTAGGGTTTGTGTTCGATTTGGAAATTCGTGACTGGTGGTGTGTGCTCGCGAGTAGGAGGGCGACTGCCGTGTTGGTGTGTGCTCGTGATTGGCGTGTATACTTGGGTGTGGGCAGTGTTAGTTCTGATTGCATTCAGGATTTCCGATGCCGAAGTTGTGATTCTCGGTGGTTTGGGGAGGTCTGTGAGCTAGCAGGTGATTTGTCAATTTTAAATTGAATTTAAAATTTAATATGTTAGTGATAGTTTTAAAATTTATTACTGTTTGTTTATTAACAGAAAAAAGGGGGATAATTGATTGTTCATTTATTTAAATGATTAACTTGGTTAATTATCTTATTAAAATTATTTTTGATACTAAAGAATATTTTAAAAGGAAAATAGTTTAAATTTAAAAGTATTAGTTTAAAATAAAATCATTAGTAAACTAATTATCAAATGGAATAAATTGTTCGATTGATTCGAATATTAACAAATTGTATAAATTGTTTATTCAAGGTCAATACTGAAAAGAAAACAAGCGGAAACAAAAATGGATGGCAAGTTAAAAGCGAAGGTGAGATCTTCTCACTCAAAATTGAAAAGTGGAATTTTCAGTTATTGTTTGTTTGCTGTTTGAATGTGATATTAGATATAGTAGGATATATCTATATATATAGCAATATATACATATTGGCATATGTATATATTGGATTGATTGATTTCCCGCCTCGTATAGCGGATGAGACCCTACTGCGCCGTTAGTAAGCGGATGATATTTTATAAAACCCATATACCGCGATATTCCACCTCGAAGTGGAATTGGTATTGTGCTAACATCTGTGGATGCAGGGAAACAGGTTGGAGGGATCCAACAGGATTCCTCAAAACATTTGAATTGATTTCATATGTTGTTTTGATTGATTATTTATAATCTGCATATGATTATATCTGTGATTGAATGTATTGAGAGCTAAAATTTAGCCGAATGTGTTTTTGGTATCGTTGGATACCAGAAATAAATGAAATTGGATTTCTGAAATTAAAATTGAATTTTAGATGGTTTGGGAAAATAAAAGAATTTATTTTAAAGGAGATAAATTTATTTGAAATCAAACTGATAATTGATTGGGTATTTAAAATAAATCTTTGAGGAATCGATATGAAAACTAATTTAATGTTGAATGAAAAATTGATTTTTGTGTTGAAAATAAATTTGGGAATCGATTTGTAAAATGATTTGGTAATTGGGATTAAAAGTTAGAATCAATTTGAAATGTGATTCGGTGTTGAAGTAAATCCAGAAATCAATTTGAAATTCGATTTGGGATTTGAAATAAAATGGAGAAATCAATTTTTAAAGTTGATTCGGAGTTGAAAATGAATGTTTGGAAAACGATTTGAAAATCGGGTAAAAGTGGATTTTTAGGAATGTAAATTCCGAATAGAAGTTGCAAAAGAAAGGTAAATTTATTTTTAAAAATAAATATCGATTTATTTTTAAAGTGTGGAAAATATGATTTGAAATCGGATTTTCAAAGCGATGAAGTGTGGAAATAAATTTACAAACTTGAAATGTAAATTTGAAATAAATCGATAAGGATTTATCTAATTGGTTTAAATGGACCATAATATGATTTGAAATTGATTTTCAAACGGGAAGTGTGAAAATGTGATTTGGAATTGATTTTTTTCAAACGTGAAGTATGAAATACGATTTGAAATTGGTTTTCAAATGTGAAGTGTGGAAAAAATATATATCTTATGAAGATATTTTTTTGAAAATAAATAATTTGGGAAAAATTATTTGAATTGATTGATTGATTGTTATGAATGTTATTGATAGTTAAATAACCGACTATCAATATTTTCCTTTGAAATGACACTTGATTTGTTTTTAAAACAAACGCTCATTATTCGGTTAAGCCGGGAGAGGACCTTTGTGTCATATAACCCATTCCGAATAGTGATACGTCGCGAATGGATAGCATTTGAAGACCGGTGTGAAGACCGGATATTTGTGAAAATGAAAGGACAACCTGTCGAATGTCTCTGCATCGAGTTGCTCCGGTATAGAGATTTATATCATTTCTTTTGTGATGGGAAGTCCGGACGTGATTAGTGAATATCTGGATTGCAAGGGCTTCTTTGGAAGTGCATTCGGTTCCGTTCGATCCCGGAACGGACTTGTATGGAGGTGTGTCTGACATTACACTTTGAGATGTAAAGTTGGTTTCTATCAAATACATTTCTGTTGGTGGCGGAGAATTTATTCTCTTAGCTTAACACCCTTCTCTGAGACGTACGAGCTCAGAGGTTATGTAGTTGATGGTTACTAGTGATACATTCCCAATTTGGTAATGTGGCACACGAAGTGCTGTTGATCAATTGTGGATCAAAGCGTGGCTTTGTGAAGAAGCGTGGCTTTGTGAAGAAGCGTGGCTTTGTGAAAAAGCGTGGCTTTGTGAAAAAGCGTAGCTTTGTGGACGAGACTTCGTCGAGCCTCACAACCCGGTAATGGTCGAAACAGGAATGTGCGGCAAAGGTTTGTAGGGGTAGCGCCCCTAGGGTATGCCATTTCCTTCTGGATAAAAGGTGATATCATGGTATGGAGCCCAGATATTTTACCTATGTTGATTATACTTTGTGACTATCGCTTTCGATTGAGGATCCTCGGATAAAGGTCGGTAACGACCGGGGGATGGCATAGCTCGTGTGTTAGTTACCTAGTTACAACTCGGTTAGAGCGTGAGGTAGCGTCGGCCTTTTGTTTGCGGAGATCCGGTTAGGATCTGAGGCGTCTTTCCAGAGGCGTTCTATTTCGGTATAAGGAAGTTCCTTAGCCTGATCATTTGTTGGAAATCCAAAGAAACAATACGAACCTTGTACGGTTTTTATTTGTATTACCTGCTATGGAATGTGGCGGTAACCTGCTATTGAACGTAGTAGCTATAGTAGACATACAACAATAGTTGTATGTTGGCTAAGATTGATATTATATTTTCGAAATGTTTTCCGCACTAGACATTAATAATAATATCAATTGATTTTGCGTAGTAAGCATTTTTGACTATCATAAGGAGAAATCTCCTCCAATTCTGCATTTGCATTGTGTGTGTGGTGGGAGGCCTTATGGTAGTTTCATTTTCCAAAAGCATTGCGAAGTTGTTTTATTTTCTTTGCGAAAATAACTGTTTTACGATCTCACACCAGTCACCATGACTGACCTGGAGTTTATTGTTCCCTTTCTAAACTCTGGGTGCCCATAATTTTCCACACGGGCAGCCTAGAGTTATTGTTATCAGGATATTCTGGATATTCTGGAGCTTTGGAGATGAGCTGGATGGCGAAGCGTACTATCGTACTTGTTATTTATTCCGCTGTGTATTCTGTATGAGGACAAGTTTATATAACTGTCCATTGTTGTAAACTCTGATGATTGATGTATGTATAAACTGATATAGTCTTTTGTTTTAAAGATTATTGATTTATCTATTATATATTGTCCCGCTGCGAATGTGAGATTCTGTTGTTGTTCCGTTGTTCTTCTTTCTTTTTCTTCTATCTTTTCTTCTACCTCTTCTTTTAACCCTAAAGTTTCGCGTTTTCGCCATTCGATTGTTCGACATTTGGTACAGTGGACGTATCGGTGTCGAGTTTTCGAAAGACGGATTTGCGGGTCTTTACAAGTGGTATCAGAGCATCCGGTTAAGCGACAACCCTGCTCTGTTGGGTGTTACTCATTAGAGATAGAGTCAGTAGTACTCTAGAATGAGTGTGAGTGTAATAATAGATATGAGCGCGTATTTGTTAGTGAATACAAAATTTGTTTTGTATTGTGTTGACTTATCGGTTGATTGTTTATAGATTCTGGTCGATGCAGGGTGGCCAACTGTAATCGATAGGGGTTTCTAAACTCTTAAACAAGATAAACTGACACAGTATTGTTTTAAATAGGGTAAATGAAATAATTTTGCCCAAAACTATTTTTGTATAGAAAAGAAATGATTTTCTATAAATTATAGTAGTATATGGATGC
This sequence comes from Allium fistulosum, assembly GCA_030737815.1. Classification (NCBI taxonomy): domain Eukaryota; kingdom Viridiplantae; phylum Streptophyta; class Magnoliopsida; order Asparagales; family Amaryllidaceae; genus Allium; species Allium fistulosum. The sequence continues at coordinate 465,570,957 of CM060902.1, forward strand.
TTGGTTGTTAGAAAAAGATAATATTGAAGTATTATCATTGATATATGGATTTGAATAAGAAATTCAAATAATAACCAAAGATTTGGAGATAAATTCATTTAACAAATGAAATTTATAAATATGAATTGAAAGATAAGGAAATAAATCCATATACAAATGAGATTTGGAAATGTGAATTGTAAAGGTAATTTACAAATTGAAATACAATTTCAGAAAGAATATTTGAAATAAATTCATTAATGGAATGTAAATAAGTTTGATAACTTATAAAATATTTGAAATCTAATTGGAATGAGATTCAAATTGAAAATGAATGAATTTGTGAATGAATAAATAAATTTGCAACTGCAAGTGCAAGAAAATGAAATTGAGTGTTAAAATTCATTTTGAATTTGTAAGTAAATAGAACTGGAATTGAATTTGATTTGTGGAAAACGAAGTGATGTATTAAACTAAAATTAGTAAGTGAAGCTAATTGAAGGTTGACCAAATGAATAAGGTTCGAAATGAATTGAATTCAATAATTATAAATGAAAGATTGATTGGATTTATATGGAATTGGTAATCCAGTTTAAATATAAGTGGTAATTGAAAATTAATATGAAAAGTATGGAAAATACTTGTATTGAACTTAAGAAATAAGTGTGAAATCCTTAAGTAAATTTGATATTGAAAATATTCTAAGTTGGTGAATGTGAATATGAAATGCCAATTAAAATTGAATGGAATCAATTGGAAATGAAGTACTATACATATATGACATATGTTTTCCAAACTAAGGATATGAAAAAGTACCTTCCATTGAAAAAATTGTGAAGGTGTTGGAACTCAGTATGAGTATCCGTTTGATCGTGATGGGATCATATTGATTGATCACGACGTATGGCACAGCGAAATTCGAGGGCCGAGTTGCCTATGGTTACAAGCGATTCCACTGGGATAGTGGTGTAACCGCCGTGTGAACTACGATCTATGGCAACAACCATGGCGAAATTTAAGAGATGAGAAATCTACAGATTACGAGCGATTCTACTGGGATAGTAGCGAAACCGCCGAGTAACTGTGATCCATGGGGGAACGTGCTTTCCATATCCATTTTTAAAAGGACTTTTAAGTGATTTCAAATTGGAAATTGAGATAAAAGTGAATGAAGCTCAATATTCGAAATAAGAAGATGAATCGAATTCAAGTAAAAGTTGAATGACAATCTGAATGAAAAATCTGAAGATAAAATGAATTCAAATTGAATTGAAATAGTAAAGTAAATTCAAATGAAATTGGAAATGCAAAATTGAATGAAAATAGATATGTAACTTCAATAGTGAAGTAAAAATGTATAAGAAGCATACATTGAAAATTGTGTAATGGAATTTGCAAAATGGTTTGAATATTGTAACTAGATATTATGGCTAGTAGGATATATACAGGTGTATACAGGAATTGGAATTTTGATTTCAAAAATAAATTTGAATTGCTCGACAAAAAGGTACGTATTTGAATTTCAGTATGAAATTTGATGAGATTCTGATTTTGCCACTTGGCATTTTGTTTTCTTTTGAGATCTGAGAGTCCGTAGGGACGTTTTGTAGCCGTACCGTATTAGCCGCGCAAAGGAGACGCTGGCGAAATTTTTCGAAAATTTCGAGGGTTAGAAAAAAAATTTGATAAATTTTGGAAGTTTAAAATTTGAATTTAAACTCGAATTTGAATTGAGAAGTTAAACAAGGTTGTTTGAAACTTATAATTGAAGTTGGAAGTTTAGTTGAATTAATAACGAATCTTTAGTAGAAAGATTTGTTTGGATAAATTGACAAAACTATTTAGATTATGGAAAATAGTAGACGAGTTAAGGACCATTTTTCCTAACTTGTAATTTCGGGACGAAATTCTTTTAAGGGGGGAAGTTTGTAACGACCCTGAATTTTTGACATTTGAAATATGAATATTCAATTGAGTTTAAATATTCGAATGGTAATTTAATTTGAAATTCGAATATCAGAATGAATTGGGCGATTAAATTATTGAATTTAATTATCGAAACTGGGTAAAAAATTTGAATCTTCAATTTTAAGCTGAAGAAAAATATTCCAAAAGTTTTAAAATTCGAATTGATAATACTGAAGATAATAAAGGTTTCAGAATTGAATTTGAAACTGTTTTGTTCAGTTTTGAAATTGTATTGTTTAATCGATATTTAAAAATAGCGTTCCGGGGCACAGTCTCGGAATTCGACGAAACCAGTTTCATTGGATCCGTAATATTGTATTATTATCGGATTTCAATTTTTGTAATGTTCGGAGTTGTTGTGTGAGCATACGATAAGCAAACGCACTGAAATTAAATCGAAAATTTAATTTAATAATTGGTCCAAAAAGCTATCTTCTCCATACGATCAAATTTGGACTCGAAACTTTTTCCATTGCGTTCAGAATAGGTGTATAACATTACGAACGCCTAGCGGCATGCCTCGATAGGAGGTCGAGATTTTAAGTTGTAAAATCGAGATGATTTGAATTTAAAATATATATATACATATATATTTTTTTGTATACTAGTCAACTTCAGCCGAATTCTTTTCACATCAGAGTTTTACCACTCATTTCAATATTACTGTAGCTTGTTCTTTTGGCATGCCGTGCCATCTAATCTTGTCTCCCCTTTTCTTTACAAAGTGTACGTGGTGGTTAGTTCGAAGAAAAAAATAAAAATCGAAGCAATATCGTTCAATTCAAAATTTATGGCCGCCTCCTCTACAATTCAATTCTAAATCGAAAAAAAATAAAATCGCTTCTCCATTCCCCTTTCCTCTCTGTCCCAATCGAGCGAAAAATAGTAATAGGGGCCAAGCTTCGTTCGAAATTAATTCGAACTCGAAAGAAAGGCAAGGGAGGATGAAGTCGCGTTCGAATCATTGGGCACGGATGAACTGGGTATCGACGAGGCAGGCATTTCGCGATCTGGGGCGACTCGGGTTAGGGCCACCGTGTGTGACGAAGCTGGAGGCAGCGACAAGTACGGTGGCGCGCGTGGGAATTCGAGCTCGAAGTCAGTTGCTCGCAAGCAAGGAAGAGGGTGCGAGGTCGCTTAGGGCTGAGCATCGAAGTCGAGCTCGATTTCGAGCATTGCAGTGAGGCGTTCTGGTGGGTTCATGCGATGGGCTGGTCGAAGTGGGGCCTGTCGTGCACGTTAGTGGGTGGCAGAGCGAAGTAGTGGAGTCTGGGCATCGCGATTTAGGGTTTGTGTTCGATTTGGAAATTCGTGACTGGTGGTGTGTGCTCGCGAGTAGGAGGGCGACTGCCGTGTTGGTGTGTGCTCGTGATTGGCGTGTATACTTGGGTGTGGGCAGTGTTAGTTCTGATTGCAGTCAGGATTTCTGATGCCGAAGTTGTGATTCTCGGTGGTTTGGGGAGGTCTGTGAGCTAGCAGGTGATTTGTCAATTTTAAATTGAATTTAAAATTTAATATGTTAGTGATAGTTTTAAAATTTATTACTGTTTGTTTATTAACAGAAAAAAGGGGGATAATTGATTGTTCATTTATTTAAATGATTAACTTGGTTAATTATCTTATTAAAATTATTTTTGATACTAAAGAATATTTTAAAAGGAAAATAGTTTAAATTTAAAAGTATTAGTTTAAAATAAAATCATTAGTAAACTAATTATCAAATGGAATAAATTGTTCGATTGATTCGAATATTAACAAATTGTATAAATTGTTTATTCAAGGTCAATACTGAAAAGAAAACAAGCGGAAACAAAAATGGATGGCAAGTTAAAAGCGAAGGTGAGATCTTCTCACTCAAAATTGAAAAGTGGAATTTTCAGTTATTGTTTGTTTGCTGTTTGAATGTGATATTAGATATAGTAGGATATATCTATATATATAGCAATATATACATATTGGCATATGTATATATTGGATTGATTGATTTCCCGCCTCGTATAGCGGATGAGACCCTACTGCGCCGTTAGTAAGCGGATGATATTTTATAAAACCCATATACCGCGATATTCCACCTCGAAGTGGAATTGGTATTGTGCTAACATCTGTGGATGCAGGGAAACAGGTTGGAGGGATCCAACAGGATTCCTCAAAACATTTGAATTGATTTCATATGTTGTTTTGATTGATTATTTATAATCTGCATATGATTATATCTGTGATTGAATGTATTGAGAGCTAAAATTTAGCCGAATGTGTTTTTGGTATCGTTGGATACCAGAAATAAATGAAATTGGATTTCTGAAATTAAAATTGAATTTTAGATGGTTTGGGAAAATAAAAGAATTTATTTTAAAGGAGATAAATTTATTTGAAATCAAACTGATAATTGATTGGGTATTTAAAATAAATCTTTGAGGAATCGATATGAAAACTAATTTAATGTTGAATGAAAAATTGATTTTTGTGTTGAAAATAAATTTGGGAATCGATTTGTAAAATGATTTGGTAATTGGGATTAAAAGTTAGAATCAATTTAAAATGTGATTCGGTGTTGAAGTAAATCCAGAAATCAATTTGAAATTCGATTTGGGATTTGAAATAAAATGGAGAAATCAATTTTTAAAGTTGATTCGGAGTTGAAAATGAATGTTTGGAAAACGATTTGAAAATCGGGTAAAAGTGGATTTTTAGGAATGTAAATTTAATAGAAGTTGCAAAAGAAAGGTAAATTTGTTTTTAAAAATAAATATCGATTTATTTTTAAAGTGTGGAAAATATGATTTGAAATCGGATTTTCAAAGTGATGAAGTGTGGAAATAAATTTACAAACTTGAAATGTAAATTTGAAATAAATCGATAAGGATTTATCTAATTGGTTTAAATGGACCATAATATGATTTGAAATTGATTTTCAAACGGGAAGTGTGAAAATGTGATTTGGAATTGATTTTTTTCAAACGTGAAGTATGAAATACGATTTGAAATTGGTTTTCAAATGTGAAGTGTGGAAAAAATATATATCTTATGAAGATATTTTTTTGAAAATAAATAATTTGGGAAAAATTATTTGAATTGATTGATTGATTGTTATGAATGTTATTGATAGTTAAATAACCGACTATCAATATTTTCCTTTGAAATGACACTTGATTTGTTTTTAAAACAAACGCTCATTATTCGGTTAAGCCGGGAGAGGACCTTTGTGTCATATAACCCATTCCGAATAGTGATACGTCGCGAATGGATAGCATTTGAAGACCGGTGTGAAGACCGGATATTTGTGAAAATGAAAGGACAACCTGTCGAATGTCTCTGCACCGAGTTGCTCCGGTATAGAGATTTATATCATTTCTTTTGTGATGGGAAGTCCGGACGTGATTAGTGAATATCCGGATTGCAAGGGCTTCTTTGGAAGTGCCTTCGGTTCCGTTCGATCCCGGAACGGACTTGTATGGAGGTGTGTCTGACATTACACTTTGAGATGTAAAGCTGGTTTCTATCAAATACATTTCTGTTGGTGGCGGAGAATTTATTCTCTTAGCTTAACACCCTTCTCTGAGACGTACGAGCTCAGAGGTTATGTAGTTGATGGTTACTAGTGATACATTCCCAATTTGGTAATGTGGCACACGAAGTGCTGTTGATCAATTGTGGATCAAAGCGTGGCTTTGTGAAGAAGCGTGGCTTTGTGAAGAAGCGTGGCTTTGTGAAAAAGCATGGCTTTGTGAAAAAGCGTAGCTTTGTGGACGAGACTTCGTCGAGCCTCACAACCCGGTAATGGTCGAAACAGGAATGTGCGGCAAAGGTTTGTAGGGGTAGCGCCCCTAGGGTATGCCATTTCCTTCTGGATAAAAGGTGATATCATGGTATGGAGCCCAGATATTTTACCTATGTTGATTATACTTTGTGACTGTCGCTTTCGATTGAGGATCCTCGGATAAAGGTCGGTAACGACCGGGGGATGGCATAGCTCGTGTGTTAGTTACCTAGTTACAGCTCGGTTAGAGCGTGAGGTAGCGTCGGCCTTTTGTTTGCGGAGATCCGGTTAGGATCCGAGGCGTCTTTCCAGAGGCGTTCTATTTCGGTATAAGGAAGTTCCTTAGCCAGATCATTTGTTGGAAATCCAAAGAAACAATACGAACCCTGTACGGTTTTTATTTGTATTACCTGCTATGGAATGTGGCGGTAACCTGCTATTGAACGTAGTAGCTATAGTAGACATACAACAATAGTTGTATGTTGGCTAAGATTGATATTATATTTTCGAAATGTTTTCCGCACTAGACATTAATAATAATATCAATTGATTTTGCGTAGTAAGCATTTTTGACTATCATAAGGAGAAATCTCCTCCAATTCTGCGTTTGCATTGTGTGTGTGGTGGGAGGCCTTATGGTAGTTTCATTTTCCAAAAGCATTGCGAAGTTGTTTTATTTTCTTTGCGAAAATAACTGTTTTACGATCTCACACCAGTCACCATGACTGACCTGGAGTTTATTGTTCCCTTTCTAAACTCTGGGTGCCCATAATTTTCCACACGGGCAGCCTAGAGTTATTGTTATCAGGATATTCTGGATATTCTGGAGCTTTGGAGATGAGCTGGATGGCGAAGCGTACTATCGTACTTGTTATTTATTCCGCTGTGTATTCTGTATGAGGACAAGTTTATATAACTGTCCATTGTTGTAAACTCTGATGATTGATGTATGTATAAACTGATATAGTCTTTTGTTTTAAAGATTATTGATTTATCTATTATATATTGTCCCGCTGCGAATGTGAGATTCTGTTGTTGTTCCGTTGTTCTTCTTTCTTTTTCTTCTATCTTTTCTTCTGCCTCTTCTTTTAACCCTAAAGTTTCGCGTTTTCGCCATTCGATTGTTCGACATTTGGTACAGTGGACGTATCGGTGTCGAGTTTTCGAAAGACGGATTTGCGGGTCTTTACAGAGAAAATGCAAAGGACACTGGCACGAATCAGGCACGACAAATCAATTTGCTGCGACAAGCACGAAAAATATTTTAGCACGAAAATTTGACGAAACAGATATATACACATACGTAATATATATATATATATATATATGTTTTATGAGTTTTAGAAAGAAAAATTATAAATATATACAACGCATACAATTTTGTCGACAATTTCAAAATGATATTCATAAAAAAAAAATTCAACAATATATATATGTATTGTATATAATCATGCACCAATTAGATTTTAACAATTGAAATCTTTTGCCAACATGTACAATACACTATTACAACATGTAAAAGCTACTGGATAGCATAGATAGGCTTTCTATTCAAAGAGTACATGGCATATATATGAAATATATATATATAAGTAGAGGCCGCATATATATATATATATATATATATATATATATATATAACATGTATAATGTCAGAGCAAACGAAGGACTTCAAACTGCCCAATATAGGACATATATTAGCATGCAATAGTAGTAAAATGTAAAGCATGAACCGAGCTATATATATCAGATTGCACAACATACACATCACTACACGACACATATGTGGTTCCAGATATAAACACTTGAAGCTCAATTTTTTTATGCGTATATATAACATATATATACTCGCCGCAGCATATATATATGACTCACGCATATATATATATATATATATATATATATATATACATATATATATGCGTTACAACTATCGATGTAGGCAAGATTCCGGTCGTCACGCATGCATAGAGTTTGGTGGTGAGTGGATCTGTTGTTTGGGCTCAAGTTAGTGGTGCTAGAGATGCGGTGGCCATGGCAGGCTCGGTCTGGTTAGTGGCGAGGTGATGGAGACGTGGGCTGAGGCAGTGGACCTGGCGATGTGGTGGTTGCTTCGGGTTTTGGATCTTGGGGTGGCACTTCGGTGGGAGATGCTTGGGGTTGGTCAGGGTTAATGGAGGAGGCAGCTTCAGGTCGAGGAGGGGTGCACGTGGGTCAGGGTTTTGGCATGGGGAGGTGAGGCTCGGCGCTTAGTTTGGAGGGGAAGGCTCGGGGTGAAACATGGTGCTTTGGTGGTGGTTTCGTGGGGAGGGCGTGGGCTTGAAAGGGAAGGTTCAGCAAAAATAAATGAAAGAGGAGTGGAGAAAGTACAGAGGAGAGGAGAAGAAGAACCCAAAACAAAAACAAAAAAATAAACGTACCCTTTTCTCTAAGTGAATAGTGAGGCAAAATGGAGAGGCTTGAGTTAATATATATAAAATAAATGTAATTGCAACGGTCAATCCCATTGATTTAGCTGAAAATTTTAAAGCAATTTATTGTTGCTTGGATTACACGGCTAAGGTTTAAAAGGCAAAAGAAAATAAAAAGTCACAATTTCGGTATCGATACGACAATTGCTTTATCGCTTTCATTGCGTACCAGACCTCAAAATACAGAAATAAATATATTACGAAGGTCAGCACGACGAGACGAATAGAATGGTACACAGATATCAGCGATATGATCAAGTTATAAAACTCGAATTTCCCGCTACCGAAAATGCTACTAAAACGTAGAAAATAAGGTAAACGGAGCTATAGAAGTCCAAATTTGATGAAATGAATTACGACGCCTTCCTCGGAAATTGATTTACATTTTTATTATATAAAAATATTCAGGTTTCGAAAATTTAAAAAATTTAACAGATAAAACGATTAAATTTAAATTTTGAAATTTCACCATTAAACTAACTTCCATATTTTCCGATAAAAATTTACCCATTACCATATTTAAATAGACGCATTTCAAATATCAAATTTTTATTCCAAAATTTTATTATTTAAATTTCAAGTAAAATTAGTTAATTATAAAATTCGTTAAAATTTTCAGGTCGTTACAAGTAGGCAGTGGAGACATCGTTATACCAGTGGAAGTTGATTGTGCAAGATTATTATGAGGTTTGTTTAGGTTATTCCAGTCCGGTTTCTAAAGCTTCGAGGAGTGCTAGAGAGGAGTTTGAGGAGAAATTTGAAGTAACTGATTTCATTAATTCTTTTGTGTTAGTCCATAATTGTTCTTGGTGGATTGCCCATTCTGATGTGTTCCTTTCATATCTTGTCGATAAAAAAATGTTTCAAGCAATAAAATACCTAATTAATTTTTATAAACATGGTTAATTTATTATTATTGCCATACCTACTCTTAAACATGGAAAACTTTATTAATTTTATAAACTTAGTTAGTTTATTACTACTACTATTGTTATATAATAATAATTAGTATTATTTAAACTTGGTTATTTTTATAAAACTTAGTTAACTTGATTAATATTTTATAGTTCATTATTATTATTGTTATTGTTATTATTATAAACTTAGTTACTTTTCATAAACTTAGTTAATTTATTATTATTATTATTATTATTATTATAAACATAGTTAATTGTTATGAAACTTCATTAATATTCAAAAACTTGGTTTGTTCATTGTTATTATTACTATTATAATTGTTTTTATTGTTGTTACTATCATCATCGTCGTTGTTATAAACTTAGTTAATTTATATAAACTTAGTAAATTTATTATTGTTGTTATTGTTATTATATAAACTTAGTTATTTTTAATAAAACTTAGTTAACTTGGTTAATATTTTGTAATTTCTTATTTTATTATTATTACTATAAACTTAGTTAATTTTTTATAAACCTTATAGTTAATTTTTTTTTTGTTATTATTATATGAACTCGGTTACATTTTTTTATTAAACTTAGTTAATTTTCATGATTTTATTTAATTTTAATAAATTTTTATTTAATATGAAGAAAATTATTTAATTTTTATAAAACTTGGTTAATTTAGTTAAATTCTTGTATAACTTAATTTTTATAAATTGTTGATTTTTTATAAAACTTGGTTAACTTAATTAATTTTTATAAACTTAGTTAACTTAGTTAAATTGTTAAACAACTTAATTATTTTTAAAAACTTAGTTATTTCTTTACAATACTTTATTAACTTAGTTAAAAAAAATTAAAACTTAGTTAATTTTTATAAATGTGTTTAATTTTTATAAAACCTTCTTAACATAGTTAAATTTTATAAAAAATAATTGATTTTTATAAACTTATCAGATTTCATAAAATTCCAACAGCACCTCCTTTTCACGGTTAGTGCTTTTCCTCACACCCCAATTCAATATATGTTTAGATGACCAAAACAAGATCGGACTCATATCATATATAATAAAATATACTAAATGATAGCATACACATTTAAATGCATAAAAACATACCTTTTATTAGCAACTTTAGCTATTAATCTTCCCTATAGCAAATCAATGTTTTGTGTACCTATATACCAAAGTAATGGGAATAATTAGAATGGAAATCTATAAAAGATTTATGTAATACTCACCATGTGCTTAATTCAATGATCTATGAAAGAGTTATGTAATACCCATCATATGCCCATGCACACTCACTATATGCGTAATTCTATGATCTACTTCGCAAAATACATACCCAACCAGTTTCTACATCTTCTGTCACCTCCTCAATATGAGTACTTGATGCTCATGATAATTCACATGCTATTATGCATGTCTCTGAACCTATTCTGTCTTTCCAGGGAACAAAAGCTTGTAAGTCTGCTCAATTCGTGGCTTAAGTTCATCCTACCTTGGTGTATGCTAATTCACATCAGTTTCCAAACACTTAACTTCATCTTGCAAGTCTCCTGCATCAGAAATATTTGCATCTGATTCCCATGCATTAATGGATAAATTTATTTATTATTTATTGTTGGTTGCATTTGCTTCTGTCTCAGTAATTGCAATAAAGTTAAAGTAATCTGATATAATGACTTTATTTTTTATTTTTTTTATTTTTTCAAACAGTAGGAAATCAAATTTCTTAAGTTGAAAAGAATAGGCTGTTGCATTTTTTCATTACTCCTTTAACAAAAAGACATCACTGAAAAAGTGCGATCTGAAATAAATTAATATCTCCATGCATAAAAGCACTACAAGTTACAACTGTTGAGTAACTTCATTTGGATTTATGATCAACTGAATTATCATGAAACACTTCGTTCACCTAATCATGCTCAATGCTTGGTTTTTGATCAACTGAATCTTGATTCTCTTAAAGTTACAATGCTGGACTCTAAAGAACATAAGTTAGCAGAAAAATTGACACGAGCGTCGGGTCCAAACATGGTTCTAGCAGCATAGTCATAAGCAATGGCAACTTCCAATGCAGTGTCGTAAGTACTAAGCCATAAGTGTTTACCAAGTTAATGTAGTTCATATTTTCTATGATAGCTGAATAACATGTAGCAATATTCATATAGTCATGGAAAAAGCATGCAATGCAAGTAAATTAACAATATGTAATCAATTGATATACAAATTTCATGTCCTCTTCTACTCTTATTAGCTTTTTCAACTCATTAGTTGGACCCCAAATTATGCAAGTTAATACACACACACACACAAACAAATTTCATATTTTCTATGATAGCTGAATAACATGTAGCAATATTTATATAGTCATGGCAAAAGCATGCAATGCAAGTAAATTAACAATATGTAATCAATTGATATACAAATTTCATGTCTTCTTCTACTCTTATCAGCTTTCTCAACTCATTTAGTTGGACCCCAAATTATGCAAGTTTTTATATATATATATATATATTCGTTCATGTAGTAGTTATGCGACCATAAGAAAACGATGAATCATAGTAGTCCAATTTAAATGTTTTGTTTCTTTCTAGCTGTAACTTTTGTGTGGAGCATGAGAATATAGAATTTCTTTTTTATTTAATAATAAGTTATATTGATCTCAATCCCAATACTATATATACTATAATAAGCTAAAGAAAACTAGTCTATAAACTAAATAAAAGCTTATCGATGTTGGCTAAAAAGGTTGTTTATGTTTCTACTGTGTTCGGTGTGGTTACATCACATTTTCACTGTAGTTTTAGCAAGTACTTTCGGAAGTGCTACAAATTACAACTTTACAGCTTCAGGCATTGAATTCATGCTTTTTATGAGACTTGCACTTTGCTAAAAGAAACTCTAGTGGTTAAAATATTAACAAAGTACATATATAGATCTAACTTAGATTAGCATACTGTAATTTATACACATCTTTATTTTAAGATAGTAATGTGCATTGTTACATGAAACATACCAAACTCAATATATAGGTTAGGATATCAACATTTTTCCTTTTCAAATTTTTATTTCTTAATTGTTTACAAAAGACATTCTGCATGATTTGAGAATAGTTTTCAACAGGTGAAATTTCTTCATATGCCAAAAGTACCTCACTGAAAGACGCCATAGCTTCAACCACTTCTTTTGTAAATGTCTGTCCAACTCCATATGTTCCTATCAATACTGTTGGCTTGATGGACCGACGAATCAAACATTAAAGATTAGCAGAAGAAATGTAATTCTACTTTGATGAATCTATGTATATAATGTACTATCAAAACAGCCATCATTAGTTTATAAGCATGTAAAGTCTTCGTAAAATTCAAAAAAATGCAAATATACAATGTAATGATTTACATTGATGGTTTTGGTAGAGATATGTTTTCCTTCTATAATATATAACGCAGCATATTTCATCGGTATTAACCAGCAACTAGTAACATGAAAAATAAAATAAGGATCAATGAAGAGTTGCTAACTAAAATATATACATGTACAGCTTCTAAGAGATTTTTTGTATCTTCATGCTCGTCAGCCCAAGGTTTTTTAAAGTGTTAATGTGATTCCTTGCGCGATTTCATAATCAAACCCTGCTTAAATTAATTCAGTTAGCTAGTAAAGTTATCATACTTCAATTTATGTAAATCTTTAGAATTGAAAACAGAAAAAGAATTGATTCCTCCTTGGAATCGATAAGCCAAATTTTCTTGCGGGTTTCTTCTACTAGTACTTTCATCTATAATAGCTATAACAAAGTAATTAAGTTCAAAGTTTTGAGTGATACTGAACAAAGCAACATAATAATATATGTTTATGTATATATAAAAAGCTTTTGATATTGAAACAAGTTACCTGTTTTGAGATCTCGTGTGCTATAATAATCAATATAGGAAATAATACCTAAACAGAAAATATTTTAGAAAAAAAATTACTCGCTATTACTAGATCAGAAAAGAGAGACAAATGTGACTATGCCATTTTGGAGTTCCATGTCTATCGGTTTTTCCTGCCGTGCTTCCTATTAGTGAGTGATGGCCTAGATTTGAAGAGGCCCAAAGCGGATGCTTTCTCCACTTTACCTAAAGGCCGACCTGAGGTTTATGAAGGAGAATATGGATCGATTTGGAGATTTGTAAGAGAGAGATTTTTGGTTTGAGAGACAAAAAGAAGGAGTGAAAAGGAAGAGAGAAGAGGGAAATTTTTCGATGAAGAGGCGGGCATAAAAATAATTTGAGGCGGCACGAAATCAATTAGGGGAGCTTGTCAAAGCGTTACATAGTCTAAATCCAAAAATTAAATAAAATAAAATAAAATAAACAATAACACATTGGAATAAAGCGTTATCTATTAGCGTTAGAAAAAGCAATTATTCTTGAAGTGAGGGTTTCGAAAAATACTTTCAAAAATAACAAATATGCACTCTTACGTATAACTATCCCTGTTACCGGATAACCTAAGTTCTATATCAAATGTAACAATACACCTCGAAATAGGCCTAATTTTCGACCCAATAAAAGCTCATCGAAACTTAGGCTGATTCAAAGCTAGCTGTTGGTTGGTAAAATTGATACAATGAATAATATACAGAGCTCTCTATCTATGCTATTAGAATCTCACAGCGAAAAGGATAAAATATACCAGAAATAAGTACCCATTTCATAAAGAATCCAAATCTCATAAATATAATATATCACCCCAAATATCTAAAATATGATATCTCAAAAACACAATAACATGTTTGAAACTGGGTACATCAAAATACATCAAAAACATAAATAGATAGATAAATGCTACAAGACTCTATCTCTGCTTTCATCTTCTAAATCAGTATCCTCTCTCCTAACTTGTGTGTTTTAATGAGAAGAGGGTTAGAACAATAATGTCTAGCAAATGAAATCTCAAGTCTTACCATAATAATATTTAGGCAGTATTATTTAGATATGTCTTACACATCCTATAGTATATACTGCATAAGATGCCTCCAACCGTAAGCCCGAAGGCTCCCCTAGTCCAACTCTACAACTTACACTCTTCCAGTCCAACTCCATAATATACCTTTAACTATAGGCCAAAGGCCCTTCCCAGTTATCCTAACTACCGTTAATTATGTCCTAACAACGTGAGAGAAACTACCTAGGTAACTTAATACCACTTCAATGGGAATTAGGCAGACTCTAACCATTTAATACCTATAACCTAGGCAGATTCCCATCATTTAATACCCAACCCAAGACGGATTCCTCTCTAGTACACCCTAATTGACATCGTACGAAATTTCATCAGGCCACTTAATACTTCTTTATTGGAAGAGGCGGACCCTACAACAGCCACTTAATACCTTGACCCTAAACCAGAGCACTCCCAAGATTCCCTATTACTGCACCTAAATGATAATCTCCACCATATAATACTTCTTAAGTGAGAAGGAGGTAGACCCTACGAAAACCACTTAATATCTCCAACCTCAAAGCCTCGAAGCAGGTCCTACGTATTATGAGCGGTAATCCAAACTGTGACGTCTCACATTAGTCCTACTATTCGTAAGCGTTGGTAGCTAGATTAATTAGGTAGACTTACCCTACGGAATTGGGTCTAACCTCGCCTTCACTGTGGGTACTTATTATAGGCAATGTCTCACATCAGTACCAAAGTCACGCTACAGATAGCTAGATTAGCTAGGAAGTCTTATATGTGCTTTTGAATGATCTCGCATCCCTATAACTAAGTCATAATTCCACTCCCCTAGCATACTACCATGTGTGTGTGTATACCTCACTACATTTCGCATTAAGGCCATATAAGGAAAACTCTTTATTATGCCTTTAATTATGGATTAGTTTCCATAATTATCCTTAACTTCCTTTCTATGCATTTTAATACTATTTACTAACCTATTTATTCTACGCTATTAATACATCATTAATTATACGTTAGTAATATATTTATACGCTGATATATTTATACTTACATAATATTGGCTAGCTAGATATTCCTAAGCGTTCGAAGACTTTCGCTTTCTATACTAATCATTAAAATGTCAAACTTTTATATTTATACAAGTCTAACTCCATGCAATAACTTACAAATTAGCTAATATCCTTAGCCAAACAATCAACTTGCATTAATAAAATAGAATCAAATACCAAACTT
The DNA here is from genome assembly GCA_030737815.1 of Allium fistulosum. Classification (NCBI taxonomy): domain Eukaryota; kingdom Viridiplantae; phylum Streptophyta; class Magnoliopsida; order Asparagales; family Amaryllidaceae; genus Allium; species Allium fistulosum. The sequence continues at coordinate 465,586,234 of CM060902.1, forward strand.
ATTTTATATTAATATAGTAGAATCATCATCTCTATTTCAAGAAATAAAACTTAAAATTTAAACCGTTTATATTCTATTCTAGTTTTACATACACGAACTTGAAATGAAAAAGGGATTCATGTTTAAATTATGAAAATAGGCAGTGCAAATTGCGAATAAGGGAACTCGTACATTACACACCATTTTCTAATTTATTTACTTTTCAGAACCCTTTAATACATCAGTAGAGAAAAATTGGAAGTGGAATAGAACATAAAATATTCACAATGCAATAGCTAGACAAATTCTACTATTTTACTATTGAGATTCCAATAACCATATAATTGACATTTCGTTTTCGGGGAATTTCAGGGTTTTAGTTTTAGGTTTCCATAAACAAAATTTCCTAAGGCATAAAAAATCCAAGACTTCTACTATACAAATAATAGAATGTGAAAAACTAAGATTTCCATTCATAGAGAACTTGCCTGCCTTCCTTTGGATGTGATCCATGCCTCCTAATTTTTCCTTCAAACTTTTTTTTTGAAATGTACAACAATTGGATTGTATATAATTTAAATTTACAATTCAAGGATTAGGGAAGAATAAAATAAAAGAATGAATACATAAAAACCTATTACCTTGTTCCCTTGAATTTGGATTCTTGAATTTAATCAAGGAAGGAGATCGATAGAGTTTCGCTTGCATTCTGAAATAATTTGAGAATAAAAGTGTGACGCCCCACCTCTATGCTCACGCTAGCCAAGGACACTACAATGTAATGCCGTCGACTAGCGTGAAGAATAAGGCTGTTGAGGAGCGACCATCTTTGTAATTGCTTTGTGCGAGTACCGATATGTCAGAAGATATAACTTACATTTCATTTCAAGAGGAAACCTGACATATCTAATACAAACTCAAAGCGACGACACAGTGGCTAAGTGGACCTCGGAAACAAATATAGAAATAAACATAACACAAATCAGTCACAGAAGTTCATATCTCAAAGGCGGAAACAGATATGAATATTACACATAAAAGTGTACATCAGAGTAGTAGTCATAGAAGATCCACTACATAACAAAAGAATAGGTCCATGTGCTAAACAAAAGAATAAATATACATCAAGGAGTCTCTATCTCAAATGTATACTAACAAAAACTACTATGCTAAAGTAGTTGGCCAAAAGTCAGGTGACGAACCCAGAGAAGAAGTCAAGCAGAAGCACCTGAAATATCTCAATCTGACCCGAGTATTATTTAAGAAGAAAATAATAAACGGATCAGTCTAGCTATAATTACCAGATAAAATGAGATATAAGAATAAGAGATATGATAAAAAATGTATGATAACAAAAGGATGTCATACTATGAAAAGTATACATTTAACAATGACAAAATCATACAATACCTCAAGAATTTCAAAGCACTCAAAAGAATCACATTCTTTAATTTATTCACCAAACACAAAAATTGATAGAGCTGACCAATAAAAATCACAAAATTGGTGAAAACACAAATTCTAGAAATCATCAATTAGAAATCCAGAAAAATCACAAAAAGGGAAAGAGGCCTATCACTAAAACGGGAGCATTAAAGCTCACCAACACGTGTATCACAAGATGAGACGCTATCTCATGGTCGCTAACCATCAATTTTGAACCGAAGCTCCACAAAAACGGCCCGAAGACCATGAGCCGAAGCTCCACAAAAATGGCCTGAAGACCATGAGCCGAAGCTCCCCAAAAACGGCCCGAAGACCATGAGCCGAAGCTCCACAAAAACGGCCCGAAGACCATGAGTCGCTACCCCACAAAAATTGAGCCGAAGCTCCACAAAAAGGATCTTCGCATACCCACAAGTGTAAATTACCCTAAGCTAGTAAATATATGAGTTTAGCTTCATGTCCCATAACCACTAGCTTAACTTAAATATTTACGAACGAATTGTAGATTTCCACTCGAATATTGTCACAGGAGTTTCAATCGAACAAGTCCAAGAATTAACCGACGAAGTAAACACAAGCATTTCATACCACTTGTTTTACTAAGCCGTTTAATTAGATTTCTCGTACGAGTGAGGTAAAGGTTTATATATTTACTAGTAGATTGGAAAACGGTTTAAGAAACGAGCTTTGTAATAAAATAGTGTTGAAATCATCTTTGTGAAAGAGTTTGAATATTTACTACTAGTATAGAAAACCTTTATAATTTTAAAGTGACAAATCACAAAAACGATTGTAGAAACAAATCAATCATCAAAATTCACATTCGAAGACGTGAATCAAATCCAATTAAAACGATAAAGAATCCATCGAAATGGATATTCAAAAACCCCGAAAAAGGAGTCATCAAAGTCATAATAAATGATAACAACAAATAGGATCATCACGAATCGATTCAAATTGGAAATTCAATCCCCAAAAGGCAAAGTGGGCTGAAACAGCAAATTCAGTCGACTGACTCAGAGATTTCAGTCGACTGACTCAGGTCTTGGAAACTTTCTGTTTCAAGCTTCAGTCGACGGACTCATAGATTTCAATCGACTGAATCATGCATGGGAACTTTCAGGTTCCAGGTTCAATCGACTGAATAGAGATTTCAGTCGACTGATACTGGCCCAGGAAATTTCCTGGCTTCAGCTCAGTCGACTGAACGCTTTGAGTCAGTCGACTGAACTGTGATTTCCAGTATTTTCAGCCTAAAAATGAAAAGGCTACTCTTCGCAAATGCACCCAGATGAGCAATGGGCGCTAGGGTTTTATGCCAATCGACGACCCGGCCCTATAAGCTCTTCGATGCATTACCAAACCATGATCAAACATCCATAAAAGGATTTACACACAAATTTGACTTCAAAAACCAAAAATTGAAATATTCACAAAACCAATCCAAATCAAGAGCAAATGCACATGAAGAAGTGTTAGGAATTCATACCTAACAACCAAAGATAATTATAAACATTGATGTGAGATAAAAATCTCACCTTTTTACACAAAAACAAGGAAGGAGAAGCTTGAAAACAAAGGAGGATCAACCACTCTTCAATCCCAACTCAAGAAGCTTGAATTTAAGCTTAAAAGAGAAACATTTCCTAAGTTAGGTTTAGGAATTTCTGAAATTGAAAGGAGAACGAGTTGGGGAAGAAGAAGAGAAGGCTTACCAAAGCTTCTTCTTGAATTTGGAGCTAGAACTTGATTTGCAAATTGGAAACTAGGGCTTAGGATTTTTAATTCTCTTTCTCTTCCCCCATTATTCTCTTTAGAACTGAAAAGATAAGGAAGAGGGGATGAATGAAGAGAGGTGGTTCAGTTTTGGGTATTAAGTTGGCTAGTGGGCTGAACCCAAACCCAAAGTGAAAAAGGTCAAATTTTTAGCTAGCTCCAAACATATCAATGTTTATACTCAAAAAGGTTGCAAACGGCATTTTGAACTCAATGGAAGAGCTCCCGAGTCCCAATTCGACTGTTTGCAAAAAGTGACTTTTCGGACTAAAATCCGACTAATGATACCATATTTAAATAAAACATTTAAATAGATAATTGTAAAATATACGGGTTGTTACAGACTCCCCCCTTAAAGAAATTGCGTCCTCGCAATCATAAGAAATATTTGAACAAAAAGTAACAACCATAAAAGCATATCAACACAAAAGAAGAAATTTGAAATAAGAAGTTCACCTCAAAGAGCTCAAGAGAGTAAGTCCAGATGTGTTTGCTCGATGAATTCTCTAGATTCCCAAGAGCAATCCTTAGGATTTGAGGACCATTGAACTTTCACAAGCGGGACATCTTTATTTCGAAGGCGTTTAACCTCCGTAGCAATAACACGAATAGGATGTTGCTCATATGTTAAATTAGGCGAAACTTCAATTTTTTCAACAACACCGGGCTCGAGAATAGAATCGGAATCTCGAAGGCATTTCCGTAATTGAGAAACATGAAACACGTCATGAATAGCAGAAAATTGAGCCGGTAATAAAAGGTGATAAGCCCCGGAACCAATGCGTTCGGTGATGGGAAATGGGCCAATATATCGAGGTGCTAATTTTTCCGATCGACTGAAACGCACAACACCCTTCATAGGTGAAACACGAATAAACACAAAATCTCCCACAGAAAATTCTAATTTCCTTCTTCGGTTATCGGCATAGGATTTTTGCCTACTTTGAGTTTCTTTCATCCTATGACGAATAAGATCAATCTTTTCTATGGAATCACAAATAAAATCTAGACCTAAAACTAGCTTCTCACCGGCCTCAAGCCAACAAGAAGGAGATCGGCATGGCCTTCCATAGAGTGCCTCGAAAGGTGCCATACCAATACTAGATTAGAAGCTATTATTATAGGAAAATTCAACAAGAGAAATATGATCTTCCCAACTTCCACCAAAGTCTAGAACACAAGCATGAAGAAGATCTTCAAGAGTTTGATTCACACGCTTGGTTTGTCCATCGGACTGCGGATGATAAGCGGTGCTAAAATTAAGCTTCGCTCCTAAATCTTTTTGAAGACTCTTCCAAAATCCACTGGTAAACAATGGATCACGATCACTAACAATAGAAGTAGGAACTCCGTGCAATTTAACAATTTCTTTAATAAAGACTTTGGCCAAAAGAGGAACGGTCCGATTAGACTGAACGAGAATAAAATGGGCGGATTTAGTAAGTCTATCAACTATCACCCACAAGCTATCATGACCCGAACGAGAATGGGGAAGGCCGTCAATAAAATCCATGGAAATTTGATCCCACTTCCACATTGGGATGTCTAAAGTTTGCAATAACCCACCGGGCCTTTGATGCTCGGCCTTAATGAGTTGGCAAGTCATGCAACGCTTAACAAAGTTAGCGATATCAAATTTCATTCCCTCCCAATAATAAAGTCGCTTCATATCCGCATGCATTTTACTACTACCGGGATGAATGGTGAATTTAGAACGATGGGAATCTTCTAATATGTCTTTGCAAAGATCACTAATATTTGGCACGACAAGTCTACCAAATTTTCAAATACCGCCACGAGAATCAATATCAAAGTCTTTCATACCTTCAATATCAATTTTATCCCTAAAATTTCGGCTAAGCAGAGCCAATTCGGGATCTAGCTTTTGAGCTTCAAGGATGCGGTCAAAAGAGAAGGATGAGCCTCAAGGCTACATAAAACAAGAGATGAACATGAATTGGAATTCACGATCTTGAATCTCACAAGTGGAGGAAATCTCGAGATCATTCCATTTGGATATCATCAAAGAAATAACCGCTTGTTGCTTAAGACTAAGGGCATCGGCAACACGATTCTTCCATCCGGGAGTAAACAAAGAATATCAAGATCGTAAGATGCAAGGAACTCGAGCCAACATTGTTGACACCAATTAAGTTCCTTATGAGAAAATAAATATTCCAAAGATTTATGATCAAGGTGGAGAACAAATTTCTCCCCCAAAATGATGATGCCAAACTCTAAAGGCAAAAACAATAGCCGCGAGCACTAGATCATGAGTGGCATACCTAGTCTCGATCGGCTTTAATGATTTAGAAGCACAAATGATAGCACGTTCTCTTTTGCAAGAGAACGGCATCCAAACCAATACTATTAGCATCGGTACAAAAGATAAAGTCTTGGTTCCCCTCGGGAATCACAAGAATAGAAGTATCGGAAAAAAGTTCTTTTAGATAATCTTCTTTCTCGAAAAGCTAAAACTTTCAAAATTAAACTATCTTTATGAAATTATCTTTTCAGAAAAATTTACATTTTATAAGTCAATTTAATGTGTCTGATTGTCTCATCAAAGCGTTTAGGAACTTCCTATCGATAACGTTGATCAAGCGCACCGACCAGAATTCTTAAAGCACTCAACGGGCAATACAATCACAAAATCATCTTCTTTATGATAAAAATGTCTCTAAAAAAACTCTTAATAATATTCTTTGTTCGTTTTAAGAACAAAAATCCAATTATACTTATAAATAAATCTTATGAAAAAGATTTGCAAAATTTTAAATTACTATTTTCATCCAAAATTAATAAATACAAAAATGGAGTCATCGAGATATTCGTAAAATACTCGATTCATAAAATGGATGAAATAAGCCGGACAAACTGAATGACATAATAAGTCATTCATAAGAACCATAAGGAGTGCGGAATGCGGAAAGTGGAATGCTAACTTCCGCAACTCGTAGCTAATGGAAACCGGTGGCAAGGTCGAGCTAAAAAGACCTTAACACCGCTCAAAAGATTGCTTAGGTGATAATCCTAAGACAAGCTCAAAAATACCAGAAAATTTCACAACTATTTAGATGAGAGAAATAACACTTTCCTCATCATGAGGGCTTAAAGAATAAAAATGATGCCACCAAAAATTTGAAATCGAAATCACAAAGAAAAATAGAAATCTGCTTAACAGATTGAGAATGTCGAAGATGAATAGTCCACTCGGGAAATAGGATATGGGCTTTATAATAAGCCAATCCTTTCACAAAAATAAATTTCCAAAGCCCAAGTAACGCATAACATGCAAATTGGCTCGGAAAAAGAAAATCACATAAATAATTTCGACATCTTTTGAAAGAAATAGACTGAGTGTTGCGGATCCATCAACCGGATTCGCAATTCTCAAAGAAGTCATCAAGCCTAAAATATTTAAAGAAAAAGAATCAACAAGTTCTTTTGATATAAAATAATGAGATGAAACCCATATCAAAAAGAACTCGAATAAGATAATCACAAAACAAATGTCATCAAGGATTGAATGAAAAATACCTTGACCAAGAGAAGAGTTGCTAGGGGCTTGCACAGCATTTATCTTTCCCTCTCTCTTGTTTGGAAGCTTGGGACACGAAGATAAAAGATGACCCGGACTTTTGCAATAACGACAAAAGAGAGGTTTCGGACATCTATTAGCATAATGGTCCATAGAACCACAATTGTAGCATTGTCCACGATTAGGGATTAGAGTCTTTGCTACCAAAATAATTTGCTTCCCTTTCTTACCTTGAAGTTTGGGACAAGAAGATAAAAGATGATCCAAACCTTTGCAATAGCGACAAATAAGGGGTTTCGGACACTCATTTGCATAGTGGTCCGTAGAATTACAATTGTAGCATCCTTCACGATTAGGAATTGGAGTCTTTGCTACCGAAGTTTCCAATCTCCCTTTCTTTTTGGGATTTGGACTTTTGAATTTAATATGCCTCTTCTTGTTGTTATTGAGGCTCTTTTTGGAACCTCCAACATCACTATCACTTCCTTTATCGGCCTCTTCAAGTCAAAGAGTGATATCCACAAGCTGATTGAAAGGAACTTCAAGTTTTAGGGGTAAAACCATTTTGGGGTTCTTACACAAAGCACAGATAAACCTTTGATTCTTTACAAGATCCAAAAGTTGTTGGGCAGACATGAATACGCCATCCAGTGAAGGACTACTAGATTGACCAGCGCTAGGACTGCCAGATCCAACCATTTCTTCTTCTTTAAGAAAGAAAGAAAGAAAGAAGAAGAAAAAGTTATTCACAGAATGAATTTCAATCAAACTTGATTGATAAAACAAGGAATCACAAAATAAAATAGGATAGAACGGGTCCAATTGACTCGAATAAAATCCTAAGGTACGACTCCTAAGAAAGACTTGGGACAATGATCCTTGTTAGATTATTCTACATTGTTCCAAAGTTTGGCTCTGATACCATGCTGTGACGCCCCACCTCTATGCTCACGCTAGCCAAGGACACTATAATGTAATGTCGTCGACTAGCGCGAAGAATAAGGCTGTTAAGGAGCGACCATCTGTGTAATTTCTTTGTGCGAGTACCGATATGTCAGAAGATATAACTTACATTTCATTTCAAGAGGAAACCCGACATATCTAATACAAACTCAAAGCGACGACACAGTGGCTAAGTGGACCTCGGAAACAAATATAGAAATAAACATAACACAAATCAGTCACAGTTCATATCTTAAAGGCGGAAACAGATATGAATATTACACATAAAAGTGTACATCAGAGTAGTAGTCATAGAAGATCCACTACATAACAAAAGAATAGGTACATGTGCTAAACAAAAGAATAAATATACATCAAGGAGTCTCTATCTCAAATGTATACTAACAAAAACTACTATGCTAAAGTAGTTGGCCAAAAGTCAGGTGACGAACCCTGAGAAGAAGTCAAGCAGAAGCACCTGACATATCTTAGTCTGACCCGAGTATTATTTAAGAAGAAAATAATAAACGGATCAGTCTAGCTATAATTACCAGATAAAATGAGATATAAGAATAAGAGATATGATAAAAATGTATGATAACAAAAGGATGTCATACTATGAAAAGTATACATTTAACAATGACAAAATCATACAATACCTCAAGAATCTCAAAGCACCCAAAAGAATCACATTCTTTAATTTATTCACCAAACACAAAAATTGATAGAGCTTACCAATAAAAATCACAAAATTGGTGAAAACACAAATTCTAGAAATCGTTAATTAGAAATCCAGAAAAATCACAAAAAGGGAAAGAGGCCTATCACTAAAACGGGAGCATTAAAGCTCACCAACACGTGTATCACAAGATGAGACGCTATCTCATGGTCGCTAACCATCAATTTTGAGCCGAAGCTCCACAAAAACGGCCCGAAGACCATGAGCCAAAGCTCCACAAAAACGGCCCGAAGACCATGAGCCGAAGCTCCACAAAAACGGCCCGAAGACCATGAATCGCTACCCCACAAAAATTGAGCCGAAGCTCCACAAAAAGGATCTTCGTAGACCCACAAGTGTAAATTACACTAAGTTAGTAAATATATGAGTTTAGCTTCATGCCCCATAACCACTAGCTTAACTTAAATATTTACGAACGAATTGTAGATTTCCACTCGAATATTGTCACAGGAGTTTCAATCGAACAAGTCCAAGAATTAATCGACGAAGTAAACGCAAGCGTTTCATACCACTTGTTTTACTAAGCCGTTTAATTAGATTTCTCGTACGAGTGAGGTAAAGGTTTATATATATACTAGTAGATTGGAAAACGGTTTAAGAAACGAGCTTTGTAATAAAATAGTGTTGAAATCATCTTTGTGAAAGAGTTTGAATATTTACTACTAGTATAGAAAACCTTAATAATTTTAAAGTGACAAATCACAAAAACGATTGTAGAAACAAATCAATCATCAAAATTCACATTCGAAGACATGAATCAAATCCAATTAAACCGATAAAGAATCCATCGAAATGGATATTCAAAAATCCCGAAAAAGGAGTCACCAAAGTCATAATAAATGATAACAACAAATAGGATCATCACGAATCGATTCTAATTGGAAATTCAATCCCTAAAAGGCAAAGTGGGCTGGAACAGCAAATTCAGTCGACTGACTCAGAGATTTCAGTCGACTGACTCAGGTCTTGGAAACTTTCTGTTTCCAGGTTCAGTCGACTGACTCAGAGATTTCAGTCGACCGAATCAAGTCTGGGAACTTTCGGGTTCCAGGTTCAGTCGATTGAACAGAGATTTCAGTCGACTGATACTGGCCCAGGAAATTTCCTGGCTTCAGCTCAGTCGACTGAACGCTTTGAGTCAGTCGACTGAACTGGGATTTCCAGTATTTTCAGCCTAAAAATGAAGAGGCAATCTCTTCGCAAATGCACCCGGACGAGCAATGGGCGCTAGGGGTTTATGCCAATCGACAACCCGGCCCTATAAGCTCTTCGATGCATTACCAAACCATGATCAAACATCCATAAAAGGATTTACACACAAATTTGACTTCAAAAACCAAAAATTGAAATATTCACAAAACCAATCCAAATCAAGAGCAAATGCACATGAAGAAGTGTTAGGAATTCATACCTAACAACCAAAGATAATTATAAACATAGATGTGAGATAAAAATCTCACCTTTTTACACAAAAACAAGGAAGGAGAAGCTTGAAAACAAAGGAGGATCAACCACTCTTCAATCCCAACTCAAGAAGCTTGAATTTAAGCTTAAAAGAGAAACATTTCCTAAGTTAGGTTTAGGAATTTCTGAAAATGAAAGGAGAACGAGTTGGGGAAGAAGAAGAGAAGGCTTACCAAAGCTTCTTCTTGAATTTGGAGCTAGAACTTGATTTGCAAATTGGAAACTAGGGCTTAGGATTTTTAATTCTCTTTCTCTTCCCCCATTATTCTCTTTAGAACTGAAAAGATAAGGAAGAAGGGATGAATGAAGAGAGGTGGTTCAGTTTTGGGTATTAAGTTGGCTAGTGGGCTGAACCCAAACCCAAACCCAAAGTGAAAAAGGTCAAATTTTTAGCTATCTCCAAACATATCAATGTTTATACTCAAAAAGGTTGCAAATGGTATTTTGAACTCAATGGAAGGGGTCCCGAGTCCCAATTCGACTGTTTGCAAAAAGTAATTTTTCGGACTAAAATCTGACTAATGATACCATATTTAAATAAAACATTTAAATAGATAATTGTAAAATATGCGGGTTGTTACAAAAAGTGAGGGGACTAGCTTCTAATTTATAGTGGTTAGAAGGCACTGGAACCGTCGGATTAAAGTCGGTTTTAAATAATAAGATCCGGGCCTTAGCACTTAACAAAACCCTAGCCGCCATCACTACATCGGTCAACCGATCACCAAGAAGCGGTTGACCGCTAGCGGTCGACTGGACATAGTAAGGGGGTCAACCGGTCCCTATTTGGGAACATGAATTTATTTTATTGCCGTTTATTTTTATTTAATTTGTTTGTAAAACTAAAGTTAACGTTTTCTTAAACGTTAAGTACCCCATAACATTAAAAATATTTACTACCCTATTTAATTCTTTTTACGATAACGTTATTAAATTCAAATCTTGAATTCATCCGAATTATTTTGAATCCGAAAACTTCAAGTGTGAATAACTTTTCCGTGTGAGCTTTGATTAAGTTTATACATTAAAGTTGATCAAAAAATCTCCACGAACGCATTGGTGTAACTTTCACGGCCAAATTCTGTATTCATAAAATTTTCATTTTTAGCCTTATTTTTTATTAATTAATTTTTACGGTGTGTTACAATGCTCTATTTGTTTTCTTTACCTTCCTTAAGAGTCGTCACTTTTGGTACTAAGGAATTTGGGTGTCGTTGTGCATCGATTTTCAGGTATTACAAATGGCGAGTCTTTATAGTAGCCTTGGTCTAAGAATGCCCTAATCGAAATGCAGCCTCATATAACTCCTACATGCATATACACAACATTTGAATCATCCTAGTAGTATGCTTATCGTTCTTCTTATGAATATTAGGGTAAGAAAACTCAAAGGTGGGTGGTGTCTCACCAAAGCAAACTAATAACTTGAGTAACTTAAATGAATCCACATTTTACCTAACAACATCGAAATTGGGTAATGTCTTAACCCAGTGAACATAATATATTTTCTCTTTCTAACTTTAGCTCAACTAAACTGGTATCACTTGACTTATGATATCACTTCCCCAAATACCAAATAATCATAACACTGAAGTATCATGCCCTTAAACTATCAAAGACTTATAAATCCTATCCTAAATTTAATATTGTACAAGCAAGAAAGCAAACATTCAAAAATAATAATCCTATTCTATTCAACCATTCAGAAGTAGTAAGCAAAAATCCTAAATCTAGGTGAAATCCTAAGTCTAAGTGAAATCCTAACCTAAAATTAAGATAATTTTTAAGTGATCGATTATGTAATACATCACTCATGTGCACGTAGTATGCAACATAAACTATGTACCATTATATCATTGCTTCCAAAATAGTTCCGTTAAATAGATGGTCTCTCTTCAATTAGAGTGACGATTGAAATTACTCAATCCTTCAAATCAGGATTGTTCAAATAGCTTTAAACTCGTTATTTAAAATCATCAACGATACCTCCTTATAAAACCTTGGCACAACCTTAATCCTGGATTTCTTTTATATTCTAAATCTAAATTCAACAATTCTTCTATATAAACCCACTAATAGCATCCTTTCCAAACATAACTTCTCATCATTTCATTTTTAGTCGAGATAACTCAATATGGGAAGTTATCTTGCCATATCAATCCAGTAAACATAATATTCAATTGTCCAAGTATCATCGTATGCCAAGATCACATCTAGGAGCATCCGAAATGGATGATGCCCTAACATAGTGAACATGGTATCGAACTCATGTCAGCCCAAATCCAAACAATATACTTGTAGTTGCAATTACAACTTATGTACTAATACTCTATTAATATCACCATAATACATATACAGTAAGACGACGACCTAGTTGCTTGGTGCTACAAAATTTCCCAAGTTGAAAAAAATATGTGTGGTGTAACGTTCATATCGACCACACACATTGACAAACTAATTAAATTGTCTACCTTTATTGGCGATGTTAGACAATAAATCGTCTAAATATTATTTACCTCCATTATCGATCATTATCCTAATAATATGAGATGAAAGAATGTGAATACCTACCATTCCAAAATTTTAAAATGTCGATCAAAAATCAAGTTAAACCACATAGAAAGATTATTAAATCCTCGGGACCGTATCATAGGACAAACCCTAGGCCTTTTAATCAATTTATCAACCACATATTAAAATAATTTTCAATTGATTGGTTAACGTAGTCTAACTGACTAAAAGTCCAATATCAACAATGTATGTTCTATTATCAAACTTCTAAGTTGAAACTCTAATCCAACTGTACATCCAAAAATTCCAATAATATGCGAACATAACTTCATCCTAATCTCCTTCGTACATACCCTAACTCGATAAATTTGTTGTTCTATCAACGTCCCTCCTTTGTGACAATCTGACAAAATTATTTAGATTTGCTTCCTTTAACAACACATATGGTCTTTCCTTCATCGACATGGAAACTTTCTTATCCAATTTTGGACTCTCTTTAAGAGTCATATGTTTAAGTGATTTGTCTACATGCCTAGTGAGTTTTATTTATTTGGTGAGGAAGTTTCGGAATCTTCTACGATGGAGTATGGGATTCCTATGTTATAGGATGGAAACAACTTTTCATCATAGGACTATCAAGATCATGACATACAACAAGTTCGTGCCTAGTCCACTATTCTCATCCCAACCACACTCCTAGCACCATCCAATATCATCCCATAACGAGCTGTCCATTCTATTCCACAGTCAAACTATACCCTAAGTACATATGTGTCACTAATAGACTTTACATCTTGTATAACGGACTTCAAATCAAGGCAAATCATGGGTAGATGGGTCGATCCTTTAGACGAATTCGACACCATAGTCCATATCCAAAAATAAAAACTAACCTTCTATTACGATCTGCTTCCCTTCTTCCTGAGTGGATGGTGGTATACTTGCACCTGTGACCACTTCCAGTGTGTAAGTTTTAACTCTGTAGAGCGAGGAAATTATTCTTTATATTTTCTGTCTATTCACAGTTATAAAACTTGATATTCAAGAATTCCATCATACATTACTTGACTACATGTCCCTTCTTACGGTACCTCCCACATGTGATTACCTGCTTCTTATCCTACCCTTCTTGTATTTCCCTTACTGTTAGCCCTTCTCTTTCTTAGTATGTTCCTTAACCATCTCTTCATTTATCAAATCCAACAAGGTCACTTCTGGTGCATAGGTTTTTGACTATGTGTCCACCTTTTGTAAAACTTGGCATCCCCGTTTCATGTGACCCAATTGATTACAATTATAATGCTTGATTTATGAAAAGCTAATTCTATAGTTCTTCGTTACATGTAAGTTCTTTTTACATCAGTTACACCTTCTTCTTTGCTTTCATTCTTGGGGTTCCTTATTTTTACATTTCCTTAGTTGACTTATTTCTTCCTTCTGATTTAGTGTTAGTTCCTTAGGTAGTAAGCTCTATTCTTTTACGAAGTTCATTACCTCATTGTCTTATGTATTTGTAAAATCAAATCCAAACCTCATAATCTCACTAAGCGGATTCATGTCTACTTTAGATTGTTAAACTTCTCTAATAACAATCCGTTTCAGTCCCCGAGAAATACTTCATCTCGAATCTCCATTTAAAATCTACCAAGTAATATTTTCCTCACTAATTTCCAAAGTAATGATCCACAAATTGGTGCTTCTCCGATATAGATTACAGGAAGCCAACTCCTTCTTTTAATATCTTCCAAGCCCAACCGATTAAAGGTTTTCTCTCATGTGCTTAGCCATACTCGCTAGAGTGTGAAAGTTTAGTTTCAGCATAGAGCTTACCACCTAAACTGGAGAAATCCTTACACGGCTTCAGGAAAAATATAGCTAGTGGTGATCGAAAAGGAACCACTCCTTGTGTAGTAGATGCTAATTCTATTGAGCTAACACTAGTCGCCCCTGCCACTTGCAGATATCGGTGGAACTAAATAGGGATATTCACACCCAAATCATCCATATTATTGACTCCAGTGCCATTTTTAGTTCTAGTTTCAACCCCATCAGCATTGGTCACTATTCCAGTGTTTATCAAGTTACTCATTCTCGACTATCTATAATGGGATTCATTAACAACTCCCCAGTATATAGTTGACACAACTAGAACAGTAAACAGTGTATACATATATACTCAACTTATATATTATATACATATGTGGTTATACAAATACAAATATATTCTCTTAATATGTCCTAGTCCTTAAATTAAGGAATTTTTTTCTCTAATACTGAATGTAACAACCCACCTTTTTCGAGCCCCTGATTTAGCCACCGAATCGGCATTCAAAAAAGGAAAGCCAAAAATGAAGGATCATTAGGAGATGATAAAAAGAAACAAAATGAAAATTTTAACTATATCTTTCTGAACTCACAGTAAAAGAAACAATTTATAATATCATAAAGTATTCATATATTCAAACCTCACTAATGTCAGTTACATCATTTCATAAGTGTATACCATTCCAGTCACACCACATTATATACAGTCATACGTTATGTAACAACCCACGCCTTTGTGGGTTCGAATTTTCGCTAAATCGAAAATCCAAGTCCACTAAAGTATGGATCGTTGGTGTTGGTATCCTGTAATGGAAAAAAGTATATCAAAGACTATCGGTGTGAAATCACAGTGAAATAAATAGATATAATAAAACATATACATATACAGACCAAGGCTAATACTTCTGGTATCTATTACACTAATCAGTGCCGAGTGTGCATAAGGAAATCTGTTGTTCCCGCCTTGTTCTAGTACCTGTCCCCCTAACTTTATCCTATTGGTAGTAATGAGGAGGGGGTCAGAGCAACATTCTAGTGACTGAGAAATTACATACTTAATCCATTACACTAGTTTATGGCGATTGTTTTCCGATGCGTGTTATGTCTTTTATTAAAAGTGTAGTCATTTTGACTTCATGCTTGCATACGATACGCCATACCTACTCGAGGTATACCATAACTACATATGTATGTGTGTATAAGTACCACAGTCCCCCATGGAGTAGGATACATTCCCCGCTAGTAATCGTAACACTGCACTGTGTCGGGTATGCACCACCAGTGTCTCGGCCGAATTACCAGCGAACACTAAGTAACTTCCCTTCAGTGCCTAATAACGGCATTACAACTATTTGGCCATATTCTAATTTGTATTAAAGACTCTTCTAGGGGTTATCAAGCCTTGCCCCCTAACTATAAAAAAATTAACAAACAACTTTGAGGCAGTGCATGTCCCATATGGAACATACACTAGTAGGAGGTGTAGTCCGTTCAGGCATAACCCAAGTCTTCCTAAGGTATCGTTTGTTTAAAATGCTGAACGTTGAATGCTGAATAGTGATTACTGAATGCTGATTGCTGAATACTCAATTTGTTATTTTTTTACATGTTGATTAGAAATTTTTTTTTTGAACATAAATTATTTCTTTGACAATATTACCCCTTGAAGTTAAATGAATTATTCTTCAATGGCGTCAAATATTTCAATTTATTTATTTTTTCATTTTCATTCTTATTAACCAATTTATAAACTATCATATTTTAACTTCAAAATGTATGAAAACATCGCGGTAGGTTGATATTAATTTTTTTTCCATCACTAGTTTTTAGTATATTTGTTTCTACTGATTGGAAACTAAACTACAAAATTAAAATCAAAACAACCACACCGTAGAAGGAGATAGAACTAAACACCAAATTGGTGTTATCTTTGGACCTTTCTAATTGTTGATATAATTAAAAAGATTTTATAAAACAATTACATATTATGTTGCATATGGGTATAATCGGAAAATCTTGTGTAATAAGTGATCAACATTTACAATAAGCATTAAAATTTTGCTTATTCAATTAAGTGAAAATAATAGCTTAGTGAAATCAATTATTTCAAAACAAACAAGCTAACAGCCGCTTATCACTTATCTAATTAAGCATTCAGCCTTTTTTTCCTCAAAACAAACAAAGCCTAAGATCATTCTAGGACAGATGATGCTCTCGACCTATGTATACAGCCCTATTTCACATATATGGTACCAACCTTACTAACATAGCATTGATCCTACACTCACCGTCCTATTTAGATTGCCTAATGCAATTAAGGAAATGCCCATCTAGTCACTTTCTGTCCCTTATAAGGATTGAAGTAGACCCTATTTGGCTATTTAAGATTTCAAAACGAGACGAGCCCACTTTGGTATATCCCCTTCAGTTATACGCGAATGTATATTCCTATATGTCCTATAGTTGGAGATGTCCCACATCAGTACAATATATAAATAACAGCGAATAGTCCCTTTTGGAAGGTAGATGTAGTTCCCCCACCTCTATAACCATAATATCCAAGAGTATCACTAAGTAACACTGTCAAATAATACGGAGAATGAAGCGATATGGGATGCACATGTGAATATTCCCTTAGGCGGACACCGGTGTGTATTTAAACATCGAATAAATAACTCACCCATACGTACACGGTATCAGCACAAAGCAATAAACATGTATGCCTCCAGAACAAAAAAATACAATAAACAGTATATAATAGAGAACACAAAATCAATAACGCAACGATAAAATATAATATAATATAAAATATACAAGGTATGATATACATAACAATGAATATATATACATGAGACTATACAATACAAAATGATAAAATCTATATCGTATAACTAATCTCTTATTATACCCACTAAACCCAAGCTGGTCTCACTGCTCATGTACCTAAAATGTCTCGGACTAACCCGAGTTTACTTAAATAACACACGGGTCAGACTATGTCTAAATAATGAATCAATCAATGTAGATGACATAATATATACAAGAAATAATAACAATAAGATAATAGTGTCAGAGTAACTTAAGACGATAATATATGCATATTTAAATATATCGAAATGCATGCATGTTATTTAATAATAACAAAGACAACCTACAAAATATTACATCTCACAAAGCGATACACAAAAGATATCATTACCCATATAGAAGCACACCAAAATAGAAACTACAGAATCAATAACAAATGGGTGAATCATCCATGTCCAGAAATCATCATCCGAATCTAGGAATAATAAAAAGGTTTATGTTAGCACATGACAATGCCTAAGTAATATTACTAATGAGTAGGCCGTCTACCTGAAAAGAAAAGACTGTCTGTTTGAAAAGAATAGGCTATCCGCCCATCAATCATATAAAGATAAGATACATGGATTGACTATACTATAAACATAGTCTCACATAAGAATGTAAATAGTATGTGTCTATCTACCACACACACCAGAACCAGACGAAAGACTGACAGCATGTATGCTTACTCCAGGAGCCTCACATGTGTCCATCTGACACTACTCCTAGAGTCATCAGTTACCACCCTCTTAGTATCATAACAATGATCCATCAATGTGAGCGACAACGCGAGGACTCTTCGATCATGACCCGACACATGCCCCTATAGGTAACCGACTGGTGGCCTAGATGACACAAAGGGGTAAACACACATGGCCAAATATAAAAGGGTCTCACAGATCCAAGGCACCACCACCGTGATCAGGCTATCGGGGTGGATATTGGCCAATCTGGTTCAATCCTAAAACATAAAGGAAGTTGGACAAGATAGATATACACATAGTACCTATAATCAATAGCTAACAAATAGCTCTACTATATGTCGAAACATGGCTATACACACGACTCACCGTAGTGAGTCTCACCATAAATCCCCACATGAGAGTGTCATCTACTTACAATGAATAACCGAATAAATATCACTATGACATCCCATACCACCACATGATAATCAAATGTTTATTCACTGCTTATAAACTACACTCAATCTCCATAATATTCTATATAACGAGTATAAATGATAACCGGAGAAATATTATCGAAAGTCTCATACTAGATGGTATTATAACTCCATTTATTCAGATTCCTCATCGCATAGAATTAAAATCATCATAAAATCATATATAAGGATATCATCACCGTACCATTCCTAATCACTAAACAAATCAACGCCAATGGTGAATCAGCACATGATCCAATTTAATATACAAGAAAGGAGAAATTAGAAAAATAATATAAAATGGATTATTCAATATATATACATATAGAACAGACAAATCAATATTCAATAATGAGTCATTCACAACATATAATATTAGTATAACAAAATAAACATATAGAATGGATAATAAATATATATTCTAGGATTAAACTATATAATTAATTAAAACTAAACATAAAATTTTCTTTCCAAATTAATTACTAATTTCTCAACTTTTATTTTAAAATTTAAAATTCACCAATAACATTAGAAAAATCATTTTTTTAAAACCCCAAAATAGTTCGTTAAAGTAAATATTATGTATAACAATCACTTCATAATTTTCTATAACTAAATACTATTTTAAAATAATTTTATAAGATCTAAATCAATTTAATATATTCATAATCTATAAAATATATTTTTCAAAAATTTACTTATATTCAAAATTACATAAAATATACTTTGGAAATTCTTAAATATCAATTAGGAACAATTTCATATATTTCTAGAATTTTATAAGAATTTTTTAAGAATTTTATAGATTTCTTAAAATCAGAAACTAGATTTTCCACTAAATAATCAGTAACTAAATTAAATAAATAATAATTAATATTAAATAAAACTTATCTCTAATTAATATTTATTTTAAAAATGAGTTCCTTTATTAATAACTACCAAATATAATACACACATTAATACAGTGCATCAAACACAAATACACAATCCTTACAATCACAATCTCCTTTATCCACCAATTCTACCTAATCCATTCTACCAATTGACCTAAAATATACAAATTTAAAACAAATAATTTGGGCCCTTTGCTAACAATCACAATCAAGGCAACTTATTTCATACTCTTGTCTTTTGAAATAGCAGCAACTAATTTTTCTCACGTATATGATTTCTTCTTGGCCAATCAGCCGGTTGTTTTCAAAGGTAATTGCTTGTACCGTTTCAAGGCAATGTTCCTCCACTCACTATAATTATCATAACCGCACATAGAAACCACCCGTAATTCAACCATGTCCATCAATGTCACAAATCAATGCAGTTCATCGTAGTCCATGTAACTGCATCTAGCGCCACAGTTTATCGATGATTGTAGGTCTCTCATACGATATCCCTTTTACAACTTTTGCAATTCCACTCTTAGCAGTCTCATGCTTCACAATATAATCACATAATGATTCCATATTGATTCTCCAAATTTATTGATGCGCTACCAGATTTTTTGTAATTCAATAATCTTAAATGAGATCGCATCATCATCCTAAAACTCTATTCGTTCTATCCTTCCCTACCCAGTAACCGCCTTGATTTTCATTTATTGATTTCCATATATCAAAGCTAGATCTGAGCAATCACGTTGTGGAACCAAATTTTTGTTTCATGATTCTACTATGTCCTAATCTGACTTTGAAAACGATCTAAAAGTTTTTTCGTCAATCATCACCTCATCAAGATCTAGGGTTCTTCCCGATATTGGAAACACAATGAACTATCTTGTAGTTTTGGAACATCTGATAGAACTATAGAACCTTTCCTGACATAGATGCATAAATTTTTGACCTTTGGCATCTCTAATGAAGAACTCTTCTATGAGTGGATAGGAATTGAAAGCATTTTGTCCACTCTTTCATTCCTTTTTTGGAGTTCCTCTTTAACATTAATATATATATACACACACACACATACATACATACATACATACATACATACATAAAACATTTTTCATATATAAACATTTTTATTTATACAAATTATTAATATATATTTAATAAATAAAATCATAAAAAAACACGCAGGCATATACAAAATTGTGCATGACCTATCGCTACCACCGACTGACCAGTAACTCTATGTGGTTGATCGGTCGGTCATAAAACTATACAATTAATCATCGATTCAGGCGATCTACTCCAACTACTTGTCCTCCAATTCGATGCACAAACATTACATATAATCAAACAACAACCATTATCGAGTATAAGGAATTAGACGATATAGACAATGATTTGTGAGTATGTTCACTCACCTAATGCTTCTTGTGCACACTCTAGCATCTCACTCTCTCATCGAATCCTACTCTCTTCTTAAATGTAGATGTGAATTTATATTGAGATGCATATAATCAAATTCGAATTTAATATAATTTATTTTATTTTTTTTAATTTTCCATGAAAGAGGATTAAGTCCAAGAAGTGGATAATCATGAGGGAAGTATACGTGAATGTTGTACGGAAGGAAGATAAGTCTCGATTTAGAGAGATCTGGAAAATGAGCTTTAGGATTTTGCTCTTGGATTTTGAAAAATATAAAATACGTAAATATATATATATTTTCTTTCTTTTCCATTTCTTTTAAATATAATACTAATTTGAACTTTAATTCAAATTACAATAAAATTCCAAATAAAATTTATATTTATAATACTAAATTATCGATCCAACATTATAAAAGTTTTCTTGAATTTATTTCTATATTTAGTTCATTTAAATTTAAATTACCTACAAATCATGTTTAAACCCATTAATTAATTAATTTTTTTATTTAATTCATTTCATAATCTTTTAAGCAAATAGTTCTTCTTCAAATTGTGAATTTCATCACTAATTATCTTACTATAAAATTTCGATATTCTAAAATAAATTCAAATTATTCAATATTAATTCCAAAAATTCATTTTTTAAATTAATTAAATAATAATTATTAGTTACCCCTGAAAACCGGGTTGTTGCAGCAAACTTTTATTGGACAACATTACTGACCTCACATTCCAACCCTTACTAATGTCTACATTATTCATTTTAAATATTTGTCAAGATCTAATAACCCACACCCGTCATAATGTATACTCGAGGCTATATATATTTAACAGTAAAAATTATGTGCCTCCTAAGTTCAAATAGTAGTATTCAGACACTTTTAAATGGACTTACTTCTTGCTTCTTTAATACTATTAAATGTCTTTTATTGCTTATCTCTGATTTAATAGATTGATTACTTCTTAATGGTTGATTTCCAATTAGTACAATTAGATATGTTCTACTATTCCTTTTTAACTAATAGTTATACTTCTTTGATTATTATAGCTTTCCTAATTTCTTATTTTGTTGTATTGTTACTACTTGCATCGCTTATTATTTATTTCCTAACTAACTTTTAAACATGTATATTATATTAACAACGGAATAATTGTAATTATTTATTTTATGATATTGTGATTTTACATTTTGGGACTTCTATATTTTAATGTATCAGAACCACATCTTCCCAGAAAGGTAATGTTAACACTGTAATTTCTCAAAAATTACCCAACCCAAAAAGAGGATCAGTGTTATGTTTGGAATTACAGGGAATTATCTTTCTATTATTATCAAAATAGATGGTACAAAATACGGTAAACATCCTTATTTTGTACATCTCTTTCTTTTTGTCCTCTTCCTTGTTATTTCAAACATACACCTTCATACATAATTATTGGATAATTTATAGAAATTTACAGTGCAACTTACTTCATTCCAATGATTAAAATATCGCTTAAATTCCAATCCAATTCGTAAGAATCTTCAATTCATGTTAAATAACATATAACATTCAAATAACAAACCTGGAATTTACATAAAACCTTATTAATGAATTATTCATATTTTTTAGGGACTACTTTCACCCTTACTTTCTAGATTTAGGTATATACTATATTTAATCAGATTTAACAATTGTAAAATATGTAGGTATCTAAAATTTATTAATATATATATATAAGCATACAACTCTAAAATTTACAATTAGGCATACAAGGAACAGATTCACAATGATTTAAATCCAATATTACATAAAAATATATAATTTTCTGCTCAACTCTAAGCTTCCAAATCTCCATATATAAATCTGTTATTCCTGATTGACTCCATTTCTTTCTACTGAAATATGTACCAAAAAAGGATATACATATTTATTAGAATTATAGATCCGAGAAGAGATTTGAATTAAAGATAGATTTTGATTTAGATTTACAATTTACCTTTGGCTTTGACGATTCGATTCGACCCTATTCGTCTTCTATATTATTGTTCGCTATTCTCCACTTATATATATAATTTATAGTTTATACAATTTCTAGAATTTAGGGAGAAAAGAAAATGTCGGAGCTTTGCCGTTGCTTTAGAAAATATGAGAGAGAAAATGTGAGGGGCTAGGCCTGTATGTATAGGGGTGAGAACCAATCTCATGTGTTAAATAAGATTATATTAAATTCGAGCCGTTTGGCTTAGTTTCAATATCAGCCACCGGTGTACCACCGGTCGACAGCTAGCGGTCGACCAGTCCCAATAAGGGATCAACCAGTTGCCTTTAGATGTTAACTATTGATTCTTGTTCACTTTGTTTCCTAATTAAACAACTTTGATTTCATCTGGTTAACTTTAACCTTGCATAGATGTTAAGTATTCGTTTAACATTAATTAATTTTAATTAATAATATGTATTTTCTTAATACATATATAATTATTTTTGATTTGGTTCTAATAACTATTTCGTTTGAACTCCGATCGTAAAACTTTATATACGAAAATTAATTAGAAAGTCATCAAGAACATAATGGTGTAAGTTTCATAACCTCATTCTGACGTTCCATAAAAATTTTATATTTGGGCGTTAATAATTCTTTTTAATTAACTATCGTTTAATTTATGGGGTGTTACAATCTTCCCCGTAAAAGAATTTCATTTTCCAAAATTTCCCAAGAACTGAATCTTGTAACACAGTGCGCAACCATTCTAGGCTAACCAACCAATTAGTGTATAAGTGCACGGTGTATCACAACATATATGATATGTATGCTGAATAATGCTAAAAAAGCGTCTCCTATATGAATGCATTCTTTAAAGCAATGTTGAAATTATAGTGCAAACAACCTAAATATACTGTCAGTTCAATATGTATGCAAGTTTTCAAAAATTTAAAATTCTTTTTCACATTGCAGTTCCCTACACTCTTACGAATAGGAGTATGGTTCAACCAATTTTGCATCAAAACCCTACCATCCAATACCTAACATACCATTACTAACTTCCAAATTTTTTAAAATTAAGTTTTTTAAACTTATATTCTTATGCTAGAAAATGGATTTAAATGGAGAACTCCTTATTTCCATCCCTCTCTTATGTACCCATTCCACCATATCTTGGAACCTTCTCTTTTGCCCCAAAATCTTTTCTAACATTTCCAAGTACAGTCCGCATAAGGAAATTTATTTTTTAAATTAAAAAAAAAAGTTATTTCAAAACAATTTTTTTTATTCCCCTATCAACAAGGTATGGAAACAGAAATTCCAAAGCAAAAATAGCTTTTTTCTGCGTCATAAACTACATTTTACATACTATCATTTCTACTGAACAGTAATATTCATATTTGCTAACTCGTTCGCCATTCCTACCCTAAGCATGTGGCATTACAAAAATTAAATCTCTTTTCCGTTGAAAATATTTTTTGATTAAAGTTTTTGAAATAGTTGTACGGTTAAAATAAAACTTACTTTTAAAAACATTTTCAAAAGTTTTATATTTTAAAATTCAGAGTTAGAATAAAAGACTTTATCTTAAATAATTTTTTTTGAAAGTTTTTGTTTTTAACCTTTCAAATAAATCAAGCCACAACCGAACGAGATCGGGATTTAGTCGATGGGTTAACACCTATGATTGACCTTAGCTTATTACACGGTAAATTTTCAAATTTTGAAAACCATTTTCTTTTATTATGGAACAACAATCAACACACAAGTACATTTATAAATTTTAGCTTTTGAGGCATATGGATAGTGACCCATGGTTTCACAACAACCTTTCCCTATCCTTCACTCGCTAAAATTTAACTTAATTCTCTAAATTTTAATACTTTTTGTGACTTAAATTTATTTTATTTTTAGTATCTAATTTGATAAATTTCTAATTTATTTTATAAGTTCCAGTCCTATATACATATTCTTTTGCAATAGTTAAATGTCTTTTATGAGACTTCCTTATTTATATTGTTTTCTAATAAATATAGTGGTCAATCCAGAAAACTAATAAAAATGAACATATCTCATAATATTGTATGCATTTTATACAACAGAAACCACTAATGCTTACAACCCAAAGCCTAAAAGAAAACAATTATTGGAAGATGCCCTTCTTAACTGATATTAATGATGTTGTGGCCCTATCACTTATTTTTTGCAAAGGCAAGCGGGGTATTATCCTAGTCCCCTACCGGCTCTTATTAAGGACAACCAAAAGCATAGAACAACATAAAAAGCAATAGAAAAATAGAAAGGGAAAACAAAGAGGGAAGAAATAGACAAAACACGTGCTAGTGAACACTCCAAATTCTAGCAATAGTTGTTTGCTGTTTTAAACTCCACTAATGCATGCTTAGGGAAATTTCAAATTTCAATTCTCCCATGATAACCAATGAAGAACGATTTTTTGTATCAAATATGCGCAAATTCTTCTCTCTCCAAAAAATACGTAAGAAAATTTTAACAGCACAAAGAAGGGATCTCGTCTTCATATCATTTCATATCGTTTGCCTATAGATTCTTCTCCTTTCATGAATATAACCAAGCAAAGGTGGTGGTAAGTGTAAATATACTAGTATGTTCTTCCATGTAGCATAGATAACATGGCATTTAAAGAATAGATAAGAGATCGATTCAGGGTCTGAGTTATAGAAAACACACGTATCATTAGGAATAAGAGCAAGGTCATATAACCTGTCTTTGGTCATTAAAGCATCATTATGGATTTTCCAGAGTAGTAAGTTATCTTGTTATTTGTCATCTATACACCAGATTCTGTTATACCATTGGTCAGGAACTAGAGATGTGTATTGATTCAAAGCTTTATACACGATACCAATCGAGTGTTGCTTACGTTGAGTTTTCCACAGAAGGCGAAGCATATCGGATTTGTGATAATGCTGCTTGACAATTTTCCATAATCTGTTGATGTTAGGGTTGCTCGAACTGGGCAGAATAATAGAATCATTATTATAGTAAGCCCGAACTTGAGCACTATCAGGAATACCAGTGAGGCATTTGAAATCATAACCCATTTTCTGATGAAGTATAGGTCCCATATCACCCCACGGATCATGCCAAAAAGTGTAATGAGTGTGAGAGGAAATCGTGCTGATAACATGTGGAAGCAAAGTGGTACGGAGATTTAGGAGACTTCTAAAAAGCCAGCTAGTGTTTTGGGGCATGTCCATAGTCCAGAAGTGTTTGTGTCGAAGGTAATTCCTCTCCATCCATTTAACTAGAACAGTGTTATTTTGGTTAAGTAGGGCATCAATGTGTTTTGAAGCAGCCGCCATATTCCACAATCGTATGTTAGGGATACCAAGTCCCCCAAACTTTTTTGGTTTGCATATCTTCTAAAAGGATATAAGAACCAGCTTTCTGGGTTACAATCACCATGCCAAAGAAAGCGGTTTAGTGTAGAGTTAACCATGCCAACGAGCTTCCTAGGCAACATAAACATCCTGGACCAGTATGTGGT
Organism: Allium fistulosum; assembly: GCA_030737815.1. Taxonomy (NCBI): domain Eukaryota; kingdom Viridiplantae; phylum Streptophyta; class Magnoliopsida; order Asparagales; family Amaryllidaceae; genus Allium; species Allium fistulosum. The sequence goes on from CM060902.1 coordinate 465,612,270, forward strand.
AATGCCAAAGGCAATAGGGATAACGATGGTGGGTCTGCCCACTTGAGAAAGGAGAGAACAAGGCCATGTTGTAATTTTAGATATAATGGCTTCATACATAGGCAAGCGCTGGGTGGAAGTGATTCTTGAAGTAGTGAGTGGGATGCCTAGGTAGACAGAGTTGGATGACATTGGGTATAGAGTAGATAAGGTGATGATGTTATCACGATCATGTTCATTCAGGCCTGCAACATGGATATGAGATTTAGATTTGTTGATATAGAGCCATGTCATGGTATGAAAGATATGGAGGCAGTTAAGGATAGTGTTAATGGAGGTGGTGTTCGGCTTAGTAAAGATGACTAAGTAATCAGCAAACATAAGAGAGGTGATCATGGGGTTTCTGATTTTGGGATGTAGTGAAAAAGCCTTATTATGAACACTCAGTTTGATCATACAGTTAAGAGCTTCCATAACAGTAATGAAAAGATAGGCAGACGGCAGGCCTCCATGTCTGATACCTTTGGAAGAAGTGAAATACCCTGTCACGGAGCCATTAGTGACTATGGAGAATTTAGCAGTCGAGATAGAAGAGTAGATCCAAGCAATGCATGGCTCAGGGAAGTTCATTCTACAAAGGATGGCAGCAATAGAAACCCACGAGATAGAGTCAAAAACCTTTTGTATGTCGAGTTTGAGCATACATCTAGGAGAAATGTTGACAGTGTTATATGCTCTAAGAAGTTCATGTGTGAGGAGAATGTTATCAGAAATGTTTCTCAAGGACATAAATGCAGTTTGGTTTTGGTCAATGATTCTGGAAAGGGATGGTTTAATTCTTGAAGCTATGATCTTTGTGATGCATTTGTATATGACAGAACAGCAAGCAATCGGCCTGTAGTGTTCAATAGAAGTAGGATATTTTATTTTGGGTATCATGGCCAGGTTAGTGGAATTAACACCATTGAGGAGAATGTTAGTTTAAAAAAATGAAGGATAGCTTTGCAAAAGATAGGGGCAATGTGTGACCATGTATGTTTAAAGAAGTGGGTATTAAAGCCATCTGGGCTACCCGAGCTGGTAGAGTTAAGGTTGAAAAGGGCAACTTTGTTTTCAGCATGTGAAATAGGGGAGATGTTGTAGCCAACCTCAGTAGAGGTGATTCTTGGAAAGCTAAGGGAAGGAATGTGTGAAATATCAATAGGGAAGGTTGTGTCATTAAGAGAGTGATGAAAGAATCCACAAAAGCATCTTTAATATCATGTTCATTAGCATGTTCTACTCCATGCCTGTCAGTGATGTTGACAATTTTTGATCTGGTGTGTTTTATCTTAAGGGAAGTGTGAAAGAAAGAGGTGTTTCTATCACCATCAAAGTGGTAGTCTTTCCCAAGCTTTTGTTTTGTCATATCAAGTTCATCTTCCAAGGCAGCAGCAAGTTTGTTAGTTAGCTCATGTTCAAGTGTGGATAGTTGCTGATTATCAGGATGAACAAGCATCTGTGTTTGTGTTGACTTGAGTTGTTCTCTGATTTCTGAACTGATCTTAGAACCCTTACCAAAGGTTGTAGTAGCCCATAGTCTGATATGCTTCTTGCAATACTTAAGCTTCTCCTGCAGAACAAACAACGGTTTACCATGAGAAACTGTGTTCCAGCCTTGTAGAAATACCTGCTCAAAATCATTATGTTTAGTCCAATAATTAAAAAAATTAAAAGGAGGAAAAAATTTCATGGGTCCAACACCCCATTTGGCTATGATAGAGCAGTGGTCAGAGATTAACGGAGGGGATACGTGGGAAAACAAAGTAGGCTAGGTGGTAGAGCCTGGTGATTGTAGAAACAGTGGTCAAGAGTACAATAGGTTCTAGGCCCAAAATGTTTCTTATTATTCCAAGTGAAAGATGAACCAGTGGAAGGTGTAGGTAGGATAGAGGAATTGGTAAGAATTTGGTTTAGAGGAGAGATGTCATGCAGGGAGAGAGGAGTGCCACCATGTTTCTAATGAGAGAGATACATGCAATTAAAATCTCCCAGGAGTGACCATGGGAGAGTAATAGGGTTGAGGTTGCTAATTTGTTGTAGCATGGTGCATTTGTTATCATAGTTATTGGAGGCATAAACAAAGGTGATATATAAGCAGGAGGATGACTGGATGTGGGTACAGAGGAGATGAATGAATTGATCGGTGGAGTGGACATTGGTGGTAGAAAATATGGATGGATTCCATAGAACCATGATTCGGCCATACAGTGCAGCATCAAGATTGTTTGTGTGACTCTAGGAAGAGTTGATGTAGGTACAAGCTTTATTGGTGTTTAGTTTATCAAGCTTTGTTTCGAGTATAACAATCATGGCAAGGTTTTGTTCAGTGATGATGTTTTGAATCTCCTTTTGTTTTATTGTCAGGTGAGCACCCCTGACATTCCATGCACATATGCTATCTAACACGAGGGTAATTTTTTGTTGCTTCTTTCCATTCTTACCAGATCTGGTTTCCTGGTAGAGGAGTTCATGTATTTATCATAGCCTATTTCATCTTCAAAATTTTGTTTTTTGATGTTGTCCTGATCTGATTCAAGTTGTATGTCAATGGATTTATCCTTCAAAGTTTTGTCCTTCTTAGCTTTGTGTTTTAAAGTGACAGAGTTAGATGCTTGGTTAGGTTCAAAGAAGAGCTGAGATCGTGGGGATGATGAGGAATGATTAATGGAGAAGAATGGGGGAGAGGTGGGAGAAGTATGTGTAGCCGTGATAAGAGGGTTGACCATGTGCGCAAACATGGTTTGGAGTTGATCTCGAAAAGTGGAAGGGTTGATGATGTTATTATTGAGGAGTTCAGAGGTGATAGTGGAGGAAGGTGTATGTTTTTGAAAGGGTGTGTTGTAACCGGGTTAGAAGTGGTAGAAACAGTGTTGGCATCAGAAGATGAAAGGATTGGTTTGGTTGATAAATGGTTAGGAGGAGCAGTGTTGAGCAAGCAGGGGGTAGTTGTGTTGGAATGGTGATCAATACCAACATTGTGCATGTCAGTGTCCATGCACACTGTGTCAGGGGTGCAAACCTATTTTGCAGTGTGGTGGACTTTGGTAATGAAGGGTTGGTCAAAATAATAGATGGTGTAAGAGCAGAGGCCGATGTGGTGGTTTGGAGGGGGTGTTTGGGTCGGGCATGGTGGTCATAGGTGAGGGTGATGGAGTGCTTGTGAAAAGGTAGCCTAGCAAGAGTAGGTTTGATAGTTTTAGCAGAGGTTGGATATGGTTTAACAGAAGCACCCAGTTTGGTGAGATGTTGTTGTTGTGCAATGATTGATGAGGTCAGGTGCGGCCCATAGAGTTGCTCAGTCGTATTGACCGTTTCATTGGTGAGTGCAGTGGTTTGTGTATGCACTGCCTTAAAATACTACATGTTTGTATGACTGAAAGATTTGCATGTGGTGCAAATGTGTGGAATCCAGTCAAATGTTACATCCACCTCAGTAACATTATCTCCTTCACCAAGTATAATTTGACCGGGTAGAGCTTTAGTGGCATCAATTTCTATTAAACACTTGGAATATCCCAGCCTTGTCAACCTTTTTGTTGCTTCATTGTAGCATATAAGATCACCCAAGTGACATGCTAACCAGTTGATACCCAAAAGTGTCCATGTGAGAAGTGGGATGTTGTTAAATTGAACCCATATAGGAACATTTTTGATGTGTGATTGAATATTACCAAAAGAAGGTGTCCAGTTGCCAACAATAAAAATCTTGCCTCTTATGAAAAGAGGGTCATTTTGTAGAATCTTTTGACGATCCTCTTCTAATGAGAAATCGAAGTAGTAGTGGGCATTATCGCATCTGACGGTGTATGTACCTTTGAGTTTCCATGCATGGTTGAGATGACTCGCCCAGCTGTATATGGCAAACTGTCATCGAGGAAGAAGCCAACCAACCAATTTTTCCAGAAGCTTTTACCTTCTTCTATTACAAGCGGCGGAATAGTTAGGGGATGACCAATGTAATCCAGAACGAAGTTGACCGAAGAGTATTTTCCAGCATTCATCGGTTTTGCTTTGAAAAGGGAGGACCAAAGAGAGGGTGTAGGATCATTAGAGTTGGATGAGGAGGTGATAGGTGGGGCGGTGGTGCCAATGGAGATAGGTGAAACAGATGAAGAGAGGGTGGATTGGTTGGTGATGGGTGGATCATGTGTAGACTGGTGTGGGAAGGAGGGATGGAGAGGTGGAAGGATGGTCAGAGGGAAATGGATGGGGAGGGGGAAGGACAGGTCGGAAGTATCAGATGTAGGAGGAGCAGAGCCCTATCTTTCGCCCTATCACTTCTTACTTAAATAAAATAGACATTTCTAGGACGTCATTCTACCATAACTCACATATCTTTAACTTACATTTTTAGCTTAAAATATATAAGGTCTATCCATTACTTCAATTATTATAACCAAATATATTACTATCTCATTTTAATCCAAGTCTCTTGATAGTATTCTCAAACCTAGGTATATACTTTCTTTATCTTCAAGCTTTCATGCAGATATATCCTAGAACTCATAGAAATACCCTTTGACACTCATTTCCATTTCTTTATGGGTTCTTCTTTATGGGTTTCACACATGTTTAATGAAATAATCCTGGGCTCACAGCAATAATCTTTATATTCTACGAGGATTCCTTATTGCTATTTTATGAGCATCCGTAGCTATTTTATTCATAGACTTAATCTTTACCCCATCTTACCTAAGCGGTCATCCCTGTCTACTCCACATTAAAGTTGGTTTGGTTTTCACCACTCTTTATAAAATTATAAACTTCATAGTCATGAAGTATTTAACCCAAAAATTTTATTTTTAAAAATGTGTACTTAGAACTTTTAAAACTATATTTTAGAATTTATCAAGCAAGTTTATTTATTAAATTCCAAAAGTTCATGTTAGCTATTTAAAAAGATCATTTCCTTTAAAGCCTTTTCACATAAAGATTTTACTTCTTAAAAAGTAGGGTTTTTTTTAAACTCAAAACATTTATTAAGTTTTGCCTTTAAAAACTCAATTGTTACACCTAAACCATTTTTTATTAAATGCATTGTTAAAGGGTATCTAAAATATCTTTTATATCTTCAAACAATAAAAACTGGAGTAGACAAGGACAGTGAAGAATATATATCCTTTGCCAAGAGTTGATGACCTTTTTGATCAATTGAATGGAGCTAAGGTATTTTCATAGGTAAAAGCTATGGGGTTCCATCAGTTGAGGGTTACAGATGATAGTGTTCCTTTGACTGCATTCAGATCAAGGTATGGTTCCTATGAGTGGCTAGTGATGTCATTTTGGCTGATGAATGCGCTAGCGTTCTTTGTTGATTTGATGTATAGAGTTTTCCGGGATCAGCTAGATAAGTTCGTGTTGGTATTCATAGACGACATCTTAGTGTGCTCCAAAAATAAGGAGGAGCACGCAGTTCACCTAAGGCATGTGCTAGAGACATTGAGGGAGCACAAGTTGATGGAAAAGTTCCCCAAGTATCGTTTTTGGAGAAGGACGTGAAGTTCCTAAACTATGTGATTTCGGAAGAAGGGTTAGCCATAGATCCTTCGCAATTTGACGCAGTGAATGGGTGGAAGAGGCTTGAAATTGTTACCGAGGTGCGAAGTATCTTAGGGTTGGCTAGCCACTATCAAAGATTCATTAAAGACTTCTCTCGTATAGCTGCACCAATGACGAGGCTGATCAGGAAGAGTGAGAAGTTTGTATGGGTACAAAAGTGTGAGAAGGTATTCCAGGAATTGAAGCATCGGTTGACAGATGCGCCTGTGTTAGTGATACCTAAAGGCGATGATGGTATGACTGTGTATACGAATGCTTCGGGAGCAGGATTGGGTGTAGTATTGATGCAGAAGGACAGGGTGGTTACCTATGTATCTAGGAAGTTGCAATCGCATGAAGTTTGATATCCAACCCATGATTTAGATTCGGCAGCAATTGTCTTCGCATTGAAGAATGGGAGACATTATCTCTTAAGGGAGAGGTTTGAGTTGTATACTGACCACAAGTCATTAAGATATTTATTCTCTCTTAAGGAGTTGAACATGAGGCAGCAGAGGTGGTTAGAGTCTCTAGCATCGTATGATTTTAGGATAGAGTATACCCTAGGAAAAGGCAATAAAGTAGTTGATGCGTCGAACCAAAAACATCACGGATGTATTTTGGCTATATAGAGGAATGAGGCATTTTAGAAACATTGTATTCGCATGATATGCAGTTTCGATATAGTGCAAGTCCTAGCAGTACATTCAGAATGCTGGCATGCTTATAGATCAGGCCTGCGCTGGTAGAAAGAATAGCTGAACTGCCGAAGGGAGACGAGTTCTGCGCATGCACAATAAGGAGATTGGACTCAAGGGTCGAGCAATAGAGCTGAAGGGATTCAGTGCTGATAGAGAGGACATACTACTGAAGAATGGAAGGTTGTATGTTCTAAGTAAAGAAGAACCACGAAAGGAAGTATTGGACAAATGTCATCGTTTAAAGTTCACCATTCTTCCAAAGGGTACTAAGATGCATCGAGATATGAAGATGAGCTTTTTCTAGGAAGGAATGAAGAGAGATATTGGAGAATATGTGAGGAAGTGTCTTAGATGCTAGCAATGAAGGTAGAACATAAGAAGTCGAGTGGGCTCATGCAGCATTTGGACCGGTTTGGAAATTGGATTCAGTATCTATGGATTTCATAGATGGGTTACCAAGATTGAGAGCAGGGTATGAGAGCATATGGGTCATAGTGGATAGACTAACTAATGTGCACATTTCATTCCAGTAAAAGCCACAAGAATTGTGTCGAAGTTAGCAGAGATATATATGAGTGTAGTTGTGAGATTGCACTCGGTGCTCAGCAGTATTGTTAGTGATTGTAATCCATTATTCACTAGTGAGTTTTGGTGTAGCTTGCAGAGTGCAATGGGGTCTGAACTGCGCATAAGTACTGCGTACTATCCACAAACAGATGGGCGGACCAAAAGAGTTAACCAGATCCTAGAAGATTTGCTTAAAGCATGCATTTTATACTTTGGTGGATCTTGGGAAGATTTTTTTACACTTGATGGAGTTTTCATACAGCAATAGCTACCAGAACAGCATTGGGATGACTCCGTTTGAATAGTTGTATGGAAAACCATATAAATCGCCTACATGTAGGTTAAAGGATGAGGATATGATCATATTGGGTCCAGAAGTGGTTAAGGAAGCTACTGAGAAGGTAGAGCTTATATGAGTTAGGATAAGAGCAGCACAATCAAGGTAGAAAAGTTATGCCATTGCTAGGAGAAGAGAACTGGAGTTCGTAGTTACGATCAGGTGTTCGTGAAGATTTCTCCGACGAGAGGCGTGATGTGCTTTGGGATGGATGGGAAGCTAGCACCTAGATATTTAGGGTTGTTTCCTATCATAGAAAGAATTAGGAATGTGGCGTATAAGGTGGAACTGCCTAGTGTTTTTGTAGGGATCCATAACGTGTTTCACGTATCACATCTATGGAAATGTGTTAAAGATTCAAGCGCAGTAGTTAATTCGAGGGCAGTGGAAGATCTGGTCATAGAGCCAAATATGACCTATGTGCGAAGACTGGTTCAGATAGTGGACCGAGATGAGAAGCGACTTTGAACAAAGTGGTGAAGCTAGTCTGTGTTCAGTGAAGCGTATATCGGGAGGACCACACATGGGAAATAGAGGACAAGGTCAGGAGGACTATCCAGAGTTGTTATTTTCGAATAGCGTATGAGCTATGTATTGTATTGCATTGATTATGAACCATGTGTGTGTGTATGAACATTATGGTTGATTATTGTATTAATAGAAAGCACCATTTTAATTATGGATTGGGAATTCAAGGTTGTGCTTAGGGTAAGCATGGGATAGTTAGCGAATTATTACCGAGCCTTGATTGAATTTTGAGGGCGAAATTCCTTTATGGATGAGAGACCGTAACAACCCACAAATTACGAATAATTTAATAAATTAATTAAAGGGCCAAGAGGGGATAAGTAAGATAGAAAAAGTGACAGCAAATTAATGAAAACGAGTGTGTGGACCAACGTCCAAGTAATTGGGGAACAATAAACATGACTCTTTTCCATTCATTCATGGCATTCTACTAAAGGTAAAATATCAAAAGAAACGTTAATGGAAGTGGCTTAGAGAAACGAGAATAAAGAGAAAATAAAGCAAATACAAGCTAAGGGAAAGAGAAGAAGATCTAAACAAGATTTCTTAAAGACTTAGGTGAGTAATACGTAACCATTTATTCATTTCCTTTTAGTTAATTCGGATCATGTTATTTTGTTGGTATTCATATGCTGCCATTTGTAACAACCCGCCTTTCCAAACCCCAGAAGTCGACACTACTACATCCATGGTATTCACATGCCGAACAACTAAGTGCCGGAAAGACAGATTGTTAGGGGAAAGAAAGGAGATTGAAGATAAGAAGAAACTAAACAATCACAGAATCTCACAACGCAACGGAATAACATATATTAATCAACATAATACTTCACAAAATCATTTCAAAAATGATACACATCAGAGTCATACTAATACAATTCTACCCTTGTACGGTTATAATAGCCTGTCCCTACCTAACTGATACAAGATATATACAGCGGAAACAAAATAATAACTAGCTATCGATGAAGCCTCTTGCTCCAAGCTCCTCCAAAATTCATCCGTGGGAAAACGGCCTGAACTACTTGGCTGCCCATAAAAAATTAAGCACATAAGAGTTTTAGGAAAAGAAAATAAAACTCCGGGTTAGACATGGGTCTGGTGTGAGTAAACTCAAACAACATAATTATTATGTTTAAAACCCTTTTAAAATAAAAGGTATCTCGAAAGACCATGCTGCACATAAACACAGATGAATTTTTACCTTACCGGTAACCAAAGCACTTTTATATAAAATCCGATGATATTATAATAATATCTAAGATTTTAAAGTAAATATATAAAATAGATGAAATGCTTGCATCTCACATTCCAACATAGTTGGGCACAATCAAAATCATAAAGGCTCGTATTGGAGATTGGATTCCATACTGTGGCAAGGTAAGGGTCTACCTTCGAATGATACACCTCTAGAAAATATACATGGAGCCAAGAACCTCTTGACCCCTGCCAACACAGAACTGGTCTACCCCTTTAACATGACAAGCCGGATTACTTCGCCCCTTTTTGGCACTGAGGCCTTCTACTACCACAGTGTTTGCGCACAAACCAACTCTAATAAGGAACAATCTAGAATGGGATAACGACTCCTAATGGTAGCTAACCACATGGCTCTGCTACATGCCCTGTTTTTGCCATTTCTCCGGATATGAGGCTTAAGGCTATGTTTTACCTTTTTGAATAGCAATCCCACTTGGATTGCTAACAACGCCTTCTAAGCATCAATGCAATGCTAGCATTCATCCATACATATTCGTTCTGGGACTTAACGAAACCGAAGGCACTACTTCTACTACATCCATTTTGGAATCACCTTTAGGATTAGTAGCAAGCAGCCATTGCACTTCAATGGCTCCGTCTTCGATTCCATATGCTTCAAGATGTCTTCAATTCGAAATGCTTAAGTTGGATCGAAGTGGTTTTCGGATTGTATATCTGATCTCGGTCTCTTCGAAACAACTTTCGATAATATTCGGTAAACTCAACCCCGGTTCTTTGAGAAATAAACAGACAAAAAATAAGAGCAAAGATCACCTCCTAATCTTTAGCAGATGAATTTCCTTATCATTTATCCTAGTAGAACGAAACGAGATTTATACGCACAGTACAACATCATTGGGGATTACTATACCATATAACTCACGTGTTTCTCCTAGATATTTTCAAAGTTATGTTTTGGTCTAGATTTTGATAGTCGGTTATTTAACTATCAAATAAACAAACATTCAACATTGATTCAATTCCATATGGGATCCACTAAGCCTTTATTTATTAATCTTTAATTAATAAAATCACTTTATAAAACTTGATCAAAAGATCTTTACACAACACTATTTCCAAAACCCTTACTTTCCCTTTATACTTGGGAAACATTTATACTTATCTTAGCGGTATAGGTATATTATCAAAACATTTGGAAAATTATCTCTTTTCAAATTTCTTTTGAAAAACATTACTTACTATAACCCAATTCACTTATCCTTTATAACAATTTCCTTTTTAGAAGCTCACTTCATGATTCAAATAACTTATAAATTTCCAAAGTCAATTTATAAAAACACTTTTATAAGTCTACGAGTCAATTTACAAAACCTCTTTACAAACCTCTAAAATCATTTATAAAACATTTCCTCATTTTAAAATCTTTTGATAAATCTTCTATAAGAAAAATCCTTTACAAATACCTTTTGCAACTCATCCTTTTAAATCACTTTAATTAAACCTTTTTACTTAGTAAAACCCATTTTTATAAACAAGTTGTTATTTATAAATATTTTTATACAATAATAATATAACTTGAAAAATCATTTATAAACCTTAACCTCAATCGATTAAAGAATTGGAGCTAATTTAAAATCATACTTTATAATTTCAAAAAAAAGAGGCTTAGCGAACCCAATGGTAGTAATTTTAAGTTACCATTTGACATCAATTTCACTTTCAAGTCACTTAACCATTTATTTACATAAGTCAATATATATGTAAATACACTTCATATCCAAATCAGGGAATAACATGTCAATACAACTCAACTAGCATATACATGTCCAAATATAATATAAAAGCATGATGGTTATTTGTCCTGCTAAATAGATGTCTAACAATCAAACAATTAACTTATAGCAGAATGAGAATTTATTCTGCTAACATATATCCACACAATCAACAATCAGTCTATAGCAGAACGGTGATTTATCCTACTAATATATGTCCACAACAATCAAATCAATTACATTATAGTAGAACATGAATTTATTCTACTAATAGATGTCCACACAATCAAACAATCAATTTATAGAAGAACGGAGATTTATTCTACTATTAAATGTCCACATAATCAAACAATCAATTTATAGCAGAACGGTGATTTATTCTGCTATCAAATGTCCACACAATCAAACAATCACATCATAACTCGTTCACATGCATTTGTCTACTTAATAGTACCCACATTTGAATTCCTTGAGTTCAAAACTATTTCTGAAAAAGAAGTACCTTTAAAACAATTTGAATCTTGGAGACAAAGGATTTAAAACTTAAAACACCATTTAAAATGATTAATTACAAGATAAACTCTTATTAAATCATAATTAATCTTTATTAAATTTGAATTAATTTAATTATAAATTAATAATTAAATTAATAATTTATTTATAAATCAAACCCATAATTAATCCTTTATTAATTATTTAATAATCATTTAAAAACTTTACTAATAATTAACCATTAATTAATATCAATTTATTAATTAAATAATATTTTAATTAAAACTTAAATAATAAATTAAACCTTAAATAAATAATTTATTTTAAATTAAAACCTCAATTAACTTATAATTAAAATAATTATACACTTGACTAATAATTTATTTAATAATTAACCTTATACTTAATTAATTAAAAATAAATCCTGTACTTAACTCGTAATTAATTAAAAATTAATCTTGACTAATCAAAAATTAATTAAAATTAATCTCACTTTTAAAACATAATTAATTAGTAGTTAATCTTCACTTAATTATAATTAATAAACCCTATTTAATACTTAATTAATTATCAATTATCAGAACTTGAGTTTGTTTTTTTCCAAGTTACTAGCTTTCCAATTCTCCAGTTCTAACTTTGTTTCATTTTAAACCATAAGGAAAAGTTTAGAAACTAAAACAAAGTTTAACTTTAAAGTTTTAAAAACTTAAATAATTTAAAACCATTTCCTTCCAAAGAATCCAAATCTTCTTTTAACATCTCAAGGTTAACTTATAAACATACCACATCATAACTAAGTTCACATTCATATCATATCCAAACTTACAACAAACATCAAATCCAAAGTTTATAAACTATATCATAACCAAAGTTTACAAATTTACAACACTAAGGTAGACTTCATTTCAAGTCCAATTTTTCCATCTCGAATCATCTATATCCACAAAAAACCAAACATATAACAACTCAAACATATTTCACACACATCATAATGCAATTTATGCAACATTTATCAAGCTAAAAACTTTGAAATTAAAACTAACGTTTACTCACCGAAAGCTTGGAAAACCACACAAAAATCACTCAAAAATTGGTCATCTTCTCATTGATTTTTGATCATGTTACTCTCGAAATTTGGACAAGTCATGAAAAGAAAAGTTTTAGGAAATTCTTTTCTCTACAATTTAAATAAACAATCACTTAATTTTGATTTGTTTTGATGGGGATATGGTCAAAAGATGGAGTAGTATTTTCGGTCTTGATAATATGGGTCCGAAAATGAGTCAGAAAGAAATGGAAATTTGACCCAAAATTATTCAAAATTTAAAAAAGTCGTTCAAATGAAAGTTGTAGCCACTTGAATTCTATATAGTTTGAAAAAAAAAATCTTGATTTGGGGTAGTATGGAGGAAGTTACGGCTGAATGAAATGGGAGGAAAATGGAGAAGAACGAGTTTTAAAACAAGGTTTGAAAACATTTAAAACAAAATAAATTATTGAATTCAAATTTTAAAATTTTAAAATAAGAAGCCATTAATACGGTTTTTATGAAGCTTAAAGAAAGAGAAATTTTTTTGAAAAGGAAAGGAAAAATGAAACAAAGAAGGAAAGAGAGAAAGAGTTTAATTTTATACAAAATGAAAAAAAGCAAATTATCATTTTACCCTTATGCAAATACCCTCCACTCCTTTGCCTTCACCTCATCATTTTTGTCCCCTTCCCTTTAAAATTCACAAAATTAGGTGGCCCCCACTTTACTTGCTTCCAACATGCATTTATGTAAAGTGTACTTATTGTCTAAACATGTTTAAACATGTTTCTAATGACATGACATTCGCTTTTTTTCCACTTAATTATGAAATACACATATCTTATCCTAAGCATATACATACATATGTATATACATATAATAATAATATACACATATATACCTGACTTATATATTTATATGTGTTTTATTTACATAAAAGAGTTCACAACTTTTGTGGCAACTTTTAACCGACGAAAAATCGAAAATTCGGAAAACGAATTCTAATCACATTTTCGATTTCCCTTCGAACTAAATATTTTTGTAGACTAAATTTTGAAAACTATTTCACCAACAATATTAATCTTTAAAAAGGGTTTTATTTTCATTATAAAACCTATATATTGAATATTTAAAATTAACTAAATATTCGTAAATCAAAGTAGTGAAATCCTTGGTCGTTACACTATTTTTATGAAAGATAAAGAGCGCCGCAATTATGGAGAGCATAAGACAAATTGCACTGCCACACCGTGCCGCAATTTGGAAAAGAACATGCTCAATAAGTAAAGAGTGTATTGTGCACATGGGTCGGGGCAGGGTGTACTGGGCTAAAGTAATGTGAGCGGAAGTGGAGAGTGGAAGAGCTATTGACGCTGAGTAAGGACGCTTGCTCGAATGCACAACTGAAGAAACTTCAGGTAAGGAGAGGAATTCAACTTTCAAAGCTTTGCAGGAGGCTGAGTTTATGCAACCTCTAAATAAAACAATACTGCAGGGGGCTGATTCTATGCAGTAAAGGACTACATGTGGCTGATTCTTTGTAATCCAGTATTAAATAATAATTAAATGAGATATGCAGGTGGCTGATTCATAGCAGGTCAGAAGTAAATGAATAAATATTAGATAGAAGACTGTGGATGGCTGATTCATGGTGGTCCCAGGTCTAATCAAATAATATAAAAGATGAAAAAAGAAAGAATCTGTGGATGGTCGTTTCATAGCAGATTGAACTTGATGAATTTATAAGAATGGGGTCGCGGGTGGGGTAGCATAGTAGTCCAGAGCTAAATAAAAACAGTACCGCGGGGGAGTGATTCCGTGGAGTCTAATATTCAACAAACAGATAAAATATACTGCAGAGACAGGAGTCAGTGCAGTAAGAGTAAAATATAGAAAGAATTAAAGGGATGTTGATAGAGGTCAGTGTAGTATGAGCGTAGTAGTAACCGTATTAAGTGAAACTTGGGAAGTTTCCAGCGTAAGTAAATATGATCTTTGTTATGTGCATTATAATGTATGTTGTTTGTAAGTAATGAGGGGAAACCCAATTCGTTATGCAACGTGGTCTCACTATGTATTTATGTTACACTTTCAGGAAAATATTATTCACACCAGACTTTATATTTGATCCGTGTTTTTATCATTGTTTTCCCATAAACTCACGGGCACTCATTTGAGTAGGCTGAGTTATAGGATAGGCAGGTTATTTTGGCTGCAGGCCGAAGATCGAAGTTGGTGTTGAAGGCCTAATTATTTGTTAATATATGTTAATTTCGCTGTTATAAGTGTTTGGGTGCATCTTCATTTGTTGACCTTCATATGTTGATCCGACACTCTATTATGTATTTCTATGATTATATTTTGACCCTTACGTGGGTAAAACTTGAGGTTAACTTTGAATATGTATGTAATAAGTATTAATGCAAACTTAATGAAATGAAAATAGTTTATTGTTCTGCTTACTTAGACTGTTTTGAATAATATGGAGCTCACTCTTGGTGCTCGAAAATAATTCTGATGATGACTACAGCATCATCGACGTTCATTTTCTGCTCTCCTAGTGAAAGATGTTACATTAACGTTGCTTAGACGTTAAATATTCATTTAACGTTAGTACATATTAATTAGTAATATTTATTTTCTTAATACATATATAATTATTTTCGATCTGAAATCTTCAAATGTTAATAACTTTTTCGTTTGAACTCTGATCATAAAACTTTATATATGAAAATTGATCATAAAAATCGCCACGAACACAATGGTGCAAGTTTCGTAGTACAATTATGACGTTTGTAAAAATTCGATTTTTGTTTTTTAATAATTATTTATTAGTTCTTTTTAATTAATTACCGTTTAATTTATAGGATGTTACATGTTATATTTACAATATTTACATAATGAGGTCTTCATTACCATGTACTCCATTTCTTCTCTATTAACCTAAATAATACGGATATAGAGAAAAAATGGAAAGGGTTAGACATAAGTCCGAGTGAGTGAAACATGTCTGCCCCATATATACTACAAAGATACTGGTATAATATAATCAACGCCTAATACGTATGTAAACACTTCCTGGACCTACCCTATGTGCTATAAGATCGTGTCACAACCAACTATCTAATACATATGTAGACACATCCAGGACCCGCCCCATGCGCTATGTGATCGCTTTACAATCAGTTATATAATACATATGTAAACACGTCTTGGCCCTCCTTATGTGCTTCATGATGCTTTACAACCAACTCAACACTTCCTTGACCCACCCTATACGCTATAGGATTGTGTAAAACCAAGTAAACGCTTCATAGACCCGCTCCATGCACTATCGGATCATGTATCTACGATAACATATCACGTTTTGACCATCGGACCTCACCACCCAATATCCTAAGCTTGCTTCGTCTGCTTGCAATTATACTGGGTTACACATCGCAAAAATAGTCTAGGAAAGTCAAGAAAATCCCGCCTTAATGCCTGCTCCTCTTCAATTCGGCTCTGTTCGGGTCCAGGTTTAACTTGACCGAGTCAACGGCCATTGTATCTGACCAGTCGACTGGTCCCTTTAGTTATTAGATATATATATGAAACTTGCAACATAGTCATACTTGACTACTTTAGTTAAGTAACAAAACCAATTAGTTAATATAAATAGTAGTTTCTTAGTATTTATGCAGGTTCTTATTTATATATTTCCCAATGTGAGCCTGTTATTTTCATCGGGATGTTATCTGATTTTGCTGCCTTTAGTGTGGTCAATATTGATGATTAGAAATTTATTTTTATTTTTGTTTTTTTTAAATATCTTTTTTCACTTATGATCAAAATGCTTATCTTTTTTCTATTTTTTATTGTACTAAGGCAATTGTTACACTGATATTTTATCGCAGTAAAAGTGGTTTTTATTTTAGCTTTGCGTTGAATTGTCCATTTCTAATGTTAATTAGAAGTAAATTATACAAGGTTTTGGACCTCCTTTTGTTTTGACATTTATCATGTTCATATAAGAAAAAAGCTACAAGTTCCTATTTATGAATATGCAAATTAGGTTTTATTTTTGAAAAATAGAAAACGTAAGATAGCTTGCATTTTTATGACAGAAAATATAGAGGAACTTGCAGTTTTCGGTAAAAAATTACAAAATTCAATAAAATTGGACAATGGTGAGAAACTGCGATTATTTACTAAAATTATATTTAAATAACAGTTATTATTATTTGCGAATAAAGAAATTTGATTCTTTTCAATTTTTGAAAATTATTTCAAAAACGGCAAGTTAACTTGCACTTTCTATTAGAAATCTGCAACCAGTTTGCGTTTTTAAATATTAAAAATAAAAACCTAATTTACATATTCATTGCTGTAAAGACTTTTCTTATGATAACATCAGAAATATGGAACTAATGTGCATCATAAATCTAAAACTACTATCCTAGAAACCAACAACGATTTACAAGTTAATGCCTACTGTACTTCTGGACAAAGACATTTATGTTTAAAAATTGAGAGAAGTTTTTGGTTTTAGTGTTGGTGGAGGTATAGTAGTAGATCTTATATATTCTTGTGGCAATACATGTTGGTTTTGATGATTTTTGCAATAGTATATTTGATGTAACGACAATTTGGAACTTTTTTATAGACGAATATGATTCCAGTACATTGATTAAGATGGGTACTAGTTTAGATTTTTTTTTTTTTACTGATTCAGGTTAGGTGTTTGATTCTTTATCTGAACTTCTTCTTACAGTAAATACTTACACTTACCGTGTGAAAAAAATGGTTGTAAACCTATGTATTGTAGAGAATTGTAAATAACAGGATTTTGTTGAATTTGTTATAGATAGTAGTTCTTTTAGGATTCACGGTTCTTGTAAATTAAAACAACCGGAGCACTTTTTAGTTAGAAGTTTTAAACTTAATTATTCTCGTGCTAGTAGTGGTCATTCAAACAGGAGTCCATCCATTAATAGTATCTTGGGATTTCATTAATGTTGGAGAGAACCTTCTAGAAAGTTAAGGATATTATTAGGATTAAATGTCACAGCTGTTGTGCAAGCTTTTCAGAAAAAAGATAATTTGTTATCCTTATTTATTATACATATAAAACAAAAACAAAAACAAAAATATAGCAAAATTTCAAGTAGCTATGATCAAGGTTTTAAATTTCGAATTTCAGCTACGTCTCGTTTCGGAAGTTTGACACAAGCTATTTCATATTGAAGGATAACTCGAGCGAGATGAGTGTATTTCAAGTGTATATATCATATTGACATCTCGAATCTTAAAGAACATCTCGAAAATACCTTGAAGTAACTTATGTGTCTAATATTGATGTTTAAATGATTTATTTAACTATAATTTTCAATGTAAAAATAAACGTTATAACATACTTAATTTGCATAAAAAAATTAAAATTAATGTTTTGAAGAAGAATGGTAGCTCGATTTGCTTAATTCATTTGGTAATGATCAAATGATATTCTCTTATTTCAATATATAAAAATGAAGTCGTTTTTTTTTGGCTTATCAAGACAAAAAGGCAAAAAATTGTTTGAAGTTGGTAAATAACAAGTGGATTGAGTAGAATGAAAATAAAAGAATATAATCTAAAAGAAGAAAATATATAATTTCGGATGAGATCTTAAATTGAGATTTTGTAAAAGAAGAAAATATATAATTTCGGATGAGATCTTAAATTGAGATTTTGTAAAAGAAGAAAATATATAATTTCGGATGAGATCTTAAATTGAGATTTTGTAAAAGAAGAAAATATATAATTTCGGATGAGATCTTAAATTGAGATTTTGATATACATTTCGGACGAGGTTTGAATATTTCAAACGAGATGAGTTTGTTAGAAAAGATGTAAAAAAGATTCGATGTCGTATTTCGTCTAAGTATGAAAAAGAGATCTTAAAGGATATTAAAACCATTGCCCTGATTGTAGTTACTGTATCAAAAACCAATTTAAAATATATTTTGCACTGATATTACATTATAAAAAAGCTAACCGTCAAAGCTTTAAAATAAATGTAGGAAATATAAAAGCAGTTATCCATTTTAAAGATACGTGAGTTTTGATAGTTTGTTCACATTTTTATGTACTAAATTTTTATTAATAGTTGGAATAGAAGCACAAATTTTTGGTTCGACCGTGAAGCTCCAAAAATGTTTTTATATTAGTTTCTTTATTAATAAAAGATGCAATACATTTTGTGTCACGCTTTTTTAGTGTCAGCGTGAAATACCAAAACCGTCTTTTCATAAATACTACCAAAATTTAATATCACTTAAAAATAAGATCTGACAATTAAGCTTGCTTTACAAATGCAAAATTTCCTCTACAAATATTTACCAAGTCTTAATATCATTTAAAAATATGATATAATAAATAAACTACTTTACAAATTCGTTTTTTATTAATTAATAATATAAAATAAAATTTTAAACTAACAAAAAATTAGAAATAAAAATTCAAACTAAATAGTATGATTCAACATAGAAACATGGTTAAATATTTATGTAAATCATTTTTTTTGAACGTATTAAACAAATACGATTTGTATAAAAACAATTTAGATGCTTTCAACACGTGCGAAGCCCGTGCCATAACACTCGAAAGATAACCACCGTAACTTTAGAAGTATCAAAATTTATGTGATTTAAGTTTTACAATGTCAATAATGAAAGTAACGTTGTTAACTATTAATTAAATACAATAAACTAAACGAGTTTAACATTTTTAGCTATTTGCTAAAAAAGTTCGTAGTTTGAAAATTGAAATCGGTATACATATCAACGGATTGTTTCAGATACGAATAATGTCATATCCATATCTGTAAGTGAAATTACTTTTGGATATCGAATATCTACATCGGCGGATATATAATAAAAATATCGAATAATTGTCTTATTTGTATCCGTATTCGTTTTTTTCTTCAGATATCATATATTTATTCGATTTTCAGATATGAATGCGAGCGGATTCGGAGCTTTTCGAATATCCATCGACATGCTTAAAATTTGGGTCAACATGTATAAAAGAAATATATTATAATATCACGTAAACCTATACTAATATACAATAAATAATACAAAATTTGTACGAGATGGAGCTATATTACGTGATTGAAACAACAGACAATTTTGGTTTTTTTTACAATTAATGTTAATAAGTTATACAACTGAAATAAAGCAAAAAACTAAAGTACAAAAAATAAATATTGAATAGTGGAGTTCTAACTAACACTGGTCGTCTAAATTGATATTCTGTGAAGTATAATTTTTGTAGCATTTAATCATATACTAAAAAAATTAAATAACAATTAGATTTATATTCTGACGTTAAAAAATGACTTTAACTTTACACAATAAACTGAAAATCATGGAAAATCCGTGAACGAAAAAAATGAAAACTAAAATACCAGATTTTAAACTTATGTTACGTAACTAGTATTAGTGCAGATGTCACTAAAACATTATAGTGTTTGAATCAATAATATCTTGAGAAAAGGATAAAAGCTTTTATCCTTTTGACAGATCACACTAATTTCAATGTTGAGGTCCACTCATTAACAATACTCTGAAAAACAATCATAGTAAACCCATTACATACAACGTCATTTCCATCATAAATCAATCGCATTCATAAATATGTCAAATACAACTTAGTTTCAACGAATAGAATTTTGTTTATATTTTTTTGAAGTGTGACTTTCCTTCTATTTAAGGAATTAGTTGGATCACATGTAAAATTCCTTGAATTTCTCCAATAGAATCGAGTATTTTGTTTCCCCTTTGAAAAAAATTGAACAAAATCACTCGGTTTCAACTAGCTACTTAAGTACAGCCAATGAGCTTTTGGGTGCATTTGCATTAATCTTTAGCCCAGTCCGCGTCAGATGAATTTTAACACAAATTCTAAAAGCTTCTCAAATCGACGGTCACAAGTTGATGCAATGCTTTCCTCCACCCAGCAGTGCTCATCAAGATTTTTTTTCTGCTTTGTTTTTTCATTTTTTTATTGATTTTGATGTTCATCTAATTTGCATTCTTGTAGCTGCACAAAAATTGATTTTTTTTTGGTTAAAAAATGAATTTTAGTAAAGATAAACTAGCAGAACCATATAACGATTACAGATCGATGGTTTATTATACAATTTTAGAAAAGAAAAAAAAGAGTATTAAATATTGTTTTCTTGTTAATTTTGATTAAACATCAAATTATAATAGTGTGAAAAAAATTAAAATCGAAGAGATTTAAATAGATATCGTGAAGAAAATAAAGTAAAATAGCATTTGAGAGATTTAAAGAGATATGTTAACGACATATTCTTTGTTTTTATTTCTTTTTCTGCACTATTTGATTTTACAAGCCTACAGGTTACAATAGACATACCTCCCCTAACGGTCGGTTCGATAAGTTTACCTTTATTCTAATAAAATAGAAGTTTTGATTTCTTTTCTAAAAGGATTATCAATTATTATTATTTTTGCTAAAGATGTGAAATGCTAATTTTAAAAACATAATTTATAAAATTATACATCATTCGTTCATTTATCATTTCTATGGTTTTTAAATTATTGTTTTACATTGGTGTATAAAATATCGTTACATCCTTTTTCTATTAACATAGAAAAGTTAAATAAAATTATATTTTATATAAATATACAATGCAGTAGCTTTTTAGTAAAAGCTTACAAAATTTGTCCTATTAAAGAAATCAAAATTCTATCTATTTATCATTGTTTTAATTGTGTCTAAATTTGAAAATTAAGTTATTGCTTTTTGATATAAGAAGATAACCCATATATTTATTGTTCATAAGCTTATTTTATTCCTTTATATTGAAACATAAATAAATTTATGTTTTATTAAGTAATAGATAAATGCAAAAGTTTTATTTATTTATTTCTAATAGCTATGATAACATTTTCCAGTCACGTTAGAAGACAAGTATTTTATTTATTTATCTAAGAAAATAATTATTTCTATTCTTCTTCCATATAGAAAGCTAAAGCTTATACCTTTCTATCCACGCTAATTCATTTTATCTTGTAAAATGTATTATTAATTTATGTTGTTTTTTTATATAAAATCTAAAATTTAAAACGTGTTCTCATATTTGGAAAAAAGATGATTTGTATAAAATTTAATGGAAATCTACTTGTGCCCGTCTTTTTAGATTCATAATTGTTTATAGTATAAATAATTAAATTAATATTTATGCACCTTACATATTTTCATTGCACTATACTATAGAATTCTGTTCATTTGATGAATATATATTCACCTTTATAATATGTTTGTTGAATTCAATTCATTTGATAAATTAATTTAAATCATAAAAGAATGCTTTTAAATTTCATTTTTTGTTCTTTTATATTATTTTTACAGAAAATGATATTAGCTAGAATATGAAATGCAAATACAATAAACAAAAGATAGGAAATCAGGAAAATGAAACAATTTTTTTTAAAGTAAATCTGGATGTAAATCAAAAGTTCTAAAATTTGAGGAAAAATGACAAACTACTTCCCTAAATTCACCACAATTAGATTTTACGTCGCCACCCTCCAACCACTGCTGTCATAGTCGTCCACCATCGCCATCACCTTGCAACCCCCTCCCCTTCCATCATTGTCGCTAGCATCTCCATCCCGAATCCCTAAATCTCAACAAACCTTAACTGCTAACGAATCTCATTGTCGCACTGTAACACCATGCCTTACTCCATCACTGTAGCCCTGGTCAACCTCCTATACCATTACCCTAAAAATAATAATCTCTAGGAAAAAATAACGAAAAAATGATAATTTAAATATAATGCTAAATTCATTTTAACAAAAACAAAATGCTAGTTCTAACTAGCATTAAAAACAAATAGTATATTTACTTTTATAGTTCACAAAATGCTAGTTATAACTAGCACTAAATTTAGTACTATATTCAGTTTTTAGAGTTTAGAAAATATTGAATATACTAGCATTAAATAAGCATGATGTTATATTCAATTTCATAGTTCGAAAAGTGCTACATTAAGCTGGCTTTATATAATTATAATGTCATATTCATTTCTCAATTTACAAAAGGCTGGTTATATTTAGCATTTCTGTCCGTTACTTTACCCAAAAAAATGTTCGACTGCCAACGACCGCCACTGCTGTCGAACCATCACCAAACAACATTAGAACACCATAACTTTTCATCTCCACCACAACTACGTCATTTCGAATATGTACAAAACTCTAACCTTACTTCTACTCTCGCCACTGGCCCCTGCTTCCCCGAGTCATCGCTATCACCATATCCCGACTATCGCTATTTCCATTCCCATTCAATGTCGTCGCTACCTTTTGCAAATGTCTATAATCGTCGTTGGAAATGGTGATGATCGTGGATGTCAATCAAAATTGTTGGATTGTGAGATGAATATTTGTCAAAAGTGTAGTGTTGACCATATTTTTCATCAACTTCGGAATTACAATGGTGTGTCATGAAGAGCAAAAGTCACTTGCTAACTACTAAGCCTAAGAGTGAAAAAATTATGGGAAAACAAGCATTTAAAGGTAAATGATACAAGATATAGAGTGGTTCGACAGAGTTGCTTACGTCTACTGTGAAGCTTTCTTAATATGCGACTCTCTTATAATTACAAGAAATTACAAGAGAATAATTTAAAAAAAACAAGAGAAACATGACATTTAAGACTAACGAAGCAACTAATCTTCAGGGTTTGCTGAGTAAAGAGCTCTGGATTGAATGCCGTGACTGAAATTCCTACGTATTCTAGTTAACTTTGGCATGCCTATGCGTTCTCTGACTAACCAACCAACCAACTACCAGCCTGGCGCTAGGGGCCAAAACTGACCTTAATTGAACCGAGCTAACTTAACTGAATTAAAAACCAACCAACCACTACCAGCTTGGCACTGGAGGCCGGAACTGACCTTAACTGATCTGAGCTGAATTGAACTGAACCAAACCAAAAACCAACCAACCCCTTTGATGTTGCAATGTATAAGGTTCTTATAGTAGCTAAAAACTAATGCTTGGATGATTGAGATCATGCGGTAAAATAGACAGAAAGCATGCCTGGCCGTTGATCTGCCTGAATAGATTTGATGGGAGACAACAACTAAATGAAAGGAAAGTGTGGCTGAGATAAGTGCCAACATGAGAACTGTACCAGAGGTATGCTCTACCTTACCTCGCATTTAATGCGGTTGTACTGTGCGACGTGCTAGAGAAATCAAACATGCTTCTTGTTAGGAGTATGTACACTTGGTTGTAACTCTTATCGCTTCACTCATGTATGCCTAGGTGACAAGATGAGCTAAGTTAGTTCGCTGGCCTTGGGACCATGAAGAGGATAGGGAGTTGCAAAAAACTTAGGGTATACCAAGCCGGACGAGGTATGATAAGACAACCTGCAATCCGTAGGTGGCTGCACTGAAATTGGATCAAATAACTGATCATGCTGAAGACAATTTTGAGCTAAGTCAGTCGGCAAGGAACTGGAAGAGATGGTTAAGTGGGCAGGTAGACTTGGTGCCATGTTGAAAGTGGGTCGATGTAAGAGGATTGATCGTAAGCGAGATCGAGGGTCGTTCTTATGCCTTGCTGAGCTACATCGGTCTTCGTGCCTTGCTGGATCGGCATGAGTAGACGGCTGCTATGGGCCTGGCCTGGACCTGAGATGGTGATCGAGGGAACCTTGCCAGTTGACCTCAACCTTTGGCTAGCTTACGAGAGACTGACCTAGATCTAAACTGACTTGGGCCGGGCCGGGCTCAGGAGCCTTAATCATTATATCCTTGCTTACGAAAAAGTTGAGTAATATTTTTCCTTATAAGTTTGTGCCTACGTGCGGGCACGGGCTTGCTAAATTATGAAGTTTCATCAATCGAAGGCTCTACTATGTTTTTAATGCACTTTCCACGGGCGTTGTGCCATTGGCGACAACAATTGCACTTCTTGAGAAAGTGGTAGAGAGGTGTCATTTCCCCCATGCCTGTATGTGACACAACATTAAGTGTATTTTATCGGTTAAGATTGTTTTTTTTTCATTTTGAGCATAACGGCTGTGATTGAAGGGGAAGGCATATAAATACCCCTTTTCCTCCATCTCGAACTCATGGAGCTTTTTCCATGTAATTTCTTCAGATAACTCGAATCTTGCACGGTTTTCCATTAATAAAAATAGTTAATCTCGTCTTTCTCTTCCTCTCCAATCACTCTCGAGCGCCTTTGGTTCAGTAAAACTTGTTTGGAGTTAACAGGAAAGATGAAACCTCCTTGGGTGTCAAACTTCTTTTGTTGATTGTTGTTCAGACCACGGTTTTGGATTTCTACTTCTTGAGACAGATCTTGCTTCAATCCTCGACCCAGGCTTATGCTTGCAAGCTATCTTTCCAATGGTGATTGCTCATCGATCTCGTGCTAATGATCTAGCTGATGTTGGTGTGCTTACTCACAATCTTG
Organism: Allium fistulosum; assembly: GCA_030737815.1. Taxonomy (NCBI): domain Eukaryota; kingdom Viridiplantae; phylum Streptophyta; class Magnoliopsida; order Asparagales; family Amaryllidaceae; genus Allium; species Allium fistulosum. The sequence continues at coordinate 465,636,966 of CM060902.1, forward strand.
ATTTGACATTCTGAAACCACAATCGGCTTGGGAGCTCAACTGTTCTGTTGAAAAGAGTAATAGTCGTCGTCTCTGCCTCCGATGTCACTGCTGATGTGACGATCCGCCTTTTCGACCTCAAAAGTCGACACTAATTGTAACATCCCCCTACTTGAAGGCCCAAAACTAACGGCTACGGATGCTGCAGTCATCTATAGTTATTAATCCTCGACGACCAAATACGGTGAAGTTAGATTTATTGATACACAGAAACACATGAATATGGAAAAAATTTAAACTTCAAATAAAATCACATTTCATCTCAAAATATTTCCAATTCATTACATAATCCCAATTTTGCAAATCACGTTCAGAGAAAATATATTTATTACAACATACGCCAAGAGCGACATATGAAGATGCCCCCTTGGATGATCAGAGTATATACCGGCAATATAACAATTTTGCCATTACAAACAACATAGCAAAATTAAGGGGAAAGAGAACTCTAAATAGTTATCATGCCTCCTACACGTCTCCGAAATCTTATTCGTCTTAAGAGGTACCTGAAAACCTCAACTCTCAAACTACTCAAAATCAATTGAGTACCCGAGAGTTTAAGTGGAAAATATAAACTTCGAGTTGACATAAAGCCTGGTATGAATAATAATCTACTATCTCAAATCATTTAGATATCTAGTGAGACCACGCCGCTTAGAGGAACAGGATTTCCCCTCACTAGTATCTAAAAACCTTTATAAAACCATATACTGTGCTCCTGCATCCACAATAGTTAAAATAATTTAAAATAGTATAATATGATGATATGCAAAATAAATGAATCAATTCTGGATTACCGATCCCTATTCATTTTTAGACTATCTGTCTCAATTATAGTTTCTAGGATTACTTTTAACCTAATAGTTTTCATGGGCTACCTAATAACCAATTGAACATAGTTTTCATGGGATCACTATGAACCTATTGGCAACTCCAATATCTTACTCTTATCCTAGTTTTCAAGGGTTGACTAGGAACCTATTGGTAACTCCAATATCCTTTCTTCTTATCCTAGTTTTCATGGGTAGACTAGGAACCTATTGACATCTGTCAATATTTCATCCGGATATAGTTTTCATGGGCTTACTATGGACCTGTCTTTCTGACATCTTCCTTTATGCATAGTTTTCATGGGTTAACTATGAACCCGTTGGCCCCTACCAATATCTTTTCCTATACACAGTTTTCATGGGCTTACTGAGAACCTATTGGTCCCTGCCAATATCTTTCATTTATATTTTAGCATCCTATATTCTGGTCTACCTGACCTCCTGGATGCAATTATACTCATCCAGGAGTTAATTTAATTTATATTCACTACTGGGTTAACCCAACCGGTTCTCCTACCCTTTATCCCCCAAATGTAGTCATGGGTCCATTATAAAGTGAATATATTCATATTAGAAGAAGCAATATAACAATATAGCAATACCACTCCTGTGGGTTTAATATAAAACATGGTTAATCCCTTCAACCTATTTCTTTATCAAAGATAGCTTCTTCTTAAAACCATTATAAAAAGTCCTTTAACATTGTCGTGGATTTTTCCTTTAAAAATAGAGTTTGGGTCATAAAACCTTTCGATACCTTCGAAACCTAACTTTCGACTTCATAGGATAGCCTCCTTCGAAAGCCTTAAAAATCTATTCTTCAAAACAGTAGGCTCCTGCCTATTAATACTTTAAAATCTACCTTTCGAATACATTAAAGTATTAATATTTAACCTTTAGAAGCTTAGCTTCGAAACCAGTTGAAAGTACCCCTTTCGACACCATTAGATGTAACCCTTCCGAAATCATTGAAAGTACCCATTTCGAAAGCATTGGGTTTATACTTAAAACATTATTTGGGTCAAAGTGAATATAGGCAAAACCATCTATTTCGAAACCATCCTTTATCATATAAAAATATTGGGGAAAACTTGATGGCGTCGGCACCATCTCTTTCGAAAGCATAAAACAATTGGGTAAAACATTGGAAGGTTAGCATCGAAGCCACTTTCGAAACGATCACCTTCAAAACCCCTAACCCCCTTAGAAATCTTTAGGAAGTGGCTTGAACTTTATAAAACAAAGTACCTTTTGACAGCATTGATATCTTCAACACCATCGAAATGCTATAGAATGGCAGCAGGGTTTCGACTAGGTCGTAACCCCTTCTTTCAAAAAAAAGTAAGGAACCCAGTCGAAAGCAATCTTAAGTTAATGGCAACCCTTTTGAAACCTTTTAAAACCTCTTTCGAAACCATATGCATCGACTCTGTCGAAGGCTTAAAACAAAACAAAGGTAGGCGCTTTTCATTTTAATAGGGCTGTTATGGTAACGGTAAATTTACCATTACCATACCATTACCAGCCAATCGGTTACCATTTTCGAGTGAAATCGGTATACCGGTTTAATCGGTATGGTAACGGTAAATTTACCATTTTCTACGGTAAATCATCGGTAACATTTCTTAATACCAGCGGTAACGGTAAATTTACCAGTCAAATTATAATACATGTATATTCATGTAACATGCTTTATTATAGGCATCTAAAACCAAGCAAATGATTAAATTTAGTTTATTAACCAGGTGAAATAATGTTAAATACTCTTCACTTCTTTCTCATTTATGTCTTTTATTAAGTAACACTATAAATTGTATAATGAAGCACCGTTATGGTGTGAATACGTGTTATGTTACTAACCTTTTTTAGACAAACGGTAATTTACCATTACCAGTATAACGGTTACCAGATTATCGGTATACCAGTCTTCGGTATACCAGTCTATCGGTAACGGTAACGGTAAGCAATTTTTGCTTACCAGTAAAAATGGTACGGTAACGGTATTTGTGAAATGGTAACGGTAACCATTACCATAACAGCCCTACATTTTAAAAACAAACCAAGGTTTCGATTCCCTTGGAAGCTAAGCTTTCGACACTTAACCTTTCGCCTATCTCCAATCCACTGCGTACCATCATGGTGATACCTTGTGCATTGGTTTTGGCATGGTTGGTTTCGACAAGGATGAAGGCGAAAGCTTCTGTGTCGAAAGGTGCTTTCTAAAGCAGGCGGAACTTATTTTCTGAGTAAATCTGGTTTAGTTCGTTATAAAGTAAACTTTTCTCTAACTAACCTGCCACGTGTTAACACCAGATTGGTTGTCTTAACTTTTTCAAATTCTTTTTCAAAAATAACTGCCGCTAATCTAGATCTAAACCATGGTTAAGTTAATCAAATACGCTCTTCCAATTTTTGCAAAGAAGCTCCTCTTCTAAAATAATTTATTTTGCATAGCAAATCACTTTAGAAAAATCCCCAAAAATTATAGAAATTCACTTTGATCATGTTATCTAACATATCAAAATTCCAAATCCAAATTCTCCATATATTTTCCAAAATAAATTTATAAACCCAAATAACCATATTTTCCTTTGAAAATTCATAGTAATGTTTCCATAGCTTGGAAAATTATCAAAATTGGAACCCAAATCCAAAATCATGTTTCTCATAACATAAAATTTTCCCATGGCATTTAATCAACATTAAATCTCGGTTTTGACCTAAAACCGTGCTTTTTATCATTTAAACAATCTTGTTTAATCCATATAAATTTTAAATCAAGCATATCATCATCCAATATATCATAAAAAAAAATTTACCCTTAAATCCAAAAATATATGATTCAAAACAAAATAAAGATGGAATTATTATTCACCTTGATTTAGATAAGGAAACTGGATTGAGATTGATTTCCGCTAAGCTTAATTTTCTAACTTTAATTTGAATTTCTTCTTCTTCTTTAATGGCCTGCCGTTCCTTCTCGTTTGGTTTGCATTTTAAGATGACGTGAATGGGAATAAATGGTAGAAACAAAAAATATATGTATGGGTAAGGGACATTGGGTGACAAATTCCGATTATACCCTTATGTAATTTGTTTAACCTAAAACCACTCTTAAGCCCATTAGTTAGTTTATTAGGCACGACCTTAATTAATTAATTCAAGTCTCAATCCCCTTATCACTTAAAATTTATATTATTCTATTTAATTTATCTAATTATATCTTCTGAATAATGTTATAAAAAATTAGGGGTGTTACAGTAACACATTCATGGTATGCACATGCTGAGCTTCCAAGTGTCAGAAAGACAAATTGTTGGAGTGAAAGAAAAGAACAGCCAGAACATAATATCACATTGACGAGTAATATATAATATCCAAATAATCTTTACAAAATAAAATGTTAATATTCTTACAACAAATCAGAGTAACTAACTTATCATCAACAGGACAGTTATAACAGCCTGTTCTTATAAACACTAATAAATACAAAATAATAAATACAACAGAAATAAAAGTATGGGAATACATCTTGGAGGTATCCAGTTCATCTTCCGATGCTCCAAATCATCCAAAGCTAACTCCAGAAATATACTCGGGTCTAACCCGAGTATTATAAGAAAATAACACTCGGATCAGTTTGGTAAACCAGCGTGAGAAACTCAAATCATATGGAATGTTATACTTATAAAAACCTTTCAGAAATAAAGTATCTCGTAAGACCACACCGCACATAAACATGGATGGGTATTTACCTTACGATAACCAAATCATTTCAAATAGAAAATCCAGTGATATTATAATAATGTGTAGGGTTGTAAATAAAAATTGTATCTTAGTTGGAATGGTTACATTAATTACATTCGGCAGCATACATAGTATACAACTAAGTCCATAAAGGCACTTATTGGAAAATGGATTCCATCGATGATAAGGCACCGTAGTACCACCTAACACTGTACATCTCTAGATAAAATATATCGAGGGAAAAACAATTGCACACCTGTGAATCAGGACCAGACTAACCCCAACTGGATATAATCGAATATGACATCACCCCGGTTGCTTTACAACCTTTTCCTCGAGAGCTCTCACGCACATACCAAATCCATAAATAGTGATCTAGAAAGATGATGACCATACCCTAAAGGGTGCGACCCACAAGGCCCTACGGAATATCCTCTATTTTAGTCATTCCCATGTGTGAGGCTCGTGAGGCAACGATTATCTTTTCCTCTTAGCAAATCCCTCTTGGAATGCTAACACGGCCCTCCAAGCAACAATACGATGCCAGCATTCATCCATACAAGTCGTTCAGGATATGAACAAACTGAGGACACTACTTCTACTACATCCTTTTGGAATCACCCTCAAGATTAATAGCAAGTAGCCCTTGCACTTTAAAGAGCTCCTTCTTCAATTTCCATCAATTTCAAGATGTCTTCCATTCGAATGCTTATACCGGTTTGAAGTGGTTTTCTGATAACTTATGCTTATCCGATCCTAATCTCTTCGAACCAACAATCGATAGTTTCTGGTTGACTCAATCCTAGTTCTTTCAGAAGTAAGCGGACTATGCAAGAGTCCTAAGAGGATCTCTAATATACCCCTCAAAGTGAGAGATGTTTCACCAGAATGAGTTCTACCTGTTAGTACCTTAGGTATTGGTTTTGATGATAACAACTATAGACATTATATAAAATATAAATACTAATGTTTTATCAAGTTATATATAGTATATAGTGTAGGATATTAGACAGGTGTTGATTAAGAGGACTGTACAGTATCAAGAGTAGATTCAAGATGTTGATATATAGTTTCAAGAGTTGGAGAATGAAGACTCATGAGTATTAAAGAGTTCAAGATTTCAAGATATTGCAGATAAGTTATAGAGTTGTAGAATTTATGTTAAAAACTTGATAGCACTTTTCTGATCTCTCTCTCCTTCTCTAATTTTGTTTCAAATTGTTTTCAAATATTCTGGTTTTAAAATAATCTTTTCAAAATATTTCTCAAAATGATTTTCAATCTCTTATACTTATAAAGATAATTATTTTAGTGTTCTTAAGTTTATATATGTGTATATATATATATATATATTGAATTTTTGTTTATACTTTAATAAGTTATAATTATATTGATTATATATATAGTATTTATATTATATCAAAATTTTCAAAATTATTATATAAAGTTTTATTATGATTAAAATATGTATAAACTATGCTTAAACGATTTTACAAAGTATCAAACTATTTTACAAAAGAACGAGTGTTTAAAATAATGTTTTAAAGTATTTTCAATTTTTAAAAAGGGTATGTCGACATACTCTATGTATGTGTGTCGACATAGTGACCGATTTTTTCAATATTTAAATTTCAAAAGAAGTGTCTTTTCGTCGTATCCCTTCACAAATGGATATGACCGCTATTCCTCTATAAATACCTGACTTCCAAACGAACTTTTAATCATCATTTTCTTATTCATCTCTCCACCTTCCACTCTCTCATTTTCTAAATCAAAATATACCCAAACTCTACCTAAATTCAACCAAAATCAAATTCAATCATCACTAGTTTGATTCTCCTTTATATACTCTCTGATTTCTCTCTTCTCTCTCACTCAAATCAAGGTTAAAGTGTTATTCAAGAGTTATAGGCTCAATTGTAATCAAGATCGAGAACCTGAGTCTGTAAAACTCTATCAAATCATATTGTTATACTTGTGGGTGTGATTGTAGACCGTAAAATCAATTGGGTGTGCTTAGTAGCCCATACATCTAGTAGGTGTGCTTTTAGCATAGAAATCAAGTGACTCTACCTGGAGGTCGGGATTTTGGAGGATGTGTCACGTAGCCTTGAAATCGAGATTGTATTTGCATTTACTAGTTGAAAAGAAATCCATACAAGGAATTGTGCGGGATTGGATGTAGGATAACTCCGAACCAATATAAAATCCTGGTGTGTTCTTTCCTTTTTACTTTTACTGCATTTACTTTTATATGCACTTTGATACTGCGATTCTTTCTATGATTGTAAATTACATTAATCCAAGTAGAATCTTAATGAATTTGAAAAATATTCATATAATCTATTAAACACTATTAACCCCCTCCAGTGTTAACTTAGCCTTAAGATCCCTATTTCACTGACTTAAATTTGATATCGGAGCATAGGTTTTCAAAGTATTGATCGTCTAATATTTTAAAAAGTTTAAATTGCTACCAACACTGGTAATAGTACTGTTAGTAACACTGTTAATACACTTGTTAGTAACTCATTTGTTGAAGGACAATCTACTGCTAGACCTCCACTTTTTAATGGTAGCAATTATACATATTGGTCATGTAGAATGAAAATTTATTTACAGTCAATTGTTTTAGACACTTGGAATATCACATAAACTGAGTACACTGAAGCCGAGACTAATTTTGCATAGTGGACTGCTGACCAAAAAGCAGTTACACAAAGTAACTCTGCCTATGAATATATTATTCTGTTCACTAGATAGAAATGAATTTAATAAAGTATCTATATGTAAGTCTGCATTTGAAATTCGGAGAACTTTGCAAGTTACACATGAAGGCACAAGTAAGATTATACAAACCAAAATTTCCAAGTTAACAAACCAGTTTCAATTATTCAAAATGAGTCCATATTTGATATGTATAGTAGATTCCAAGATATAGTACACTCACTTATTGCACTAGGTAAAATTTATTCTGAGGAGGATCAAGTTAGCAAAATCCTCAATTCATTTACTCCTAAATAGGATCAAAAAACTCTTGCAATCGAAGGGGCTAATGACATTAGCACTATAAAAATTGAAGAGTTAATTGGAAATTTAATGTCTTTTGAAGCACAAATGCAGGGTAGGAAGGAAAGCAAAGCAATAGAGAAGAAATCTATAGCTTTTAATGCAATGATGGATAATCTGGATTTAGACAGCGATGAAGATGAAGAAATTGCTTTCATGATAAGAAATTTCAGAAAATTTCTAAAATATAGGAAGATGAATAATTTCAAAAGAAACGACAACAAAAATCCAAGAAGCGGAAGTGGAAGCGGAAATGACATTAGATGTTATAACTGCAATGAACTTGGCCATTTAAAACGAGACTGTCCACATCCCGATAAACTGAAAACTACACTAAACACTAATTCATCCAAAAAACGAAGAAGAGCCTATACTGCAACATTAGACGATCCAGATACATCCTCAAGTGATAATGAATCAAATACATAAATTGCTAACATGTGCTTCATAGCAATACATAATTCAGAACAAAATGGTTAAATGGTCAGAAAAAGCACTCCTTCATCTATGAGACTTTCCAAAAATATCAAGAATTTCTCTTCAATGATCAAGAGGCTATAAAAGCCTATATTAGTTATATGAAATTTGGAAAGGTTCCTACGAGAAGATTTGCAATTTTCAATGATTTTTCTACTTATGAACTTGATTCTCTTTGTTTACAAAATGGAATTCTCAGTTTAATTGATGCTTCTCAAAATGATTATGTTTGCTACCACACATGGTCAAAATGTTTTATGCAAACTTGAAAGGAAAATTTCATGAGGGTAATGAAGGAGAAGTGTGAAGTAGTGTAAAAGAAACTTTAATAGTTCTAAATTATGAACTTTTTGGTACCATTCTTGGATGTAAATCTACCGGAATGGATCTTACATCTTTTAGAATTGATGATAAAAATCGTGAAGTATTTCACGACATTCTTGAAGGTGATAATGATATTGAATTCAAAAACCAAAACTTTCATCCAAAAGAAAGAATTTTAAACCTTCTCTTACAACAAAGTATCACTCCTCGATCGGGAAATTTCAACAATCCAACTCCAAAAGTGTACAAAGCTCTTTTCGCCATTTATGGTCGATATAACATAAATTGGCTCAAGTTATTTTAGATGAATTTTATTACAAAAATCTTTCTAGCCATGAAAACACACTATTTCAAGGTGTGTATCTTACTCGAATCATCAATTACTTTAGTGTTGACTTTAAAGGAAATGAATTTGTCTCTCGTAAAGTATTTAATCAAGCAAACATCGCTCTTATGAAAATATACCCTTTTTCGAGCCATATGAAACTCTTGCGGAGAAAGGGGAATGGTTAGCGTATAAAGAGGAGGAAGAAATTAGAGAAGAGGAGGAACAGAAAGAAGAAGAAGTTATGGATATTGAATAAGAAGAAGAGGAGGAGGAGGAGGAAACCTCCTTAGAAAGCATTGATTTCCTCTTCGCCAACCAACAAGGACCTTCTCAACAATAAAAAGAAGATTGTTGAAAACCAAAAGATTCTCAAGCGTTCCGTTAGTAAGAAATTAAGCACTATTTCTAACAAAATAGAAAAATTCTTTGGAAAAGTGAAACGCAAGTTTGGGGTATCTTCATGTCGTTTTCATCTACTTCTTTCTAGTTTACTATCTATCTAGTTGATTATGAATGTATTGTATTTGGTTATTTTAGTTTGAATTTGATTTGATCTTATATATCTTTTCATTATTTTAGTGTATGAGATATGTAATCATCATCTAATATTAATGAGAAATCTGTTTCCTTGCTGTTATACATTGTTTATTATATCTGGAAAACAATGCATTAGAATATCAGAACAAAATTATTTTGAAAATTTCTTTTGTGTATGTCGACATACCTTGGGTATGCATGTCGACATACAACGGTAATTTTTCAATTTTTTTTGATTTTGAAAATTAAATAGACAACAAGTGTCTATTCATTTCCAATGGATTTTTACCTATTAAGACCATATAATCATTTGTTTCAAGTCTCTTTCCTCTTTCTTTTCATTCCTAAACTCTGTTAAAAATTAATGGCTTCTCCTATCCAAAAACTAACCGAAAACCTAGAACAAACTCTTGAATCATTCAAGAACATTCTTTCTTTCATCCTAAGAAACCAAAGACACTTAGAATGTAGTCAAATTCAGATGATCAAGGAGTAAGAAAGGCATTTCGATGCGATTCAGTGGATGATTTTTGCCTTGAATAAAGAAGAATCAACCACCAATCCAGAGTGTACCATCAACGATGATGCTGAAGATTGGAATGCTGCCAAATTTGATCCAATCTTTGGTGTTGATGGATGAGTTGAAGTTCCTCAAAATGTCTAGTTTAAATAGGTTTGATTATATATAAATAATAATACTAAATTTGGTTTGGATTTAATTGGTTTGATTTGTGCGGATTTGTTTGAATGGCGTGTGACATTAACTTTGTGGGATTGGATGAATATTTAGATTGATTATGCTTATTTCATGATATCTAATTTTACACATCACTTACTGTTTATACAATCATTCTCATCAGCATTATATATAATTCTTATATATATATATATCAATTAGTATTTTATTTAGGGGGAGTTAGAGTTGGAATTAGAGTAAAAGTTAGTGTTAGAGTTATAGTTTTAGGTGGTTATTTTGTTAATGACAAAGGGGGAGAAATATACAAAATTTAACCATAAATTAAGAGGGAGTTTTGTAACCCAAGTGAGTTATATATTTTATATACAGAGTTGTCATCATCAAAAATGGGGAGATTGTTAGTAGCTTAAGTATTGGTTTTGATGATAATAACTATAGACATTATATAAAATATAAATACTAATGTTTTATCAAGTTATATATAGTATATAGTGCAGGATATTAGATAGGTGTAGATTAAGAAAATGTACAGTATTAAGAGTAGATTCAAGATGCTGATATAGAGTTTCAAGAGTTAGAGAATGAAGACTCGTGAGTATTAAAGAGTTCAAGATTTCAAGATATTGCAGATAAGTTATAGAGTCGTAGAATTTATGTTAAAACCTTGATAGCACTTTCCTAATCTCTCTCTACTTCTCTATTTTTTTTAAATTGTTTTTCAAATATCCTAGTTTTAAAATAATATTTTCAAAATATTTCTCAAAATGATTTTTAATCTCTTATACTTATAAAGATATTATTTTAGTGCTTTTAAGTTTATATATATATATATTGAAATTTTGTTTATACTTTGATAAGTTATAGTTATATTAATTATATATATATATTATTTACATTATATTAAAATTTTCAAAATTATTATATATTTTTTTATTATGATTAAAATATGTATAAACTATATTTAAATGATTTTACAAAGTATCAAGCTATTTAAAAAAAAATGAGTTTTCAAAATAATGTTTTAGAGTGTTTTCAATTTTTAAAAAGAGTATGTCGACATACTCTATGTATGTCGACATAGTGGCCAATATTTTCAAAATTTAAATTTCAAAAGAAGTGTCTTTTCATCGTATCTCTTTATGAATGGATCTGACCGTTGTTCCTCTATAAATACCAGATTTCCAAACAAATTTTTAATCGTCATTTTCTTATTCATCTCTCTCTCTTAAACCAAAATAAAAGTGCTATTCAAGAGTAATATGATCAATTGTAATCAAGATCGAAGTTCTGAATCTGTAAAACTCTATCAAATCATACTGTTATACTTGTGGGTGTGATTGTTGCCTGTAAAACAATTGGTGTGCTTAGTAGCTCGTAAATCTAGTGGGTGTGCTTGTAGCTTGAAAATCAAGTGACTCTTCCGAGAGGTCGGGATTTTGGAGGTTGTATCTCATAGCCGTGAAATCGAGATTGTATTTGCATTTACTAGTTGAAAAGAAATTCGTATAAGAAATTATGCGGGACTAGATGTAGGGTAACTACAAACCAGTATAAAATCATGGTGTGTTATTTCCTTTTTACTTTTACTACATTTACTTTTATTTGCACTTTGATTCTGTGATTGTTAATTACATCATTCCAAGTAGAATATTAATGAATTTGAAAAATATTCAAATAATCCATTAAACACTATTCACCCCACCTCTAGTGTTAATTTAACCTTAAGATCCCTATTCCACCGACTCACACTCCCAAGGAAATCTCAAACCGTATAAAATCACGAAGCTTTGATATACTTCCTGTGTCAAAATACTGGTCAAGTTATCAATAGTGGACAAACCACTATCTGAATGTAAGTATTGTTTATATATGAAAAATTGGACATCTTATACTTATCACCGCTTTCCGATTTCAAACAATACTATCCGTCGATTAACAATGAAGTCGGACAAGTTAGAAAACTATTCTTACCACAACATACATTCTTACTTTTCAAGATAGAGATGAGTTTTCATACTTTGGAATTTGGTGCCAAGTATATGTAAACTTTTCTTCCGAACTAGTATTGCTCACTTGATTTCTCTAGTGCAGACTCCGGTCAGGCTCCTTGATTAGGAATCCTCATTATTCTTGCATAGCTATATACTGTGATAGAAAAAATCGGTACCATATCAATAAACCTCACCAACTGTTCTCCATCAAGAATCAAGTGATAAATCCTTATTCATACCGGTGAGAATTATCTCAAAGTCATGTACTCGAATCTCGGATTAAGAACCGTGCGAAGAAATGATTTACATACAACTTACATACTTATTCTTATTGGTTCATACTTATACCAATTCCTTTTTACTTCTAAAATTATTTATGAAAACATTTCATAAAATATAAATTAAGTTTTAAACTCGTATAATACCCTACTATGTTCCAAGAGTATATACAACTATCTGATTTAACCTTCTACCTTTTCTTAAATTCAGATGCAGGCCCAAAATAAATCCGGGTCTTAAAGCCGAGTCGACCTCTTAAACCTCTTAACCGATTTAGTCTGTTAAGTAACTTAGGAGAGTAGGATGATGGTATCCAAACTCAGTTCTGGAGTCTACTTTTCCTTAGACACCTCTAGGAAAATTTTTTATTAGCCAGTCCAATAATATCAAATAATTTATACAACTTAGATGTTAAAACAAAAGATACGGTTTTAATAAAACAAAGTTTATTACAACCTTCTTATTAAATTTAACCCATTTAAAAACTTTTGTTAAATTATTTATTCTTTAACCAAGAATGATATAAACCCATATTAACAATTTCATTTATCAACACATTCCTTTATCAAAATACCTTTTTATTTCAAATCCATTTTCCTTTGAGGAAACTTAAGAATTAAATACCCAGTTTTTATTTCAAAACCTTTTTTGAAATGATACAATATAATTTAATCCATAAAAAAAGATAAATATATATCGAGTAACACCAAAATGATACCAAGAAATAAGTCCTACCAAATAGTATCATACACCCCCTTACTAAGAAGAGTAATACTTACGAGAAGTCTTAACATTCGAGCACTTCACTTACCCATTTTCAGTCATTTTCGAGCCAGTCGAACTAGTTAACATAAAAGTATTTATTCTTTTTGAATCCCATATTGAAACAATAATATATATTTCTTATATATATAAAATAGCTTTAGTACTTTATTTTACTAAACTTGCTTTTGGTTCGTTCAGATTCGAACTCGTTTTGATCCTACAATGACAAAAGGAATAATTTACTAAGTGCACTATAACATTCGCCTAAGAAAACATCTGATTGTTACTTAGAAGATTATTTAGATTATCCCAAAACTAATCGAGACGTTTTTCCCGAACTATCCAATGAAAATATATTTTACTAAAAAATTTCTTTGAAAAATACTTATAATAAACGCTTTCAAATAATATTACTATTACTTTTTCCAAAAATCATTTAAAATATTTTTCAAAGATACTGGGATTCAAATTCTCAAAAATCCTGTTTATTTAAAATCATTCCTTTTATAGTAAAAAAAGTAAACTTGTTAAACCTACGCTATTAACGAACGCCTAATAGTCAAATCGTGAAACCTAGTCACAACTTGTTTGCATTTAATTCAAACAAAAAATGCTCATCAACTTGTCGAGCATAAATAATTGATCAGCAAATGATGATAAATAAATACCATCATTTTCTAACAAACAATCAAAGAAAAAATAACTATATCAATTTTTTTTGAAAATTGTTCTTTTATATATAAAATATAATCATAGGTAAAATTATTTCATTTACCAATTTGAAAAACCATATAAAACATTTTTATAGTACTAACAAATACGATTCTCATAAATAATATACTCAAACTCATTCTAGGGTATCATATACCTTATCTCTAATGAGTTTACCCCACCAGAGCTAAGGTTCTCGCTTAACCTTTAGCTTTGATACCAAATGTGATGACCCGCCTTTTCGACCCTTAAAAATCGACATTAATACATTCACGGTATTCACATGCTGAGCATCCAACTACCGGAAAGACATATTGTTGAGGTGAAAGAAAAGAAAAGACAGAACATAATCGCACATCGACAAGTAATATATAATATATAATGATCTTTACAAAGAAAACTTTAATATTCATACAAAAAGTCAGAGTAACTAACCTATCATCAGCCTGACAGTTATATTAGCATGTCCCTACAAATACCGATAAGCATAAAATAAGAAATACAATGGAAATAAAAGTATGGAAATACCTCTTAGAGGTATACAGCTCATCTCTTAAACCTCCAAATCGTCCAAAGCTACCTTTTGAAAATACTCGGGTCTGACTCGAGTATTATAAGAAAATAACACCCGGATTAGTCTGGTAAACCAACGTGAGAAACTCAAGTCATATGCATTGTTATATTTATAAAACCCTTTCCAAAATAAATGTATCTCGTAAGACCACGCCGCACATAAACACTAACAGGTTTTTACCTTACAATAACCGAACCATTTCAAATAGAAAATCCAGTGATATTGTACTAATGTCTAAGGTTAAAAAAATATATTGAATCATAGCCAGAATGGTTACATTAATTACATTCGACAACATACATAGTATGTAACTAAGTCCGTAAAGGCACGTATTGGAAAATGGATTCCATTAATGACAAGGCACCGGGGTACCACCTACTATAGTACATCTCTTGATAAAATGTACCAAGAGCAAACCTATTGCATTCCTGCGAATCAAGACCTGTCTACCCCGTATTGGATAATACTGAATCTAACATCACCCCGGTTGCTTTACAACCTTTCCCTCTAGAGTTCTCTTGCACATACCAAATCCATAAATAGCGATCTAGAAAGGTGATGACCATACCTTAATGGGTGCGACCCACATAGCCTTGCGGTATATCCCCTATTTTAGTCATTCCTGAGTGTAAGGCTCATAAGGCAACGATTACCTTTTTCTCTTAGCAAATCCTTCTTAGAATGCTAACACTGCCATCCAGGCAATAATGCAATGCCAGCATTCATCCATACAAGTTGTTCAGGATACGAAAAAATTGAAGGCACTACTTCTACCGCATACTTTTGGAATCACCCTCAATATTAGTAGCAAATAGCCCTTGCACTTCAAAGAGCTTCGTCTTCGATTTCCATCATCTTCAAGATGTCTTCAATTCGAATGCTTATGCCCATTCGACGTGGTTTTCGGACAACTCATGCTTATCCAATCGCAGTCTCTCCGAACCAACAATCAATAGTTTCTGGTTGACTCAATCCCGGTTCTTTCAAAAGTACACGGATTATATAAGAGTCCCAGGGGATCTCTAATATACCCCTTAAAGCGAGAGACGTTTCACTGGAATTAGTTCTCCCAAGGGAATCTCAAACTGTATAAAATCGCGAAGCATTCATATACTTCCTAAATCAAAATACCGGTCAATTTATCAATAGTGGACAAACCACTATCCAGGTGTAAGTATAGTTGGTATATGAAAAATCGGACTTCTTATACTTATCACCACATTTCGATTTCAAACAGTATTGTCCGTTAATTAACAATAAAGTCAGACAAGATAGAAATCTATTCTTGCCTCGACATACATTCTTACCTCTCGAGATAGAGACTAGTTTCCATACATCAGAATTTGATGTTAAGTATACGATGAAGTACCTTCCATATACTTAATTAATCATGACCCATTTATCGAAATTAACCCTCTTACACTTATCACGTTTTCAATATTTTGACTTCCTTATCCCTCACCCATAAAAGAAGTTAGGTAAATTAGGGTACCGGTTGCACCCCGGTCTTATCTTATTTAAACATTTTGATTATAGATCTCGCAGATAAAGGTAAGTTTACTCATTGGCTTTTAGCACTAAATATAAGATAACTTACTTTCCATAGACATGTCAACATTTTATCACTACTTTATCATATTTGTTTTGTGTTACTTAATGGCACCGACAAAGAAATCCCTTGCATAAAACAAAATCTTTTTAAAACAAATTTGAAAAACAACTCCATAAACTTATTTCCAATCTCAAAGTCTAGAAAATAGAATTCAAGAGTACCACATATTCGTTATCAAAAAACATTTTCAAAAATCACTTATTTAAACCAAAGTTTGATTTGAAAGGGCAACCTCTTTCCTTTATAAAAATAACCACATTTTAATCGATGAATTCCAAACCACTTGAAAGCATCTTCCATTTTGTAAAAGTAAACGACTTGTTTAATAATAGCAAGGTATTATAAATTAACTTTCTTTCTATTTTTTTGAAACCATTTACTATAACAAAAATGTTATAGTCCATAATCTCTTTTATTTTCTAGGAAATATTTATTACAACAATACTGTTCTAATCCATACTTCCTTTCTCTTTTAGAATACTTTTAAAACCCTTTTAAACAAGTTTGAAACTTGTATTTAAACATCTCTTAAATATAGTCAACTTCTAAACAAACTTGACTTTTGAAAACAAATGCGTAAAATTTAAACCTCTTGTTTAAATATCTAAATAAATTCTTAAAAATATATTTAAAAACTTCAAACTCTTTTTTTAGATACTATAAATACATTTGAAAAGACTTTTCAAATTATCTCAAATAGTTAACTTCTTTTATTTTACAATAATCAAAGATTTTAAAACTGCATCCATAGTGACTATCGCTATGTAGACCATAACTTTTAAAACTTGTTTTTGTAAATCAAATAATTTTTTTTAAATCACATTTCTTTCTATATTTAAATTTTTTTAATACCTTTGCTAAAGGTTTAAAAATAAAAGTTGAGCTCGAAAACCATTTCAAAACCTATTAGAAAATAAGTAATAAATCGCTAAAAAGTGAGCATGGGATTTCAACATCGCAATAAAACCGACAATAAATAAGTTAACTATAATAAAGCAATGTTCACTTTCACATACTCAAGCCTTTACATATCCAATAATATATTTAAATAAAAATCAACAGGATGAGGGATCCTTGGATCCCTCTACAATATTTCCATTCTTTGAAGTGCTTCCAGAGCGACCTATTCGCTACAAAGACACTTCGACTTCCTTTTCACTTTTCATTTGTTCCCTGCAACACAATGGTTATTTATGCCATCCGCTTTCAAATGGGAATCAAATCCAAACAAAAAATATAAATATCACGGACAACATAAACAAATAACTACCAAATTATTAAAACATTTTGTCAATTTAAAATAAATTTTAAAGTGAGAAATCTCACATTCAAAGCAACCTACATTTCAAGAAAAGTCCACCACGCCTTGCTACAACCCACCAACCCTTACTACTTGCAAACACTAGCTCAAAAATCTTGGGATAACTTTAGAAGAGCTCGGCCATGATGGAAAGGAAGGGCTTTGGGTTTAAGTTTTTGCCTTAAAAATAGAACCCAAAAAATGGGTTGTCTTCTCACTGGTTTTTGACATGAATCCTCAACGAATTTGGAAAAGTGACCAATATGAAAGTTCTTCCTTATTCAATTCTCTTTGGTTTAGAAAAAATAATTGCTCGATCTGACATTTTTTTGTGGAAGTTATGGTCTAATGAAGAGGAGGTGTTTTGTAAAAATTGGGACAAAAGTGACGTGGATAAAAATGGGATTTTGAAATGTTTACTCTAAAAATTAGAAAAAGTGAACAACATGAAAGTTCTTTCTTATTCAATTCTCTACGGTTTAAAAAAAGAATCACTTGATTTGGAGTTATTTTCTAAAAATTATGGTTGAGTGAAGAGGACGAAGGAAGAAGATAGGAAAAGTAGAGTAAAAATGGAAATGAAAGTGGTGCTTTCTTTATTTGGACTTAAGAATTTATAATGGAGGAGATGACAAAGTGTAGAGAGTGAACAAGAAGCCAGTAATGAGTTTTTGAGAAGAGAAGGAAGACATGGAAGAAGTGAAAAAGGAGAAGAGGAAAGTAAAATGAATTTGTGAAATGGAAATGGGAAAGTAAAGAGAGGTGTTTTTTTTATAAAAATTAGAAGTGGCAAATTACTAAATTATCCTAAGCTAATAATACCCTCCACCAAAAATTTGACAACTCACCCTTAATGTCATCTTCTTTTACTTAAGTACTTCTGTCTTGTTTTTTGTGTTTTGTTAATTTTTAAATTATAAAAGAAAAGTCCACTTTACTTAATTCTTAAGTATCACTTTTATACTTGTTTATATTTAAACCATTAAATTAATAAAATTATTATTCTTACATGTACATATGTATACTAGTGTATATAACATGTTCCAACAACTGTTAGTCGATGACAAGTCGAAATTTTGAAAAAGGATTTTCGATCACTTTTTCAATTTTTCATCGAACTATTTATTTTATTAAACAAAATTTCAAAACAAGTTTACCATCATTATTTATTAATTAAAAGAGAGTTATTTGACTATTAAAAACCATTAATTGATATATTTAAAATTTATCAAA
The DNA here is from genome assembly GCA_030737815.1 of Allium fistulosum. Lineage (NCBI taxonomy): Eukaryota > Viridiplantae > Streptophyta > Magnoliopsida > Asparagales > Amaryllidaceae > Allium > Allium fistulosum. Next base: position 465,655,479 of record CM060902.1, read on the forward strand.
TATTCACAAACCAAAGCGATAAAATTCCAGGTCGTTACGGCTGAAGTCTTGTATGCTTCTTGATGACATTGTTTGGAAGCTTTTCGAGGCCTCTTATTAGATTCAATGTGGAAGGCTTCGAAGATGGTAGCACACCCCCTTCTCTTGATCGTTTGAAGTGTTAGGAGTGTTCATCTCCGCATTTGAAGCTAGATCTTCTAAAGTGTTCCAATAACATGTTTCTTCTTATTTCTCTCTTCTTTCTTCTTTTCAACTAGTTAGCGATAAGAATATCATTGTAAGCTTAGCGAGGAGGCATTGTGCCCACTCTTCTAAACTGAATAAAGTAGATCCTTTATTGCAAATTGTAGTTTGAACTTGTTGCTTTAGCTTTTTGAGTGGTGTATCTCATACTGCTAATGTGGTCCCTTGCACCGGATTGACCAATCTATTTTAGTTGATAGGCCAAGTCGATTAATGGATTGGAAGCGAGCATTGATCGAGCAACCTGATTGCTTGTTGCGTGCTGAGGCTGGCATATGATAGTTGTGCCTCACTATGTTGCTTTCCTATCACGTAAGAGAGTCTCCTGGGTGATACCGACACTATTGTCGATACCGGCGCTGTTATCTCCAGTGACGCCGAAGTCGGATATCCGTAGGTCACCTACATAGAAATAAGACGAGATGAATATCAATTGGCCATGTGTCATATAGGAGAACCTTCAAGCCACTTGGCGCTTTGGCTCGAGATTCTCTTGGGTGACACGCTGCAAGGAGGAGTGGCAGGAAGTCCCATCTTGAACCAAAGCACTAAGTGGCTTGAAGGTTCTCCTACGTGAAACATGGCCAGTTGATATTCATCCAGCTTATTTCTATGCGGATGCACTACGGATGTCCGACTTCGGCGTCACTTGGGGGTAACAGCACCGATATCGACAATAGTGTCCCATTTTGTAAGGAGGATACGCGACATCGTGGACGAGGGATATTGACCATGGTAGTCGGGTATTTAATCATCGATGCACCTCGACGCGAAGTGGAGAGATGTCTCACCCAAACACATGGGGCGGTAGGCGGTCCCCGACCAAGGAATTTAATGCATGGTGATTCAATCTTGTTGGATAGGTGACTGTCACCGATAACGAAGTGAAAGCACCCTCGGGGATAGCTGACCGACAATGAGGGGAGTTAGGGCTCGTGTAGTCCTTGGCGGTAAAGATCGACAATCCCCAAACAAGGTAATGAGCATATGATAACTCATCCTTGTTGGATAGCCTTGGTGGAGGTGCTGAATGATGTTGACCCTGAAGTCATCAATGCATTCTTTATAGAAGGTCATGGGCTCGGAAGCGTGCATTCGCCAAGCAACCCGGTTTCTTATCAAGCGTCGAGGCCAGCAAATGACAGCTGTGCTTCACTGTGCTGCTTTGCTGTTGGGCGATCCTAGCATGGATTTAAGCATTGAGTGGCTTGATGTTCTCTTGGATGATATGTTGCAAGGAGGAGTGGTAGGCAGTCCAGCTCAAACCTAAGCACCATGTAGCTTGAAGGTTCTCCTGGGTGACACGTTGTATGGAGGAGTGGTCGGTAGTTCAGGATTGAAACTAAGCACTGAGTGGCTTGAATGTTCTCCTAAATAACACGTTGCAAGGAGGAGTTCCTACATTATTTGTAGAAAATGCTTCTGTTTATTTACAATATGTTAAATAGTAATGTGATTACGCGACGAGTTGAGCCTGGACATGCATATGAACAAGTGTCGACTAATTGTTGAGTGGCGGGTAGCACTGGTGTTAAGTGAGAGCGCATGTTTTCCTCTGGGTTCTCCTAGGAGACAAGCGATCATGTGCAAAATGACGAATGAGCTCGGCTCGAACTAGAGCGCATGTGGACTCAAGGATTCTCTTGGAAGACATGTCATCGGTCGTAGAATGATTGCTAGTCCTGGCTCAAACTGGAGCGCATAGCTGGCTTGAGCACTTGGCGTAAGTGTTATGCTAAGTATTAAGATGGATGGCTAGTTCCACCATTTACAATAACTTATCTAATAGTTGAACTTATTGTATGAGCATGAAATTATCTACGACGTTAGGCTGAGCTTGCAAGTGTGTTTGAGGATACTGGCCATTACGTTCAGACGTCTTCAGACACATCAGTAGGCGTCCGAGCACATCCAGACATGGTTGAGGGCGAGGATGGATGAGTGGGATGCTTGATGGCCCAAACAGGGTGGTTGATCCAGACACAACCCGTGGCGCTAAGTGGCTCAAAGATCATACAGAAAATGGGAATGCGCGGTAGATGGCCAATATTGCCAGGCTTGTTGTCTTGCCTACCGTGAAGCGGACTGGCTACGGCATTCCTATGGGAAAGAGCATTCTTTGAGAGAGACGGGGGGCGAAGGAACTCGGCTTTTGACGGTTGACCCAATCCTTATGCGAAAAACACGCAGAACGTCTACAACTTGGTTTATACCAACAGTAATATGAGGAAGTGGCACTCCCTATGGTGGCACACAACATGAAGCCAAACTGAGATCATGGCCCAACTTCTCAAGAGGATCCGTCTTAGTTACTAGTTATAACGTCAAGATATTGACACCCATTATGGGTTAGAGCATGAGGCCTTTAACCACAAGACTTTAGTTTGAGCTCTCATTCTAGCATCCAAATATTGATTATAATTTTCATTAAACTCAAAATTATGATGACGCGTCGTGAAGAGTAAAGGTCACCGCTAATCACTAGGCTTAAGAGCAAAAGACTATGGGAAAACGAGCCTTTAAAGGTAAATGACATGAGATATAGAGTGGTTTGGCAAAGCTGCCTACGTCCGTTATGGAGCTTTCTTACTATATGGCCCTCTTAGAGTTATAAAAAATTAGAAGAGAATAATAAGAAAAGAACAAAAGAAATATGACATTTAAGAATAACGAAACAACTAATCATAAGAGTTTGTTGACTGCAAAGCTATGGGTTGAGTGTTGTGACCGAAATTACTGTGTATTCCAGTCAATCCTGGCGTGGCTTTACATTCTTTGACTAAACATTACCACTAGCCTGGCGCTGGCGATCGGAACTGACCTTAACTGTTGAACTAAACGAACCAAAAACCAACCACCACCAATTAAGCGTTGGAGGCTGAAACCGACCTTAACTGAATCAAACCAAACCAAAAGCCAACCAACCATCCAAACCAACCCTTTTAATGTTGCAATACATGGGGTTCCTATAGTAGCTAAAACTAAGGCTTGAACGGTTGAGATTGTGCGGTAAAACAGGCAGAAAGAGCACCTGGCCTTTTATCCGCCTGAACAAATTTGATGGGAGACAGTTGGCTAAATAAAAGGAAAGCATGGTTGAGATGAATGTCAATAGAAGAATTGTACTAGAGGTATGCTAGTTCTGCACTTCGCATTTAATGTTTTTGTACTGTGTCGGCGTGCTAGAGAAACAAAATATGCTTCTTGTTGGGTGTAGGTACATATGGTTGTACCACTTGTCGCCCCACTCCAGTATGCCTAGGTAGCAAGACGTGTCGAGTTATCTCACTGACTACTGGAACCGATGAGAACCGAGGGCATGCCGAGCTAGACGAGGTATGATGAGACGACCTGCAATCCGTAGCTGGAGGCTGCACTGAAACTAAATCAAATGATGGACCATGCTAAAGATGACTCTGAGCTAAGTCGGTTGGCAAGGAGCTGGGAGATATGCTTAAGTGGATGGGTAGACTTGGTGTTGTGTTGAAAGCAGTCTACTTTGAGAGGACCAATCTTAAGTGAGATCGAGAGTCATTCTTACGCTTTGCTGAGCTGCACTGGTCATCGTGTCTTGTTGGATCGACATGAGTAGACATGTTGCTACGGTCCTAGCCTGGACTTGAGATGGCCACCAAGGAAACCTTGCTGGCCTTACCCCAACCTTTGGCTAGCTTGAGGCAGACTGGCCTGGACCTGAGCTGACCTAGGCCGGAACGGGCCAGGCTCATGCGCCTTGATCACTATATCCTTAAAAAAGGTGGAACCCAGTGCACGATGCTCCAGCGCGATAGTGGGCTCTGGGAGGTCGATTGTACGCAGCCTTTCCCTCGCTTTGCGAAGAGACTGTTTCCGGACTCGAACCCTTGACGCCCAGATCACCAGTCGGGTGACCTTACCGTTGCGCCAAGGCTCCACCTCCTTGATCACTATATCCTTGCTTACAAAAAAAAATTGAGTAACATGTGGCCTTTAGCCAAAGAAAGAACATGCCATCCTTGAAACCAATTTTTTTTCTATGTTCGTTCTTGTTGTTATTTTCCACGACTAACGATAAATATTATAATTTATTTCATCATTATTTAGAAGGTAAATATTTTATCATTTTAAGAACCTCAAAAAATAAATTATATTTACAATGCTACAATTTTATATGTAATATCTTTATATTTAAAAGAACAAATTCTTGAAGGGACCTCTAGGAAAAACTTATTGCAACTTTAGGCTTCATATAAAACTAATTGGAAAAATAGGCCTCCTTTTATATAGTTTGCGAATTTATGGAATGCGCAGGCTATATTAAAAAAAAATTAACTTGCATTTTTGAAATGCGCAAATACATTTTCGAGGCAGAAATAAACAGCCAGCCTCTTTACCATAAATGTGCCTACACTCATGTATGTGTTTCTTGTGCCTACTTGTGTATGTAATTCTTGTGCCTCCACTAATAGTATTAATCGACATTTAGAGATCTATTCCGAAAAGCGATATTGTATAATAGGACCATAAAATGCATGAAGCAACGACTATGGTTCCCAAGTTACGCATCCGCTAGTAAATCTAACTCATTACGTTAAAATTGTATATTTTTTGGATTTTCACCTCAATTCCTAGCAGAATTCCACCTACAATCATATCGAAGATCATGATCTAAATTAGCAGGAATCGTTATATCAGGACGTCCAACAACTAAATGAGACCAAGACCATAACTACAACAATGTTGCACAATCGCCTAATAATTTTGTTCTTTGTAAAGCAACATTTGTTAACTCACCCTATAAATAACAAAGTACTGCACTAGCCTATGAATGTTGACCAGAAAGTGCTAGATCGTCAAAAATGACAAATATTTCAAGTTACATCGACCTTTCGAATGATCCAAGAAAAGCTGACAATTTAAGAAGTACAAAATTACAGCACGACTACGACGAAGTATCTCAATATCTATCGCATCAACTTCAAGTGGTACTTGAAATTCTTTTTTAAACCAACTCACAATAATCTCACTTTAAGATTTTATTGCATTCTCATGAGGAAATATACCAAGTAACCTATAACACAATATAAAATAATCAGACTTTATATTATCAATATATATTAGGGAACCGTCTGTAGATAAACCAAACAAATAGTAAACATCTCATGAGGAAATATACCAAGTAACCTATAACACAATATAAAATAATCAGACTTTATATTATCAATATATATTAGGGAACCGTCTGTGGATAAACCAAACAAATAGTAAACGTTACATAATGTGATGATCATTTTTCCTACTTTAAAATGAAAAGTATATGTCTTAGGTCTCCAACATCACATAATGTCGTAATAAGACGATGATATAGTCTAATATATTAAACTTGCATTGCTTTACAAAAACCGACTATTCTTAAATTTTGTTTCAATCGAGGAGTTTTATAATATATTTCTTTAAGTTTGCAAGAATGGTCTATATGTTGAACTTTTTGAACGTTCTGATTTATAACAACAATTAAAATCCATATTTTATATTGCATTTTCATTTAAAAACCAACGTATATAAAAAATAATACCTTTATTTTTGCACCTATATTTATGTTGAAGATAAAAGGCACTTGTATCAACGGGTTCGGGTGTTACATCTACAAAAATTAATCATCTAATACATAACCATTAATACCTAATTATTCACTATCAAAATTAAAAATATGGTTTTCAATATCAATTACCTAGCTAGTAACATTTCAATGTTAAATCAGTTGACTACAACAATGATAACTGAAATAACTTAAACATGACAAAAAATTAGTTAGTCCTAATTAAAATTTTTTTACCTCTAATTTGAGAAGATATAGAAGAGTCTTCCGTTATGAGATTAAACAATAACTTATTTGAAGCTAATACAATGATTAATTTGAATTAGAATTGAAATTGGAAAGATAAAATGGATTATGGTAAGGAATGGATTTGTGATTTGGTGAAATAGAGGAGAAAATAGGAGAATAAAGAAGAAAATTAGCTGGTTGTTCATTTCAGCCTCAAAAATGTATTTGCGCATTTCAAAAATACGCAAATACAAATATAAAACTTGCGCATTTACGGAATACGTAAGCTATGTATGTATGTATGTATGTATGTATGTATGTATGTGTGTGCGTGCGCGCACGTAGCTCCAGCCTTCGAAATATTCGCAAGCTATTTTTTTCTAAAATATAGCTTGCGCATTTACAAGAGAATGTTTATTTTTACATTTAGTTTTGTACGAGGCCTAAAGTTGCAATAATTTTTTTTTTAGGTCCTTTTCAAAAATTTGCCCTATATAAAACGATGAGAGAAAGAAGACAAAAATAATAAAGGATAAATTAGTTGATAGGATGTTATTTCTTTATATATAAAATGATAGCTTTTTATCTTTTTGATGGAGTGACAAATTAATTAATCTATCCAACACATTATAAATGATAAATTAATTAATTTATTAAAATGCACTAATAATTTATTTATTTCTTTAATTATATGATTACCGCTATAATGTTTATGTCAACTGATAACCTTGTGTGTTTATAATATTTTAGCTTTATTTATTTAAATATGTGTTAAGAACTTTACATATCAAACATTTTGAATAATAAATAACAACGAATCGTCTAATCATTTCAAATACGATGATCAACTTTTTTATAAAATAATAAGTTGTTGCATCTTTTTATGTAAAATTGATATTTTTTTTGTCTTTTTTTATACAATTATCATAAATTATTTTCCTATTTTATTTATTTTAAATTCAATCCAAATTCAACATCCTGCTTGTTTTAGATTTTTTTTTTCTACAAAAAAATGCAGAACAAATTCAACATTCTACCATATAGTTAATTTTGCTGTAATTTTATTTAAGTAATACTATATATAAATAGTCACGACCATATTACTTAATTTGTTCAAAACAGTAATGCAACTAAAAATATAAAACCAAAAATAATAAACATGCTGAAAATGTATATTATAATATAAAAATTCTTTCTTCCAAACTAAATTATGGATGATTAACGGTAAACAGATTTATCATTCTCCGTTTCTGACTTAATATCCAGTAGCATGCATCCATTAAGGATAATTAACATAGATTCAATAATAAGAGCGTTGTATGAGTTTATTTATACAGTAGATAGATTTAGTTTAAATAAGAAAATAACATCTAATTTCTGAAATAAAAGAAAACAAAACTTAAAAATATTTTTTTTTCTACTTGAGGTTTTAATCATTTGTTAGTCCATAAACTTTGATTTTATTTATGTATTTTGGCCCCACCAGACTGCGTTCTGGGTCCTGCATATACATGTCTATTGTCATAAAACGACCCACCATGAAACCACTCATAAGCAATATGACTAATCCTAGAACAATCTACAAGCTTGCAAGAATGATGCTGAGCTTTTTTGTAGCTATGCCGTTGCCATATGATATTCTTGTATACTCACAACTATCAATATTCCAGCAGTTAGATTCTCGATTTATTTATGAAGAAAGAAGTTCGGCGTCTGCAAAAGCGTCGAATAAGTTGTGCAATCATCATTAGATTTCAAGACAGGTCATTTAAAGCAAACAAGTAACCTAGTACAATCTTTACTTTAAAAAGTTCCTTCATACATCATTGGTTCAATCTTCATTCTGAAGCTAAGAAGAAGAACATAAACAACAGTATACATAAACTGAAACACAGAGACATTCTCTTTAACTTTTTCTTTACCGGTTATTCCTTTTTCACATTACCCCTTTTGTTTCATGTGTCCTTCAGTTCAAGCAAAGCATTTTATTCTCAAATTTCATCGTTTAAATTCCCCTCCTGTTCCACTGCAAGCGATCAGTGCATAGTACTTACTAAACAGTGCTTCTACACTATCATTAACAAAATCAATATCCAATGGCAAGCATCAAGGTTTTCGGATCCCCCACATCCGCTGAAGTTGCCCGTGTTTTAACATGTCTTTTTGAAAAAGATGTCGAGTTTCAACTGATTCGTGTTGAGAACTTTAAGGGTCGTCAGAGAAAGCCCGAGTACCTCAAGTTACAGGTAAATATACAACCAGCTAGCATTGCGTTGCAATGTGATGTTCCCTACCAATCTATCAAACTACCAAATTTTCATTTATTCATTGCAGCCTTCAGGCCAGGCTCTAACATTTGAAGAAGGAGCAATCACACTCGGTGGTAAGATTTTATACATGTATACATATACATATATACATATACATGTACACATGTATACATGTGCAAAATTTGTTGACATTATTTCTGATAGCACCAACATATTTTTCCTTTTTCCTTTTATAATAATAATAATTAATATACTAACTCTGTTTAAACAAACTCGTTTTGCAACTAAGATTAAATTGGTTCCAAATGAAAGTGGACTAAATGAGTAAAAGTCCAAAATATATTGATGTTCAACTCAAATACATGTACGTAAATAGGTTCATAAGTGAAGTAATCATGCCCATTTTGCAAATTTGCACAGATTCGAGGGCAATATGCTGCCACATAGCTGAGAAGCATGCAGACAAAGGGACCAAAGACCTGATAGGCAGTGGCACACTGGAAAGAGCATCAATAGAGCAATGGCTATTGACAGAAGCAGAAGTGTTCGATCCGCCAAGCTCCTCTTTAGTATTTAACTTAGTATTTGCACCACTAGCCTGCATGGCACCAGACGAGAATGTTGTAGAGCAAAGCATGAAACAACTAGAGAGAGTGCTCAACATCTACGAGCAAAGGCTAGAAGAGTCTCGCTACTTGGCAGGAGATAACTTCACTCTTGCTGATCTTTCTCATTTGCCTAATGCGCATCGACTTATAAGCAAAGTTCCTGAATGTGCTGAAATGTTTCACGGAAGGAAGAGGGTGAGCATGTGGTGGGACTTGATATCCAACCGCCCATCGTGGAAGAGGGTTGTTGAGATGCAGAAGGGGCCACCTGCATAAAAGTGAAAAGGAACATGATGAAACTGAGATGATTATGCCTTTCATTACTTATGATTTCGATTAATGTGTGTTTGCTGAATTTTTTATGTTTTTGTTGCAATTTGCTTTTGTTTGCTATTGTAGATTCTTCTTATGTTTTTAATTCTGGGTATTTCAAATATGCTGCCTTCAACGACGAGATTTATTAGGTCACTATTTTTGACATAGTACTGCATAAACTCAATTTTAGGCCATTGAATACACACATCAGTTCCCCATTAAGTCCTTTTTTAACCGAAAAATTGCTAATCAATTTTGTACTGTCACAAAATGTAATTTAAAACCAGTATTTCTATAATAGGTGTCTATAATTTGATGGTGCAATTACAATGTTGATATTGTTGGAAAAAATCCCTTTGGATGATCAGTTTAAGGGAACAAAAAACCCAAACGTAGCGGAAAACAACTGGATCGTGATTGTAGTGAGACGGAACAAACAAAAGATGAACACCAGAACAGACAGTCACAGATCTATGCAATGCAGAAAAATAAATAACAGCAGTATTTATAGTGGTTCCACTACCACTACCGCTAAGCAGCGTCCGTCCACTTGGGGAGAGGAGATTTCATTAATCACTGAAAGATTAGAGTTACAAGATTGATTCACTTTTAGAGTCTATGCATAAGAAGAATTTACAATACAGACAAAATTCTGCAGAGTTCCAACTCTCTAGGATGGCTCTGAAATTGGCTGAAATTAGCTCTCAATTTCGGCTGCCATTGTTGTCCAGAAGCTCCACTATTTATAGAGTGAACATATGAGGAGGTGTGGCTGCTATATGGAAGTTCGGGATTTGGTTCGGGATCTTGGTTCGGCATGTTTGGTCCGGCAGATGACACTTGGCATTTGGTTCAGCATAGTACACTTCAAGTCTGGACCGCCATCTCCCAATTGCCGAACGAGAAATCTAGACCGGTCTTCCTCTTCACCTACTTGGTTCGGAAAATACCGAACGAAATATTTCGTTCGGCATCACCAGATCACCGAACGACAAATTTGGTTCGGTCTTCCTTCACCGCTCCAAACCAATGCCGCTCCACTTCTCTTCTTTATCGAACGAAGTTTCTCGTTCGGTCTTCTTCAATCACCGAACGAAGTCGCCACCGCTCCAGAACTCTGGAGCGGCAAATCCAAGCAACACTGGACCACTAATTTGGTCCGGCAAATCAGCTTCCTCCAGCGAACCACTTTGCTGGTTCGGTCTTCAGCTTCTACTCCTATGGCTTTGGCTTCCTTCTCCATGAGCTTCTCCAATGGCCTCTTCCCGAATCAGGTATCATCTCTAAGAATCTCCACCTTGATACCGAATTCCATACAAACCTTCCAACTTCATCTACACCTTCATGCTCCAAGCAATGGATACTTACCCAATGAGCTTCGGCAATGCCATCACCCATTGCACTTTGTCAACGAACTTCGGCAAGGCCACCGCCCATCAATAAAGTGTTCGAAGTACCCAGTCTGTGTAGAATCTATCAATTTCCAACATGAAAACAAATGTCTCCACGAACCATCTCAACTCCCCCCCATGCCACCACGTGGCACCCCGTGGTACCTAGCACTTCATTAAGCGAATCAAGTCCGAGCAATGCTCGAACTTAGCAACAAGCAACGACTTGGTAAACATGTCTGCTGCATTCTCTTTTGTGTGAGCTTTCTGAAGACGAACTAGTTTCTCTTCACTCATCGAGACAAGGAATGACTCTTTCATCTCAATATGCTTCGTCCTCGAGCTAAATACTAGATTTTCAGCTAAGTGAATTGCACTCGGACTATCATGGTACACATCCACGCCTTCATATACGAAGCCCAAATCACACAACAGTCGCCTCAAATAAAGCGCTTCCTTAGCTGCTTCAACCGCAACTATGAGCTCTGCCTCTGTAGTAAACAAAGCCACAATCATCTGCAACCTCGCTCTCCAACTGATCGTTGTACCACCAATGGTGAACACATATCCGGAGGTTGACTTTCTTCGATCTCTATCATCGGCATAGTCGGAAGCACAAAATCCAACCATGCTGAAATCTCTATCTCTACCGCCAAAGACAAGTCCATGGTTTAGAGTTCCTCTAAGGTATCTAAAGATACATTTCACTGCTTCCCAATGCGTCTTTCCTGGATTTGCCATGAATTTACTCACCAATCCAACAGCCTGTGCTATGCCAGGCCTAGTGCAGACCATGGCATACATCAAGCTGCCAAATGCACTTGCATATGGGACCTTCATCATTTAAGCCTTGTCCTTTTCCGAGATCGGAGAGCCTTTACTAGAAAGCTGTATGTGCAAAGGCATGGGTGTGCTGATTGCCTTTGCCCATTCCATGCTAAACCGAGCAAGCACCTTTCGAATGTACTCCTTTTGAGTGAGGCTCAAAAGTCCTAGCTTTCTATACCTTTGGATTTCCATACCCAAAATTTTCTTTGCTTCTCCAAGGTCTTTCATTTCGAATTCCGCTTTTAGCTTTCACTTTAAACTATCGATTTCAGCCTTATCTTTGGAAGCAATCAACATATCATCCACGTACAAGAGTAGGTACACCCATCTACCATTATTTAAATGCTTGAAGTACACACAGGCGTCTTTGATGCTACGATCAAAACCAAGTGAAAGCATAAAAGAGTCAAACATTTTGTATCATTGTCTAGGCGACTGCTTAAGTCCATACAAAGACTTCTTCAATTTTCAAACCCAATTTTCTTTCCCATCTACAATAAATCCTTCCGGCTACTTCATGTAGATGGTCTCATCCAAGTCTCCATACAAGAAAACGGTTTTCACATCCAGTTGCTCCAGTTCCAAGTCATGAGCTGCGACGATAGTGAGCAAAATGCGGATGGACGTATGCCTCACTACTGGAGAGAATATCTCATCGTACTCCAATCTCTTTCTTTGTGAAATCCCTTTAGCAACTAACCTAGCCTTGCATCCTTCACCTTGAACACCCATTTGCAACCTATGGCTCGGCTTCCTTAAGGAGGTGGTACCAAATCCCATGTCTTGTCCTTCTTCAACGACTCTAACTCCTCTTCCATAGCGCACATCCACTTCGAACTGTCACATGACTTCAAAGCTTCATCAAGGTCAAGCGGCTCCTCATGAACCACATGTAGGGCATAGTCAAACTAATCACCAAGGCTAAAATTTGCAAACTGCCAATCAACATACATTTCGGACGGCCTAATAGTCCTACGGCTGACCCGGGTAGGTACAGCTTCACCTAAACTCCTTTCAACTCCACCTTGAACTGAACTTCCTCTAGATTCATGCACATCACTAGCCCTACTAGAAGGTACCTATGGACAATCCTGTGATGTTTCATCAACTGTGTTTTCCTCGACAGCATTAACAACAACTCTACTATTTGGCTGGAACACGAGAATTTCTTCCATCTCCTTAGGCCTATCAGAATCTTCTGATGTGGTAAGTAGCTTCTCCTTCGGATTGAACATAGCAGACTCATCAAAAGTAACATGTCTGGAATGAACAATCTTCCGATCAATAGGGTTCCAAATTCGATACCCTTTAATACCATTGGTGTATCCCAATAATATGCCCTTGTATGATCTAGCCTCCGATTTATCATCACCTGTATGGTGAACATACACAGGACAACCAAAAATTCGAAAGTAACCAAGATACGCTGCTTTACCTCTCCACTTCTCCTCTGGAATCTTCCCATCTATGGCTGAGCACGGAATTCGATCTATAATATGCGCCGCAGTTGATAATGCCTCAGCCCAAAAGCCTCTAGACAAGGCTGCCGTCAATCTCAAGCAACGAGCCTTCTCCAGTAGAGTCCTATTCATCCTTTCTGCAACCCCATTGGATTGCGGATCTCCAGGTGTAGTGAAATGTCTATGAAATCATGCTGTCTATAGAAATCGAGGAACTCCCTAGAGACAAATTCACCGCCATTATCAGATCTCAGCACCTTCAACCTAGAACCAGATTGATTCTCAACAAGCGCTTTCCAGTCTTTGAACTTCTCAAAACTCTTTGATTTGGCCTTCATCACATACACCCGTACTTTCCAAGAAAAGTCATTAATGAAAGAGATAAAATACTTTGCTCCTCCAAGAGAAGGAGTAGCAACTGGTTCCCAAACATCTGTATGCACGTACTCAAGTACTCGTCTCGATCTATAAAGTCCAACTCCAAAAGATACTTTAGTTTGCTTGCCTAACACACACTCCTGGAAAAATTCCATCTTGTCGAAGCTTTCTCCTTTGATCATCTTCTGTCTCTGAAGCAACTCTAAGCCCTTCTCTAAAATATGACTCAACCTGAGATGCCAAAGCTTTGTGGCATCCAATGCACGAGAACTATCTACTTCAACACACGACTCTCCAAGAACTATAGTTCCTTCAGCAAATACAGATTTCGGAACACATCTCCTTTCATAAGAACTAGTGCACCTCTCAAAACCTTCAGACTATCCTTCTCGATAGTTACCTTGCATCCCAAAGATGCCAATTGTCCTAGAGAAATTAAGGACTTTCGAAAACCTGGAACATACCTGACACTTGTCAAAGTGCGTATCACTCCGTCAAACATCCTGATCCTCACTGTACCTTCACCCATTGCTCTACAGCTAGCATCATTACCCATAAGAACAGAGCTTCTCTCTCATCCAACGAAAGAACTGAAGTAACCCTTATTAGGCGTCATATGGAAAGACGCTCCCGAGTCCAGCATCCAATGGTCTGAGTCATCCGATACTATTGCAGGCAACACGTCGTCAGATACAAACTTCTCCACCGCAAATGATGAAGATCCATCTTCTTCCTTCTTCTTCAAATCTGGACAATCTTTTTTCCAATGACTAGGTTTCTTGCAGGTAAAGCACTTCCCTTCATTAGACTTTCCTCTTATGCCATTACCGGGCTTCCTAGACTTGGAACGCCCTCTAGAGTGCCAATTCTTCTTATCTTCTCTACCTCTTTCAACAAACATGCCGTGACTACTACTTCCACCTCTACTTCCTTCACTTATCTCCTTCATCTGATCTGTCAAGCCCTCAGATAGAAGGCCCGACTTCACATCTTCCACTGTCAATGTGTCTCTGGCGTAGATAAGGCTGTTAGCGAAACATGTGTATCACTCCGGAAGAGAACACAAAAGAATCATTGCCATTTGCTCCTCATCCATCTTCAAGTCAACAGTATTCATCTTCATCACGAGATCATCAAAGAAATTAAGATGTTCCTTCATTGAAGTACCCTCTCTCATCCGCATGGTGAAAAATGTCTTCAGTAATATCAGACGGTTAGTCAGAGATTTCTTCAAGTAGAGATTTTCAAGCTTGGTCCAAATGCCCCTAGCAGTGGTCTCACTGCTAATCTCTGAGATAACATTCTCTCCCATAGCTAGCTTTAAATTAATAAATGCCCATTTCTCCATCTCCTTCCTTTCTGCGACTGAGATGTCAGCCGTCAACTCCCAAGGGGCAAACACTACTGGATGGACTACATTCCTCATTAGAATAGCCTTCATCCTCCATTGCCACTTCTTGTAGGACCATTTTCACCCTATAGGGGGGTGAATAGGGTGATACTAATAATAATAAATATTAATGCGGAAATAAAAGACAGTAGCATAAAATAATGCAAAAGAGATCACACACAAATTTACCCAGCTTCGACAAAACCCTGCCTACATGTTGCCCCCAAGGTTTCTACTAGAAATTAAATAGTCAGACGCATACACACGTAAACTTGCGACACCCGCTAATGACTAACCTAACTCGCTCAAAACCCTGCCACAACTCAACCACTGAGTTGCGAATTCTCGAACTACACCATCGTAGTTCGTAACCTTGTCACACAAATAGAATTCACACAGTTTAAAATAGAAAGAACTACAAAATAAAATAAACAACAGAACCTTATTTCTTAAATATGAAGCCCAATAGAAAAAAGAAACAGCCCAATATAATTGAAGAATAAATGTCCCCTTATTACTGTTCAGCCCAATTAGAATATGTAGACGAGTTTCTTTCTTCCTTTGAGTGAAAAGTAGGTCGTTCCCTTTTTGCTCTGTGAAATATATGGCTGCTTCCAATTCGTTCCTCTTCAAAACTAGGGATTTGAAATTTAGCGCCGCTTGAAACAAAAATTCGAATCGATTGCTGGTCATTCCACAATTGGCTTCAATGCTTCTTTGATTTGGCTCGCGGTCGCTTTCAGGATTGAGTTCGACACTGTGAATTTGGTATGTGATTTTTGCCGTATAATTTCTCTGTTGCAGTTGCTTGTATTCGAACTCGATTCGAGTTATTGATTTGTGATTGAATTTGTATCTTGCCCTGGTTTTGCTTGAACTCGAATCACCCAAATTTGCCGATGATGATGTGGGAAATTTATAGGGTTCGAACCCCTTAATTTTCGTTCGTATATTTCATTTGAATTCATCTATTAATTTTGCTCGGCCATACGATTATTACTTGAATGATGTGATTTATTTTTGACTTGTTCATTTCATACTCGGTTGGATATGATTTGAATTTTGGTTCCTTTCATTACTCCTTTGACTTCGGCCTTTTGAATTTTGAGATAATTTTTGCCATTTTATTTTGTGTTTCTTCTGCAAGTTCAATTCTTTTCTGGCTTTGACTTGATGACTTCATTCAAACTGCTACCTTGATTTTTGTTCGAACTGCACCACTGGATTTTCGGAACTTGATTTGTTAAGTTCGACCTTGTTCTGCTACCTTGATTTTTGTTCATGACTCACAACTTGTTCAATTCATGCTACTGGTATTTACTGTAAATATGTAAATTGCTTCCCTGTTATAACATTGTATATGTTTGTCACTGTTTTTGCTTGGAGTTGAATTGTGTACATATCCATGCTCCAGTTTTCTTGCATTGTTTTTAGACTTCGAGTCCTACCTCTTTGAGTCTGCATTATTTTGGTTCCTGCTGCTTTTAATTGTGTTGATAGTATCCTTACATACATATACATACATATATGTATGTATGTATGTGTGTGATTGCTTTGGTTGCTTTCTGATTCTCTGGCTTCATGATATATTTGCATTTGAGGTTTGGTTGTACATATTTGTACACGCCTTTGTAACTGGAATCTTTGTCACTGCATTTTTGTTTGGTTCTCTGGCATTGTGCTTTGCACTTGAGTTCCATTGTACATATAACTTGAATTTTGTGAACATGGTTCTGTCATGCCTCTTGAAACTAGTTTATATTGTACCTGTTGAAGTTTGCATATGAGCTTCATGTGTACTCGAGTCTCTTTGTTGTTGCAGTCTTGTTAGCCTTTTATTTGTGCACTTGTATTTTCATTTGAAGTTTATTGCTGTAGTCCGGTCATTGCATTGCTTTGACTCATACTTGCCTTTACACACTTGAATGTTTGTGGATAGTCTGTGTTTCATATGTATGCATATCCATGTTGATATGTTGATGTCTGAAGCTTGTTAACTTGAAGTGGTCTTCTCTTGTAGTGTCTTGTCTGTTTGATGCACCATTATGTTGAACTTTCATATGTCTCTGGTTTCATGTAGGTGATCTAGTGTCATGTTCATGTTGGTTGAATCATTGAGCTGAGTATGGTTATGTTGATGTCCATGTGTGCATATTGTTTCGAGTCTCTGCATATGATATTTGATTGCATTTTGAAATTGGTCTGAGTTCTTCATGTCTGATCTGTTTTTGTGTTTCATGTGGACATTTTCTGGTCATCTCCATTTGGATACATACATTCATTTATGTATGTATATATGTGTGTGTTCATGTCATACTGGCTTGATTTGGTCTTCATATCATGTGTTCTCTTCTGGTGCTTCTGTATCCTCTAAAATATATATGTGAGATCTGGTTCAAGTATGTTGGAGTTTGTTCTAGTCATTGAAACTTGTACTTGACCATTCTATTTTTGTTTTTGTATTGCACTTGAGTTGAATCCAGCTTTGGCTCGGGTTTGACCTTGTGCTCACCTGTCCCTATAGTTCTAACACGCAAGTGTATATCGGTGTGCACGGCCTTGTGGCGAGTACAGTGATACATTGTGGATGTCACAAGTTGTTCGTGTATATGAATTCAAAAGAAATAAATGACGAACAACCCAAATAACTGAGGCAAATAACATTTTCAAAAACACACACTTTAATTCTTACTACAAAATATTTTCTTTTTAAATTTACTTCGTCGGTGTTTATTTCGCAGATAGCTCAGATGCTGGATTCAAGCTGGAATAGAGTTGAAGATAAAATCACGAGTGTTGAGTGAATATGAAGTGAGGAGCAATATGTAAATTGAAAAATTGTGATGTAATTGAAATTGTATTGTAATTGACAATGTGTAAATGCAGTGAGAGCTCAAATTCGTACTATTTGAATTTGTAGTAAAATATTTGTTTGAATAAAATATTTGTTTAAATATAAATTCTATGTTATTTATTTTATTCAACAAATATTTATTTAATTATGTGAAAAATAAAATAGTACAACAACAAATACATTTAAACGAATATATATATGTTTATTATCATCAAACAAAAATCATATACTAGCATATTCTACAATCTCCCCCTTTTGATGATAACAAACATATATTAAGATTTTGACTTTATTAAATGTATTTGGTTTTGGTGAATTCTATTAGCTCCCCCTATTTGAATGCCCCCCTACAATAAAGCTCCCCCTTCACATAGGCATGAAAATAAAAAATATATGCAAATAAAAAAAACCATGCAATGAGCCTAAATGAGAATATGCCATTAAAAATAAAATATTTGAACTTATTTGCCAAAATCTTAACTTTTTTCTCCCCCTTTTGTTATCAACAAAAGAGTAATAGTGTTAAAAAATAGAGATAAAGTGATAGACATTAATACAATAATTATACCTAATCGAGTATAAATATTAAATTTCAATAAAAAAATCAGACAAAAATCATAAATACTCTGTTAGGCGCATATTCCACTTTAGAGTGATAGGGGTGATGTCGGTATATAAAACCATATAGTTGTATCTATTTGTGGTATATTTATGATAGGAATTTGAATACTTACTAACCATACATAACCATTAGGACTTTTAAATGAGATTAGTAGTATTCCCAATTGTAAAAAAAATGAATTTCAAGTATCTTCTAACCGCGCATAACCATGAGGACTTTTAAATGGGATTAGAATCAACTCGTCTATTTAATAATCAATTTTGATATGTGTTCCATACATGCATAACCGTGAGGACTTTTAAATGAGCATGAAAGCACATAACCAAAAATTCCTAGTAATTCACTCATGCATAACCGTGAGGACTTTTAATTGAGAGTGAATACTTTGGATAATTTTATTAATTTAAAAAAAATGAATAATTTCCCATTTTAAATACCACATTTTGATATACTATATTAAATTTTGATGAGTGATGGTCGTTAGAAATATGATAGAAATAGGGATGGTCATGGAATTTGTACCAATCAAAGTTATTACAAATTTTGTTTAAATTTTTAAAGAAATTTACTACATATACTGTCTCAAGTCAAAATGTATAATTAGTATCAACACTCATCATTTTTTCAATCACTATTTATCTTTTCGATAATTAGTAGGGAGTCAGATTAGTTAATTATTCATTTAAGATCAAATCCAAAAATAAAAAATCAAATTTCTAAAATCCCCAAACTGAAATGAAGTCGACAAAAATTATTTTCTGGAAGAAGTTTTGTGAAGAAAAAAAATATCTGCCAATTGAAAATCAGTTAAAATGAAAATTATGCAGATATTTTCTTTGTGAATGTGATGCAACTAATGAATGTCCCTACATAAAACACATTCCACTAGTAATTTTTCTATCAACTAGACTACCAGCATCATCTGCATCTGAATACCCCTTTGAAATCAAAGTTATCATAAGTTGAATACCATAGACCAAACAGTGAGGTGTGCAACAAATACCTCATAATCATTTTACAGCTTTTAAAATGAGATTCTTTTGGATTTGATTGAAACCGTGCACACAAGTAAGAAGAGAACATAATGTCTAGAAGCAGCAAGATGAAGAAGTGAACAATCATACCTCGATATTTCTTTTGATCAACTACCTTACCATTTTGATCCTTGTCAAATTTAATTGTTATGCTCAAATTTTCTCAGTTGATCATTGATTAATTGAAATCAGATTATGGTGTAGATTTTCAACATATAATACATCGTTGTTGCCCATTTTGACTCTACCACCATTGTAATTCTCTAGGCTAAGGAACTTTGATTTGTCGCCCGTCGTGTGCCTGGAACAGCCAGAATCCAGGTACCACTCTTGTTGTTCCTTAGCCTGCCACCACACCTATACGAGGAAAGATTTTTGTGACCTATTTGTTTTTATAGGTCCATGATTGTTAGTGATAGATGATTTTGAAAAATAAGTTTGTGTAGAACCAAAGCAGTCTATATTTATTCCTTTTGGCACCCAAATTTGTTTGATTTTAAGAGATTTTACAATTGTGCCTTTTGGAACCCAAATTGGTATGGTTTTCACGTGTTTGGGTCTAAACTAACAATTGTTTTGATTGTGTCCAATTTTTCTACAAATCGTGCACTTGGAATTGGCTCTATTAATTTTGCTTCTAACACGTTCAGATTGAGTATATACAAGTCCTTGTCTAACAGTATTGACATTTTGTTTCCCTAATAGCATATTTAGTGATTTTTCTCCTTTAGAGAGTTTCCCTAAAGCCGTAGACAATTTTTGGACTTGTATTTTGATAGATTCATTTTCATTCAATTACAATGTGCACTTTTTAATAGAATTTTCTCTCCTAGTATTTTCTCTTTCTTTCATAATCAGAATTTCATTTTCAAGTGATTTAATTTTAATTTCTGATTTTTTTAATCTCTTCTTCAAATGATGGACACTTATCACACTTAGGGCTCTTATTCGATAGTTTTTAACCAATTGATCAAGCTGTTTATTTAGTTCTATCAAACTATCTCTTTGTGATTCAATTTTAGCACACTTCTCCCTAAGTCGTTCAAAACAGCCATTTACTTCATGAAAATATATGAGTAATTCCGAATAAGTAAGTTTTGATACCTCGTTTGGCTCGTCATCGTCACTGTTAGTTGTTTCTCCTTGAAGACATAGATTTCCTTTTTCACTCTCACTGCCAGTCTTTTATCAGCTTCTACAGTTTCATCCCAAGTAGTTGCAAAACTTCTCCTTTTTGGTCTCTTTCCTTTGCTAAACTGATTCTGAGGACAATTTGGCTTGATGTGCCAGGTTTATTGCAGTTGTGACAAATGATCTCCTGCTCTTCTGAATCATCTAGAACTTTGACTATTCTATTCTTCAATTGTTGATTCAGGGCAGAATTTCCATATTTGCGGTTCCACTTTTTGAATCTCTTTATTATCAGTGTCAATTCAGATGCACCGTCATAATCATCATCATCTTCACTTTCAGTTGTTCCTTTTAGAGCTATTGATTTCTTTCGAGTATCTTCTCCTTCACATTCTTCCTTGAATTTGACTTCTAGCTTTTAAGTGGAGAGATTTCCAATGAGTTCAATTTTAATTTGTTTCAAATTTTTTGATTCTTGAGTGGCAGTTAGTTTCGCTTCAAAATTTCGTGGTAGAAATCTGAGGGGTTTTCGGACTATATCCAATTCTGTGTATGGTTTTCCGAGAGCTTTTGATTTTTATACGAGATTAGAAAGTCGACCTAAATTTCTTTGACACTTTCATCCTTTGCCATTGTGAAGTTCTCATACTCGGTACTAAGCATGGCAAGGTGAGATTCTTTGACTTGGGAGGTTCCTTCGTGAGTCACTTCAAGTGTGTGCCAAATTTCCTGCGCGGTTAGACAATGTGAGACACGATTAAATTCAATTTGATCTAATGAACAAATAATATAATCCATGGCTTTAGCGTTTTCAAATTGCAGTTTATTTTCTAGATCTGTCCATTGATCCATCGGCTTTTCAACTTCTTGATTATCTACCACTACAGTTGGTGTCCTATATCCCGTCTCAACAATATTCCACGCATCTATGGTTTTAAGAAAAATTTTCATCCTAGTTTTCCAATAAGTATATTCACCATTGAACATAGGTGGTCTAACTATGGACAGACCCTCAACAAAAGCATTATTAAAAGAAACCATTTTAAAAAATCAAATTTTTAATTGAAAATTTAGTTTTTTTTCCTAGCTCTGATACCACTTGTAGGATCATTTTCACCCTAGAGGGGGGGGGGTGAATAGGGTGATACTAATAATAATAATAAATATTAATACAGAAATAAAAAACAATAGCAGAAAATAGTGCAGAAGAGACCACACACAAATTTACCCAACTTCGGCAAAACCCCGCCTACGTGCTGCCCCCAAGGTTTCTACTAGAAATTAAGTAGTCAAACGCTTACACACGTAAACTTGCGACACCCGCTAATGACTAACCTAACTCTACACTCAAAACTCTGCCACAACTTAGCCATTGAGTTGCGAATTCTCGAACTACACTACCGTAGTTCGTAACCTAGTCACACGACAAGAATATACACAATTTAAAATAGAAAGAATTACAAAGTAATATAAACAAAAAAAACCTATTTCTTAAATATGAAGCCCAATAGAAAAAAAACACGGCCCAATATAATTTAAGAATAAACGTCCCCTTATTACTGTTCAGCCCAATTAGAATATGTAGACGAGTTTCTTTCTTCCTTTGAGTGAAAAGTCTGTCGTTCCCTTTTTTCTCTGTGAAATTAATGGCTGCTTCCAATTCGTTCCTCTTCAAAACTAGGGCTTTGAAATTTAGCGCCGCTTGAAATAAATATTCAAATCGATTGCTGGTCGTTCCACAATTGGCTTCAATGCTTCTTCGATTTGGCTCGCGGTCGCTTTTAGGATTGAGTTCGACACTGTGAATTTGGAATGTGATTTTTGCCGTATAATTTCTCTGTTGCAGTTGCATGTATTCGAACTCGATTCGAGTTATTTATTTGTGATTGAATTTGTATCTTGCTTTGGTTTTGCTTGAACTCGGATCACCCAAATTTGCTGATGATGATGTGGGAAATTTATAGGGTTCGAACCCTTTAATTTTCGTTCGTATATTTCATTTGAATTCGTCTATTAATTTTTCTCGGCCATACGGTTATTACTTGAATGATGTGATTTATTTTTGACTTGTTCATTTCATACTCGGTTGGATATGATTTGAATTTTGGTTCCGTTCATTACTCCTTTGACTTCGGCCCTTTGAATTTTGAGATAATTTTTGCCAATTTTAATTCGTGTTTCTTCTGCAAGTTCAATTCTTTTCTGGCTTTGACTTGATGACTTCATTCAAACTGCTACCTTGATTTTTGTTCGAACTGCACCACTGGATTTTCGGAACTTGATTTGCTAAGTTTGAACTTGTTCTGCTACCATGATTTTTGTTCATGACTCACAACTTGTTCAATTCATGCTACTGGTACTTACTGTAAATATGTAAATTGCTTCCCTGCTATAACATTATATATGTTTGTCACTATTTTTGCTTGGAGTTGAATTGTGTACATATCCATGCTCCAGTTTGCTTGCATTGTTTTCAGACTTCGAGTCCATCCTTTTTGAGTCTGCACTATTTTGGTTCCTGCTGCTTTTAATTGTGTTGATAGTATCCATACATACATACATATATATACATATATGTATGTATATATGTTTGTGATTGCTTTGGTTGCTTTCGGATTCTCTGGCTTCATGATATATTTGCATTTGAGGTTTGGTTGTACATATTTGTACATGCCTTTGTAACCGGAATCTTTGTCACTGCATTTTTGTTTGGTTCTCTGGCATTGTGATTTGCACTTAAGTTCTATTGTACATATAACTTGAATTTTGTGAACATGGTTCTGTCATGCCTCTTGAAACTGGTTTATGTTGTACCTGTTGAAGTTTGCATATGAGCTTCATGTGTACTCGAGTCTCTTTGTTGTTGCAGTCTTGTTAGCCTTTGATTTGTGCACTTGTATTTTCATTTGAAGTTTATTGTCATAGTCCGGTCATTGCGTTGCTTTGACTCAAACTTGCCTTTACACACTTGAATGTTTGTGGATAGTCTGTGTTTCATATATATATTTATACCCATGTTGATCTGTTGATGTTTGAAGCTTGTTAACTTGAAGTGGTCTTCTCTTGTAGTGTCTTGTCTGTTTGATGCACCACTATGTTGAACTTGCATATGCCTCTGGTTTCATGTAGGTGATCTTGTGTCATGTTCATGTTGGTTGAACCATTGAGCTGAGTATGGTTATGTTGATGTCCATGTGTGCATATTGTTTCGAGTCTGTGCATATGATATTTGATTGCATTGTGAAGTTGGTTTGAGTTCTTCATATCTAATCTGTTTTTATTGTTGCATGTGGACATTTTATGGTCATCTCCATTTGGATACATACATACATTTATGTATGTATATATGTGTGTGTTCATGTCGTACTGGCTTGATTTGGTCTTGATATCATATGTTCTCTTATGGTGCTTTTGTATCCTCTGAAATATATATGTGAGGTCTGGTTCAAGTATGTTGGAGTTTGTTCTAGTCATTGAAACTTGTACTTGAGCATTCTATTTTTGTTTTTGTATTGCACCTGAGTTGAATCCAGCTTTGGCTCGGGTTTGACCTTATGCTCACCTGTCCCTGTAGTTCTAACAAACAAGTGTATATCGGTGTGCACGGCCTTGTGGCATGTACAGCGATACACTTTGCATGTCACAAGTTGTTCGTGTAGATGAATTCAAAAGAAATAATTGACGAACAACCCAAATAATCGAGGCAAATAAAATTTTCAAAAACACACACTTTAATTTGCACTGCAAAATATTTTCTTTTTCAATTTTACCGCATCAGTGTTTATTTTGCAAATAGCTCAGATGTTGGATTCAAGCTGGAATAGAGTTGAAGATAAAAACACGAGTGTTGAGTGAATATGTAGTGAGGAGTTATAAGTAAATTGAAAAATTGTGATGTAATCGAAATTGTATTGTAATTGACAATGTATTAATGTAGTGAGAGCTCAAATTTGTACTATTTGAATTTGTAATAAAATATTTGTTTAAATATAAATTCTACATTACTTATTTTATTCAACAAATATTTATTTAATTATGTGAAAAATAAAATAGTACAACAACAAATACATTTAAACAAATATATATATGTTTATTATCATCAAACAAAAATCATATACTAGCATATTGTAACGACCCGTAAATTTCAACTGTTTGAATAACGTAATTAGTTGAAATTTTGTGAAATTTTAAACGATAAAATTTTGAAATAAAAATTTAATATTTGGAATACGTCTAGTTAAACATAGCAACCGGTAAATTTTCGTCCGAAAATATGAAAGTTTATTTCGCGCGTAATTTCACTTCAATTTAATCGGTTAAAAAGCGTTGAAATTAAAACGTTTTCAAAATCTAAATATTTTTACATAGAAAAATTCTAAACCATCTTCTGAGCAAGATGTCAGTTTGTAGTTTTTCAAAATTTGGACATCTATTGCTCCGTCGTTCTTATTTTCTGAAAAATAGCAGTATTCTGGTACCGATATCGATTTTTATCGGATGATCGTACCACTGATTTCTATATACCGTTTTGATCGTCTCGTCGTGCTGATCTCTACGGTATATTCGATTGTCAAATTCGGAGTTCCGTTGTACGTTGCACTTTGTGTAACGCCTACCGTATCGGTAGCCGGTTACAATCTGCTCTGAGACCTTTTGTTTCCCGTGTGCCTCTTGATTTTCCAACGTGAGAAATTTGAGCAGCCACTGTCATTTACCACTATCATTTATTAGTCTATAGAAACCAACGCTTGCTTTTATTTTTGTTTGGTTCCAATCTTCATCGGTTGCAAAAATAAATAAATGAACATATTTACTTTGGTTTTCCTAAGATCTGCGTCTCTCCACTTTTGCACCACTCCACCCTTCCATCGATCAGTTTCCCATGTCTCCATCGCATGGCCTTCCACCTCCACCTTGCTCACCCACC
Source organism: Allium fistulosum (assembly GCA_030737815.1). NCBI lineage: Eukaryota > Viridiplantae > Streptophyta > Magnoliopsida > Asparagales > Amaryllidaceae > Allium > Allium fistulosum. Next base: position 465,680,736 of record CM060902.1, read on the forward strand.
ATCGCTTCCGCATTACATCCCTCCGACGCCGTCTGAGCTACCCAAAACCCGGGAACCCGCATCCATCACCCAAGCGCCGCACCACGTGACAACCCATCACCCTCAACCTCTCCACCTACCCACGCACTGACCATCTCCACCTTCACAGCCGCAACCACCGTCGAGATCCACCAGCACTGGACACCACACACGCGCCTTCCCCTCCGGCCTTCTTCCTGACGCCGTGCCACGTCAGCAACCTGAGCTCGTCCATCGCCAGATCCCATTGCCAATCCAGCCACATCTCCTCTTCTTTATATTTTGAAAAATTTGGTAAGCAAGTTTTTTTTTTGTATATATGTTTAGCATGTAGCCTGTTTGCTGTCTACCTACTATAGTTGTTTGGCAAATTTGGTTTTTGGTTGTTATATAAATATATATATAAAGTAGTTGGCTATATTGTTGTTTGCGTATGTATATATATGGTTTATAGGTTAATAGTATATTATAAGAATAAATATCAAAGTAATATGAGAGTTTGGTCATTTATATGGTGACAGCGGTAGTTTATATATAATAGTATATTATAAGGGTTTGGTCATTTACATGAATTATGCCAATTACATAAACTGTTATATATAATAGCTTACACATCTCTTTTGGGTTTTATGTATAAGATTTTTAAGTTTGTTGTATATATTATAACTTGTTTTCAGTTATACAAAGCATTTTATATCACAGTAGTAGTGTGTAGAGCTATTATATAGTGATTTCATACTCAATTTTTTTTGCTGCCTTCTACTGTTTTTCAATTACTTTGTCTATTTGAGTATATGGTATACAAAGGTTTTAAAGATGACCTGTTTGTTTTTATATAATTGGTTATGTAATATATTTTGTTCATAAAGCTTTGAAGTTACAAGTATATATATGTGTGTAGTATGATTAAATTTCAACAATAGTATATATGTTAGACTATACGTGTATTTTATATGCCGATTATTTTAGAAACGTCTATTCGTATATTCGGTCTATGGATATAATTACATTTAAGCAGGGTAGGCGTGTATATTGTATAATTGTTTAAAGCCAGTTTTTATGTAAATTATATGTACTTGTTTAAAGGGTAACCAATATATACGTTTGATCCTAATATTTTGTTTTATGAAGTTAGGCCTCTTAATATATATACTTTATTTTAAAGTTCGGTTTATACGTATGGTACCTGTATGCGACTATTGTTTTAAAATTTATACATATTCTATGTTTCGCTTTAAAGTGTCTGTATATGATCTTAAATATATATAAGTTATGTTACAAGCTGGGTTTTTGTTTTACTGTTCGAGTATGTATGTATGTTTTGAAAATCGCGTGCGTAGATGTAGTGTATTTTATTTACTATTATAATTACATAGTGAAAGTTGATATATATGCATATATAATGTTTGTAGGGTAATTTTGAAATACGTGTACACGTCTATAAATTGTTTGAGATTTGGGTTTCAATCGGTTTTAAAATGAAATGGGTTTGAATTATATATATATTATTTAATATTTGTCGTATTAATTTGAAAAAAATATAATAATAACAATAATAATAATACATCTATTTTCGGTCTCTGTCTCTATCAAACTGACTAATCGTTCTTATCAATTCTTGTACCAGCTTATCCGTCGAATTCGCGTTCAATCGGACTCCGCTTTGAAATTCGTAACTCGATTTCATTGTCTATTCTCTCTAGCCTCGAAAGGTGAGCACTCACTCACGATTAACGTTCTTTTATGTATTAAATTTGATTTCAATTGAAACGACAATTGAAATATGCTGCTGTTTGATATTTACACTGTATTACCTGTATCAGTTTACCTGTGACACCTGACACCATTATCTGTTAATTATTTATGCGATGATAATACAGTTTGGCTGATAATTGAGTGATTAGTGATGTTTATATTAGACGTTAAATCGTTAATGTTAAATTGATAAATAGTATGAAATTGAACTTGATATAGGATAATTAAATGTTAAATTTGATTAACTGACACTTGTATAATATGACCCCTTTAACTGTTGAATTTATTGACACGTAGGATTTGTTTAATTACATTTTGAACCACTAAATGTATGTTGTTAAATTGATGATGTATGAAATTGTAATAGATGACAAGTGAAAACCGTAATGTAATAATCTTTAATCTACATGAAATGATAGTGTAGATTCTAGAAATAATTATATTAATTCGTACAAATAACAATGCGAATTAATACAGTTATTTCGGGATTATTTGAATTGATTATTGGATTGTTATTGATTGTTGTTATTGCTTGTTTATTTACTTTGACACCATCCCAGTTATCACACTGCAAGTTCCCTTTGTTATGTTTTGATTTTTGAATGGAATTGGAATCGGGTTGAAATGATAAATACCCAATTTGAACTTGGACCTAGGATAGAGAATTAAATAAAACCCGATTGGTCAATAATTTGATTAAAAAAAAACGAAGATTTTATTTGAATAGATAATATGGTTTTGAAATGAAGTTGAAATATTTTAATGAAAGGAAAATGTTAATATTTAATAATCGGAAACAAAATGTTAACAATGTAATCGATGAAAGAAAGATGTTTAATTTGAGAAATGATTGAATTAAGTTTGAAATTATAATTAAGTTTGAAATTATTAAACTTTGAAATTATTTAATAATTAAGTTTTGAATTATTTAATAATTAAATAAGATCGAATTATTTAATGATTAAATTGATTTGAATTCTTTAATAAGTGAAATTGAATTTTTGAATAAGTAAATTTTACTTCGTAAATAATTGAAATTGAGTTTCTTTATTAATTAAGTTTTGGAAAATTATTTAAGTAATTAAATAAGTGAAATTGAATTTCTTTAACAAGAAAAATGTGATTTATTGAATTTATGTAAAAACTTGTAATTTAAAGAATTGATTTGACAAATCTAATTTAAGTCAATTTGAAATTTTGATATAATGAAGTTGAACTTAAGTAATTGATTCAATGGATTGGAAATTTAATAGAAATTGTTTTGAATGGCAAATTAACTTAATAAATATTGAATATAAATATTGAATGAAATCGATAAATGAATTTGAAATTGATTTGAATGTTAAAGTATATTAATTCAAATGATTTGGAAGGAAACTTATTCGCGAACGTGAACAAATATTGAATTGTTTTAAATAAAGATTGAAATTGAATTATAAGATTTTGAAAAGATAATTTGGAAGTTTTGAAGCGTAAATTTTGGAAATTGTTTTAGAAAGACAAATGAAATGTTGATCTACGAATTCTATTTGAAATTGAAATTGATTTGGGTTTTAAATATATAAACGACCAATCGGTGTAATAATTACGAAAGTTATTAAAGAGACCGGGATTGGTAATGGATATACTCTCTATCTGAACCGAAACCACTTTAATAACTATACGCGGAGTGTTGATCCAGAACGAAGTGGATGGTTTTGGTGAACGCGTTGATTGAAGAAAGAGAACGATTTTGGATGACCCCTGACATGACTAAAACAGGAGCCGCGCCGGGCCATTGAGGTTCGCCACCTCTAGCGGACACACTTCTTCGTTACCATATCTATTACTTTTGTGATTCGATTTGGGTGCACCCCTCGATTATGGGAGTGTTGTTTCGCGGTGTTGGGGTAGTAGCTGCTATGCCCAACATCAGTCCGGATCATGCAACTACTAGTATCCTAGTTGGTATCGCCTCATGTACCTTGTCATACTGATTATCCTATTCGCGACCACTACGATTTTGATTTGTACCTTTAGTATATGGATTGCCCTCTGGTGACTTCCGGTTTTGGGGAAACTACGGTCTTGTATATGCTTTTGGGAATAAACAGGTTAAGAGGTGTATGGGCCCTGCTTAACCCTACTTTGATATCTTTATATTACTGATGGACATTATCTACTTAGCGTACATTACTACCTAGTAGATAGTTTGACGGATCCTTAAAGGATGGTTATTCCAAACATCCTTTGAGTTACTTGTATTTCAATTGCTATTTCACTTGAGTTGGATTTATTAATATAAGAATGTTAATCCTGACTCGAGTGTTTTGTATTTTGCTTTACGCTCGGGTCAGACTGAGTGGTTCAGCTTTCGAGACTCACCTTTGAAGTTGGAGCTTTGCTTGAAGATCCAGCCTTCTATTCTGCTTCAGTATTCGATGATTCCAGTGATGTACTCTGATTTGTATCTGATGTATCGTATTACTCTTCTGTTGTAAACTCTGATGTAATTTTATATATTCATATAGTAGCTTCATGAACTACTATCTCTTTTATTTCCGCTGCACTTATTACTCTGTGTCTGTGATCTGTGATTATTTATTTACTGTATATGCTCAGTTTTGCCAATTTAAATTAACAACGCGGTATTTTGAGCAATTCAACTCCGGCATGAGTGTCTACCTATACACTTATAATGGATGCGAATGGTCCGAAATGGCAGGTCGTTACACATATTCTACACTTCTCGAAGTCTTTATCCCCATTCCATTTCTTAATTGCCAACTGTGATCCTGATGCGATTTACATCCCTCTAGAATATGGTCTTGTAACAAATGGAGTCGCTTCATCTCCTACCATAGAATCGAACACTCCTCAATCAACCTTACTGCTCCCTTACCAGACTGTTGGGGAAAATCCCTTCAAATGATCAGTCTAAGGGAACAAAAAACCCAAACGCAGCGGAAAACAACTGGATCGTGATTGTAGTGAGACAGAACAAACAAAAGATGAACACCAGAACAGATGGTCACAGATCTATGCAATGCAAAAAAATAAATAACACCCGTATTTATAGTGGTTATACTACCGCTAGGCAGTGTACGTCCACTTGGGGAGAGGAGATTTATTAATCACTAAAAGATTAGAGTTACAAGATTGATTCACTTTTGGAGTCTATACATAAGAAGAATTTATAATACAGACAAAATTCTGCAAAGTTTCAGCTCTCTAGGATGGCTCTGAAATCGGCTGAAATTAGCTCTCAATTTTGGTTGCCATTGTTGTCCAGAAGCTCCACTATTTATAGAGTGCAGATATGAGGAGGGGTAGCTGCTATATGGAAGCTCAGGATTTGGTTCGACATGTTTGGTCCGGCATATGGCACTTGGCATTTGGTTCGGCATAGTACACTTCAAGTCTAGACCGGCATCTCCCAATTGTCGAATGAGAAATCTGGACCGATCTTCCTCTTCACCTACTTGGTTCGGCAAATACCAAACGAAATATTTCGTTCGGCATCACCAGATCACTGAATGACAAATTTGGTTCGGTATTCCTTCACCGCTCCAAACCAATGCCGCTCCACTTCTCTTCTTTACCGAACGAAGTTTCTCGTTCGGTCTTCTTCAATCACCGAACGAAGTTGCCACCGCTCCAGAACTCTGGAGCGGCAAATCCAAGCAACACCGGACCACTGATTTGGTCCGGCCAATCAGCTTCCTCCACCGAACTACTTTCTGGTTCGGTCTTCAGCTCCTACTCCTAGGGCTTCGGCTTCCTCTTCCATGAGCTTCTCCAATGGCCTCTTCCCGAATTCAGGAATCATCTCTAACAGATATATTCGAATAAATATATTTATGAAAAACACAAAAGTTGCAACATATGAAAATCGCAAGTTGCACTTCTAGAAAACATCAAGTTAGTGTAATTTTCTTCGTTGATGATCTTAAATTAGAAAATCAGACAAAATGAGACGGACTTAGAAGAAGAAGAAAAACTCGTATAAAAAGCCCACATTGTTTGGATTCAAAATTAGCACAAGTTTACTAATTTTATTCTCCATAGTTCAATTATGAAAGAAAACTAAGTTGATTTCACCATAAAGTCTACATGCAAAAAGGTGTAATCCAAATTGTGGTTTAAGAAAATATATATAAGTTATAATAATTTTTTTCATGAACAATCTTTACAATTCAATGAAGAATGCAAATAACTTTGATTTCATTTACGTAAAAAATTGTATGAAAATAGTACATTAGTTTGAGCTTGAACATATCGACAATACATATCGATAATACGTGTGCTTTGCTGCGCGAAACGAAATGGACATGAGAAATGGACACTTAAAAAGGAAACGAAAGGGAAAAGTCTTTTGTGCATATCAAATAAGGAATGAAAGGAGCATCTGGAAAGAGAACAAAGGAAATTTATAACAGAATATAATTTTAGTATAGTTCTGTTAGATGGGATACAATATTTCCAGCATGGGAAAATAATAAGAGGTTCTGTGGAGAAGCAGAAATCGAGTGAAGAAGTGGTGAAGAAGGGACAAAAAATTAGGAGTGGCTGAAGTGTTCGGAAACAGTTACCAGGCTTTCAGTCGACTAATAAAAATTACCAGTCGACAGGTAGAAGTTTCAGTTGCCCGGTAATTGGTAATTTTACTAGTCGATTGAGTTTTGGTGTTTTTTCAACCCGAATGCACCATTATTTTTTCAATCGAATCGAAATATCTTCCAATTGACTGACACCAATTGACTGGAGTGGCGATTTCTAGAGGAATTTGAGCTCGAAACTTGAAGGGAATTTTCATCTTTTCATGACCATTTTAGATTTTCCATCGTAGACCCAACACACCTTCTGCATATATACTGATCCAAAGATAAAATCATTTGGAGACTATTATAAAAAGACAAAGGGTTTATTATTGTATGGTCTGATTTCAATAGAAATAAAAGAGAGTTTCGTTTTTGTTTCTTTTTCTTCTAGATTTGTCCTCCAAATTGAAATCAATCTTATAACTCTTTTCTCTAGTGAAGTAATAGAGATTTTTGATCCTCAAAGTGGACGCACACCATCCCATGATAGTAAAACCACTATAAAACTTGTGTATGATTTATTATTCTTTTCTCTGCATCTGTAATTTCTACTTGCTGTGTTTATGATATTAGTTTTTTGTTTGTTCTATCTCACCATCAACACGTTTCTATTATTATGTCCAATGTGTTGAGGTTCATTGGATTTATTAAAATTTTCCTTAATAGTCTGGTATAAGAGCTATTACATTGGTTGATAGAACCTGTTAGGCAGTATGACAGAAGATGAAGGTACCCCAGTTGAAGCAAGACCCTATGTTATAGGACTTTATGTTGCATCAATATCTTAGAGTGAAACGAGGATAATGACTTTGAGAAGTGACAATGGAGGACGAAGGTTGTTTTAAGGAGGAATATGGTACATCAGGTAATATTTGACATCGAGAAGTTACCGACTGAGGTTTCAGCTGGGGAGAATGAGAAGATGGAAGAATGAGCTTTAATTACTCGACCGTTGGTTATGAGAGAAAATGTTATCTGGAAGATTAACATGAAACCACTCCTAAAGGAGTTTGGATCAACTTGGAGAATCTCTACTTAAAAAATCACTCACTAACCATCTGATTTTGGTGAAAATAATTTCCACCATGAAGATGAGAGATGGTACTTCAATGAAGGCGCATCTTAATTTCTTCGATGATCTTTTGATAAAGACAAAGACTTCGGATCTGAAGGTGGATGAAGATTAGAAGGCAATGGTTCGTTTCTGTTCCATTCCGAAGAGTTGGAATCCTGAGGGCGTTCCAAGTCTAGGAAGCCCGGAACTAGTTAGAGAGAAAAATCGAGAGATGAGAAGTGTCATTATTTTAAGAAACTAGGCCGTTGGAAGAAAGATTGCTTGTATTTGAAGAGAAAGACCAAGGATGGACCTTCATCGATTGTAGTGGAGAAAAATCTATATCTGATGTTGTATCGACTGCAACAGTATTGGATGTATCAGACCATTAAATGCTTGATTTAGGGGTGTCGTTCCATATGATGCCAAATAGAGATTTCTTTAGCTCTTTTATAGGAAAGGAGAAAGTGCAATCCTTATGGACAATGTTAATTGTAGAGCCATAGGATAGTATACAGTACGGACTTAGATGTTTGATAGAGTGATACATATATCTACGGGTGTCTGCTACGTCCTAGGTCATTGGAAGTCGTTGATATTTTTAGGCCAGTAGACATCCATGGGGTGCATGGTAACTATAGAGAATGATATTTGAAAGTTTTTAGGGGTATACTAGTTTTGATGAAGGGTGATATGTTTTGAAATCTGTATTTGCTGAAGGAAACTAAAATACTTAGGGAGTTTTGTGTTGGAGGTTATAGTTCTCGTGCTTTGGATGCCGCTAAAATTTGGCATCTCATATTGGATCGTGTTTTAGAGAAGGGATTAGAATTGCTTTGTAGATGGAAGATGATCAAAGGAGAAAACAATGACAAGTTATATTTCTACATGATTGTACGTTGGAAAAATAGATGAATGTATCTTTTGGAGTTGGACTTCACAGATCAGAGAGAGTGCTTGATTATCTGCATACAGGTGTTTGGAGATTAGTGCTTACCACTTCCACTATGGGAACAGAGTATTATATTTCCTTCAGTGATGTCTTTTCTCAAAAAGTTTGGGTATATGTGATGAAGATCAAATTTAGAAAGCTTTGAAATGTTTAAAGTTTGGAAGACACTAGTTGAAAACCAATCTGGTTGTAAGTTGAAGGTGCTTATATTTGATAGCGGTGACAAATTTGTCTCTCAGGAATTCCTCGATTCTTGTAAGCACACTACAAGAAAACATGTTATTAATAATGCCATTTAATAACGCATTATTCTAAAGCATTATTGTTTACCTTTAATTATTTGTCCTTTTGTTTTGTACGGTACATGTGTAACGTTTTGGACCCAAAATTTGTGTCTCCCTCCAAAAACACTTAACCGGTTTGGTCACCCTCCAAAATAACACTTAACAATTTTCATCTCCCTCCCAAAACGAAATAACCTTAATCGACGTTCTCTTCCATCTCCATCTATAGTTACCGAACTTCAGCCGTTCTACTCCATCTTCGTTCTTCAACAGTTGTGAAGTCGACGTCGTCTCGAACCCTAATCTCCAATCTTTGATTTCGCTCTTCATTAGGGACGAAGGGAAGTTATGGCTGGTAAGGTCATGTGACCTCACCAGAAATGAAATTCACATTAAAAAAAATTAGAAGCCGTCAAAACAGAATGCATTTACATAAAAAAACAAAAACAAATGTCGATCGCAGGTTTCTTCTCAGTCGTCGAGCAAAAGTCGATCCAAACTAGGCGCTTCAAATCAGCAATCTGTGCCTTTTTAGCATCATCTTCCTCCATTCATCTCATCCCATCAACAGTAATGGTAATCTGCTAACCATAGTTTTAATTCCCGCTGATTTGAATCTAATTATTTAGGATTTTACTTGAATTAGTTATTAAATCGAATGCAGCTATTGATTTGAACATAGCTAGTGATTTTGGGTTGATTTGAATAAATTTAATTTGTTAAATTATGATTGAAATGAATTTTTTATGAAATGATACTCCTTGTAGAGATAGATTTGCTGAAATGGTAATGAATTTACTGAAATGTTAATGAATTTGCTAAATTTGTCATGAATTCGATAACGAATTTGATGAGATAATAATGAATATGGTACAATTATGATGAGTTTGGCAAAGAAGTAATATATTTTGCTAAAATTATAATGAAGTATTTTTTTTATTTCAGATTAGTAATAATCATTGATGAGTTTCAACATATGAGAACTCGACATGAACAATATTAAATACTTTTAGTATTTATGTTATGGTTGTTTAGTTTGAAAAGGTCAAAACAATCGACCGTATTTGTAATCAAATATTATTTTATCACTTGTTATCTATGGTTATTCAATTGTTTATAATGAAATTTTCTATAATTTCATCAAATGCTTGCTAAAAAAAATTTCTTGGAGGCTACCGCTCCTGAACCCCCACATCTTTATGACCTCACCAAACTTAAACCCTGGCTACGCCACTACTATTCATCAATATCTGCTAGATTCGATGTTCATTTAATTTCATGTTTATGATGCTCCTAGCAATGATTCAGTTTATAGAAGATACTTATATGAACATAAACGAATTCAAGCCTACTGTTACTGATTTTGGTTTGGCGGATGATTTGATGGCCTATTTTGATGCAATAGAACAAGATTTTGATCCTTTAAACGTGGATCAATCGGACATTAACAATCATATAGTCAAGTCAGAGGTAATTTCAAATTATTGATTGCTTAAAAATATACGATGATAACACTTATTTCCTGAATGTCAATTAAATTGCAGGTTGAGGGAAGCAACCATGCTACAGGCAAGGAGGACTGCATAGAGACTTCTGGAACAAATATAAGAATGGGTGCTCCATCTACGAATTCATAGATGCTACCAATCAATAGGAAAGACTAGTAAGAATGACATAATTGCCACAGGTTTTATCTTTGGTTGTTAGCAAACCAGTGATTTTCTTGCTAGGACTAGTTTTGTTCTATTCAAATTTGCCTTATTCAAGTTTTTAACTTGGTAGAAGTACACTTGATGTTACTATATTTTATCAGTGTAGATAGAAAAACTAGTGGCTGACATCATGAACTGAATTAAATGATATGCTCTTTTTTGCTCACATAACTAAAATGAAAATATATTGTTTGTTAAATGTGCAAGTAAATGAAGGTTGGAACAAGTTATTTAGAAAGCATGTTGTGGGCATGTTGGGCTCGATTTCTACACCACTTGTAATGCTTGCTGCCAATTCGTGTAAAGGCAAAGGTATCCAGATATCGAGTATTAGCAGCAGCTCATCTACTCGTGTTTCTACGGGTATGATCGTGTATCCTAAGCTCTGATTCACATTTAATTGCATGTTTAATGATGCACTTAGCAACAAATTTTTTTAAATATTAGATATATTTACAATCATTATCAACCATGTTTAACATCAATTTATAAGTCAAGCTATAAAGAATATATTAAAAATGTAAAAAAAGCTATTAATTTATCTTCTTAGTTGGGAGCAAAATGTTAAGGGTCAATTTTTTCGCATATGAAACCATGTTTTATGTTCTTATTATATAATTATCTATGTGCCAAAACAAAAGGCGAAGAAAAGAGACCTAATATGGGTTATATATATGCTAGTAATTACTTAAGCAGTTTTAAAATGTAAAAAAATGATAGTAGTTTTGGTTCGGCATTTGGACTTGCTCTATAACTGGGCAGATCCAACATTGTTTCCTTTACATTCCACTTTCAACTGGCCACAATCCAAAAAATGAACCCCAAACCCACACATCCTTCTAAAAAACTCCAGCTACATGGACATCGTTCACAAACTACACATATGCCCCAACACATAAGTACTTGCCACTTATTTTGATTCTTGGATACATGATATTTATTATTTATGAAGATAACTAGACGAACAAGACGGATTTTTTCTTTTTTTCAATTATTATGGATATAAGTAAATAATGTTAGACTGAAATATGGTCGTTAGCATTGAGTATTCTAGATACCGATATTCTACTACTATGATGGTAAGCATTAATGTAAAGGTAACATCACAATTGTTTAAATGATTTTTATTTTGGTTGTCTTTTTCTTAAGTTTCCATGAATAATGAGCATGCTTAAGATATATAAGTTTAAATTAGTAGAATTGTGCATGTATATAGTTTGACGAGGTTTGTCAACAACCATGAATCCATTACAGAACCTGCATATATATATATACATATATATATAATAAGGAAAACATAGACAAACTATGGCTAATTTTATATCTTATACTCTCTTAAATTTTGTTGGGTGTCCCTCCATCTTGTACGTGATTAATATATAGCACCCACTGGAGAAAGGATAGCTCTATTTCTACTTATTAATGATGCAAAGCTATTTTATAGTTTGAACTTTCAAATATAGTGAGATTGATTTAAAATTAATGTTTTTACTATTATTAGAATGAGATTAATATAATTTTAAAAGAAAAATATTGTAATGATATCACTTTCGGTGAATATGATATCATAGTGTGGATTCAATATCTTCTTGGCATTTTAAAATATGATAAGATGTGTAGCCAATCTTTATTCATACATGCATACTTACGTGTTGCATCTGATACACTTGAATGGTTTGTTACAAACTGTTGCTGTCAATAGACAACTCGTTTGGAAATACATCTGATATACATGTTTGATTTAGGGGCATTTCACCAGAAGGACAAACTATGCAGTCCAATTAGTTTCTAGGATACACATTCAAAAAAATTACTTTCAAGGCCAAAGTTAGCAAATAATTACTTTCAAGGACAAAGTCAGCAGTCCAATTACTTTCAAGGACATAATTTCATAGGTTTAGAGGCCCTAGAAACTAATTATTTTACGTTTTGTCCTTGAAAGTAATTATTTCAATTGTGTGTCCTAGAAACTAATTCCACTTGCTAAAGAGGCCCTTGTGGCTAATTTCCACTTTGATTTATTAGCAGTTTATGATGGTTTTATCTATGATAGATTTTCTTGATCAAGTAGTAGTAATAATACATAGTATTAATCAGTAACAACAATAATGTTTGAAACCTAGCAGTTTCATTTTAAATTTGTACATAGTTTTATAGGCATCCTGTAGGATAAAATTATTCACATTAAGAAAATATAGAAACCAATGATAGGTGTGTATTATCTTAAATTTTGTTGGGTGTCCTTCCATTTTGTGTGTGATTAATATAGCATCCACTGGAGAATGGATAGTAATATTTCTACTTATCAATGATGCAACGTTATTTTATTTCTTAATTTAAGTCTATAGTTTTTGAAGAGATTAAATGGATATCCTTAGGATTGTGTTGTAGTGTACTTTTTTATTTCAAACTAAAACCTGATTGAATGGAATTCTAACCTAGTTTAGAATATTTATGCAAAAGCCAAAGAAATTGGTATATGTTCTTCTTACGATATAGTGTATAAGTGATTTTAACTATTTTACAAATCTTATTATTTAAACAGATGTGGAAGCTAATGAGATGTACACATAAACGTCCTTACAACTTTTCCACAAGGTACTTTGTATTTCATGTACTATCAACATGACTTAACTAGTTCTTGATTTCAATATTTGCAACCAGTAGTGTTGATTGTCCCCCGGTATATTTTTGCACAACCTTATTTCAATAGGATTCTCGGTTATTATTGCAAATTATAAGCTTGCAGTAGCAAGCAAGCTTGCAACTACAAATTGCTTGCAAGTTGCATGTTGCAAGCAAGCTTGCAACTTCACACCACATAATTGATTGTTTACAAAAATAATCTTTCAACAATTGAATTTTTGTCACACCACATAAATATCAGTTGAGATTTATATAAGACAGTTAGCATCTATGGAATCAGATTATCTTCTTAGCTTGAACTCTAAAGTGGTTTGGATGGAAAAAAGTTTCTTCTTTTCAAGTTTCTGTTGTTTTCTAGTTATAGTAACTGACCATCTACCAAAACACCATTAACTTCTATTTGAATATGTAGCTTTTTTAGTCGGAATTCTTTCATATAACCAATCGTACATCTATTCTTAAACCTTTAACTGACGATTTTCATCCTTTAATAAATGGCGTTTTCTTCCATTTTGTAGGCCTAAGAGCTCAAGAGATATACTTGGTTACTGATAGCATATTCTCTGTGATTCCATGTCTTCTGTGTTTCGTAGTTCTATATATGATTTGATCATTTCATGTCTTCTACAGTTTTATTTACAATCATGAATAAAATGACTTCAGGTTGAGGACCGAGTAAAGATATTGAATATCTACATGTCATTTATGCTAGATTTGCAGTTAAAGATTCAGTTAACACAATGAAGATGTTATTTTGGAGGCGTACAACAGTTCATACAAACACAGGTTAGTTCGTTATCCCATTTACAGTAATTATATGCAGCAAGCTTTACCTTGATTATAGGATCATAGTTTTTAACTTAAAAAACTTGTCTCGATTACATGTTTATATAACCAAGCTATAGCTAATACAAAATTTGTACAGAAGTTTTTGCTTGTCGCTCCTAAAATATAAAAACCGATACAATCATTTGTGCAATAATCACACATTTCATTCCAGATCTTGAATGCACGTGGCTTTCCTTTGCAGTTTCCCCTTAAGATGTCTAATCTTAGAATCCACTCTAGCACTGAATCCAATCTCGGTCTTCTGCCTTGCCTTTGACCTCTCCTTCTTCCACATGTTCTGATCCTCCACATCCTTCTTATAGTACTTAATTATCATAGATATCAGTTTACCCAAATTCTATTCTTAGTCTTCTTCCAGTCCTTTGAGTTTACCTAAAACTAGTTGTGAGTCGATCTACATAAATATCAGTTGAGTTTTATATAATTATTTTCAAATTGTTCAGAATTTTCAGGAAGTACTACCAATGACCACAGACATGCATGAAGAAAGGCTTTGAGCAGTTCAAGTTCTTAGTGATGCATTTGGTACTTGAAGACGTTAATTCGAACTATGTTGTCTTTTGTTATCATGAATATGTATTGAATTTGGTAACTCATGTATTGAACTTATTTTTTGTTAGTTGATACTTTATTTTGTTATCATGATTATGCGTTACATTTGCTGATTATTATATTTTTTCGTTCATACATTGTTCAAATTGTTATCTATTTAAAGAAGATTCGTTTTGATTGTTATTATTAAAATGTAATAGCGGGGTGCATCAAATATATAGTAAAATAAAGCATAGCTCCTAAAAAGCGTTATATGACGTAAGTGCTATAAAAAGATAATGCAATGTTGATATATAGCGCGAAATAGGCACTATAGAATAACTATTTTATAGTGGCTATACTTTATTATAAAGATTCTGTTATTTCCATTAAGATTGAGCGGTAATAGTGAGCCACTGTCTTTATGTCACATAGGGGCTGCTTTATGCTATGAAATCATGCTCTTTTATAGTGGTTTTTTTGTGTTATAAATGTTCAATTCTTTTTTATAACATGTCGATATACAACATTTATCAAACCGCTATAGTTGTGTTTAATAGCGGTTATATTTAGCTATAAAAGACTGTTTTTCTTGTAGTGTGCACATGATATTCAAAGATATATACTAGGATATCTGCAATTCAATGGGTTGTTAAGATGGTTAATCAAACTCTACTTGAGAAGGCCAGTAGCTTGTGATTGAAGGTGGGCTTGTCCAAAGGCTTTTGGGTTGAAACTTTGTCGACTGCAACGCATATTATAAACCGAATTCCGTGCTTAGCCATAGATGTGAAAATTTCAAAGGTGAAGTGGAAAGGTAAAGTAGTGTATCTTTGCTATTTTCACATTTTTGGTTGTCACGTATATATGCACCATATATGTGATGATATAAGTTAGAGGCCAAAGCATACAAAGACATATTTATGAAATACACAGATGGAGTCAAAGGGTATCGCATTTGGAACCCTTATGATACAAAGGTTGTGCATTCCATACATGTTACATTTGATGAGTCTACAATGTTCAAGCCTACAAAAGAGTTACCTACCATATCATTTGATTCTGATAAGCCTAAAGAGATGGAAGAAGTTCCCACATTTCAGTCCAGTAGTAGAATTGTAGCTCATGGTTATAGACGTTGTTACAACCGAATTTTCCATAGTCTTCGAACGGACTCAAACGATTGAACTGGACTAACAAACGATGGAAAATGAATATAAACCACTTGAAAAGCAACACAACATGATAAAGAAAAGAAATATAAAAAATAGTTGAAAATTGAAACTCCATATGTTTTGGATCGGGCTGCTCAGGTTGGCACCGAGTTAACCTGAAGTCAGACCCAAAGCAAAGCGTGGATTGACCCGGAGTAGCAATTGGAAGACATAGGGAAATGAAAATTCAAATCGACCCAAAGTCGGACCTGGAGCAAAATATGCAATGGCACAAAGTCAGATCAATACTGATCCGAGGCCCATTTTCATCGTCAATCTATAGGGCTTGGGTCGGGGTTTGCCATGCGACTTTTGTAGGATGACATATGCAACATGGAGATCGCATGTAGCAAATTTAGAAGCTAAATGTGGAGATTTTCACCTACAAACAGAGGTGGAGAGTGCTTGGATAAGGGATGCTTCTGGGTTTTCTTCTTTGTTCTAAACTTTTGAGAATGACAAGTCGTAAAATCATGACTATGCTAGATTCTCACTGAGTTGAGACTACCCAGTTGTAAGAACAACTTCGTAAAAACAAAGGATAATCAATAGAATCGACTAAATGGACGTAGGCCGGAGTATTCGCTGAACCACTATAAAAATCTTGTCTTCTTTTCTTATTTTTATCTTTTTTTCTCCTCTAATTTTCATATTTGATAAGAAATTGGGTATTTGTGCCATTTTTGGTCCAAACGTTTTGGTGCTTTCACCGAGAGAACTTAAGATTTAACAACTTAAAACTTGAATTTGAACAAGATGAAAAGGCCCAATATCAGATCTATGATTGGAGGAAGTCAACCAGAACATAAGGGTAGCCAGGAGGTATCCTCAAGATTAAACCTCATATCCATCTACTAGCCAAAGATGAGATTGGGAGAATGATGAGGGAGATGTAAGATAGGATGATAGTTTGCCAGGAGGAAATGTTAAATGGATTCTTTAGAAGAATGGAACAACATGAAACAGTTGGGTCGTCAAAAAACAGAATCAAACGCCGAAAGGCGGAACAAGTGCACTTGGAAACGGAACAGGAAGTGCAGATTCAACTCCCGAGGACCTCACAGATCGGTGCTGATTAAAAGGGTCAACTAAGCATCGAGTCATGGGTCCCGGGTGGCATGATGGATGTAGGAGTTAGAAGGGATGAATAATGTTTGAGGAATGAATTCAAGCCACAAAATGAAAATCAAAACGTGAATGCGAATGCACAATAACAGGAGTTGGAGCCAAAAGTTCCTCGAAGGAATGAGGAACAAGGTGAAGGTATAGGTCAAAGACTTCCGTTGGATGATGGCGATAGGATTACAAAAATAATTAGGCAGGCACTGAGTGGTGGACCACCAAACTAGATTTTGGAGGACGTAAACAAAATTCTATTCGTTCCTAATATCCGGTACGCAAGATATCCATCCAATTTTAAGCTGTCAACATTTGAAATGAGAAATGGAAAGACAGATCCAACCATTCATCTCATGAGATACATCCGACACATGGAAGTGTTGGGTGCTTCTAAAGAGGCAATAGGACAGTGTTTCCCATTATATTTGATAGATTTACCAGCAACAAGGTTTTGATAGCTAGAGAATAGGTCGATTGGCAAGTTGACCGAGTTGGTGGGTAAGTTTATAAAACAATTCATAGTTCATATAACATGAGCGGAAAATGTGATGACGCCATCGAGCATGAAACAGAGAGCCGGAGAGACCCTACGAAGTTATTTGACCAGGTTCAACGCAAGGTCTACTATGTTCATAAGCTGGATCCATCGATAGTTCTAATGCGGTAGTTTCAGAAGTTGCTAGCAAAACTAATTTCAAAATTGCTTTGGAAAGAGATCCACCGGTGGCTCTGGAATTTTTTTATTATCAAGCTGAGAGATTTCTACATTAAGAGGGTGCTGAAGCGGATGTAGGCACTGAAGTTAATGATGTAGATAAGGAGGACCGTCCGAAATAGGATATGGAAAGAATAAGGGAAAGTGAAAGGCTGAGGATAGCTTCGAAGGACCGAAGATTATGAAGAGAAAACAAAAGTTTTCCTCGTACACATAAGTGACCAAGACCCTAAAAAGGATTTACTTGGATATCGAGGAGCAAATTCCCTATTGGAAACCAGCAAAGAGAGAACCCAGAAATCGGGAGAAAATGTTGGGAAGGCTTTTCTTGTTCCATGAGCTGGACAGGCATGAGACAAATGAGTGTAGACACCGTCGTGATTTGATAGAAGATTAGGTTTGAAACAATCGGCTACAACAATACGTGAGGAGCCAAAATGCAGTGGTGTAGCATGGGCCGTCACCATCTATAGTGAACGCATCTGGAAGTAGCCTTGGACCTAGGCCAAGAATGGTTATCTCATGATCGAGATGGCAAGAAATTAGGTTTGATTCTCACACTTTGCTTTTGTTTACAAATAAACGATGTAGTATTACTCTCAGTCCACATACATGCTTATGGGACCTCGATGAGTCTCTAGGCAAGCTCTGAGTTGGATATCTGAAAGTAATCCCTAATAGGATGAATGTTTTGAAATATTTTTTTGTTTTTTGAGTTGGATTTTGTGAATGAATGTTTGATTTTGAAGTCATTTGAGAACGATGGCTGATATTGAATATGAAACATCAACGGAGATTGCTTCCTCTCGAATTTGATTTATGAACTAATTGGACATGGTTCTCCCTACCAGAAAGGCGGGATGATGAACCTTAAAGTGCAAGTCCCCTTACTAGAGAGTGAGTGGATTGGACTTGTACAAGATATTAAGACCCCTCACTAGAGAATGGGCAGATGGACCTGCTCAGACGTTGGGTCCTCTAGTCAAAGAGCGAATGGATTGGACTCGATATGGATTACTTATGATCCGAAGAGGTTAGAAATTAGATTAGATATGGATAATGTGATCCAGAGAGATTGGACTCTAAACTGGACGTCGAATATGTGATCCAAAGAGATTGAAAACTTGACTTTATATTTGAACGCCACCTAACTTTGATGCAATTTCATAATGATTACTGGATTATGTCATTGCCTTGATTTGGTTAGACTCATTTAAAAATGGAATGTTGGGTGATTTCGGACAATTTGTAAATGATGCTCCGATCGATCGAAATGCACTACCTCAATTGATAACTTATGATACTCAAACGATTGTTGAAAGTCATTGCTTTGATTCAGTTGGGCGTTCTTATATGGGATACAAGGTGATATTGGATGATTTATAAATAACGCTCCAACTGGTAGCAATGAACTTCCATAATTATTGATACATGACTATCCGACATTTAGTTTTCCCATGATAATGAAATCCTGGGTGAACACGAGACGATATCGATTTTGGTATATGATAGTTGACTCCCAAAAGAACATATGATGATTTTGATTTACAATATATGATATGATAATTTTGAAGGAACACGTAATGATGATGATTTGTGACTAACTCTTCAAGAAGGACTCAATTCCTTAGCTATAATGGTCTAGAACGACCTTTTGGTTTACATATGAATCCGAAGGAACCAGATGATTCACTCCAGTTTGATAAGAGCTTTGATACTAATGATTTGCCAACTTCGATATGTGTTCTTGAGCAAAGCACACCTTCCATTCATAAAACATACTTTGAGGAGCAAGTGTTACAGTCGAATTTTCCGTAGTTTCCAAACGAACACAAACGATTGAACTGAACTAAAAAACGATGGAAAAATGAACATAAAGCACTTGAAAGCCAACACAACATGATAAAGAAAAGAAATACAAAAAAAATTGAAAAATTAGAACCATAATATTTTGGATTAGGGTGCTCAGGTGGCCTGAGTTGACTTGAAGTCGGACCTAAAGCAAAACATGGATTGACCCGGAGTAGCAAGTAGAAAACACAGGGAAATGCAACTTCAAATTGACTCGAAGCCAGATCCGAAGCAAAACATGCAATGACCTGAAGTCAGATCAATATCGATCCATGGCCCATAGTTCGTCGTCGATTTGTCGGGCTTAGATCGGGGTTTTCCATACGACTTTTGTTGAACGATGTGCATGACATGGAGATTGTATGTAGCAATTTTCGAAGTTAAATGTGAACATCTTCTCCTATAAATAGGGGTGGAGAGTGCTCGGAAAAATAGGACTTCTAGATTCTCTTCTGCATTCTAAACTTCCGAGAATGATGAGTTGTAAAATCATAACTCTGATAAATACTCTGCTGGATTCTCACCAAGTTGAGAGTACCGAGTTGTAAGAACAGCTTTGTAAAAACAAAAGATAATCAATAGAAATCAACTAAGTGGACGTAGGCCAAAGTATTCGTTGAATCACTATAAAAATCTTATGTTCTTTTCTCCTCTATTTTTCATATTTGATAAGAAATAGGGCGTTTGTTCCATTTTTGATCCAAATAGAGGCGAAGATGCAGTTGATAAGACATCACAGAGTAGTCCACATATGCCCTTCTAGTAGCATTGGTAATGTGCATAGTGATTGGCTATATGAAAATCTTAGCCTTGGCATCAATTTGACAATGTCCTAGATGTGGATCATAATGAGCCATTTGACCTTAAAGAAGCTATGAAGTCGAGCGATAGCTCAAAGTGGATGTACACCATGAAAGTGGAGTGAGAGATTTCGAAGAAGAATGAGACTAAGGAGTTGGTACCACCTCCTCAAGGAAGTCGATCCATGGATTGCAAGTGGGTGTTCAAGGTGAAGAATGATAAAAGATACCATGCTAGACTAGTTGTGAAAGTGTTTTCCAAGAAGAAGAGAATGAAATATGATGAGATATTTGCTACTAGTGAGACACACATTCATTCGGATTTTGCTTGCCATAGTTTCTACACATGATTTAAAGTTAGAGCAACTTGATGTGAAGATCGCTTTCTTGCAGGGTGACTTAGAGGAGACCATTTACATGAAGCATCCAAATGAATTTGTTGTAAGTAGGAAAGAAGATTAGGTTTGCAAGTTGAAGAAGTCACTTTATAAATTCAAGCAGGTGTCTAGATGGTAATATAAAAGATATGACTCTTTTATGTTTTTCACTTGGTTTTGATTGTAGTATCAAAGATGCTTGTGTATATTTTATGCATTTAAAGAGCGTTAGTTGGGTGTATTTGCTCTTATATGTGGATGATATGCTAATTGCTTCCAAGCATAAAGCTGAAACCAATAGATTAAAGTTGAGAGCAGAATTTGAGATGAAAGACCTTGGAGAAGTAAGAAAATTTTTAGATATGGAAATTCAAATGGACGGAAAGCTAAGACTTATGAGGGTCACTCAAAAGGAATATATTCGAAAGTTGCTTGTTTGGCTTATCATGGAGCGAGCATAGGCGATTAGTACACTCATACATTTGCAATTGCCTTTACACATATAACATTCTACTAACTCTGATCTCAAAGAAGGACAAGACCTATATGGAGAAGGTGTAACACCTCAGGAATTTACGTAAAAATTTAACAAGAATTTAATAGAGATCTAAATGGAAATAATAAGAAAAGTAAATTTAATTAAAACAAGGATTAAAAATAAATTTTCACAAACTTCCGAATTTGGCTACGGAACTTGCACCATTGTGTTCGTAGTGATTTTCCAAACGATTTTCATATATAACTTGTCGCAATCTGAGTCAGTATGAGAGATTTACGAGGGACAGAATGAGAAACAACAAAAATTAAAATAAAACAAGGTCAAGTCAACCCATATAGGCCTTAGGTCTACCGGTAGCGGTTGACCTAGACCCAAGGGCGGTCGACCCGGCACATTTTTTTTGAGTGATTGTTGATCTGGAGCGTGGTAAATGGACGGCATAGATGATTGCTTGCTTGTGATATAAATGATGGATGGTGGATTTACAATTGAGTTGATCCAAGGGCCCTAGATTCTAAGCTAACCCTATATAGTAGTCTCTAAGTTAAACCCTAAGTTTTGTTTAGTCGATTAGTAACCAAATGCCGTCAAATTTTCTACTAAAACCCTAAATCTCCCAAACTCTAAAATGAAAATCAAATGAAAATCAAATTAAGGAGAAAGGCAAGAAATTAAGGAGATCTAGAGGAGAGCTATTGATTGAAGGCCATTTTTCTCAGATCTAAAGCTTAGGCTAAAGGTAAGTGGACACAGGTTTAATAATTTGGTTAATACAATTGATTTTAAACTGTTTTAAGTGATTAGAGTTGTTGACATCCCTAATTAACTTGTTAATTTGGAACTAAGTTGGCTAAACCCTAAACCCTATAATTTACAGTTGAAATTAGATTATGAAATTGGGTAAATTGGACATGCTAAATTGAGAACTTAAGCATAAAACTCTAATTTAATTTAAAATTGATAAATATAAAATGTGGATTAGGGTTATTTGAAAAATTAGGGCTAACTACAGCAGTTAATCGCCTCGAATTAATCACGTAAAATAATAATTAATCGTCAAATTAAAAATCGTGGGAACCCTAACAATTTACAAGTGCACGGTCGACCCTAGAATAGCTCGGGTCGACTGGTAGCTGTCGACTTGGGGATGTCTCGGGTCAACCGCCCCAGTTAAAAATAGACAGTTTAAACCTTGTCCTAGTGCCCAAATTTAATGGATAAAAATCATGTAATTTAATTAAAATTATGTAATTAGTGAACTGATATTTTCAACTAATTTGGGCCAAGTTACACGCGCAAGGGAATATGTTAGGTTCTCTATTAAGATGGTTAGGGCAATGTATTTCACATTATTGGTATTAGATTGGAGCGATGAATTTCATGGCATTAGATTGGGGAGATGTATTTCACATTATTGGTATTAGATCGGGACGACGTATTTCGCATTATTGGGATTAGTTTGGGTGATGTATTTTCGCAATAGGCACAGAAGTGTTACGATCGGGTGGACGCAACACTAGTGGTAACACAATCTGAGAGCTCGGTACTAATGGGAGATCCAAGTGCTGCATATTACTTGTGCATAGAAATGGAACGTGGTACGGATGGACGCTGGTGCAGTACAATAAGTGGCTATAGTTATCGAGTATAGGAAAATTAGGCCCGCTACTAAAAGGAGTTCACATATGGTGGACCTCGGCATAGTATAATAAAAGGCATTTTGCCACTACGATCGAGATGTGAACATGGTGAATACGATGAGTCACTATGCGAATTTGCACTACAGTGTTCTCCCTCTCCGAGCGTTGTGTGATAGTAGTTGTGATGGGAGAGTAGTTCCGGATTTGGTCGATCATTAGCATGAGGTTCGATTAGTAGTTTAAACCCATTGTGTTTGACAAGAATCCTTAGGTATTGGACCATAGGAGTTCACACACACTGGATTACACTCTATATTACTTAAGTAGATTTAAAGTTAGTTCCACTTAATCATGTTATTAGTCTTGTTCTCATTCCCCAAGCTTTTGTCTGTCCCACTCTCTCCTTCTCATTTTCCCCACCACAAGATGACAGGTTATCAGTTGATTAGGCATTGTACGTGGAGGAAGGAGCTTCAGGTTGGATTTATCATATTATTCATTGTTCCTCTTGTAGACACTTAATGTATAAAATATCTGTAAAGTTTATCTTGTACTTTGAGAATAGTGTATATGTAAAACAAGTATTTTGGGAAACTGTTTTTCTGTTATTTCTATTTTTTATAGTTGTATTTTAATTCCTTCCGTTGTGAGATCTGAAAGTGTAGAATGTCTTAGAATTCCACCCTTATACTTATGTTCTGTGATGTTTTAAAAATTCAACTGCTCGTATTTCTCGGCATGACGTGTCCAAGATCATATTAAGCTTTGGATCGATGTGTCGGAAGGTGCGGGTTTTTACATTTGGTATCAGAACTTAGGTTTAGGACCTCTTAGGACTTAGGCACATATTGAGCGAATGTACTTGAAAAGTTTTTGGAATAAAAAGGTTTTCCAAAGTGTTTTCCAAAAAGTTTTCAAAAATGGGTTTTGATAAAAAAAAAAATATATATATATAAATAAAAAATTTCAATAAGAATACCAAATATTTTATATATATATATCGAAATTTCTTTTATTCGTGCCTATACTATCTGTAGGAAAGTTGAAAATAATTCCCAATCACAGGTAGTAAGAATGAGTACAAGTTAGGAGATAGGATGAACCAAATTTGACTAGGAGAGTTAATTATGATTTTTTGACGTGTGTATTATTACACAACTCCTTATACAAGTGAGCACGTAAGGTAGTTGTTAGCATATCCCTTATATAAGCAGATAATTATGAGTTAAAATAAATGTTAAGATTATAATAATTGAGATGGAAAATGAACCTTTCATATTTATTTTGGTTTACCCTGTAAAGAAATACTAGATGAGGTTTCTTATACCAACTAGCAGTGCCAAGTAAATTATGGATTTAAGAGAGGATGTAGAGAATTAGCACCATGAGACCCATATAGTGAGTATAAGATGAAGATAAAGTACAAGAATTTGGAAAAGGACTTTATGAATTTAAGGAAAATTTCTCAAGATAAAGTAAAAAAACTATTTCATATTAGTAATAGCTGCAAGGGCTTATATTTACTTAAAGGTATAGCTAAAGCATTTTCATATTGAATTTAGAAGCTAAATTTAAGAATGAACTTGAGATAGCCACATTTGGGGAAGGAAGATAGAAACCTTATGCACTTAAAGCATTGTTAGGAATTTATAGGCTGGTGTAATTAGGTTGTTATTGTCTACTCTAATTTAAGTGATAAAATAGTGAAAATATTTTCTAAAAATGTGAAACAGTGGATGTTTGATATTTTAAAAAGAAAAATAAATTAGTTTATGATTTCCTATAAAATAATCAGACAAACTATATAAAAATTTGTTTAAAAAGTGAGATTAAAATAATTTGAAAAAAAGAAATTTTTTAATAATTGTTATAAAGCTTTTGTTTTGTCTTTTGGGCACATTATTACACTTACCTTTATTATGCACTGTGCTTTTAAACGAAACTTTGAAAAAAAAAGAAATGTTTGTTAAAAGTGAATGAAGGATTTTAAAAGTTTTAGACAATTTATTAGATTTGTGGTAGTGGTGGAATCAAAAGTTTTGATTTAAATGGTAAAAAAAAGTGGACTTTACAGTTTTAAACACTTATTAGCTTTGTGTAAACCATGTTAAAACAAAAGGTTCTCGATTCTAAAAGGTAAAAATGAAAGTGTTAGGATTATCACTTAAACTTAAAAGAAAAGCGTTAAATTGAAGTTAGATGAATAGGATTACACAGCCTACCAGGATTAAGTTGTTAATGGAATTTGAAAGCATTAGAAGGGTTGGGATAGAGAGAAAAAAGTAATCTTTTCAAGCAATGTTGAATTGGAAGGACAGAGTACTAGGTCGAACTTCTTGTAGTGGTAGAAGGGAAGCACAACCTTGTGTTTCTACATCCAAAGTATGGTTTGAGTCGTAGAATCTTTCATGTAACGAAGGTTGAAAAATAAGATTTGAGTAAACTTATTTCAAAATAGGAAAAGAATAAGTCAAGATGGTTTAGTTATGTCAAGAATACTACGGATGCTAGAAGTCTTTCAGTTTGAAGTGTAAAAGGGACAAGTAAGGTCTCCTTCAATCCTTATTAAGAGTGTTGTGTAACAAATAGGCTTTTTTCCTTGATTACAATTAGGCAATCTGTAACGAGACAACAAGTATAGGTTTGTTATTATAGGGGCATGATATTGATCGGTATTATTTCTTAAAAAATAGGATACATGTAGGCTACGGGCAATTCAGGTATTGTGTTGTCCCTTATAGGCTACGGGCAGACCAGATGGATAAGAATAAGAAAGTATGTATTTTACACATGTTGTTGGGTTTCTGTTATACTAGTTGTGTTCAATGGATGCCTAGATGTGAATCTTGGAATAGTAGGGTTAAGTATAACATATTCTGGAATATGAAAATAAGGGGAAAGTAGTCCCTAAATTGATGAGAACCTTCATAAAGGAAGTTTTATGATAAGTTCAGAATGTAGACCTATATGACTTAAGCAAGTAAAATGTAGAATTAGTCATCTTAGTAAATTTTTGAACAATTGTTATGGATTAGTAAATAAATGGAAGTTGTTATAAAATAGAATGGGATTTAAGTAGTATTTTAATTCATTGAAATGAAGTGTGTAGCAATGTAAATTTCTATAAATTATCTAGTTCCAGTATAGAAGTGTATTGTTTAGAAAAATAAGGAATATACTCAAATGAAAGAGATGTGCAAAATAGGGAGAGTCACCGTATTTTCTACTGTCTATTTCAATAATAAATAGAAGACATGATTCCTTTTAATTCTAAACATAGCACAAACCAACTTTTAGATAATTTATGAAAAGTTACAGTGTTCAATACTCCTTTTAGGAAAAATGTGTAGTTTCAATGCATTAAAAAATTCTCTAAGTATAAACCAAAGTATTTGTTATTATGTTAATTGGATTGAAATGGCAAGGGATCATCTCATATTTAGCCATCTTAACCATAGGGTGATTGGAATGGGGTGATAAGAGGCCATGTTTTGTAAAGGTCCCATTTGTTAGATGACACCAAGAAGCGAAAAAGGAAAATTTTAAAAAGTAAATCCGAGATAGTAATTTAGGAAAGATTTTGCAATGGATAGTAAAATTTGAGAATTTGGGTATCAATCAAGAAAAAGGTATTGTTATAATACGCATTGAGAATTTGAAGGCGATTTTCATATAAAAGAAGATCAGTAAATTTTTTGGTAAGATTTGAATGAAAAAGAGGGTTGTTCTCGATCATCGCTCAGATTGGAGGAAGACTATTTTCTTTAGAAAAAATTATGGAAAACTAACATACAGTATATGGTCGTGTGCATAGCAACCATACACAAATGGAATAACTCCTAAGTGGATATTATTTTGGTTAGAATGATCTTAGATTATAACTCTAATGAATTTGAGGATTTTTGTTGTTAAGACTAAATGAGAAGATAGACCAAACTTCCATTTGTAGAACTTGGAATAGATTTATGTAGACCGTAACACATGATACCTAGGTGCCATGGCTTTTGAAAGTTTGAAAAGCAGTCCAAGAGTAAAGAGATGATTTGAGTTGGGACGAATTGGAAAAGATGTATTATTTTTTATATTTAGAAAATCACCAGTTTGGACAACCTTGAAGTAAATGGAAGTATGGAAAAGGACTAAGTGGGAAGTACCTTAGAATTAAGAAGTACAATCCACGGTTGAGTTATCCCACTAGGTATCTAGGCGTTGTGGTGATTAGACACGCCACTGAAAGAGTTAAGACAGTATGTTGTGCATTGGAGGTTGTATGAAGCTACAGTTAGCAAATGCATACTGATGTTCAAGCTGTTTAGCGTGGTGCGAGATGACATCATTTGGGTTAGTAGCAAGGATTGTTGAAGGTTATCAATGCATACATTGAATTGGAAATTATGCCATTGTTGAAAGTTGGTTAGTGTAGTTGGGATTCAGTGAGTATAAGTGCAAGGTATGCACCAGATAGGTAGGAAGTAAGTACTAATAGAAGATACATAGGGTAGTCCTTGGAGCCGAGTCCATATAGAGCCCATGGAGCCGAGTCTACGGTAGAGAACATACAAGTAGAAAATCCCCAAGAAAAGATTAAATGTGGCTTAATTATTAGGAAGCCGTCATTAGGTACTTGTGGAAATGTCTATGTGGTGTAGCCACCGTGGGCAAGCCATTTTAGTTAGGGGAGCATAAATTACCTTTGTATTTAGGTTATGGCTTAGTAGAGATCATTGGATTGTAGGAATGGTTGCAACGTGTCAATAGGACATGTGATGGATGCTGGATGCTAATGGATATATTTGGATGTACTATTTAGGTTGTATTTGTTTACTCATTTAGGATAATATATTTGCTAGGTAGTACACACACTCACATTACCTCCTATTTATTTTCTAGCTATTAGATATGATACATATGGATGGTTAATTATTGTTATGCTAGTGGATGTTATGCATGTGAATATTGCATATGGTTTGTATGGTTGAACATATATATAGAATCACAAGTATATTTATTTAGGATGTTGCATACATTTGGATGCATGGCATGAGCATTTGTATGACAAAAGGTCGACTAAATCAATAGACCGCTACTCTTTAGCATTAGTATAGGTTCACGTGCATTTCACATTACCTATATATGTACATATTGCATTAGAAAATTTTTAAGGACAATAATTGCTCATGGATGATGGATGAGTAGATGGTTGTAGCTATTGGTTGTTGTCTGTATAAGTTACTTTTTTCCATCTTTTAAGATTTTGGGGACGAAATCCTTTTAATTAGGGAAAATGTAACACTTCGGGAATTTACGTAAAATTTAACAAGAATTTAATAGAGATCTAAACGAAAACTAATAAGAAAAGTGAATTTAATTAAAACAAGGACAAAAATGAAATTTTCATAGACATCCGAATTTGGTTACGAAACTTGCACCATTGTGTTCTTAGCAATTTTTCGAACGATTTTCATACATAACTTGTCGTAATCCGAGTTAGTATGAGAGAATTACGAATGACAAAATGATAAACGAAATTTTTTTAATAAAACAAGGCCAGGTCGACCCATATAGGCCCTAAGTCGATCGGTAGCGGTCGACCCCACACGTTATTTTTCGAGTGATTGTCGATCTGGAGCGTGGTGAATGGATGACCTAGATGATTGATTGCATGCGAAGTAAATGATGGGTAGTCTGGATTTGCAACTGAGTTGATCCAATGACCCTAGATTATAAGCTAATCCTATAAATTAATCTCTAAGCTAAACCCTAAGTTTTGTTTAGTAGACCAATAACCAGATGCTATCAAATTTTCTACTGAAGCCCTAAATCTCTCAAACCCTAAAATCAAAATCTAAATCTAAATCAAATTAAGGAGCAAGGCAAGCAATCAAGGAAAAGACTGAGGAGATCTAGAGAAAAGCTATTGATTGGAGGCCAAATTTCTCAGATCTAGAGCTTAGACCAAAGGTGAGCACAAGTTTAATAGTTTGGTTAATACAATTGATTTTAAAATGTTTTAAGTGATTAGAATTACTGACACCCTTAATTAACTTGTTAATTTGGAATTGAGTTAGCTAAACCCTGAACCTTATAATTTACAGTTGAAATTAAATTATGAAATTGGGTAAGTTAGATATGCTAAATTGGGAACTTAAGCATAAAACTGTAATTTAATTTGAAATTGATAGATATAAAATATAAAGTAGGGTTAATTCAAAAATTAGGGCTAACTGCAGCAATTAATCACCTCGAATTAACCGCGTTAGAAGATAATTAATCGTCAAATTAAAAACCGTGGAAACCCTAACCATTTACAAGTGCACAGTCGACCCTAGAATAGCCTAGGTCGACGAGTAGTGGTCAACCTGAGGATGTCTTGGGTCGACAGTCCTAGTTAAAAATGGACAGTTTGAACCTTAGCCTAAGGCCCAAATTTAATGGATAAAAATTATATAATTCAATTGAAAATTATGTAATTAGTGAACTGATATCTTGAGCTAATTTGGGCTAAGCTACAAGGGTATATGGAAATTTGGTTCTCTATTAAGATGGTTAGGGCGATGTATTTCGCATTACTGGTACTAGATTGGGGCCATGTATTTTGCATTATTGGTATTAGATTGGGGTGATGTATTTCATATTATTGGTTTTAGTTCGGGCGATATATTTCGCAATAGGCTCAGTAGTGTTACAATCGGATGGGCGCAACACTGACGAGAACACTATTTGAGAGCCCGGTAATAATGGGAGATCCAGCTACTGCATGTTACTTACGCATGGTTATGGAAGGTGGTATAGGTGGACGCCGGCTCAGTACAGTATGTGGTTATAGTTATCGAGTATGGGAAAGTTGGGCCCGGTACTAACGGGAGTTCACATAAGGTGGACCTCGACATAGTACAATAAGAGGTATTTTTCCGTAGGTGCATACTATGAGACACTATGAAAGTTTGCATTATGGTGTACTCCCTCTTTAACTGTAGTGTGGTGGTAGTTGTGATGGGAAAGTAGTTTCCGATTTGAGCAATCATTAGTATGAAGTTCGATTAGTAGTTTCGATCAGCTGTGCTAGACAAGAATCCTTGGGAATTGGACCTTAGGCGTTCAAGGACACTGAATTACACCATATATCACTTTGAGTAGATTTAAAGTCAGTTGCACTTAGTCATCTTATAGGTCTTGTTCTCATTCACCAGACTTTTGTCTGACCCAATCCTTCCTTTCCATATTCCCCACCAAAGGATATCAGATTATCGATTGATTGGACATAGTACGTGGAGTAAGGAGCTTCATGTTGTAGTTCTCATATTATTCATTGTTCCTACTTGTAGAAAATTATTGTATTAAATATCTATAAAGTTTATATTGTACTTTGAGAACAGTGTATATGTAAAACAAGTATTTTGGAAACTGTTTTTCTAAGATATCTATTTTGTATAATTATATTTTAATTCCTTCTGTATTAGATCTGAAAGTGTATAATGTCTAAGAACTTCACCTTTATACGTATGCTCTGTGATGTTTTAAAAACTCAACTACTCATATTTCTCGGCATTATGTGTCCAAGGTCATATTAAGCTTTGGATATTTGTATCGGAAGGTATGGGTTGTTACAGAAGGCTATGCGAGTGTGATCGGTAACTTAGTGTACACTATGTTTTGCACTAGGCTTAACAGTGCATAGACTGTTGGATTGGTTAGTAAATACATGAAAATCCGAGAAAGATGTATTTGAAGGAAGTAAAGTATATTTTCATATATCTTAGAGGACCTCCTAGCCATGGGCTTGTATTTGGTGGCAGTGATAGAGATTTCAGTTTGCTTGGATTTTGTGATTCTGAATATGATAGGGATATAGATCGAAGGAAGTCAACCTCAGGTTATGTGTCCACTCTTAAAGGGACATGTATTAGTTGGAGAGCGAGTTTATAAATGACAGTTGCTTTTTCTACTACAGAGCTGGAGCTAATAGTTATTGTTGAAGCTGTTAAGGTGACACTCTACTTAAAGCGGCTAATGTGTGATTTGAGCATCGTATATGGAGTAGTTGTGAGTTGTGACGGCTAACAGGCAATTCAATTCGCTAAAAATCTAGCTTTCAACTCGAGGACGAAGCATATAGAGGTAAGAGAGTCTTTCCATGTCTTCATAAATGAAGATAAGCTAGTTCGTCTTTAGAAGGTTCACATAGCTGAGACTGCAACCAAGTCCGTACCTGTTGGATAGTTTGAGCATTGCTCGAACTTGATCCGCTTGATGAAGCATTAGACATCATGTAGTGGCTGTTGGAACTAGGTTAGTCCGCTGTAGAAATTATGAGTGAATTTCAATTTTTTTCCCTTATTGGATCTTTTATTGAGCCTGTGAAGTCTAATTCATTTTGAACATTTCTAAATTTTATTTAAATAATATCTCTTATTTTTATTTAAATTTATAAATTATATAGTTTTATTTAATTTATATATATATATATGTATATATGTATGTGTGTGAATGTGTAACATATCAGCCCGTGCAAGGTATAACATGCACTGTATAGATGTTGGGATTTATATCGCAATGGCTACGTTAGCTCATCCGAGATGTAATGTATGTTGTCCAATTATATGTACGTATATCAACTTATTACTTATGTATAAATATTATATATATATGTATATGTTAGTTTTGTTTAAATAATTATATGTAAATGAATGATATATATATATATATATCTGTATATATAAAGTTCGTAAAATAAAATATTAATAATTTATATATGCATATTATTATAATATACCAATTTAAATATAAATAATTATTTAATTATTAAAATAATATATATAGATATATATTTTTCTAATAAAAACCATGAATATTATATGTACCAATATATATATATATATGCAATGATAAAAAATATTTTATTTAAATGATATATATATATATAGTATATAAAAAAAAGAAAACATGGTAGAAATAGAACGTGGGGATAACTACTCATCAGGAAGGAAGGGCAAACCGCTAGATCCACCAGCGAGAACTGCCCCATCACCTCAGCCAGAACATGAAGGAAGAGTGCCAACATATGTCGAGGTTCTCACTAGCAAGGCGGCTAATGGCAGCAGCAACAAGGCAAATCAAAAACTAAACTATGTCCAGCAACTAGAGGGATATGTCTATATCCCTAAGAACACATATGAAGAATCACAGTATTCATGGACAAATACTGTTGCCTTACGTCTTATTGATTTAAAGTAATCCTATTTCAAATTGAAGGACTACACTACTAGAGTTTGGAAGCCTAGTGGTAACTATTACATTCATAATGCTCCAAAATTCCACTTCGATGTGCAACTTGAAAAGATAACTGACTTTAACAAAGTAATAAGTTCTACTACATATTTATATTTTGGAAAACTTCTCATGGTAGAAGCTTGGCACTCTAGATATGATTTTAACAAATACGATATCAAAGAAGTTCAAATATGGATAACATCGTTTAATCTTGAATGGAAATATGGACTACTGATGCTCTCTCAATGATTGGCAGTTTCATAGGAATTCCATTACAGGTTGATGATAATACATTGCGGAATCAATTTACAAAATTTGCTAGAATTCAAGTTTCAGTTAATACAAAGTCCAAACTAGTGACAAATATTCCTATTTTACTACATAATGGGAATAAAAGGGAAATAGCAGTCGAATATGAGTATATTCCTTTTAATTGCGACCAATGTGATACTTTTGGCCACAAGACATCTTTCCATGCCCATACTTCAAAGCCAAAGTGGATCCCTAAGGAGAAGTGAGATATGCCCGAAACCTCTGCAAATAATGAAAAGACAAATGAGGAAACTCAACAAAGGAAAGAGGATGATCCTGTGACTACTAAAGAAGCTGTACATACAGATGGCCACTCATGCTACCAAGTCTTCTGACCATTTGAATTTCCTGAATCTCGATCTACCTAATAACATTGATAATGATGAGCTACAACATGTAGCCGATGCAATAAATGAAGAGATTGATGTATAAGAGTTTGTGGATGTGTTTGATTTTGTTATAAAAAAACTCAGATTACCTACATGTAAATAAAGGAAAAAAAGTTGCTACACTATATGCACCTCTTAAAAAAACTTTAAGGAAGCAACTCAACGGTTAAAATGAGTTTACTTGCATCGAATCTTTGGGGTATGAACACAACACAAAGAGTTGGTGATGTGTTCAAACTCCTAACAAAATTCAAACCAACCATTGTTGGTTTGCTGGAGAATAAATTAAATCCCTTTAATCTTTCTTTATTAAGAAATAAGCTCCCAAGAAATTGGGACTTAGTCACTAATAATTCAACTCAGTGTACAGGCAGGATCTTAGTGATATGGGACATTGCAATTTAGAGCATATCAGTCATATCACAATCATCACAACATATCACAATGTCAGCAATAAACTCGGGTGGTTTCATACTAATGTACACTGTGGTGTATGCAAGCAACTATTTTAATGAGAGACAAACGTTGTGGTAGCATATTATTCAGGAGTCTGCAAGTATAGTAGATGCATGGGTGCTAATCGGAGACTACAATAATGCAGTACCCTCTTTAGACAAAAAGGTGGTTTTCCCATACCATTTACCCAGTTATGTGCTTTTAATAATTGTTTCATACAGTCAGGACTGCCAGAAATCAAAGCATTTGGTTACAATTACACATGGAGAAGGAAGGAGATAGCAAGTAGTATAGACGAAATCTTTGTGAACAACCTATATTTACAAAAAGTTTCCTATATGAAGGCACTAGCATTATCCTAATTATCAAGTGATCACAGCCCCTTATTATTACATCTGATCCTAGTTGTACAACAGAAAGGCTTCCCTTTCAGATATGGTAATAAATGACATCTCAAGGAAGGTTATCAGGCATGTATTTGGAAGGGACTAAATTCAAATACATGGGGATTCCCGAGTTACATTTTCCAGCAAAAACTATTAGCATGTAAACATGAACTGAAGCAATGGAATAAACTACACATAAAGAAGAATAGTTACCTGGCAGAGGCAGCGAAGGAGCTCGAATTACTTAAGATGGTTGTTGATCAAGACCCCTGCAATTTGCAATTATATAAAGAAATGTTATGTGCAAAACATACATTTCAAGTACAACAAAATATTAAATTCTGGAGTCATAGGCTGAAATCTAAAGTGCAATGGTTGCAACAAGGAGACACTAATTCCAAAATTTTCCACTCAAAGTTGTCTTATAGAAGGCACATAAACAATATTGAAGCCCTTATTGATAACCAAGAGGACTTAGTATACAATCCATGGGAGATAGAACAGAAGGCTATTTCATATTATCATGAACTATTTAATGGTAACCATGGAACAGATTTTCCAAAATTTCAGAGTGTTGTAGAAATTAACCAAGATGGACATACTATAGGAGTCTGAGTTTGTATTTGATATGTCAGATTTCCTCTTGAAATGAAATTGTCATACTATCAGACATATCGTTACTCGCACAAAGCAAATACACAGATGGTCGCTCCTCAACAGCCTTATTCTTCGTGCTAGTCGACGGCATTACCCCGTAGTGTCCTTGGCTAGTGTGAGTATAGAGGTGGGGTATCACAGCTTGGTATCAGAGCAAAACTTCAGAACAATGTAGAATAATCTAGCAAGGATCATTGTCCTAAGTCTCTCTTAGGAATCGTGCCTTAGGATTTAATCCGAGTCTTTTTGACCCGTTCTATCATATTTCCTTTTATGATGTCTTGTTTTATCAATCAAGTTTGTTTGATATTCATTCCGAGAATAACATTTTTCCTCTTCTTTCTTTCTTATAGAAGAGAAATGGTTAGACCTGGTCGTCCCAGCGCTGGTCAATCCAGTGCTACTCCTCAGGATGGCGTATTCATGTCTGCCCTTGATGCCATTATTTTGTTTCGTGATTATCCTATTCAAATTCTTTTGATACGGGTGCATCTCATTCTTTTATATCAAAAGAACTTGTTGATACTTTTTCTTTAATATTATGGGTTTGATGACTTCACTGAGAATTGCGAATCCGGTTGGTGGATCTGCAACACTCAGTTTACTTTGTAAAAATGTCGAGATTATTTTATGTGGATATGCTTTCCGAGCCGATTTGCATGTTATGCGCTACTTAGGTTTCGGAAATGATTTTAGCAACGGATTGGCATAATCGATATTAAGTCCACATCCTATGTCCCAAGAGGACTATCCATCTTTGACATTCTCAATCTGTTAAATAGATTTCTATTGTTCTTAATGATTTTTATTCAAATTCGATGACATCATTTTACCTAAACCCACTTGATGTGGAAAATGTTATTTCTCT
Source organism: Allium fistulosum (assembly GCA_030737815.1). Taxonomy (NCBI): domain Eukaryota; kingdom Viridiplantae; phylum Streptophyta; class Magnoliopsida; order Asparagales; family Amaryllidaceae; genus Allium; species Allium fistulosum. The sequence goes on from CM060902.1 coordinate 465,715,670, forward strand.
CATTCAAGTAGTTTGTGAATTTTCCAGTATTTTTGAGCTTGTCTTAGGATTACCACCTAAGCGATCTATTGAGTGGTGCTAAGGTCTTTTCAGCTCGACCTTGCCACCGATTATCATCAGCTACGAGTTGCGGAGGGTAGCATTCCACTTACCGCATTCCGCACTCGTTATGATTCTTATGAGTGACTCGTGATGTCATTCGATTTGTCGAGCTTATTTCATCCATCTTATGAATCGAGTATTCTGCGAATATCTCGATAAGACCATCCTTGTATTCATTGATTATGGATGAAAACAACAATTTAAAATTTGCAAATCTTTTTAATAAGATATTTATAAGTATAATTGAATTTTGTTCTTAAAACGAGCAAAGAATATTCGTAAAAATTTTAAGAGACATGTTTATCAAATAGAAGATGATTTTGTGTTGTATTTCCCATTGAGTGCTTTAAGAATTCTGGTCGATGCGTTTGATCAACGTTATCGATAGGAATCTCCTAAACGCTATGATGAGACAGTCAGACACAGTAAATTAACTTGTAATAAGTAAATTTTTCTAAAAAGATGATTACGTAAAGTTCATTATAATTTTGAATGTCTTAGCTTTTCGGGAAAGAGGATCATTTAAAAGAACTCCTTTCTGATGCTCCTATTCTTGTGATTCCCGAAGGGAACCAAGACTTTATTGTTTATACCGATGCTAGTCGTGTTGGTTTGAATGTCGTTCTCATGTAAAAGGGAACGTGTTATCGCTTATAATTCTAGACAATTAAAGCCTGCCGAGACTAGATATGCCACTCATGATTTAGAGCTCGCGGCTATTGTTTTCGCCTTTAGAATTTGGCATCATTATCTTTTGGGAGAGAAATTTGTTCTCTACACCGATCATAAATCTTTGAAGTATTTTTTTTCTCAAAAGGAACTTAATTTGCGTCAACAACGTTGGCTCGAATTCCTTGCATCTTATGATCTTGATATTCTCTATACTCCCGGAAAGGGAAATCATGTTGTCGATGCCCTTAGTCGTAAGCAACAAGCGGTTGTTTCCATGATGATATCCGAATGGAATGATCTCGAGACTTTGTCCACTTGTGAGATTCGAGATCATGCATTCGATTCAAGTTCATCTCTTGTTTTATGTAGCCTTGTGGCTCATCCATCTCTTTTAGACCGCATTCTTGAAGCTCAAAAGCAAGATCCCGAATTGGCTCATCTTAGCCAAAGTTGTAGGGATAGAAATATTGATGGTCTAAAAGACTTTGAAATTGATGCTCGCGGAGGCATTCGAAAATTTGGTAGACTTATGGTGCCAAATATTATTGATCTTCGTAAAGACATTTTAGGAGATTCTCATCGTAATGAATTTACCATTCATCCCAGTAGTAGTAAAATGTACGCGGACATGAAGCGACTTTATTATTGGGATGGAATGAAATCTGATATTGCTAACTTCATTAAGCATTGTATGACTTGCCAACTTGTTAAGGCTGAGCATCAAAGGCCTGGTGGGTTATTGAAACCTTTAGACATTCCAATTTAAAAGTGGGATCAAATTTCCATGGACTTTATTGACGATCTTCCCCATTCTCGTTCAGGTCATGACAGTCTATGGGTGATTGTAGATAGACTTGCAAAATCCACCCATTATATTCCTGTTCGGTTCAATCGGACCGTACCTCTTTTGGCCAAACTCTATGTCAAAAAAATGTTAAATTGCATGGAGTTCCTACTTCTATTGTTAGCGATCGTGATCCATTATTTACGGGTCTTCAAAAATCTTTGGGAACAAAGCTTAATTTTAGCACCACTTATCATCCTCAGTCCGATGGACAAACCGAAAGTGTGAATCAAACTCTTGAAGATCTCCTTCATGCATGTGTTCTTGATTTTGGTGGAAGTTGGGGAGATCATATTTCTCTTGTTGAGTTTTCTTATAATAACAGCTTCCAATCTAGTATTGGTATGGCACCTTTCGAGGCACTCTACGAAAGGCCATGCTGATCTCCTTCGTGTTGGCTTGAAGCCGGTGAGAAGCTGGTTTTAGGTCCATATTTTATTTGTGATGCCACAGAAAAGATCGACCTTATTCGTCATAGGATGAAAGAAGCTCAAAGTAAACAAAAATCCTATGCTGATAACCAAAGAAGGAAATTAGAATTTTCTGTGGGAGATTTGGTATTCATTCGTGTTTCACCTATGAAGGGTGTTGTGCGTTTCAGTCGATCGGGAAAGTTAGCACCTCGATATATTGGCCCATTTCCCATCACCGAACGCATTGGTTCTGTGGCTTATCGCCTTTTATTACCGGCTCACTTTTCTGCTATTCATGACGTATTCCACGTTTCTCAACTACAAAAATGCCTTAGAGATTCTGATTCTGTTCTTGAGCCCGGTGTTATTGAAGAAATTGAAGTTTCACCTAATTTGACTTATGAGCAACATCCAATTCGCATCATTGCTACGAAGGTTAAACGCCTTCGTAATAAAGATGTCCTGCTTGTGAAAGTTCAATGGTCCTCAAATCCTAAGGATTGTTCTTGGGAATCTAGAGAATTCATCGAGCGAACACATTCGGACTTACTCTCTCGTGCTCCTTAAGGTGAACTTCTCATTTCAAAATTTCTTCTTTTGTGTTGTTATGCCTTAGTATGGTTGTTACTTTTTATTTTCTTCTTAAGTATTGTGAGGATGCAATTTCTTTAAGGAAGGGAGTCTGTAACAACCCACGTATTTTACGATTGTATATTTAAATGTTTTGTTTAAATACAGAATATTTAGTTGAATTTAAAGTCCGAAAATGTGACATTTTGTAAATGGTCGGATCCGGACTCGAGACCACTTCCATTAAGTCTAAAATGGCGTTTGCGGCCTTTTTGAGTATAAACATCGATATGTTTGGAGTTGAGTAGAATTTTGCTATTTTTCTATTGGGTTTAGGGTTTGGGTTTCAGCCCACCAACCCAACAAAATATCCTAACACTCCACCCTCTCTTCATTCATTCATTCATTTTATTTTCCTAACACTCTCAAGCTAAAGAAAAGAATGGGGGAAAAGATGAGAAATTAAAATTCCTAAGCCCTAGTTTTCTTAGGAAATTCAAGCTCTTGCTCTAAAATCAAAGAGAAGCTTAGATAAGCATCCTCTTCATCTTCTCCGTCTCAATCTCTCTTCAATTTTCAGAAATTCATATACCTAACTTAGGAAAAACTTCCCCTTTGATAATAGATTGAAGATTCTAGAGGTGTATTGAAGAGGAATTGATCTTGCCTTGTTTTAGAGCTTATCATTCGTTGTTTTTGAGTTTTAAAGGTGAGTTCTTGAACTCACATCTATGTCTATAGCTTTCATTGCTGTTAGGTATGAATTCCTAACATCTATTTCATGTTCAATTGCTTTTGATTTGAATTGATTTGGTAAATTTTCCAATTTTGGTATTTTAAATTCAAAATCTTTAAAGATCCTATCTTGGATGTTTCGACATGTTTATGGTGGTGTATCGAAGAGCCTATAGGGCTGGGTTGTCGATTGGCATAAATCTCTAGCATCCATCGCTCGTTCGATCGAATTTTGGTTTGGATTTGTGCCTCTTTTGGGCTAGACTGATTTTTGCCTAGCAGGAAATTTCAGACGTTTGGATTGAAAATCCAGACGTCTGGTTGAAAAATCCAGACGTCTGGAGTCTCTGGAAAAAGAAAAAAAGCAGAGGCAAAATCCAGACGTCTGGAAATCCAACAAGACGTCTGGTTAGTGGTTTAGACGTCTGGTTGGTAATTTCAGACGTCTGGAACTGTTCAATTTTGCCTATTTTGGCTATTTTTGAGTGGATTCCCAAATTTTATCGATTTTTGTTGATCTGGTTAGTTGTTGTCAATTATTATCGACTTTGATGACTTCATTTATGGATTTTTGGGAATATCCATTTGATTGGATTTGATATCGATTTTTATGGTTTGAATTCACGTCGTCGAATGTGGATTTTTGGTGATAGATTGTTTTTACAATCATTTCTGTGATTTGTCACTTTTAAATACAAAGGTTTCTATACTAGTAGTAAATACTCAAACTCTTTCACAAAAATGATTTCAACGTTATTTTTAATACAAAGCTTGTTTTTAAAACCGTTTTCCAATCTATTAGCATATACAAACCTTTACCTCATTCGTATGAGAAATCTAATTAAACGACTTAGCAAAACAAGTGATATTAAACGCTTGCGTTTACTTCGTCGGTTAATTCTTGGACTTGTTCGATTGAACTCTCGTGACAATTTTCGAGTGGAAATCTACAATTTGTTCAAAAATATTTAAGTTAAGCCAGTGGTTATGGTACATGAAGCTAAACTCATTTATTTACTAGCTTAGTGTAATTCACACTTCTTGTTGATCAATGATGATCATTTTATGGTTTAAACTAGCGATATGCGATGTCTCTTTGTCCGCGTGGGGGACTATACCCCATTTTGTGGAGCTTCGTCTCATTTTATGGGATAACAACCTAGGGTCTTTTGACCATTCGTGGAGCAATCGGCTCGATAAGTCGGTGCATGGGGCGTATCTTTTAGGTGCGTCGATGTTCGACTGTGCATGGGGCGTATCTTTTTAGGTGCATCGATGTTCGTTTATGCATGGGGCATATCTTGTTAGGAGCGTCAATGTTCGTTTGTGCATGGGGCGTATCTTTTTAGGTGTGTCGATGTTCGTTTATACATGGGGCGTATCTTTTTAGGTACGTCGATGTTGGTTTATGCATGGGGCGTATCTTTTTAGGTGCGTCGATGTTCGATTGTGCATGGGGCTTATCTTTTTAGGTGTGTCGATGTTCAACTCATTTTATGGGTTAGCGACCCATGGGATAACATCCCGTTTATGTTAGGCCTACCCCTTCTTTGTGTTTTCTAGATTTCTAATTATTGATTTCTGGAATTTGTGTTTCACCGATTTTTGCGATTGGCATTGATATGTTTTGTCAATATTTGAGGTTTGGTGAATAAGCTAAGAATGTGATATTCTTCTTGGATATTTGAGATGATTTGAGATATTGTATGATTTTTGTTGTTATCAAATGTATGCTTGTCAAAGTATGGCATTATTGTTATCATATATTTTTGTTATATCTCTTATCCCATCTCATCTTACATGATATTTATAGCTAGACTGATCCGTTTATTATTTTTCTTCTTAAATAATACTCGGGTCAGACCGAGGTGTTTCAGGTGCTTCCATTTGACTTCTTAGCAGGGGCTAGCTTCTGACTTTTGGCTAACTACTTTAGCTCGGTAGTTTTTGTTTTTATACATTCGAGATAGAGACTCCTTGATTTATACATATTCTTTTGTGATGTAGTGGATCTTGCATGACCACTATTTTGATGTACACTTTTATGTGACTGATTTGTGTTATGCTTATTTCTATATTTATTTCCGAAGCCCACATAGCCACCGTGTAGTAGCTTTGAGTTTGTATTTGATATGTCAGATTTCCTCTTGAAATGAAATTGTCATACTATCAGACATATCGGTACTCGCACAAAGCAATTACACAGATGGTCGCTCCTCAACAGCCTTATTCTTCGTGCTAGTCGACGACATTACCCCGTAGTGTCCTTAGCTAGTGTGAGTATAGAGGTGGGGCGTCACAATTCTGCAATTTTTGAAAACATCAATTTTTTTCAAATGTCAGCAATTATTCCATATAATTGCAGACTTTTATGCAATTATATGGAATAATTGCAGACTTTTATGCAATTATATGGAATAATTGTAGACTTCTCTGCTATTATTCCATATAATTATAGACTTTTCTGCAATTATACCGTATACTTGTCATTATTTGCAATTATATGAAATAATCATCAATTTTTCTTCACATTCAGCAATTATTCCATATAATTGCAGATTTTTATGCAATTATATGAAATAATTGTAGACTTTTATGCAATTCAGTGGAATAATTGCAAACTTTTCTGCTATTATTCCATATAATTACAGACTTTTCTGCAATTATTTCATATAATTGCATACTTTTATGCAATTATATCGAATAATTGCAGAAAAGTCTGCAATTATTCCAAGTAATTGCAGAAAAGTGCAACTATACCATATAATTCCAAGTAATCGTAGAAAAGTGCAACTATACCATATAACTATTCCAAGTAATCGTAGAAAAGTGCAACTATACCAATTACATATGCATAATGCCACTCATTAGAAAGAAAATAAAATTTGTGATTTAATGGTGAAATCGGTTTGTTAATTAATCCGTTGTTTCTACAAAAAATTACTGTGTTTTAAAGATTGATAATTAATGGGATGCAAGTTTTAATTATGGATGTGAGAATAACATCCACATATGAAGAACCAACATTTAGCCATGAAGCAAAGGGGTATTTAAGGAAAGAAAATTGCAGTATTTGGAAATAGTGATGTAATTTATATCTTTTTTTTGAAAGGATGTTTTGTGTATTAAGTTTGACTTTAGGGATGTGTCCCTTATTTTCACTATAATTAAATAATATATATATATATATAATTTAATAATATATTAGTTGATATATAAAATTTAAGCAGCTGTACAAATCTATTTTGTATATAAAAAATTGATTTTTTATATATTTACAAGTATATTCATACATATAACCAAACTAACTTCCGACAACACTAATACATATCAGAATCGTCACCCAACTAACAATATAATAATATATACATAATAAAATATAACTCAGAAAACTGTAAACTGTGATTTGAAATAAATCATACCTAAGTACCAAAGCCTTAAAGTACACTTTGAAAAGATGAACTCTCCCCTTTGAAACTTTTCGATTCGATGGATTGTAGTCCTTGAACCGTTGACTTTTGACCACCGAATAGTAATCAACTTTGAGTTGATTTGAGCTTGAGATGATGGAGCATCTATGGTACAGTTTCCACCATCAATGAAAGGATGATGAGGTAGCAAAAGATCATTTGCAATCAGGATTAGGGATGTTTAAATAGTGGATGGAAGATGGATCCCATCTCATACAAATTCTCCTTCAATCTAAGCCATCCAAAATCTAACATCTTTATCCCATTTTGAGCCACCCTATATGACCATATTGCAACAGAAAATCTCACCAACCATGATGGGCCAAAATTCCATTTAAGCCCAAAGAAAATATTTAATTAAATACAATTTAATCGCTTATCAATATCGTATGTCGATTGATGTATTTATAACTATTATAAATATATTTAATAACATTTATTCCTTAAATCATAATCTAAATTTTACAATTAATATTTCATAAATATTAATTAATTTATAACAATTATAAACTAATTAAATCATTTGCCAAAGGAGAATTCATCGTTTTGATTGTGTGACTTGTAAGGTGTAAATTTGATCAACGGTTAATATCGAACTATTCGAATATTAATGTTCACACGTCACTTAGCAGGTACTGTGATATTTTAATCAAATTTACCGCTTACTTGGTATCGATATAATCTGATTTCACTTTGTTAAGTGTTACCTGCTTGTGACTTTTATTTACATCAATTCTCTTCGTCAAAACTATATCACTTTGGACTTATGGAATTTGGTAGTGGTCAAAATTCCAATATCGTCCATATTCAACTTTATAGTCCAAAATACAAAGTCAATGATTTACTAATAACAATTATTATTAATCGTACTACTCTGACCCAAGATTTTGTATTCGATTGACTTGAGTTGATCGTGATATTAACCCCATACAACTAAGGAGACGAATTCTCTCTTGAATAATGCTTCATTTCCAATACTTCCACTAAACCCAATTATAGTGTATCGATGAATGTTGTGCCATGCTTTGATTATAATCAAATTGGAGCTTTCATGTTGAAGATCAATAGTGTTCTCAAGTCGAGGAAAGTGTAAATCATTCACATTGATATTTTTTTTTAAACCTTAGTTATATTAACCAACAGAAAACTATCGAGTGAGTGGTTTCATAGTTATCCAACAACCATTAGTATGTAACCCTTAGGTGGCCCCAGTAGTTATGAGTAATCCAGTGCCAAACATTTGGAAAGCGTTGCCTACTCTAGTCTCAACGGATACATCGATATCCAGTCTCGATGCATCTTGACTAGGAACATTTAAAATGATGTGTTTTTATAATATTGTGATACAATAATCATGATTACAACTATTTGTATTTACTATCACAAACCCACCATTTATGATCTTTCTATTAAATATATTTTAATTAAGTTTTTAATTATTTATAACACATTATAAAAAATATATAACATAAAGAAAAAACACCTTTATGACCAACGAAAATTGGTTACAGAATTAATTAGTTTACAATAAATTACAGAATTTCCCCTAGGGCATACCCCTAACTTTGTCAATTTCCCACTTGCACTTGGTGCCAATTATGGAATTTCAATCTTATCCCTTCAATTAGCTTCTTGAGAGCCAACCGAGCCAGACCCTTAGTGAATGGATCTGCTATATTGTCTTTAGTATCTATACTCTTTGTATCATGACTTCTTTCTTCTCAACGATTTCTCTAATTGGGTGGAACTTTCGAAGAATGTGCCATGACTTGTTGTGTACTCTTGGCTCCTTTGCGATCTATATCGCTGCATTGTTTTCACAGAACAATGTTATAGGATTCTTGGTATCGGGAATCACTCCAAGCTCAATCAAAAACTTGCACATCTAAACTGCCTCTTTTGCTGCTTCATTGAGGACGATGTACCCGGCCTCCATCATGGAATCAGAACTGCTTCTTGCTTGGAACTTTTCTAACAAACGGCTCCACTGTTAAGCATAAAGACATAGCCGGATACTGACTTACTATCGTCTATATCATTTTGAAAGCTTGAATCCATATACCCCTTCATAAGGAGGTCTATATTCCCGTATATAAGGAATAAGTCCTTAATGTTTTCTCAAATACTTAAATATTCATCTTATGGCTGTCCAATGTTTTTCTCCAGTATTAGACTAGTATCGACTTACGCATCCTAATGCATATGCCACATCCGATCTAGCACATAACATAGCATACGTTATGGATCATATGGCTGAAGCATGGGGAATCCTTTTTATATGCTCCTTCTCCTTATTGATATAAGGAGCATCCTTCTTTGACAGGACGATTCCAGATTGCTGTGGAATGTTTCCATGCTTGAAATTCTCCATACTGAATCTTTTTAGTATGATATCTATGTATAGGGATTGGGACTATCCCAATAGCCTCTTAGATCTATCTCTATTTATCTTTATAATAAGTATATAGGCTACATCTTCCAAATCATTCATGAATAAATTCTTGGAAAGCCAAGATTTCACCGATTGCAACAACGAAGTGTCATCGCTAATCAATAATAGACCATCGACGTAAAGTACTAAGAATACAATAGCGTTACCCTATTCATTTTTGTATACGCACGTTTCCTCTATGTTCTGATAAAAACCAAACTGTTTGATTACTTTATCAAAACACTTGTTCCAACTCATTGAAGCTTGCTTAAGTCCATTAATAGACTTTAACAACTTGCAAGCCTTGCTCTCACTCCTAGTGACCATAGAACACTCGAGCTGTGAAATTTAAACGGTTTCTTCTAAATCACCATTTAGAAAGCCGTCTTTACATCCATTTGACATATTTCATAGTCGTAGAATGCAATGTAGCTAATCCGAATGGACTTAAGCATGGCTACGAACGAAAAGGTCTTGTCATAATCAACACCTTATATTTGATGAATTCCTTTTGCAACTAACCTTGCCTTATAAGTCTCAACTTCCTAATCCGCGTTTAGTATTTTCTTAAAAATCCATTTACAGCTGATGTGTTTTACTCCTTTGAGAATGTCCGACAAAGTCCAAACCTTGTTTCCGTATATGGAATCCATCTCGGATTTAATAGCTCTAAGCCAGAGGGCAGAGTCTTTACTCTATTGTGCTTGTTGGAAATATAGAGGAGTGTCATCATCAAAGACAAAATCCTCCTTCCTGCCATCTACGAGAAAACCATAGTATCTCTCTGGTGCGTGTGATTCCCTATTAGCCCTTCTAATAGGTTGTGTGTTTTCGTATATGGATGAACTTGGTTCTCCCACTGGTTCAGCCTCAGTGTTAACTTCTTGGATCTCATCCAAGTCCACAACCTCGCTATTAATTTCTTTTGACAGAAATTCCTTTTCTAAAAAGACAGCATGTCGACCTTTAGTTCCTCGGTATTGTAGAATATATATTTCATTGAGTTTTTGGGATATCCTATAAATTTACACGGTACCAATATTCCCTCTAGTTTATTCAGAACAATGTTCTTAACATACGCCGGTTAACCCCACACCTTTAAATATTTGTGTTGGGATTTCTTACCATACCACATCTCATATGGTGTTTTAGGCACAGATTTAGTGGGTAACAAGTTCAACATATGCACTGTGGTTTCTAGGGCATATGCCCAATAAGGCAGAGGCATGTTAACATATTTCATTGCTACACAAATATGCAAGAAGACGAAGACGAGTTTGAACAAGGGCTTAGATGGCCTTATGCAATCTTGTAGAAATATGCAAGTTCAAGTTCAAAAATGCACAAGTCCAAGTCCAAGAAGAAAGTTATATGTATGTTCATTGTTCAATAATAGTCAAGTAAGCAAGTACATGGAAAGTTATGCTATGCTATGCTATGTTTATTATTCAAGTCCTTATGTGTAAAATTTCAAGTATTACAATCGGCACTATTGGATCGACCAAATGATAAGAATGCCCTGGTAAATTAATTGAGGATGAAATCATAAAAAGCAGAAAGCCCCGGTTGTATGTAAACCTCCCTTATTAGTTGTCACTTGTTCTCTTCGTTTTCAACAACCAAGCACCTTGAAAGAAACGAGAAAGACCAATTTTCAAAAAAAGAAAAGACAAGGATTTCATATCTTCTGCGAGTTCAGAGCACAATTAATATACTGCCGAACGAATTTCATTTTTTCCTATCGGTCCAGCACTATAAGCATCTTTTGCTAGGCCAATTGGAATAGGTATGACCTAAGGGTTAATCATCACTAGGAATCATAACAACATAAAAAACCTATTACAATTGGCTCGGCTGTGCTACCGGAGGGGCAGAGAACCCATCGTTGTCTCGGCTGTTCCACCGGAGGCTCTGGGGAAGTTGGAATAGGAGAGCACTCATCTTGGGGTAGGTGACCCGACTTTCACCTCTTCTAATGAGGCTGGTGATGTCAAACTCTTCCTTGAGAAGGTAACATGAAACCCATTCGATCTACAAACTAGGACAGGAGGCCCGCCCGTTATGCATTTTAGACCATGACCAGTTTGTTCCGTAAATAAGGCTCACTATCCCATAATAGGAGCGCCAATATATTAATTGGTGTGCAGCGAGCTTTTGAGCTACTCAAGCTGGAGGTGCGTAGCGCTAGATCAACTATGGAATGAATCTGATATTACCAATGAATATATTGGGAATGAATATCCTGGAACGTGGGGAATTGGCAAACCGAGTCACTTTCGACCTACTTACAAAAAAAATTGAGAAGTAGAGAAAAGAATCAATCGCCCATCCCATGTGTCCATGAGGTTTGTATTTATAGGGGTGGCAGTAAGTGGTATGTGTTAGTCCATGAGATGATGTTTTGATGACAACAACCTTAGAATAGATTATAAAATATAAATACTAACATTACAAGTTTAGATATATATGTATATGTAGGATCTAACCATGCAGGTATCAAGAATGAAGACTGTACAGTATAGAGATTCAAGATATAGAGATAAAAGACTCATGAGTATCAAGAATTTCAAGAGTTCAAGTTTCCAAGATAAGTTATATAGTTAGGAATATTGTTAAAAATCATAGAAAGGCACTGGCATCTTAATATCCAATTTGTTCGTGGAATGGAATCCACTTCGAGCCCGTTAAAGGGATGGAACCCTAAGTAGGATGGAACCTACGAAAATCTAGTGGGACATTGTTTTGTATCCACTAATTTTAATTCAAATGATTTTACAAAATTATCTTGTTTTCAAAATGATTTCAAAACTTTCCTTTTAAAAGATTCAAAACTCTTTATCCTGTTTTTAAATAATTTTAGCCTCAAAAACATCTTTAATTTCAAAGTCAAATTACTCCTGATTTTAAACTATCTTCAAATAATATATTTAACTTTTAAATATTTATACTTAGATTTAAATATAAAATTATAGTTAAATTATGTATATATTGTTCTTTATATTTAATTATGTATTTTAACTATAGTTAAGTATATTTATAAAGTTTAAAATAATTTTAATATAAGATAGAGGTTATTTTCAAAGAAAATCAAAACACCAAAAATCCCTTTGGGATGTCGACATGCCCAAGTACCCCATGTCGACATAGTGTCAGTTGGTTTCAAAATTCAAATTTCAAAAGAAGTGTCTATTCACCATAACTCTTTATGAATGGTCATGGCTATTGCTCTTCTATAAATAGGGGTCAGTTTCAACGAATTTTTAATCACTTTTTCTAGTTTTCACTTCTCTTCTTCTTCCACATTTCTTAATACAAAATCATACCATTACTCTGCCGAAATCAACATCGAATCATACTCGATTACTTCTAGTGTGATTCTCCATCACTATCTCTACAAGGTTCTCAGCGCTATTTAGAGTTATAGACTTCTTTGTAATATATTAGCGAGAAAAGGTGTGATTGTAGCCTTGGAAATCAATCAAAAGGAAAACGGTGTGATTGTAGCCCTGGAAATCAATTGGGTGAACTTGTTGCCCTGGAAATCAAGTATCTCTACCCAGAGGATTGTGATTCTGGAGGGTTTACCTCGTAGCCTTGAAATCGAGGGTTGTATTTGTAAGAATTGTTTTTGAAAAGAAATCCTACTTGTGTTGCGGGACTGGATGTAGGGTAACTCCGAACCAGTATAAAATCCGGTGTGTTCTTTCCTTTACTGCTTTTACTTTATATTTGCATCTGTGTTTGATTCTGTGTTCATATCTGTGTCTGATTAGTGTATACATTGTTAACAATTTAAGATAAACTCAAAAAGATTAACAAATTTCTTAAAACACTATTCACCCTCCCTCTAGTGTTAATTCTAGCCTTAAGATCCTTAATCCGCATTTCTCACATTTAGTATCGGAGCAAGGTTTTCAAACATTCATAATCTGAATTATGAAAATTTTGAAAATGGCAATTTTATTATAAAATTATTAACACTGTTTTCATATGAATATGTCACAGAATCATCATGATATTGTTGTTTAAAATTATATTTAGTTATTTTGAAAAGTCACTTGATTCTTTAAAAAGTTATCTTGTTTTGCAGGAGAAGAGTTATGTCTAATGACTGTTGGTTAAAAGATACCAGATAATCATTCATCGATCAAGAAGAACAAATGGATATATAATGGAAATCGACAAAGAAATGGGTATCAGATCAATTCAAAACTTTGGGTTCTCATATACAACTTGATTTGATACTGTACTTCTCTCAATCTGCTTTGCAATGTCACTGGTTTCGTGTGAATCCGTCAAGAAATGACCAAGTTATGGTCAAATGAAGTTTTGGTGAACAAAGAGAAAAAGAAGGCAAAACTGTCAAAGGTATTCTTCAAAATACATCTAGAGATTTGAGTATTTTGTTCCCACTCCTTTTCAGATTATAGTTCTTGTTCTCGCGGTCGTTTTGATGGGTGGATCATGAAATTCCGATCAAAATTGAGTGAGATATGACAGTTTGAAGTTGGCTATCCAAAACTGAAAAACTGTGTACGGGATCTTCTACATTTCTTCTACTGTTCGGCCTGTTGCATCACAATACTGTCCAAATTCGACACCAAACTATTACTAGATCGTAGCCCTTGCCTTCCTCTTCGACTTGCCGCTGGTTTCATCCAATTCCGTTAAGAAACGAAGGAGATATGCCTTCTAGAAGTTTGATAGTATATAGAAAAACGGAAAGAAGATGAAGAGGAGGAATTTTTATGAAAAGTGGTGACCGTTGGGCCTATTTATAGTGGTTGAAGTGTCCATTCATTCAAAATTCGAATTCAAAGTTTTGGCGCCAAGTTGGTCAATTTACAAAATCATTTGTATCTTTCTCATACAATCTTCAAATTCAGCAAATGAATATAGTACGCTGATCAGAAAAACGAGCCCGTCGCAATAGAACATATCTCGTCGTCAAATTCAGAAAGATATAAATGTGTGGTTCACAACAATGGAGGAACAACAAAGTTAGAAAAATGGAATGCAAAAATTGGTACGCTTTACTATTATTTCATCTTTATTGTTGCATTTAGAAATATATATCTATGCATTTAGTTAGGTATACAAATTTATCTCTTTTATAAGTTTTGATATTTTGGTCCATATATCGACATACCATAGTATAAATATCGTTATACAAGTCTAAATTTTTTAAAAGTCTTTGAAAATGTGTTTTCTTTCAAATAAAATCTACAACTAATTTATTACAACTATACTAAGTATAAAAGCAGACATTCATTCATGATTCCAACTTTTCTAACTTTATTTTTACTTCTCATACTCTATTTCTTTTAAGATACTAATTTTATATCTTTAAGAAATTAATAGAATGAATTTAGAATGTTAGAATAAGGCTCTATTTATATATTTCTTCAATTAATAAGATTGCACCACATCACATGACCGGAATTTTAGATAGCATTTCTAAAATGCTTCTTTTCTTCTGTAATGTTTTGTAAGTACTACAAATTCGTTTTTATAGCATTTCTATGCTTTGAAACGCTGTAGAGTTTCAGAAACTTTACACAGCATTTGGTAAAAGCTACAGTTTCTATTTTATAATGTTTTGAATATATTTTATTGCAAAAACTTTTTATAGCATTCTGTAAATGCTGTCTTTTCTGTTTGAAATTTTAAATTATAAAAAAAATGATATTTAAACTAAGTATTTTTCTCTATTCTTTTTAGAGTTATTTTATAACTTATATTAGAATATTTAAAAAGTAATTTCATGTTTAAATATATTTTTTAATTAATTAAAATTTTTAATGTAAGAAGCCTTAATGTAACACATGTTTATTTTAGTTTTTCAATCTTTATTATTTTATTTAATATTTCATTATGATATTTTTTAAATTTAAAAGATGTTTAAACATGTTTCTAAATATTTAAATCAATAATAATTTGATATAAAGGTTTTAATTAGTAAGTTAAGAACATGGAAGTTTGGATTCTTAAAAAAAATCAACCAAGTTAATAAAAAATCATATTAAATAAAATAATTAGGGTATTAATTTTAAAAAAAACCATATTTGATCATATATGTAGTTTAAAGTCCATATTTCTTATCAATTTGATTTTGATATTGAGTGTGATTACTACCTTTCATGAATATGTTATAGTTTTAATACCATTTATTACCTTTAAATTCTTTCTTTACAACTCTTTCAGTCCCATTCATTAGTTTCCTTAAATTAAGTCTAGTAATTGGTGTGTTTACCTTGTTTGGTTGAAGTGTTTTATAATAAATAGTTTGATATATGTATACATACATAGATACACACACACACACACACACACACATATATATATATATATATATATGCTTGTCAATTAGATATTACTTATCACTCATGTTTTTCTTATAATCTGAATGTCACTTACCGTAGTATATATATCATCATATCATCCTGCATATTATTATTTTTTACTTCATTATCATTTTGTTTCATATTACATATCATTATGCATCCTATTTCATATCACATTTCATTGCATATTACATCATAAATTACAATGCATGAAATATCATAATCATTTGCATCACAAGTTGCACTTCATTCTGCATATCATCTCATGCTACATTGCATATGTCATACATTTCATACTGCATTACAAACTACATATTGCATACATGTATACATAACGAGTGTATTTTATTTAGAAGGAGTTTGTAGTATTGTCTTATAATATAGGATTATTAGTTCTTGATTGACGTGTTTGACTTGATTGACTTGTTTGACTTAATTGACTTATTTGACTTGTTTGACTTGATTGATTTTTTTGACTTGTCTGACATGATTGGTTTTGATGAGTGTGTTGAAATATACTTAATAAATAATTTATGTTCTTATATTTGATTTCTAACTAATATAAGCATTATCATAGATTCTTAGTTAGGATAGTTAGTAATTTAGGATTAAGTTCTAGTTTTTAGAGTTAAGTGTTGATTATGTATGATAACACTATCATTATAATCACAAGTAATGTAGTCATAGTTTCAGGGGGAGTTATATAAAGTTATATAGAGTTATATAGAATTATACAATATTATAAATATGGAGTTATATGGTTTTTGTTGATGACAAAGGGGGGGAAATATAAAATAGGGTAGTTAGGCATAGATAAAGGGGGAGTTGTTAGTTTTAGGGGGAGTTATTAGGATAGAAGGAATATTTTATAAACAAAGGTTGTCATCATAAAAAAGGGGGAGATTGTTAGTCCATGAGACGATGGTTTTGATGACAACAACCTTAGAATAGATTATAAAATATAAATACTAACATTACAAGTTTAGATATATATGTATATGCAGGATCTAACCATGCAGGTATCAAGAATGAAGACTGTACAGTATAGAGATTCAAGATATAGAGATAAAAGACTCATGAGTATCAAGAATTTCAAGAGTTCAAGTTTACAAGATAAGTTATATAGTTAGGGATATTGTTAAAACTCATAGAAAGGCACTGGCATCTTAATATCCAATTTATTCGTGGAATGGAATCCACTTCGAGCCCGTTAAAGGGATGGAACCCTAAGTAGGATGGAACCTACGAAAATCTAGTGGGACATTGTTTTGTATCCACTAATTTTAATTCAAATGATTTTACAAAATTATCTTGTTTTCAAAATGATTTCAAAACTTTCCTTTTAAAAGATTCAAAACTCACTATCCTGATTTTAAATAATTTTAGCCTCAAAAACATTTTTAATTTCAAAGTCAAATTACTCCTGATTTTAAACTATCTTCAAATAATATATTTAACTTTTAAATATTTATACTTAGATTTAAATATAAAATTATAGTTAAATTATGTATATATTGTTCTTTATATTTACTTATGTATTTTAACTCTAGTTAAGTATATTTATAAAGTTTAAAATAATTTTAATATAAGATAGAGGTTATTTTCAAAGAAAATCAAAACACCAAAAATCCCTTTGGGACGTCGACATGCCCAAGTACCCCATGTCGACATAGTGTCAGTTGGTTTTAAAATTCAAATTTCAAAAGAAGTGTCTATTCGCCATAACTCTTCATGAATGGTCATGGCTGTTGCTCTTGTATAAATAGGGGTCAGTTTCAACGAATTTTTAATCACTTTTTCTGGTTTTCACTTCTCTTCTTCTTCCACATTTCTTAATACAAAATCATACCATTACTCTGCCAAAATCAACATTGAATCATACTTGATTACTTCTATTGTGATTCTCCATCACTATCTCTACAAGGTACTCAGTGCTATTCAGAGTTATAGACTTCTTTGTAATATATTAGCGAGAAAAGGTGTGATTGTAGCCTTGGAAATCAATCAAAAGGAAAACGGTGTGATTGTAGCCCTGGAAATCAATTGGGTGAACTTGTTGCCTCGGAAATCAAGCATCTCTACCCAGAGGATTGTGATTCTGGAGGGTGTACCTCGTAGCCTTGAAACCGAGGGTTGTATTTGTAAGAATTGTTTTTGAAAAGAAATCCGTACTTGTGTTGCGGGACTGGATGTAGGGTAACTCCGAACCAGTATAAAATCCGGTGTGTTCTTTCCTTTACTGCTTTTACTTTATATTTGCATCTGTGTTTGATTCTGTGTTCATATCTGTGTCTGATTAGTGTATACATTGTTAATAAATTAAGATAAACTCAAAAAGATTAACAAATTTCTTAAAACACTATTCACCCCCCTCTAGTGTTAATTCTAGCCTTAAGATCCTTAATCCGCATTTCTCACAGTATGGATTTACATATCATTTGATATCCCTCTATATTGCTAATATTCGACATCTTTTGTTGTACTAATGACATCTGACATCCTTCTTCATATTGATGACATTCGACAACCCTCTTCATATTGATGATATGCGACATCCGACACCCCCTTTCATATTGATGATATGCGACATCCCTCTTTATATTGATGATATGCAGTGTTCTTCATAACTGTAGACATTCGATATTCTTTATGTCCTTTGAAGTTCGACATCCTTTGCTGCTTGTGAAGGTCGAAATCATTTGCCGCTTGTGGGCGCTTTACAACAGTCATAGTTGTGAAGGCTCAATATCTATTGCTTGTTTCATAGAATCTCGATATACCCTCTTTGTGATTTTGTATTCGATATCTCCTAATGATGCGGTACCCATCTTTACTCTTCATTCCATTAGCACTTTTATGTTGTAGTGGTTCAGCAACTCCCTCTAATTGTCTTCAGATTCGATATCCTTTATACCATAATATCTTGGTACATGTTGACATTCAACACCACTTTTGGGCTTGTTATATGCTTGATATCTTTAGAATTTATTTGGGATATGATTTCTCTTCCTCCTTATATGCTTGACAACTTCTATAGTTGTTGAAGCTAAATACCTCCTCTTCCTTTATTGAAACCGATAACACTTGTAGCTCAACATTCTTAGAAATTTGATACCTTAATTTGATATATTTTCGATTGTTAAGTCGATAACCTTCTTGTTGTGCTCAAGTTTGATACCTTCTAGGTTTGCCAACTACTTGGAATTCGATACCTTCAGAGACTTGTCATCCCTTCTTAAACATTCGACACCTTTGATTATAGAGGTTCGGCATTTCCCTGGGGCTGCTTGAAATTCAATTCCTCTTACTAAATACTTAATTGCTTTTCCTTCTTCACATTCGACATCTTGAATTTCGATATGTTCTTCCTTGTTGTTCGACACCTTTATTTGTTTCTCCCATAGAAGAGATACATTATACTTTAGTATAATGCTGCCTTTTCATTTACCTATTTTTAATATTCCAGGACTTTTAATTATGTCCACTCATTCAAATATAAATTGATGCTTCGTATTACTTTCATCTCCTTCTATAAATATTCTTTCTTTCTTCTCCAAAAAGCTTTACCTATAGCTCGAACTCAAAAATTGTAACTATAATCTTTCTTCAACCTTTCAATTTCCTTAAAAGAAGCTTCGCTTTTCTCTATCTTCAAATCAAACCCGAGGTATAATTCTTCATTTTGCTGGTTTAACTGATGAGGAGTTTCCGATTTTGAAACTAGGGTCTGAAAATTGGAGGTTCTATAGAATGATTGAGAATGATTGACGATTTGAATTTGAATGGTTTCATGATTTTGGGACTCTTCATGTTTGAATCCAAGTTTTGTTGGTTGGTCTAGCTCTGGCGATTTGGAACCTTGAAAAATATTTGTTGTAATTCCCTAAACAAGTGATTGTTAATTTGAAAGTTTACTCCTAAATAATTTCCAATTGCAACTTAATAATTGCTTATCTTTTTTTAATTAACAAAAATTTAATAATTAACAAAAATTCGATAATTATCAAAAACCTGGCAATTATTCATAAATTCAATAGCCAACAAAAGTTTACAAATGGTTCTCAAAAATTCGACAACCATTTATAGACCCAACATCTATAAACAATTGTTAGATACCCAATATCCAACTGGGGACCTATTACAGATCCACTATCTAGTCATGAACCTGACATCATGTCAGAGACTCGATAACTAGTTAGACTCTCTCTCTAACTAATTATTAATTCGCCAATCAGACATAGACCCAATAACTAGTTAGAAGTTTGATAACAAGTTAGTGACTTGCTACCCAGTTATGGATTGGATAATTATTCATAAACTCGACATCTTTTTATGAACTCAATTATTAGTAATAAATTCAACATCACTAGTTTTTGAATTCAGCAATCACTTAGTAATTCGATATCACACTATGACCTAGATAACTAATTAGAGAGTAATTAACTAGTTTGAATCCAATAACTTGTTTAGGCATTTAACATCGAATTACAAGCCTGATAACTAGCCCAAGAATCACAAGTCAGTTTCGAATTTCAACAACTTATTTACAGATCTGACATCGAACTATAAGTTCAATAACCAGTTAAGGAAACATTTACTGGTTTTGAATTTCAACAATTCATTTATGAATACGACATCGGATTAGAAATTTGACAAGTAATCAATGACTCATTAACTAGTACAACATTTTAAATTCGACTTTTAGTCATAAATTAAAGGATAACTAATGGACCTTCAATTAGTCATTATTTAACTACTTATAAGTTTGACAACTAGTACTCAAAATCATTAAAAGAATTGTCTTCTAGTTATGAACTCAACAACTACTTATGAATTCGATATCTAGCTATGAATCCTTTTAATATTTTTTCAACTTTCATAGAGTATATGACACTTCCCTGACTTTCGTATTATGTTATTTGGCAACCAAATGGATAGCAATAAATCTGACAAAGGCTCCAAACCTTTTCATGCTTCAAAGAAGAGAGATTATAAGCTTAACAAATCCTTCATAATTTCCCAGTAGGAAGTAGACACTATTCTTCAGCGGTTTGGAATTACAAATGTGGAAGCCATGGTCGCTGGTCCATCTGGCAGAATAGATAATCCTCGCGAAGGATTCTTCACTTTTACTCCTATTCATATATGACATTCAGGCTACCTTCCATTCCCATAATTCCTTTTACAATTCCTAGAGCACTTGGGAATCGCTCCGATATAATTAACTCCCAAGTCCTACACTTATTCAAGTTGCTTGGAGGTCCTTACCAAGGAAGCCAACCTTCCTTCACTAAATGCTAAGACTCCTCATTCTTTGGTAAATATTGTAAGAGTGGACAAGCAATCAAATATTTCTATATATCACCTTTTTCCTTATCCGAAGAGTTTAATCACCCATTCGATCAACAAGACAAGGGACTGGGAGAATCAGTTCTTTTACAACAAATGCTGTACTCCTAAGATCGGAGGGTCTTTTTCTGATCCTAGTAAGTTTTATTGCCTTTTATTATTTACGTTATATTTTTGTCATTCTCCTATGATGAGTATTCTTTTTTAGGATCTGATCCTAAATAATCTAATTCCTCCATCACCACCACTATTGATGCTTTGACTCAAGCTTCTAAAAGCATGGGTGACAGGCTCAAGCTTTTGACTAAAACTAACCTCCGCAAATACTCTCTAATCTTAAACAACCATAGAGTGCTTGGAGAACCTTCGATGGTAAAGGGAGATGCTCATGGAAAAAGATCCTTGATTGTCAGCAATCGAAAAACATTTTCTATTTCTTCTCCCATTCAATGTGATTCATCCAGAAGTTTATATTATGATTAAATGAAGTTTCTTACGTCGATGTCTTATTAATTTTCCTTTGACTTAGGTTCATTTTCTATTGTCATAGCCTCTAAGTCTAAGAAGGCTAAAGCTCGCGTTTCTTCCTTGGCTGAATCAATTATGATTGCCCATGTTAGGTGTTCTATTGCTATAGTCGTTGATACTATAATAAGGAAGGCGGGCTCCGATGCTTCAACTGATACTTCAATCCCTCCTTCAAGAAAAAGGATAAGTTTGGGGAAGTATAGACTTCCATCATTGTCGTCGAGGAATTTAATGTGGATGTTGTTTTGGTCACTCATGATTATAACATGATTGATTTAAGTTCTCCAGACTGGGATGCACAATAATACGCAAAGAATGTTCACACCTTGAATCCTTTGCTAAACATTTTGTTTCCCACTTTTGCTTTCAATTTCAATGTTTGTATGAGGAGTTAGGTCTAACTCCCCTTATCACCGAATCTCTTCCTTTGGAGGCCCAGGCTCAAACTCTCCCTATGGACTTTAGTGACCTTATCATTCAGCCGTCCAATCTCCAACTATGGCTTCTCTTATGCTACTGCAACCATAAACTTTCTCAACGGATCATCTTTATGTTCTTTATCAGCAGCTTTTGTTGGCATGCGCCTTGTAGTATTTTGGCTAATCTAGACTCTAATTTAGTACGTCCTTAGTTAGCTTATATCTGCCGCATGTCTCAGGAGGCCAAGCATATGTTTTTCCTTCAATTGGCCTCCCAGGGACCCGTTAATCATGTTAAAAAGGTTAAGAAGCAAGTTTCCTCACTAACGACTAAAATCAGGCTTCTGCATAGTCAAATGATTGATGTTGCAATAAAAAAGGATGAGGCCATTCTTGAGAAGAGCAAACTTGCCTCCTCCCTTGATCAGGAGAAGAAAGTTAAACTGTTACTTGAAGAGAGTGTGAAGACTTTAGGAACAAAGAAGGTTGAAATGGTCGATAAGATAAAATATCTGGAAAGCCAGCTGGAAACTAAAGATGCCATTCTGGTCTACATTAACAACATTATAAAGGATGCCAAGAAGAAAGTTACTCTCTTCCTTAATTAGGCTCTTACCAAAATAACAAAGAGTACAAAGATGCCCTTTTTATATGACAATATCAACAAATTTCCTGATCAGGACTTTCCTTCCCTCCCAAATCTGAACAACACACTCAAAAGGAAGTTCGATCTCATTCTGGAGAGAGCTCAGGGATTACTCCAAGATGAATTTCCTGAAGAGGAAGTTGTCAATCCTATGGAATTATTATCTTTCGATGACCCTCCACTTGTAGACAATGGAGATTCTCATGAAGGGGAAGATGACAACGAAGACGATGGTGATGATAATGATCAAGGTGGGGATGATGGTGTTAAGGGTTCGGAAGAACCAAGAGACGGGGTAACGGATCAAGCGACCATGACTTAGACTCGTCTGCCCATGACACAGACCTTCTTAATCTAATAGGCCCTCTGGGCACTTCGCAGGAAGACATCCCTCCAGAAGATGCTCCTCAAAAGGACATCTCAGCAAAGGATATTCAAGCTACTAATTAGGAATCGGGTAAGGCGAAAACTCAAGTTCCTTCCTCAAAAGCTCCCATGATACATGTATAGACTTTATCATTTCTAAATGCTTATAACTATTTGTTGGTTATAGTTAATAAATTTATTATTTTAGTTAAGAAAAAGAAACAAGTGTTGCTTTGAGATCTTGTATGAGAAGAGTGAGAAAAAGGTGTAGCAATTAAATAGAGAGATTCAAAAAGCGATTGAAGATTACAATAGTTTATCCGAGAAGTATAGGCGTCCTTGTATTTTGCTAACTGATTAAAGGATTTTAAAGAAAAACGAGCAGCTCATCTTTTGAAAAGATGTCGTCTTCATCAGGAACAATCATAAAAGAGAACGAGGAGTTGACTACACTCTTTTGGATGCTTATTGAAGATAGGGACACCTAGTGTAGTTCCTCTACAAAGTTTACTCTAAGAATGTCTTGACCAACTTTTCCTTTCAAGAGGAGAAAAGTGTGGGTTTACTTAGGCAATTTCATAGGAAGTATTTAGATGACCATGGGACCAATCCCCATCTTGGAGAATGCTGGAATCTTCTTTGGATCGCGACCATCGCCCTCTTTCCTAGCACCCTTCCTCCTGAGAAGGTTAAGTTTAATAAGGAGAAATTCATTTATGAGTTCTACAAAGGGTCCATTTTGTATGAACCTAAGTAGTTTCATTGTTGTATTATGTAATTCAAACAATCTTTAAAAGTATTGAAATTTCAATTCCCTACATCCTAGTTTATTTTTCTTTCAAAATACACAGGTTAAGAAATCGTTGTACCCTCCTACTTCAAAAGAACTCTTAAGTAAATTTGTCAAGTTAAAAAGGGACTTTAGGGAGAAATCGTTAATTCTTAAAATCTCTCGATTAGCAAAATACTGCTTCCTTATGGACTTTCAAGAAGTTTATACGCAATTTCCCCATTTTCACTTTAACTTCTTAGGTGGCGAAAAAGATGGATTACTTAAAGAGAGACGATCTAATTATGCTAAATTATTATGTAGAGAAGCTAGTTCTCCCGTCGGAAAATGGGATTACCATTGCTTTCCCTCAATTAATTCTCCTCAAGGATTTAACTTTCCCTTCAAATCTACTATCCCTATGTCTGTAGGTTTGCTTAAAAAGGCTCAAACTGGTGTTCCTAAACTTTAAGAATACATAAAACTTGCATGTTAATATAATTTGAATTTGTTTGTGCTTATAAACTTTCTTGTTTCTAACAAGAATGCATTTTCCTTATGTATTAATTCCTTTTTCATGTTTACTTATTTTCATTAGGAAAAACAATTAACACTAGCGTTTAATAGTTCAAATCTCTTTCACGATTGGACAATATTAAAGCCAAAATAACATCAGCCATTGAGGAGAAACGTTCTTCTCAAGATGCTTCAACTTTGTTGTTTCCGAATAAACCAGATGCGCAAAAATGACACAAAAAATATTATCAATTGGGATCCACATTAAGCAGTATAAAGGAAATGACTTCTAGCTTAGAAGAGAATATTAAAGACAAAGATAAAAAAAATCCAAGAGCTGAAAGGGAATATAAGTGTGGCTGGACAGTTTGGACCTTTAATTGGAAAATTCAAGGCTGATGTAGAAATTGCCCGATTACATCAAAGGGTATTGGATCTTGAAGTGGACTTGTTAAAAATTCAAGTATCCGGTCAATCTTTAGAACTCATTGCAAGCAGAGGCGAATCCAACCTTCCTACTCCTACCTCTTCGATTGGCAAAGAACAGTTTTCTGCCTTGTTGAACCCATCCTTGGGTCTATTTCGTAGAGATATTTCCAGATGGTGCCAAAGAGTTAGGTATGAATGCGTC
The DNA here is from genome assembly GCA_030737815.1 of Allium fistulosum. Taxonomy (NCBI): domain Eukaryota; kingdom Viridiplantae; phylum Streptophyta; class Magnoliopsida; order Asparagales; family Amaryllidaceae; genus Allium; species Allium fistulosum. The sequence continues at coordinate 465,740,475 of CM060902.1, forward strand.
CAATTTTTAAAAGGAAAGTGAGATGAGAAAGTCTCGGAATATCTCAATATGTATCAAAGTCAAGTTGAGGAATTAGGACGTGGAAAATATGCTCTTAAGCAGGAAAATTAAAGAATTACATGGCAAGGTCAAACTCTCAAAGAAGCCAATAAGATGCTTAATCACACGCTAAGGTTTGGAGGCACTTATTATCGATACCATCGCACAAATGGGCATGAAACTAATCAATGCCGAGCCTTTATGGGAATGATCGAGAATTTATTAGGAAAAGGAGAACTTCAAGAATTCGTTATACAAAATTTGGGTGAAAAGAAAATGTATCTATAAAGATCAAGTGACCAATAAAGCGGGGTGCTTCATAAAAAGGATTTATAAAATAAAGGAAAAAGCCTTTGATCCTGACATGATGGCCTTGTCAAAGCACCTCCTAGAGGGAGGTCAAAGGAAGCCTCTAGTCCCGCCTATAAGGCCTGCCGAGAGCACTGCAAGCCTTCGGTCCCGCTTATGTCACCTGCCCGGAGCACCTCCTAGAGGGAGGACAGAATAAACCTTTGGTCTCACCTAAGATGGCCTAGTCAGAGCACCGACTAGCCTTTAGTCCAGCTTATAAGGCCTGTCTAAAGCGCCTTCTAGAGGGAGGACGGAGTAAGCCTTTGGTCCCACCTAAGATAGTCTGGTCAAAGCACCGAATTAGCCTTCAGTTTCGCCTATAAGCCTGACCAAAGTGTCTCCTAGAGAGAGGGTGGGTAAGACTTTGGTTATGCTTTGGATAACTAACCAAATGCACTGACCAAAGCCTAAATCATTACCTATAAGGTAATATAGGTCTCAAGCCTAAATCATCACCAAAAGAGTGATAAGGAGCAAAAGAAATCAATCAAGCAATTTTAAATTTATGCTAAAGATGGGACAAAGCACTCTTTTGGAGGAAGAACAGTCAAAACACATTTAATTCTGCACCTTCAAAAGAAGGATTAAAAACTGTTTATTACCCAGAATCAAGGAATTTTAATATCATATATGGACATCTGAGAAATTGTGATTTATTACTTCGGCCCAGGACTTCATTCTTCGAAATATCGAATTAGCTCTCAATCCTTAATTTCCGAATTGAATTTCGAATATCAAATAATGAGAATCTCCTTTAATGGTCGGATTTTTGATTCTCTTACTAGATGAAATTCTGGTCTTATTATCAAACAGATTTTTGTTCTTCTTACCAAACGAACTTCTAGTCTTAATCAAATGAATTTTGATGGAATTTTGGTCCTATTATCAAACAGATTCCCGGTCTTCTTATCAAATTAAATCTACGGTCTTCTTGCCAGAAGAATTTCTGGTCTTTTATCAAAGCTAACTAGAGACTATCTATGCCTACGCGACAGAGAGGAGTCATCAAGTAGACATTTACTCTAAGAAACCAGCCAGGATAATGATATTAAAGCAACCATGAGTTGCCCATAAAAGAGAAATGAGAAAGCTAATTGATTAGAATTATCTAAAGTTTTGTTGATAATTATTCTGAAAAATGAATTCTAAAACCAAGCTTTCAAAGTTTCAAAGATTAACAAGACAACTTTTTCACAAGATATTCTTCGGCGTTTACAAAGCAAAATAACCAATTTAAGAAAGAAATAATTTTTCAAAATTACAAAAGCTATAATTATTTACTGTATATTTTTTCCAGAAGGGGAAGAGAGAACCGGAAAGGCCTGTCTAGAGCATTCTGCAAGGGAATAAAGAGTAGGAAAATCTATGCTCAATCAAGGACTACAGATCATATGGAATCAGAATAAAGTGCTGAAGTAAGTTACAGATCTCATACAAGTCGACGAGTTCAAATACTAGACAAAAATAAACGAGAAAGTACAAAGTCCATTCAAGGTGGCAATCGTAAGGTACAAATTTATTTACCATTTTACATTTTATACACCACCTACAAAAGTTACAGATAACAAGAAAGATTAATCGGTAAGATAAACCAATGTAGAGTTTCCAAGCGACGTCATTTCAGTTATTCTCCATTAGGAATCAAGGTTCGCTCTTTCTCCTTCAACTCTTCGACAACCAAAGAAGGTTCAAATTGAAACATGTATATTCCATAAACTTAGCCTACTCGAATTAGTAACCCTTTATAGCATATCACATATATCTTATATATGTATATTTTTATTCAATTAATTAACCGCAATCTCTCTTTAGTTAGGAGATAGATATTCTCATAAGAGGTGGCAAGGAAACAATTCTCAGAGGATAAAGAATTCTCAGGGTATTGCGCTTTTTATTGCCACTCGAATTTTTTGTAACATTGGATTGGTGCATTAGCATTGTCCATAAATTCTCTTTAACGAATATCGAGTTTCAACTGGTGTAGAAGGGCGATTAACTATTTCTTCCCACTTTTTGGCAAACTTGTCGAAGTCTTTTGTTATTTTTTTCAAAAATAGTTCTCTTAGATTGGAGTTGTATGGCCTTCCTCATTCTTAAGAACAAGCCATCATTTTTTGTGTTATTCTCTCTTTGATTAGAATTATAGCTATGGATTGGGGTAGGGCCTACATGGAACGGATTTATGCCCCACTTATCCAGATTATACGGAGTCACCTGTCTCTTTTCTGTCCTTTATGGAATTACAAACTATGAATGACTTGATAATCTGGCTTAGCCAAGTGAGGCCTGGAGGATCAGGAATAGTCATTATGTTGTTTAATATGGGTTATGCAAGATTCGGAAAGTCCTTTAAGGGAACATGAAGGTTGGCAAAATCCTTCATATCCTGTATATGCAGGCTAAGAAAAGTTCTTTGTCGAAATATGCAAGGACTAAAAGGTTCAAGCACTCCTTTTAGCGCCAAAATGTTAACAAATTTCTTTGCTAACCAAATATGCAAGGAAACAGAGACGAGTTCGAACAAGGGCTTAGATGTCCTTATGCAAGCTTGTAGAAATATACAAGTTCAAGTAGAAGAAAGTTATATGTGTGATCATTATTCAATAATAGTCAAGTAAGCAAGTACACAGAAATTTATGCTAAGCTATGCCTCATAGAGTTAGGGGTATGCCCTAGGGGCAATTAGGTAATTTGTTACATATATCTAACTCGTTGACCAATCTTGTCCTAAATAAAGGTGTTTCTTCTATTATATACTTGATATAATGTGGTTATATTAATTAGTTAATTCAATTAAAAGTATATTTAATAGAAAATCCACAAATGGTATATTTCGTGATAGTAGTTACAAAGTGTTGTAAACGTGAGTAATTTATCACAATAAAACAAATATAACATTTTAAATGTTTCTAGTCAAGGTGCATCGTACCCGTTGAGACCAGAGTATGTAACACACTCCAAATGTTGGGCAGTGTATTACTCATAACTCATGTGGCCACCTAAGGGTTACGTACTGATAGTTATTGATAACTATGGAACGACTCACTCAATAGTTTTATGTTGGTTAATATAACTAAGGTCAAATAGAAAATATCGATGTGACTGATTGACACAGTTCTCTCGACTTGAGAATACTGTTGATCTTCAATATGAAAGCTCTGCTTTGATTATAGTCAAATCATGACATGGCGTTCCATCGAGTGACTATAGTTGGGTCGAATGGAAGTATTGAAAGTGAAGCACTATTCAAGAGAGGATTTGTCTCCTCCGTTACATGGGGTTAGTATCATGGTCAACTCAAGTCAGCTCAAAGTCAAAGTCTCTGGCCCGAGCATTTTGGTTAATAATAATTGTTATTACTGAATCAAGGACATTGTGTTTGGACTATAAAGTAAAATTCCATAAGTCCTAATGTGATATAGTTTTGACCAAGAGAATTTGCGTAAATAATTACCACTATCAGGTATCACATATAATAAGTAAAATTTGATTTTACCGAAAAGACCTATAAGCGATGAATTCAGCTAACCTATCTTACCACCTGCTAAGTGACGTGTGAACATTAATATTTGAATTGTTCAATATTAATCGCTAACTGAATTCACACCTTAGAGTCGCACAATTGCATTTGTGATTTCTCCAAAAACCACACAATTTAATTAGTTTGTAAAATGTTGCAAACAGATTAAATTAATTAATATTTATGAAATATTTTTACTGTTAATTTATTTAATGTTTTGAATGTTGTTGGTAATTATTTTAATGCATATATAAAAGTTATATTTGCATATATCGATATGCGATATCGGTATAATTTTAAGCAGGTTTTAAGTAATAAAATAATAACACAAAAGTTGTTGCTTTTATTTGGAAAAGTTGCATATTTGGAATGTGCTTGGATCAACCATATAATGGTAAGAGGCAGGAAATCAATTAATGAGATTAATTGAAATTTAAAAAGAAGAATAAAGGAGGAAGTTTTAATAAGAGAATATGAAAAGGTTCATTTAATTCTATTAAAAACAAACCTCCTCATTTTTGAAAGTACTCAGAACAGAACGTGAATTTTACTTTTTTCTTTTTTCTTCATCTTCTCTATCATTCATTCATGGCTGAAACTTCATTCAAAAGAAAATGCATCAAAACAAATTTAAATCAACATCAAACTAAATTAAAAAAGGTGGTTCACTCTTCTCTTGCAAAGTGGGATGGTGATTTTTTGAAATCTAAGGAGAAGCCACAAATTAAGGTGTGATGAAGGGCAAGGTTTATCGGATCTAGAGAGTGATCAATCAGATCTAGGTATTCTTCTATCATTCAAGGTGTTTCTACATGCTTCATCCTAAGGTAATTATATGTGTGTATAATTCGATATTTACATATCTTATAATTTGTTTTTATCCTCTTAATCTCTATCTTTCCCTTATGTTCATACTTGTGAGTTTGAATCTTGATTTGAATATCTCCATTCCCTTGCTTGAATCAATTGTTCTGTCTTGTTAAAACATAGGATGTTTTCTTTTGTTCACTGCTATTTTGTAATACAACATCTCATTTTCTCTCTCATGTACAATTTCTTGATTAGTTAATTTAACCTAGATCTAGACCTTCTTAATTTTATTTTATGTACTCTATGTGATTGTTTACAATGTTTGCTTAATCTAGATCTAGGTCTTCTTGTCTCAAATCTATATATGCCTATGTCATTTGATTTTATTGTTAAAAAAACATAATTGAACTTTGGATTTTTATATTCATAATTTAGTTTTTCATATCAAAAGGTTTATAGTTGAATATTTAGACATGGGTTTCTATATAACTAAAACTGGGAAATATTGTCATCCAATTAATAGATTTTTTAAATATCATGTTTCAAATCATTCTATAATAAATTCTTCTTTCTAAAAGAAAAAGGAAAATGTTAAATCAATGATATATTCCATAATTTGCAACTCCATCTAATTAAAAATTAAATCTTTGCTTAAAAGGAAGGATTATTTTCACAAGAGTTTCAAAATTTTCATTAATCTTAATCCTTTGATTTACTGCCTGTAATTGAAATGAAATCTATTTTATTTGAACCGTTATGCTAAATATTAATTGTATGTGTGTGTGTATTTTTACAGTGTATATATGCATGTATGTATTTATATATTAATAAATAAATAAAATTGTTCATGTTTAGAACGACAATGACATATATAGATGGGAAATGTGTCCATTGTGGTGTAAATTCCAACACTTAAGCAATGTTTACATTAACTGTTATGTCACATAATTAAGGAATGAATATATTTGATATATTCAAACCTTATTTTTATATCCCATTCTTGATTGCTTTAGGATTAAATTAATAAAACAAAATATGGTATTAAATAAAATACCGATTTTATTTAAAATAAATTTAGATAAGATCTAAATACATTTAGACTTCATAGGTCCATTAATGCTCCAAAATGGTAAATTTTTGAAATTCACCCATTTTTTCGCTATGGGCTGACCCGGTATCTTCAGTGGTATCGGAGCCCAATAGCCTATGCGGTCTAAATTAGTCATGTTGGGGCTAATTAATTAAGCTTGTGCCCCTAGTACAATGTCTAGAAGGGTGATGTTTAAGATTGGAATTGGGTAATCAAGTAGCCTGTCCAACCTGGTTACCTGCCTGGCCTGAAAGGTGATGTGAGCCCAAAGGTTCCCCCTAATTAGAAAAGACCCAATTTGAATTGGTCCTTGAGCTAATTTTCAAAATAGTTTTGAAAATTGACATAATTTTAAATTTAAAAGTTAAATTTAAAATAAAAACATGTTTATTATAAAAGGTTATAATATAACATAAATTTTCAAAATGTTTGAAAAGGTAATGAAAACATCAAAATGTTTGAAACTATTTAAATATTAATTTAAAATTTTAAAAATTTATTAATAAGATTAATATAATAAATTAATTAAATGAGTTAATTTATTAATACTTATATGCATGTCTTATATATATATATTGATATATGTTATGTTATATATATTGATATATAATTTAATTAAAATTGTTTAATTAAATAAATTAATTAAATGTTAATTAATTAAATAAAAATACGCATATATAAGATATATGTGTTATATTATAAAGGTTATAGTATACGCTATAAAGGTTATAGTAGATATGTCCAATATAAATGTTGTATTGGAATACCAATATAAAATTAATTAAGGAGTTAATTAATTTAAATTAATTAAATAAGATTTAATTAAATAAGATTTAATTAAATAAAATATTATACATAAGACTATCATATAAGTAATATGAAATATAAAATTTATATAACAATAAAACTTATATGGTATGAATGTACAAACTAAAGGTGGAACATTAAAGAAACCCAAATAGACTTAAGGAATAAATACATACGTAAATATATGTATACCGTGATTTCTAATGTGTCTGACACTTGAATCATGAGGGTGTTTAATGAAAAATACATTATTCCATAAGTCGATATCACTCAATATAATATATAAAGATTATGAATCTTCAATATAATGTTATCCCCTACCATATATATATATTAATAAATTACTTGCATACTCCTTAGTTGTTGAGCAAACTCAAGCTAGGGATGTTATGTGTAGTATTATTAATATATTGAATAGACGAAGTAAGAAAACTATATGTATTTATTGATAAACTCAAGGTACACCTACTATACTTAGGCCGTCGTGATATGGTAGGTATGAGTGAATAACCTCTTTCGATTTATTGAGCAAACTCAAGGTCAAAATGAGGTTAGGACACTGAAACATGGGTTAGGAGTTGTATGTGATACAACCGATAAGGAGTTATCCATCATTTGTGGGGTATGATTTGTTGAGCAAACTTAAGGTCAGAATACCAAGACAAACGAGTCCTAACACTCACTGGTGAAGTCGAAAGACTTCTATGTTCCATCTTAGGGTTTGGAGATACACAAAAGATTAGTGGGAGCCTTATTAGAAAAATGAAATGGTAACATTTAAACCTTTATAATATTGTAAGAACATATGCTAAATAATGTTATAATTATCTACAATGATAAATTTGTGCATTTAATATGATTAATAAAACATTTATCAATTAACGCATACAAATGAACTGAATTGAAAGTTGACAAATGGAAATATAATACCCCTATTAAATTCCTTTTTCATGTTAACGTTTCAACACCCATGCAAGTGTCTGATTTTAGAACTACTGAATACATTCGTGGTTTGGTCACTTACGCATTTATTTGGTCAAAACCATGTATTGCATTCCATGAGTTTCAAACTCTAAAAGCAATACAAGACTATAGATATTTGATCCATATGCAGTTGCATATAAATGTTATATGGTGAACGGTCAAAGTTTGTAATGTACAATATTTCGATGAAATTAGTTCATCCAAAAAAACAAATAAACCTTAGTGTGAGATCGAGTATTCAATCTGATTGATTACAAAAGGATCGTATCGTGTTAAATGTGGACCAAAACTATAATATAAATCTAAGAACTCGATCACTAAATGTCAATTTGATTAGTTTACATAAAGCAAAACATATCTAATGTCCTTAAAAGCTAAGGACAACTGAATGATATTGTGTAAAGAGTTCATTATGATATTGTAGTAAGGGTTTTTGTTTTGAACTGTTTGACCATTTAGAAAGGAAAACGAATGTACAAGGGTATATTTGATATAAGGTATAACTGGAATGAAGAGAGTGAATGATCACTTCTGCTTCATAAAGAATCATCGGAAACAAGAATTATGATAATAATGATTGATACCTAACATTGGAATAAGAAATGTGATTACTATTCCGAAATGTATTTTCATATAGAAAATTATTTTTTGTGAGATTTATTTCTTTAAGTTCAGGATATTTGATCAAAGAACTCTCCACTGTAAACTGATTGCAATATATGAGATAAATAATTTATATTAGGTGATGATGGTCCTCCAAATTAAGTATGTTATTATAGTAATAGCAGAAATAGTGGGAGTATGCCATATAGCACTTATTAATTGCATCAAATTACAAAAATTGTTTTTGTAAATGTACCGAACATTATCTATGAAATAACGACTATTTTTCGGTATCGACTAAGAAATAGAAAGCTATATTTCAGTATGAATATTATGAATATTCGTTATGAAATAAAACTATAATGGGGTGTTTGGTTTCATAACAAAAGTGATGCATTGGAAAATAAAGAAGTATCTAATATTATTCACGGTTATTTTGGAATTATAGACTAAGCTGTAGTTTTGAGAAATAATTTTATTATATGATTATGAATCATATGATATTGATTAATTATATCTCAAACAATTAAGGGCTATGTACCCATTCAATGGGAGCATAACAAGAGTTGATGAACTTTTCGGATTGATACATATAGACGTATACAATCATAAATCTATTAATACCAAAACGGTTCCACGTACTTCGTCATATTCACCGATGAGTTATCATCGACGTGGACATGTGTATCTGATACACATGTAGTATGTCTATGGAAAACTCATAGAGTATAAAACAAAAGTAAATAAAATAACATGCAATAGAAATGATTTGATTTGATCAAATGAGCAAGTATATTGAAAAACGTTCCAAACATACTTAAAATGAATAAAGGTTCAATCTCAAAAGTCACTCCTCCATGTGATACATAATGATGCATCGATAAGGAGTAATCGAACTTTGATGGACAATGTACGATTAATTGTGAGTGAAGTTGAGCTAGTTTCTTTCTATAAGATCATGTACTTAAGAGTGGTACAGAAGGATAATATTGTTTCATCTAAATAACAGTTTAAGATAAGGGTTTATAAGAAACTCCAACATATCCTAGGCTAAGGAGTTGGCAGGTTGTACGAGTCGAAAGATTGCATGTAATAATTGTTCATGAAGGATCTCATGTGAATTTGCCAAAAAGAATTTTAGAAAAGACTGTCATTGGATGACATATTTATGTTTTGAACATAAGTTTTGTAAACTGAAACCAAATCAGTTTTATAAATAAAGAAATTCATAAAACGTTTATGAATACCTATTCTATTGCACTGAGAAACAATTATTGTTTCAAGATATACCAACTTCATCATGAAGGAATTTCTCTGAGGAATTATTGATAGTTAATTGGAATTGGATGTGATCCATGGTTAGAGCTGATTAAATAAGATGAAATGAAATTAATTAACCTAAATGAACACATCGCATTAAAATGTCTAATAAGTATTTTTGCACATTGAAGAGAAACTATGAATTTCTTATTATTGTCGAGAATAGATAATCCTCAGTTGTCAATTAGACCACTAAAAGTATTGACTCTACGATATAGTATGATGCGCAAATCCAAAATTGATTCAAATTAAATTATCAAAATCTGATTTTGAAAGTCGTACCCAAAGGACATGATCCATTGGCTACAAATGTTATTTTAAGAGAAAGACAAACGCAATTGGAATACACTGAGCCACATCGACAAGAATAATATCTTAAATTTCAATCGTTGAAATTAACGCAATAGATTCACCATTCAATGTGCTAAAGTAGGTGTGGATTTTACTCACGAAGTTATCGCATAATATGACTTTTATGTTTTGGTATGTACGTATTGAAACAGAAAATTCTAAATAATGATTTAGAGTAAACTATTCACACATAAAAACCAAAATGTCTCGGTGTCAGTGGGAGCGATACTTAGTTTGTGAGTCTGTGGATATGAACTAAGAAATGATAGAAAGTATCATTTTATAAGCATCAAAATTGAACAAATATTTTGATTATCAATCAAAATGCCGAGGAAGCGTGTGCCCATAAGAAAGAATGTTAAAAAGGTACATTGATATTTCCAAACTATAAGTAAACAACACGTTGTTGATTTTAAACGATTTGTGTTAAAATCGACCTTAGTTGTTTTAATGCTCAATTTTGGATTGTAAATGATGTCTTTTACAGTGAGTATTAAAGATATTAGAAGTGTCCCAAATTGGTACGCAAAGACACCTTATTAAATTGTTTAATATGGAACATATGAGATGAGTTCCTTTTGCATTGGCAATAGAAATAATCATACATGTTATGTTGTCTATGATATCGTGATTTGTTTGTGTATTTGATACATGAAGAAATATCAAATCCAAATTGATATCATTAAATGGTTGTTTAAAGTATTCTCGTGTATTTGTGAAATACTAGAGAATTTATACAGAAACAAAAAACTCCTTATGAAGGAGTGTTTAGACTCAAACTTCATAATGGATATGAGTATAGTATGTTAATAATAAATTCAAGTTGAGAATCTTTAGTTGGAAATACTCCAAATTTAAGACCATTGCTGATTCAATGAAAAGGCTAAGTACATCGCTTTGAATATTGCCGCAATAAAAATAATATATATAAAATTATAAGTGCACAATTTATAACTGAGCTGGTTCTAAATGTTGAGAATCTCGTAACATTGTTATATGATAACAATGTCGCGATATGGTTCGTAATTGAACTTAGAGCTCACTAGAGGTCGAGAGACATACTCCAAGTTGTTCCACATGATAAAGCAGTTTATCACCGTCGGAGAGAGTTAATTGACAGAGTAGATAATTGAAACATAATAGCATACCCATTCACAAAGGGACCTACCCAACTGGTTTTCAAAAACCGATTGGAGAAATTGGAGTAAGATTCCATAATTGACCCCAACTGCAAGTGGGAGATTGATTGAGTTAGGGGTATGCCCTAGTGGCAATTATGTAATTTAATACATATATCTAACTCGTTGACCAATCTTGTTTACAATAAAAGTGTTTCTTTCTATTATATACTTGATATAATATGGTATATTAATTAATTAATTTGATTTAAAGTATATTTAATAGAAATTCCATAAATGATATATTTTGTCATAGTAATTACAAAGTGTTGTAACCGTTAGTAATTTATCACAATAAAACAAATATACCATTTTAAATGTTTCTAGTCAAGGTGTATCAAGACTGGATATCAATGTACCCGTTGAGACTAGAGTATGTAACTCTCTTCAAATGTTGGGCAGTGTATTACTCATGACTGATGGGGGCACCTAGGGGTTACGAATTGATAGTTATTGGATAACTATGGGACAACCCACTCAATACTTTTCTGTTGGTTAATATAACTAAGATCAAATAGAAAATATCGATGTGACTAATTGACACGGTTCTCTCGACTTGAGAATACTGTTGATCTTCAATATGAAAGCTCTGCTTTGATTATAGTCAAATCATGACATGGCGTTCCATCGAGTGACTATAGTTGGGTCGAATGGAAGTATTGAAAGTGAAGCACTATTCAAGAGAGGATTTGTCTCCTCCATTACATGGGGTTAGTATCATGGTCAACTCAAGTCAGCTCAAAGTCAAAGTCTTTGGCCAGAGCATTTTGGTTAATAATAATTGTTATTATTGAACAAGGACTTTGTGTTTGGACTATAAAATTTCATGTGGACGATATTGGAAATTTGACCGTTACTAAATTCCATAAGTCTTAATGTGATATAGTTTTGACGAAGAGAATTGGTGTAAATAATTGCTACTTTCAGGTAGCGCTTATAATAAGTAAAATTTGATTTTACCGAAAAGACCTGTAAGCGATGAATTCAGCCAAACTGTCATACCACTTGCTAAGTGACGTATGAACATTAATATTTGAATTGTTCAATATTAATCGCTGACTGAATTTACACATCTAAGTCGCACAACCGCATTTGTGATTCCTTCGAAAACCACACAATTTAATTAGTTTGTAAAATGTTGCAAACTAATTAAATTAATTAATATTTATGAAATATTAATTATTTTTAATTTATTTGATGTTTTGAATGTTGTTGGTAATTATTTTAATGCATATATAAAAGTTATATTTGCATATATCGATATGCGATATCGGTATAATTTTAAACATGTCTTTTATTTGGAAAAGTTGCATATTTGGAATGTGCTTGGATCAGCCATATAATGATAAGAGGAGGAAATCAATTAATGTGATTAATTGAAATTTAAAGAGAGGAAATAAAGAAGGAAGTTTTAATAGGAGAATAGAAAAAGGTTCCTTTAGTTCTATTAAAAACTAAACATCCTCATTTTTGAAAGTACACAGAACAGAACGTGAATTTTACTTTTTACCTTTTTCTTCCTCTTTTCTATCATTCATTCATGGCTGAAACTTCATCCAAAAGAAAATAACATCAAAACAAATTCAAATCAACATCAAACTAAATTAAAAAAGGTGGCTCATTCTTATCTTGCAAAGTGGGATGGTGATTTTTTGAAATCCGAGGAGAAGCCACAAATTAAGGTGTGATGAAGGGCAAGGTTTATTAGATCTAGAGAGTGATCAATCAGATCTAGGTATTCTCCTATCATTCAAGGTGTTTCTACATGCTTCATCCTAAGGTAATTATATGTGTGTATAATTCGATATCTACATATCTTATAATTTGTTTTTATCCTCTTAATCTCTATCTTTCCCTTCTGTTCATACTTGTGAGTTTGAATCTTGATTTGAGTATCTCCATTCCCTTGCTTGAATCAATTGTTCTATCTTCTTAAAACATAGGATGTTTTCTTTTGTTCACTGCTATTTTTTAATACAACATCTCATTTTCTCTCTCAAGTATGATTGTTTGATTAGTTAATTTAACCTAGATCTAGACCTTCTTAATTTTATTTTATGTACTCTATGTGATTGTTTACAATGTTTGTTTAATCTAGATGTAGGTCTTCTTATCTCAAATCTATATATGCCTATGTCGTTTGATTTTGTTGTAAAAAAACATAATTGAACTTTGGATTTTTATATTCATAATTCAGTTTTTCATATCAAAAGGTTTACATTTGAATATTAAGACATGGGTATTTATGTAATCAAAACTTGGTAATATTGTCATCTAATTAATAGATCTTTTAAATATCATGTTTCAAACCATTCTGTAATAAACTCTTATTTCTAAAAGAAAAGGAAAACGTTAAATCAATGATATATTCCATAATTTGCAACTCCATCTAATTAAAAATTAAATCTTTGCTTAAAAGGAAGGATTATTTTCACAAGAGTTTCAAACTTATCATTAATCTTAATATTCTTTGATTTACTGCTTGTAATTGAAATGTTTTATATGAACCGTTATTCTAAACATTAATTATATATATATATGTGTGTGTGTGTGTGTATATATATTTAAAGTGTATATGTTTGTATATATGTATGTATTTATATATTAATAAATAAATAAAACCGTTCATGTTTAGAACGACAAAGGCATATATAGATGAGAAATGTGTCGATTGTGGTGTAAGTCCCAACACTTAAGCAATGTTTACATTAACTGTTCTGTCACATAATTAAGGAATGGATATATTTGATATATTCAAATCTTATTTTTATATCCCATTCTTGATTGTTTTAGAATTAAATTAATAAAACAAAATATTGTCTTAAATAAAATACTGATTTTATTTAAAAGAAATTTAGATACGATCTAAATACATTTATACTTTAGGCCAATTAATGATCCAATATGATAAATTTTTGAAATTCACCCATTTTTCTCTTACGGGCTGGCCCAGTTCCTTCAATGCTAAGTATTTTTGTTCAAGTCCTTAAGTTCAAAAGTTTAAGTATAACAATCGACACTAAAATCATCAAATCAATTAAGGGTTTACAACTTTAAAATTTGAAAATTAGAAAAAAGAATCAATCGCCCCTCCCATGTATTTATGGGGTTCGTATTTATAGGGGTGGCGGCAGGTGGTATGGCTACCACGTGTCATTTGATTTCCCTCTGTATTGCTAATACTCGGCGTCTTTTGTTGCAGTGATGATGTTCGACGTCCTTCTTCATATTGATGACATTTGAAATCACTCTTCATATTGATGATATGCGACATCCCTCTTCATATTGATGAGATGTGACATCCCTCTTCATATTGATGGTATGCAGTATTCTTCATATCTGTAGACATTCGATATTCTTCATGTCCTTTGAAGTTTTACTTTATTTGCTGCTTATGAAGCTGAAACCATTTGCCGCTTGTGGACGCTTTACATCAGTCACAGTTGTAAAGGCTCAACGTCTATTGCTTGTTTCATAGAATCTTGATATACCCTCTTCGTGACTATGTATTCGATATCACTTAATGATGCGGCACCCCTCTTTACTCTTTATTCTATTAGCGCTTTTATGTTGTGGTGGTTCAGCAACTCACTCTTATTGTCTTCAGGTTCGAGATCCTTCGTACCATAGTATCTTGGTAATTGTTGACATTCGACACCACTTTTGGGTTTGTTATATGCTCGATATCTTTAGAAATTGTTTGGGATACGATTTCTCTACCGCCTTACATGCCAACTTCTATAGTTGTTGAAGCTCGATACCTACTATTTCTTCATTCAAGCTTGATAACACCTGTAGCTCGACATCCTTAGAGATTCGATATCCTAATGTGATATCTTTTCGATTATTAAGGTTTGATAACCTTCTAGCTGTGCTCATGTTCGATACCGTCTAGGTAAATCAACTACTTGGAATTCGATACCTTTAAAGATTTGTCAGCCCTTCTTAAACATTCGACACCATTGGTTCTAGAGGTTCGACGTCTCCTTGAGGCTGTGTTGTGACTTTTCTATTGGTTAAAAAAGCACAAATTTTAATTAATTCTGCAAATGCACAGGCGTGTAGTATGCAGGTCGAACACAGAGAATTGTGTTTTAAAATATTTGAAATCCATATTTGAATCTTAGGCGTGTTAAATAAATTCGATGGTGGTTCTTGAACAGGAAATAAAACAATAATATACTCCGAATTAATTTTTGAATCTAATCAAAATTGCAATCAAAATATAAAATTGTAGAATCAGAGCAAAAACTAAAAGTGCTTAAAAGAAAATAACAGAGTAAACAACTGAAATAAAATGAACTGAATTTATTAACTAACTGAAAGGAGTGCAGAAAATAACTAAGAACAAGAATAAATAAATTGCTAAATCTAATTAACAATCCTACGTATTCTGTCCGGAAATAAAAATACTGCTGAAATTAAAACTAAACTAGAAGAAGAGTGATAGGGTAAGAGATTTGTTCACTGTGTTGCTCTGTGCTATATTTATAGACTTCAGCTCCGAAATCAAGTCTTGCGTTTTTCAGGTCCACATCACTTACTACAGAGAAATATATGTACTGACTTGGTCCACAAAAGAACCGTTCCATTGCTTTAATCGGTAAAAATAATACGCCACGTCATTGCTTAATCTGCTCCTTGCATTGATTTATTCAGTGTTACTTCTTTATATTCGTATTCATATGATGCTGCTTTGAACTAAAATATATATGTTGAGCTTGAATTGGCATTCACGTGACTTGAAAACGTGACCATGCATTGATGCATAAATGCTAAACTTGAATTGGAAATAACATAAGCTGATGTGCTATATGACTTGCATGTGAGTTTGAAATACATGTTGCTTTGAACTAAAGTATATGTTGAACTTGAAAATTAAGTGACTATATGCTTGAATTGATTTTGCTGCTTGGCATTCACGTCTCTTCACATGAGCTAATTTGAGGATTAAACTAATATGGCCACGTATCCATGCTTTGAGAAATATATGTGTTGAATTGTAATTTTGCATTGAAGAAAACTTGAGCTGCTCTTGGTCATTCACTTGAACCGATTAACGCTACCATGATTAATTCCAATGTTGCATTTTAGGATCCATAATCTGCAAAACCACAGTAAAATACCCGTATAATACCGTTTAATTAAAATAAAAATATATGAAACAAACGGTTTAAAATGCAGAAAAATGTGTTCATCAAATACCCCTACACTAGAACTTTATTCGTCCTCAAATAAGCAAGAAAATAAAAACTAACTAAATCTTTTTTCGTAGGAAATACGATTGCATTGAGCGTATGCAACAAGCCGTTAAACCACTAGGTGTCCCTAGTAGGACGAGTGGTGTCTCATGAGGGTTTTCAGCACATACTACCCACAAAATCCAAATGCAGTATGTGATGATTCTAATGTACTACATGAATGCAAAATTTTAAATAAATGGAGACTCGATTTACTTCAGAATAATTGCAACAAAATAATGTATATCAGTTTTAGTCAACTTCTAGAAAAATTTGGTTCCTCGATAATCACAAATTTCAATATAACTCAAGTTTTCATACAGGCCAGTTTTTTCGGTCGATAACATAGTGCAGCCATGAAATAAATTCTTTATTGTTAATCACAGTTTTTTTAAAATGGTATATTTCATTTCCATTTGTATAACAAGCCAAATCAATAAAGTCAAGAAGTGTTTGGGTTTCAATAGCTTAGTCTCTCTTTATTAAAATTTTTTTTATATACACCTAACTTTTGGACCAAGGTATACCACCCATGCACTGCCTCGTGGACTTACGTGAGAGTTGGGACAGAGCTTGGTGGATTGTGCTAACCGACGCTGACTATGTCAAAAAAGGTTGGTAATCCTTAGGTGATTATTTGTTTAATTTCTTTATACACCTAACTCAGAATCCTGAGGCCAGATATACCATCCATGCACTGCCTTGCGGGCTTACGTGAGAAGAGTACAGAGCGTGGCGAGTGTACACACTTTCATAAGTGTGCACACCTATTGACTCTAGGTGTTTCTTAAACCATTTTTTTTTAATAAAATGAACTGAAGAGAGTTATGCAAATCAACTTAGCACCACTTAACTTCAATGATTTGAAATGTCAACGCATGTACTTTAAATCCACCACTTTTTTAAACAAAGACTACAATTTAGAAAGGATTTCATAACCATCACCTACGAATCTCCCTATATACCAACCTCACTATTATCGCTTTTAATCCAACTTTTCATTATATTTTACATTCGAAATTAGTGATTCACAAATAATTTCATCAATTGACTTCAACTGTTATTTACTTTGTCTTGATTAAGTAAAAAAAAATCAAAGCCCTTAAAATAATGGAAAATGAGATGAAGCTTGAAAGGGGAAAAAATTGAAATGAAAATTTAAAACAAATAATGAGATGATTTTTTTTGAAGTGATGCCACATTGTGAAATATGAACAAACAGTATGAGATATGCGTCCCCCCCCCACACTGGAATGAGAGTGTCCCAACTGTCAAATGGAATGCACATGCACATGAAAAAAAACTAAAAAGAAAAACTAAAAGAAATACAACTTGATATGTACAAGATAGTGAGTGGCTCATGCCGAATAGCTAGGTTCATGGAGATCCACGAACTCGTCGTCCTCATGTTGTTCAAACTCTAGAAATGACTTCAAGCGTTGTCCATTGACCTTTGAAATGGAACCGTCCCTAGGATTTTCAATTTAAACTGCACCATAAGGGTACACTGCTTTCACAATATATGGACCTGTCCATCGAGATCTCAATTTTCCCGGAAATAAATGAAGTCTGGAATTATATAAGAGAACTTTTTGACCTACTTCGAATGTCTTACGAAGTATGGATTTATCATGATAAAAATTAGTTTTCTCTTTATAAATCTTTACATTTTCATACGCTTCATTTCTTAGTTCTTCTAATTCTGACAATTGTAATTTACGATGCGATCCGGCTTTTTCTATGTCAAAATTAAGGTATTTGATTGCCCAAAGTGCACGGTGCTCGAGCTCAACGGGTAAATGGCATGCTTTTCCAAAGACTAATCGGTATGGTGACAATCCTAGATTGGTTTTATAAGCTGTGCGAAATTCCCAAAGAGCATCTATCAATTTAGATGACCAATCTTTTCTGTTGGAGTTAACTTTCTTTTAAAGAATTTGTTTAATTTGTCTACTGGAAATCTCGACTTGATCGCTAGTCTGTGGATGATATGGAGTAGATAGTTTTTGAGTGATAGAGTATTTCTTAAGAAGAGATTCAAAAGCACAATTACAAAAATGAGAACCGTTATCACTTATAATGGCTCGAGGTGTGCCAAAACGGGAAAATATGTTTTCATTCAAAAATTTGACAACAACTCTATTGTCATTCGTTCTGGTGGGAATGGCCTCAACCCATTTAGACACGTAATCTACTGCAAGTAGGATGTAGAGATTTCCAAAAGAATTAGGAAAATGACCCAAGAAATCGATGCCTCAAACATCAAACATTTCGATGACAAGGATTGGTTTTAGGGGCATCATGTTACGTTTGGAAATACGACCTGTTTGTTGACATCTAGCGCATTTGGAGCAAAATTCGTGGGCGTCACAAAAAAGAGAAGGCTAATAAAAACCGCACTGTAACACCTTGGCAGCAGTTTTCTTTGCTCCAAAATGTCCTCCACATGCTTGATTATGTGAAAAAGAGAGGATGCTATGGAATTCATGTTCGGGGACACATCTATGTATGATTTGATCGTTGCAATATTTGAAGAGATAAGGATCGTCCCAATAAAAGTTTCGAACATTGGAGAGAAATTTTTGTTTATCTTGTTTTGACCAATGGGAAGGTGTTTCATTTGTGACAAGATAATTTACGATGTTCGCGTACCATGGTGCACTGGAGAGGGAAAGAATTTGTTCATCGGGAAAACGATCGTTGATTTGAGAGTTATCGATGTTTTCATGAACAATACAAGAAAGATGATTAGCTACGACATTTTCAGAACCCTTTTTATCCCGTATTTCTAGGTCAAACTCTTGAAGAAGGAGAATCCAATGGATTAAGCGGGGTTTGGCATCCTTTTTCGTGAGTAAATACCGCAATGCGGCATGCTCGGTGTAAACTATGACCTTAGAACCTACGAGATATGATCTAAACTTATCGAAGGCAAAGATAACTGCTAAAAACTCTTTTTCTGTGGTTGAGTAATTCAACTGAGCTTCGTTAAGAGTTTTGCTAGCATAATAGATAACTCGAGGAAGTTTATCGATTCGTTGACCTAAGATGGCTCCAATGGCATAATCAGAAGCGTCACACATTAATTCGAAAGGCAATGTCCAATTTGGAGGTTGGATGATAGGTGCAGTGGTCAAGATCGATTTAAGGGTTTCAAAAGACGTTTTACATTCATTGGAAAATTCAAATTTAACGTCTTTAGCCAGAAGATTCGAAAGACGTTTTGAAATTTTTGAAAAATCTTTAATGAACCTCCTATAAAATCCTGCATGGCCGAGAAATGAGCGAATGTCCTTGACGGACCTTGGAGGAGGAAGGTCAACAATAAGATCAACTTTAGATTTGTCAACTTCTAGGCCACTTTTAGAGACAACATGACCTAAGACTATTCCTTGCTTAACCATAAAATGACATTTTTCCCAATTAAGCACAAGAGATTTCTCCTTACATCGCTTTAAGACACGTTCTAAACGAAGGAGACATTGATTGAAATATGACCCATAGATTGAAAAATCGTCCATGAATATTTCTAAGAAATCCTCCACCATATCAGAAAATATACTCATCATACATCTCTGAAAGGTAGCGGGAGCATTACAAAGACCGAAGGGCATGCGACGATAAGCGAAAGTTCCAAAGGGGAAGGTGAATGTCATTTTGTGTTGGTCCTCTAACGCAATGAGAATTTGATTATAGCCGGAGTAACCATCCAGGAAACAATAATATTCATGACCGGCTAAGCGTTCAAGCATTTGATCAATGAAAGGGAGGGGAAAATGATCTTTTCTTGTTGCTGCATTGAGTTTTCGATAGTCGATGCAAACGCGCCATTTTGTTTTGACTTTTGTCGGAAAAAGTTCGTTATTCTCATTTGTGGTCACAGTGATTCCAGACTTCTTTGGTACAACTTGTACCGGACTTAACCAAGTACTGTCAGAGATAGGGTAGATAATGTTATTGTCTAAACATTTGATAATTTCTTCCTTTACCACTTCTCTCATATTAGGGTTTAATCACCTTTGAGCTTCACGAGTGGGTTTAGCCTCGTCGACTAAATGTATTCGATGTTCGATGATTGATGGACTAATTCCCTTAATGTCAGCGATTACCTATCCTAATGCCTCTTTATTTTCCTTTAAAATTTTCAAAAGTTGTTCTTCTTGGTCCTTAATGAGATCGGAGGCCAAGATTACAGGGAAATTTTCTGGAGAATCTAAGTATGTGTACTTAAGATTGTTTGGAAGAGGTTTGAGGTCTAATTTAGGGCGTTCTTCTTTTGAGGCTTCAGTAGACATCAACTGATTGAATTCTAGTGAATTATGAAAAGAACAGAGCATATCATTTAATTCATAAATGTATTCATCTTCATTGAAATTGGAATTAAAATGATCTAGGCACATGTTAAGAGACTCCGTAGTATCACTAAAATCATTTTCTACAATTGTTTGGATCATGTCAACTTCTTCTATTTCAAGATCCCTTGGTTGTCTATTAAGATTGAATATATTTAGTTCAATGGTTAGGTGCCCAAAGGAAAGTCGGAGTTGACCGTTCCTACAATTTATGATAGCATTTGATGTTGCTAAAAATGGACGACCTAATATCAAAGGGATCTGACCGTTAGGATTTGAGACAGGTGCAGTCTCTAGGACTATGAAATCGACTAGGAAATAGAATTGCTCGATTTGTATCAAAACATCTTCAACTGTGCCAAATGGTTTTTTGACAGATCGATCGGCCAGTTGAATTGTGATGTTTGTATGCTTCAATTCCCCTAGTCCAAGTTGACAGTACACAGTATAAGGCAAAAGATTCACACTCGCTCCAAGATCGAGTAAGGCATGACTAATGTGAGTGTTACCGGTTTTACAACCGATTGTAGGACAACCGGGGTCCTTATACTTGATTGGGGAGGGATTTGAAAGAACAGAGCTAGTGTTTGCAGTTAGAAATGCAGTCTTAGGAACGTTAGTGGCACGTTTTTGAGTACATAGCTCTTTAAGACATTTGGCATATTGAGGAATTTGCTCGATGGTATCAAGAAGTGGAATATTGATTCGAACTTGTTTGAAGATTTCACGAATTTGGTCAAAATTAGCGGGCTTCTTCTTTTTGTTGAGTCTATGAGGAAATGGAGCTATGGGTTTATAGACTCGTTCGACAGTTTTTTCATTCGAAGAAGAAGGTGTTATATTAGAGGGTGAAGATAAGGAAGCTGGAATGTTGGGGTTGCCAACATCAGAAGTTGAAGAGTGGTCGGGATTGCCAACCTTGGATGAAGAATGAGAGTCGATTGGATTGACAACAGTGTTTGTCAACCGAGTCTCAGAATTTTGAACATTGGTAGACTTAAGAAGGATGTCGGGGTTGCCGACGTGGTTGTCTACCTTCTTTCCAGACCTTAATGTGACGACATCATTAACCGGATTTACATTTTCGTCCTCACAAAGATTTACTCCTCGAGAGTTATACTTTGGATTCACTTCGGTTTGACTAGGCAATTTACCTTTCTCATTGATTTTCATGAGATCCTTCATCATTATCAACATTTGTTCATTTTGTTTGGTGATTTTCTCAATTCTTGCATCTTGGTTAGTGATTTGTTCATTTTGTTTAGAGAGTTGTTTTTCCAATCGAGCAATTTATTGTGAAGGCTGAGAAGGTTGGGTTGATGGATTGAAATTAGGATGCCTATATGGTTGATTTGAAGGTTTTGTTTGAGGAGCGGGTTGAGAATTTTGAGCATTAGAAGTTGAGGCTCGATAATTCGGATTTGGTATCATCGGATACATATGCGATGGGTTAGCCGCATTGTTAGGATTTGACCATTAAAAATTTGGATGATGCTTCCAGTTAGGGTTGTATGTGGATGAATAAGGACTGTTTTAAGCTATAGCATTGATTTGGTCTTGTGTGTAGTAATGGGGTAGTCCTTCTCCTTCTTGAGGAGTTTGGGCATCTATAGGAAGATGTGATGGGTCAATGGCATGTACTCCTCTGTTTGGAGTACGAATTGGAACACGAATTGTTTCCCATTGCATATCCTTTTCCGAATATTCTTCTAAAAATTCCCAAGCTTCCTTATCTGTTTTCGCCATGAATTCTCTCGAGTTGGGATCTTTTTTAATAGTTAAGCCCTTCATAGACGATTTGGCACAAGACGTGTCTAGGGATTGCATGATGAGGGCAACTATATAACAATTGATTAAACCTTTCAAAATATTTTGAAAAAGTTTCTCCTTCATTCTGAGAGAATTGATTGATTTCAGTTCGAATTGTAAGTGTTTTGTGGAAAGGAAAAAACTTTTTCAAAAATATAATAACGAAAAATCGTCCCAACTTTTAATTGAATTTTTAGGAAGAGAATTAAGCCATCTTTTTGCACTTTCTAGAAGTGCGAAGGGAATAAGTCTTAACTTGATGGATTCATTAGAAAGTTGTTGCATTTTAGTTGTAGAAGCATATAACTCAAATTCACTAAGAAATTTATATGCATTTTCAGACCTGGTGAATTTTGGTACCCCTTGGATAAAAGAATGTTTTAGCTCAAAATTATTTCCTTCGGCAGGTGGAAATGAAATAACCAAAGGTTGAACGGTCCTAGTTGGATAGCATCGGTCTCTAAGGGATAATGGTCGGTTCTCATGAAATTCATTATTACCAACATGTGATTTAGGTGATGATTTTTGTGAACTGTGATGTGAACCGTGATTGCTCATATTTGTTTGATTTGAAATTTCCGTTGATTTATTTAATGAGATATTTTGGCTTTCTAAATGGTTAAAATTATTTCTTGTCTAAATGCGCATAAACAAATCAAGGTGTAATAGCCAAAAGTAAATTTAAACAGTTTTCAGTTGTGCACCTGTAGAGTAGAAAATTACTTACAGAGGGATATGGCAGTCCGTCCAGAGTACAACTGAGTAGCGCTAACGAATGACAGAGATTTATTGAGTTGGAGCTATTTCAGTTAATATGTTGTTGCTACAAGGTCAGATCTCTAAGGGCTGATAACAGAATTAAACCGTTGTCCCCAATTGTCTCGACACTTCGACGTTGAACTGTTTATTTTCGTTAGTTCCTTTTTTTTAACTCTCGTAAGCAAGCAAAACAGCTACCTCTTCCTTTATAAATCACCCTCTTTTTTTCTTCTTTATAAATCACTTTATATCTCACCGGTCCAAATAAAATCAAGACACGCCTATCGTTCTTTTCCAAAATCAAACTTCCGTTCTTCGATTTTTTTTTTCAAATATGGAAGTTTGGCTTTGGTGAGATGAACACAGGAAGAAAGCGGTTGCTAAAAACTTGCTACGACTTCTACTGGGTTTGGCTCTGATGGAGGAGGCGATGTGATGGTGATTTGGGGGTGATTTTCGTTGATTAGCTTTCGGGTCTGGGTTTGGTTATCAGGGGCGGTGATAAAGTTCGTAGGGAGTAGATGGATTTGTGCTTTAGATTTAAAGGAGAGGGGTTGTCTAATGGAGCTGAGGCGATGTCGGGTGAATGGTTGCGATGTTGAACGGGGAAGCAGAAGTTGTAGCTGATTTGCAAGGTTATGGATGCTTGTGGTCTGATGATGGTGAAAGAGCAGATGCGTAGTTTCGATGAGTAGGATATGTAGTTCAGGTGATAGTGGTGATAAGGATTTGCAGTGGAGAAGTTCAAGAAGATGGATGCGGGGTTTGTTGTGGTGATGTTCTGGTTCTGGATATGGATGAGGTAGCGGAGATGGGTGATGTCACAGCAGCATTGAAGTGGAATATGAGATGAAAACACAGGGGAAAAAATACGCCCTTCTTTTTTTTATATGAACTTGAAATTATGCAGATTTTGATTTATGAAGATGCAAGGAACTACGTGAATGCAAGGAAACATGAAAGCGAAACCACTTGAAGGCAGTGACACTTAAACCAATCTTCTATTTCTAAGTTGTTATTGTTGTGAATTGGTATGCTAATGCTTCAATTTTAAGCACAGCCAAGTGAATATGAGAATACGAAATTACCTGAACATGAAACTAAACGGTTACTGCTACTGTAAAAATATGCAGACAAAACTAATATAAATATGTGAAAATAATGCATGCAGTAGCTAAGAAACATAAAAATGAATGCAGAACAAAAAATGAACGCAACATGAAAATTGAACTTGCTGTGTGCGTGGAAATGATTAAAAAAAGAAACTATATAAACAGAAACGTGAAAATGAATGTAAAAACAGATAATTAAATTAACACGAATAGACTAAAAAACAGAAAAATCGAAAATTTCAAAATAACAATTCCCCGGCAACGGCGCCAAAAACTTGTTGTGACTTTTCTATTGGTTAAAAAAGCACAAATTTTAATTAATTCTGCAAACGCACAGGCGTGTAGTATGCAGGTCGAACACAAGGAATTGTGTTTTAAAATATTTGAAATCCATATTTGAATCTTAGGCGTGTTAAACAAATTCGATGGTGGTTCTTGAACAGGAAATAAAACAATAATATACTCCGAATCGATTTTTGAATCTAATCAAAATTGCAATCAAAATATAAAATTGTAGAATCAGAGCAAAAACTAAAAGTGCTTAAAAGAAAATAACAGAGCAAACAACTGAAATAAAATGAACTGAATTTATTAACTAACTGAAAAGAGTGCAGAAAATAACTACGAACAAGAATAAATAAATTGCTAAATCTAATTAACAATCCAACGTATTCTGTCCGGAAATAAAAATACTGCTGAAATTAAAACTAAACTAGAAGAAGGGTGATGGGGTAAGAGATTCGTTCACGGTGTTGCTCTGTGCTATATTTATAGACTTCAGCTCTGAAATCAAGTCTTGCGTTTTTCGGGTCCACATCACTTGCTGCAGAGAAATATATGTACTGACTTGGTCCACAAAAGAACCGTTCCATTGCTTTAATCGGTAAAAATAATACGCTACGTCATTGCGTAATCTGCTCCTTGCATTGATTTATTCAGTGTTACTTCTTTATATTCGTAATCATATGATGATGCTTTGAACTAAAATATATATGTTGAGCTTGAATTGGCATTCACGTGACTTGAAAACGTGACCATGCATTGATGCATAAATGCTAAACTTGAATTGGAAATAACATAAGCTGATGTGCTATATGACTTGCATGTGAGTTTGAAATACATGTTGCTTTGAACTAAAGTATATGTTGAACTTGAAAATTAAGTGACTATATGCTTGAATTGATTTTGCTGCTTGGCATTCACATCTCTTCACATGAGCTACTTTGAGGATTAAACTAATATGGCCACGTATCCATGCTTTGAGAAATATATGTGTTGAATTGTAATTTTGCATTGAAGAAAACTTGAGCTGCTCTTGGTCATTCACTTGAACCGATTGACGCTACCATGATTAATTCCAATGTTGCATTTTAGGATCTATAATCTGCAAAACCACAGTAAAATACCTGTATAATACCATTTAATTAAAATAAAAATATATGAAACAAATGGTTTAAAATGCAGAAAAATGCGTTCATCAGGCTGCTTGAAATTCGATATCCTTTACTGAATGCTTGATTTCTTTTCCTTCTTCACACTTGACATCTTGAATTCCGATATACTATCCTTGGTGTTCGACACCTTTATTTGTAGTGACAAGGTAACTCAGCCTTACTCATCACGGAATGAACCATATCTAATAGGATTTGATTCCTTCGCTCCGACACACCATTGTGTTGTGGAGTATAGGGTGGAGTAATTTGAGAGATAATCCCATTATCTTTTTAAGTATTGTTGAAAATCTTGTCCAACATACTACCTCTTCGATCTGATTAAAGAATTTTAATCTTACGGCCTGTTTGATTTTCTACTACATTTTTATACTTAACAAATTTCTCATAGACGTCAAATTCGTTCATCATAAGAAACACACATTCTAGTCTCGAGAAATCATCAAAGAAGGTTACAAAGTAGGAACTGTTATCTTTGGTAGCTATAAGCATCGAGTCACATACATCACTATGTACTAGCCCCCAAGAGTTCATCAACTCTTTCATTGCTCCAAGTGAAGGGATGCTCGGTTATTTAACCTTTGAGGCACGACTCACACATGTCAAATGATTCAGAATCAATCGACAGGAGAAAACCTTCGATTTTCAATTTGTGTAGTCATTTCTCACTAATACGACCTAGACTACAATGCCAAAGATAACTATCATTTGTATCGTTAGAAGCAATATTTGCAGAACACGCATAATTAGTATTAATCGCATAAATGCCATTTTCATGAATACCATCGCAGACTTTATCTCCATCCAAACTAATGTTCATAAAATTATTTGCATAACGAAATATATATCTAGTCTCGAACAATCTAGAAACAGAAATATTCTCATAAATAAAGTCTTTCACAAAATAACAATTATTTAATACTAAAGTAATCCACTAGGCAAAACTAAATGATAGCCTCCTACTGCCATTGCATCTATCATAGATCCATCAAAAACTTGGAGCTTCACCTCTCCTTTTGCCGCACGATGCCAATTCTTAAGCCCCTAACGAATTACATATATGAGTACCAGATCTAGTATCTAAAACCCATGATATTTTGTTGATTACAAAACAATTTTGAATCATAAATGTACCTAATGAAGCCGCATAACCATTCTGTTTCATTTCCCCAACAATTTTCAAGTAGTTAGGATAATTCATTTTTCAGTGAACTTTCTTATGACAGTGGTGACATTCACCCTTGTTATCGATCTTCTTACTTTTCTTATTCTTTTTACCTTCTCTTTTTTGCTTCTTCGAACTCTTCAAAATAATGCATTACCCTTAACATTAAGTACAGTCCCTTGATCCTTAGTTTGTGACTCGGTCGACCTCAACATATTGAGGAGCTTCATGAGATTCACATTCAATTGGTCCGTTTTATAATTCAGTATGAACGATTCATAGTGAGGGGTAAGTGAACCAAGGATCAAATCTACTTGCAATTCGTTGTTTATCTGTACGTCCAACTGCAAAAACCTATCAATATAGCTCTTCATCAGCATGTAATCGTCCACTTTCTGTTCTTTGGTCATTTTGGTATTGAAAAGCTTCTTCGTAAGCTTGTACCATGCAGAACGTGACTATTCATCAAATAGTGTTTTGAGACTATCAAATATCTCATGAACAGACGTATTTCGTGCTGCCTCTGCAACGACATGTCTAACATAGACAGCACGAAAACTTGGATGAACTCTAGGTCTGACACCCATTTTTATAAGCAAGTTGCAGTTCGGGGTCCGTATCATCAACGGGTTGTTTTTTTAGGTTCGCATGTAATAGTAGTCCAAAGGTGCTCGTAAATCGATGCTATTTTAATTGCTCTTAACTGGTCGGTATAGTTCGGTCCCGTAAGTTTGTCGGTTTCAAAAAAAAGTTTTGGAGTTGTCATTTTCTACAAGTTTAAGTGGTAGATGTTCTTATAATATTAGTAAGGTTAAACTTTATGTTTCATTTTACTAATAAGCTCTCGCTAGTCTTTTTTGTTTCGCCAAACCCTAAGTCGAAACATAGAAGTCTTTCGACTTCACTAGTAGGTGTAGGACTCATCCGCCTTGAAATTACGACCTTGAGTTTGCTCAACAAATTATAGCTCCATGGAAAATGGATAACTTCTTATCGGTTGTATCATATACAACTCCCAACCCATGGTACCTTGTCCTAATTTCACTTTGACCTTGAGTTTGTTCAACAAATCAAAATGAAATTATTTACTTGTACCTACAATATCAAGATGGCCTATGTATAATATATGTACCTTGAGTTTGCTCAACAAATACATATACTTATCTTACATCGTCTATTCAATATATTAATAATACTATACACATCATCCCTAGCTTGAGTTTTCTCAACAACTAAGGAGTATGCAAGTAATTTATTAATATATATAGTAGATGACAATATTATATTGAAGATTCATGATCTTTAATATATAATATTGAGTGATATCGACTTATAGAATAATCTAGTTCTTATGAATTACTCTCATGATTCAAGTGTCGGACACATCAAAAATCATGATATACGTATATTTACGTATACATTTATTCTTTAAGTCTATTTGGGTTTCTTCGATGTTCCGCCTTTAATTTATACATTCATATTATATAAGTTTTATTATTATATAACTTTTATTTTTTATACTACTTATATAGTAGTAAGAATAACATTATATTAATTAAATCTTATTTAATTACTTTTAATCAATTAACATTATAATTAATTACATATTAATATAACATTTATATTCATTAATTATTATATACTATAATTTTTATAATATAACACATGTATCATATACATATGTATATTATTCAATTAATTAACCTTTTAATTAATTTAGTTAATTAAACTATAATAATTAAATTATATTAATTTCAAATTTTAATTCATATACATACATGTGTACTTATGTTATTTAAACAATTTAAAATAACATAAGATATATCATAATATATGAAGAATGTATTCATTTATTAATTAAATATTAATTAATTAATTTTATTAATCTTATTAACAAATTTTAAAAATTTTGAAATTAATTTGAGTTATTTTCAAACATTTTGAAAACTTTATTATATTATAACTTCTATAATATATTTATATTTTATTTGAAATTTAACCTTTAAATTAAAAAAAATCAAACAATTTTGAAACTTAGCTCAAGGCCTAATTCAAATTGGGCCTCTTCTATTAGGGCCAATCTTCTGGCTCACATATCTATTCGGGTCAGGTTGGTAGCTAGGTAGGACAGAGTACTTGATTACCCAAACCCAGTCCTTCGACGTTACCATTCTAGGCACCCTACTATCTTGGCTGTGAGCTTAATTAGTTAATCATAGTATGACTAATTTAGACTGCACAGGCTATTAGGCTCTTATACCATTGTTGGAACTGGGTCAGCCCGTAGTGGAAATTATTGGTGAATTTCAAAAAAAAATCGCTTATTGGATCTTTATTGGACCGATGAAATCTAATTCATTTAGACCATTTCTAAATTTTATTTAAATAAAATCTCTTATTTTATTTAAATTTATAAATTACATAGTTTTATTTAATTTATATATATATATATATATGTATGTGTGTGTGTGTCACATGTCAGCCCATGCAAGGTATAACGTACCCGTGCATAAATGTTGGGATTTACATTTCAATAGACACGTTAGCTCATCCGATATGTAAGATATGTTGTCCAAATATATGTATGTATATAAACTTATTACTTATATATAAATATTATATGTATGTATGTATATGTTAGTTTTGTTTAAATAATTACATGCAAATTAAAGATATTTAAAATATATAAATGTATGTACGTATGTATGTATATGTATGTATGTATGTATGTATATGTAAATTTGTAAATAAAATAATAATAATAATATATATATGGATGTTATTATAATACATCAATTTAAATATAAATAGTTATTTAATTATTAAATACCATGAATAATAGTAGTACCAATATACATATGCAATGATAAAATTATATTTTATTTAAATGATATATACACACACACACAAATATATATAGTATATATATAAAGTTATCAAATTGTATATATATATATATATTTAAATTCCAAATCGTATGTACAACACCAAAAAAAATTATTATTAATTTTTATTATTTTAAAATATATTTTAATTGAATATTTATTCGAAACTACATAAAATACAAATAAAAATTTATTTTCGATACATTTTTAAAATTTTAAATTTCCAGTAAATCATATATAATATTTTGAAGTTTGACAATTTCTCCCATATTTTTTTAGTCAAATTTTATTTTTATTAATTTATTAAATTTCGGCCGATAATAATAATAATTATAAAAATAGAAATAATGATTTTTTTTTTAATTTTATTTTCTAGTCGAGAGCTTATCTTATGATCAAATAATTTTATAAAATTTTAAAAATAATTTTCATAACATATTTGATTTTATATAATTTATATATTTAATATATTGATTTAAGTAATATTGAATATTAATAACTAATTATTAAAATTAATTTCTTACTGTTAAAATTTATTATTGCTGTAAATTTATTTATATATAATTATATAACCAATTTATACCATAATATGATATTGTAATTAAATATAAACCATATATGTATAATTAAATTATATATATAATTTAATGACATATCAATTAATATATATAATTTAGGCGGCTCTACAGATCTGATTTGTATATAAAAAATTATTGTTTTTTAAATTAATAAGTATATAGCATATAATCAAACTAACTTGTGGCAACGTTAATATATTTCCGAATCGTCACCTAACTAATGATATAATAATAATATATACATAATAAAATATAATTCAGAAAATAATAAACTATGATTTGAAATAAATCATACCTAAGTACAAAAGCTTTAAAGCACACTTTTAAAAGGTGAACTCTTCCATTTGAAACCTTTTCGATTCGGCAGATTGCTAGTCCTTGAACTATTGACCTTTGACTATTGGATAGTGATTGACTTTGAGTTGATTTGAGCTTGATATGATGGATCACCTATGGTGTATTTTCAACCAACAATGGAAGAACAAAGAGGCAACAAAAGATCATTTGCAATTAGGGTTAGAGATATTTATATTTATATAGTGGATAGAAGATGGATCTCCTCTCATACCAATTCTCCCTCAATCTGAGATATCCAGATTCTAACATCTCTACTCCTTTTGAGCCGCCCCATATGTCCATATTGCAGCCAAAAATCTCACATACCATGATGGACCAAAATCCCATTTAAGCCCAAAGAGAATAATATTTAATTAAATTCAATTTAATCGCTTATCGATATCGTATATTGATTAATATATTTATAACTATTAATATATTTAACAATATTTATTCCTCAAATCATAATCTTAAATTTTATAATTAATATTTCATAAATATTAATTAATTTATAACAACTATAAACTAATTAAATCATTTAGTCAAAGGAGACTTCATCGTTTCGGTTGTGTGACTCATCGGGTGTAAATTTGGTCAGTGATTAATATCGAACTATTCAAATATTAACTTTCATAAGTCACTTAGCAGGTGGTGTGACATTTTAGCCAAATTTATCACTTACTTGGTTTCGGTAAAATCCAATTTCAATTTCTAAAGCATTACCCGGTTTTGACTTTTATTTACACCGATTCTCTTCGTCAAAACTATACCGCTTCGGACTTATGGAATTTGGTAATGGTCAAAATTCTAATATCACCTATATTCAACTCTATAGCCAAAAACACAAAGTCTTTGGTTCAATAATAACAATTAATATTAACCGTACTACTCTGGCCAGATATTTTGACTTCGAGTTGACTGTGATACTAACCCAATATAATCGATGAGACGAATCCTCTCTTGAATAATGCTTCACTTTCAATACTTCCACTCGACCTAACTATAGTTACTCGATGGAATATGTGCCATGGTTTGATGCACCTTGACCAGGAACGTTTAAAATGATGGGTTTTATAATATTGTAATACAATACTCATGCTGACAACTATTTGTAATTACTATCACAAACACACAATTTATGGATTTTCTGTCAAATTTATTTTAATTAAGTTTTCAATTATACATATATTTTGGTTAAGTTTTTAATTTTAATTATTTATAACACATTATGACAAATAATAACAAAAAGAAAACACCTTTGTTATGAATAAGAATTGATTGCAGAATTAATTAATTTAGAAAAAATTACAGAATTGTCATTAGGGCATTACCCCTCACTCTATTAGTGGCACAGGGGAATAGCGAGTTGGTAGATGAAGACTTTTGTTTTCATCGTGGAGATTGATAGGTCCAACATGGAGATGGTACTTTCAACACTCTATTGAAGGGCGATGACTTTGTCAAAGTTCGTCGACGAAGTGCAATGAGTAATGGTTACGCAGAAGCTTATTTGGATAAGTATTTGTGGCGTCATATCCGAGATTGCTTGGAAATTGAAGGTGTAGGTGGAGTTGGACGGCTAATCAGAAAAAATAGTATCAAGGTGGAGATGTAGATTTGATAAACTATTTCCAGCATCGTAGAAGAAGAGATTGTGTAAAGAAGTAGAAGTCGAGCGGAGAAGTGACGAAGAAGAGACGAAGAATGAGTAGTGGCTGAAGTGTACATAAACCCAAACGCACCACTGCTTTTTCAGTCGACTAGAAATCCTTTCCAGTCGACTGGCATCGGTCAAATGATGTGATTTCCAATCGACGGGAGCGGCAATTTCTGGAAGAATTTGAATCTGAATCTTAAATGGCATTTCCCTCTTTTCGCGACCATTTTGGTTTTTTCGTCCAGCATATCTTCTACATATATACTGGTCCAACGATATAGAGCATTTGAAAACTATTATAAATAGACGTAGTGTTTATTGTTGTATGATGTGATTCCAACAGAAACAAAAGAGAGTTTTGTTCTTGTTTCATTTTTAACTTGCAAACTGAAAACAATCTTGTAACTCTTTTCCCTAGTGAAGTAACAAAGATTTTCTCTTATCAAAGTGGACGTACATTATGTCGCTATAGTGGAACTAATATAAATCCCATGTGTGATTTATTGTTTTTTACTGCATTTGTGATATGTGATTGCTGTGTTTGGAATATTAACCTTTGTTTGTTCTACCTCACCATCAACATGTTTCTATTATTATTTTTGTTGCGTTGGGTTTGATTTATTGGAGTTTTCCCCAACAAGTTCGTTGGACGCGTCCGACGCGAACTAAACAATTTGAGCCGTCTACTCCAACATGGAAAACCAGTGGACCGTAGCGTCAAACGCGACACGAACTTCAACTGAGTAAAAGAAGACCATGAACGGACCCTAACATATGTGAAGGATTGAATTTTGACAATGACAACAAATTAATTTATCAACGGTTTGAAGTGCGAAGGTTTATGACATATTTTCTCAGAAGTTCAAGGATAACTGTGCAGTTTAATGGGAAAAATAATTGATGATGAAGATAAAAATGCATGAACTATAAGAAGAATTCAAAATAGAAAAGAACGGAGTACATTAAAATATTTTGGTATCAAATAAAACAAAAAATTTAAAGAAAATAAACAGTAGATTTATGATACAGAAATTAGTTTGCATCTTAGTGGTGTTGCTACATTCAAACCATTTCCACTTGATCTATACTGGCATCCAGTATATTATGAGAAACAAGTATAATAGTACAGGTGATAGACATTAAACTTCAAAGGTAACCAAGTTGAAGATTGTCACCAAAAATTTAAACTATAATGTAATTCGGAAAACATCAAAATTGAATGGATGATAATTAAAAGGATTGTGTGTAATGAATTAGAAAATTGTGCATTACCCACATGACATGGAAGTATTTACACTATATGATGAATTTCAAAACAAGATGAAGTTTGGATGAACAGCAGATTAGAGGATTTAGTCATATGAGTTTTCTAATTGTGAATAAATCTAGCATCTAACAGTACAATTGCCAATTATGATTACATATTTGACTGTTGACATCTATCATTTATTTTCTCAACATTTTGAGGGAAATCACCAAAACAGAAAGTCATAAGAGAGCCTAAGAAGCATCAGAGATCATTGCAAAGTAAGAAGTCGGATTGAAAGTTACCAGGTATATTAAAATTGTCATACATAGGTCGATAGCCACGTTTTGTTACTCTAGTATCTAGGCGAATAAAACTTTATTATTTTCTTCTAGCGTTTGGTAACACTAACACACATCTTGTGACTCCAAAAAACCTTCGTATACGCTAAATACTTTTCACACAAGTGATTCTATGCTTAGAGTCAACAATAATATTGGCTCATACGTAAATATCGGATTACAACAATTTACAATATCAAACGCTCTAAATCTTTTTATTGGTGTTTGAGTTTTCTATTCGTCTGTTTAGAAATTTGGATGAGCACAAAACATAGAACTCCAGAGACAGCTATATCACATTACAGCAATCCAGATTGGTTCATTATCAGATAGCTCAAAAGTCGTGACGTACAACATAGAGGACAATGGGGATGGTGACAGACTGACAGTCGTGAAAATTTGTCTCGATGAGAAGAGTTGATCTCACCGTACTCCTCTATGTTGGAACCAAATTTGCCTTCTACATCGAAGGTTGGTGCACAATAAATGTACGAAGGGTACTAACACTTTTTTAGATACGGACCACAGCCTACATGATAGTTTCTAATTGCTATCCTTTGAAAGGACCAGCACCTAAACCCATTCTTGATAATGAACAGTTAAGTTAGAAGTCCGTAAAGAGTATCACATATAGGAAAACATCAAGATAAGAACGAAGAATTGAGACTCTATAACACAGAATCATTGGATTACGCCATACATTGGACAGATGAATGTTGGTTACTGTTTTTCCTCTAACGGGCGAATTACCAAGACAATAATCAGTTCATTTGCTAATCGCCTAAAGTTTACACACATCCACTTGAGTTTATGAACAGTACCAGGTTTATTAGGGTATAAAAAAATAAATGTACACTAAAAAGATCCGTTCCCGCTATGACATGTTAGATCAGAACATGGACGATGGGTACAGTAATCACATTCAGTCTCATTTGAGTCAGAAAAGAGGAAAGATGTTGTAAGAAAAAAAAACAACATTGATGATTACAGCGTCTACCTTCCATTTTATTGGTTGATGGAAAGTAAAATCGTACAAACTCTGTAGGATTGTGCTTTTTAATCGACCCAGCATCCCAAACTAGTACCTTGCGCGGCTACCCAAATCATGTTATCTCCTTTTTAGCCTATTTTTAATTTCATAAGCGTTCTAATATCAAGAAAAATATGATGTTACATATGACAGTACTCTCATATGGTTTCATTCTTTTCTTTACTTTCCCTTTAAGAATCTCACCGTATTTTGCAGCATGGGGCACAGTGAAGACAAAGTTAGTACATAAAGTCACTTAGACTAAAATACCACTCAAAGTATCGTAATGCATGTTATTCTCTTTATTTTAAAGTCCCCGTAACAATGACAATTTCAAAAAAATTGTTTACTAAATCTCAACCTTTGTTGCAAATCAGTCAACAGAAAAGCACTGATGTTGCCCTTCTTCCCAAGCATAAAAGTTGAGTTTATGGAGTGAAAACTGAAAACACCTATGTTAAGGGACTGATATAATAATATATCAGTTGTATTCTCTTTCTTTTTCCCTCTTTTATCTATCCATCGCTTTGTTATCAGTATTACATTATAAACAGCCATTCTCACACTAAATTGATCGCTGCTGATAAAAATATGGCAATTCAAGTTCCAACCGTGAAAGTTTACTATGGGACACCCATGCTACCAGATGTCTCTAGAGTTCTTGCATGCCTATGCGAAAAGGATGTCAAATTTGATCTTGTCGACATGTATCAGGGCCAACAAATGAACCCTGATCTCATCAGATTTCAAGTAAGGAAACTAAAGCACATTATATTTTTCCATGTTACAGAAGTTCATGCCTATGAGTTTGTTGATGACAATTTCTTTCTTGAATTTTTCAACCAGGCATCACACACTCATGTATTGGGCTTTGAAGATGGAGACACACGGCTTTTCGGTATGCAGCTGGTCCTTTCTATATCCCTTATCGTTGCACTTGTAGAATAAAAGGTTCCTTAAATATATGGGTATTGCAGTTGGAATTAAGCTCAGTTCACAAGTAATAGCATTGGGTAACCTAAACAACCCAAGGAAATCGAGAAGTACACTCCAGTCAAAATACTAGTGCTCTCTCTTAGTTATGTATTAGCTTCAACATGAAAAATGACCCAGTTTGATGCAAAGCCCCTTGAACTTAAATATATGAAATATGAAACAATTAAGAGAAACATTTCAACTAATCTTGTTTTGTTAACCGCTTAGACCAGTGATATGACTATATGGTATTAAAAAGATATATCCTGTCGACAAGCTAATGTAACCAGTGAAGCCTCTAATCTGTCAGTGAAGTTCTGCACTTGTAAGTCATCTGAGATTCTTTCAAGTTGCTCAAAAAGAATTTCATGTTTAAAAGTCCGTTAGAACATTTCAAGGCCAGTTGAAGTAATTAAAACAATAACCTAACATAATAGAATATATGTTTAATAAGAGATTAAGTAAAAAATGTGGATGCTTAACATATCTTGTAACTGGTTATATAAAAACTGGGGTTTTATTACGTTCACTTTCTCAACATAATTTGAACTACGTGAAGTGGTTTGGTTCTAAAATGTGGACGCTGAACAATAAAATAAGTTATATCACCTTACATGGTCTATTAACTGGAGACTGTCTCGAATAGGTACATGCAATCTGTTAGGCTGCTGTTTACATTGGAAATTAGTCTTACTGTTTGATTCATTTAATATTACCACTAATACAATCGATTCAATTTGACGGTATCACTATACATACATGTATCGTCAACGTGTAACAGTATTAGTCCACTTAGACCCGTCAAACAGATCAGATCGTAAAAGGATTGGGTAAAAATTGACTCGATAATTTTTAAAAATTCAAAGTCAAAAAGTAAAATTTCAAAACATCAATTTTCAAATGTAAATTCAAATTTTTTAGAATCAACTTTCAATATAAAATTCAGATATTTTAATATTCAAACTTAGAATTCATATTTTATAATTCTAAATTTACGAAAATTTCAAAATTCAAAATTTTAATTCAGAATTAAAATTGTTATAGGTAAATTTCTGCACGACAATCCAATGATTTAGATACGAATGAATCATTGAAGTATTGCTCGAATTAGAGTTTAGATAGAGGATGTTATTTGCTATGTACAACCGTTACTTGTCAATGTGAACTACACGATACATTTAGAATATTCAAAATATGAAATACCCAAGTGTTCCATATTATCCATGACGTTGATATAAGTCTTTGGTCAAAGTCCCGCTTAACTGCAAGTCGGTGTGAAGAAATTATTGTAGATTTTACATGTAACTTTAGACCCTATGTTTTATTAAAATATACATAGATGAAATCAACTTTACCAAACTTTGGACCCACTTCGATGAATTAAGTAGCAATTTAATTTGACCGTTGGTGCATTCTTGATTGTTAAGAGGTTTTGTTAATTGACAATCCACAATTTGGTTGGAAATTGACCATGACAACTAAAACTAAAAATTAGTACAGTTGCTCCAAAGAAAAATCGAGTAGACATTATACACATACACAATTAAATATAGAATAATAAATGTCGAATACTAAAATAAGAAACATCAATCACTTAAAAGTGATTCAAACAAAATACAATTATGTATAAACATTTCACTTATAAACCTTCTATCTTATACATCATTTAGTAGAATTACATATAAACATGCAACTTATAAACCTTCTATCTTATACATCATTTAGTAGAATTACATATAAACATGCAACTTATAAACCTTCTATCTTATACATCATTTAGTAGAATACACATAAGCACAACATAAATTTATTTTAAAATAAAAATAAAATCTTAGATACAATTCTATGTAAAAGTAGATTATTAATCACAACAATAAAAGCACCATCTAATTTCAATTTGAAACATAAACCATTACACGTATCATCCAGTTTAAATGTAATTAAAAAAGAAAACATACACACTATTATAAGCAGTAGAAAAGTAGGTAAGTTATTCTTTTATTATTTTTCTTCTTCCTCTCTTAACTTTTTCATGCTTCTAAAAAAGATTTAATCAAAATAAAAAACTGATTTCAACTTGGAAATCGATTACGCAATTTAAATTTAAATTTTACTTGGTGTTGCTTTATTTTCCTTTTTTTGTGTTATATGAAACGAACATGGTTTTCTAACTTTTGTTAGATGCAGTTTCTATCATAGTTGGAGACAAAAAAAATTGCCATAAGCATGGAAGGCGCACATTTTTAATGTCTCTCATGCCTAAGGTTGCTAAGGCACAAGTTTTAGAGACAAAAAAACATCTATTAGCAAGCTTCACGCCTTAAGACGTCCCGGAGGCTAGCATTTTAAAACACTGAACCACATACATACATACATGTGTGTGTATTATAACTGTGTATGTGTGTTAGAAAGAGGGAGGTCGATAAGTCCGATAACATTCTTGAAGTTGACACCTCATTTACATCTCAATTTTGTCATTGGAGCTCGTTTAATTGATGGTTACAAATGATAACATGATATTGAAGGACTTTAACCGATCAATGATCACTATTTATAAATGTCAGGTAACATCATTGATAGTTATTAATAGTCGATGACTAAATGAATCAACGATCTTGAAGTGCAAATGAAATGCTACTGAACTTTGCTTTATACACACACACAAGTGAACCTATCCATGTCTTATGCATCTCTCTCAATACATATACACATACACAGTCACACACATACATATCTATAGACAGACACATGTGTATATATATATCCACATAAGGAAGATTCAATGACACACCTTTTTTGAAATAGTCATTTAGCACTCTTATCATATCATATTTTGAGCAACACTACTTTAAATATTAGAAAATTTGTAGGTATATTCATATCATATTCAAATCATTTCCACAAAATTTGGACATGTTTGAATATACCTAACATAATAAATTTAATGTTTAAAATTAATGAATAAAATGAATGTTTTAACAATGAATATCGAGTTATAATTTTAAAGACACTAAAAATTTCAAAATGGTCCTGGTTTTTGTAAAGATGATATCAAGATTAAACATTTACAACATTTTGTAGCATTATTTGTAATAGTATAGCTCAAGATATAATAGAGGTGTTAAATATATACTAAAAAAAGGGATGTTGCAACCTCTCTATATGTGTGAGTGTGTGTATGTATACAAACACACGTATACTTTTTATAGCAGAAATTAGATGAACACATTTCAATGATGTTTTTTTAGAATTTCATAAATATCGTTCTATAAATGAGCCAAGTGTAATTCGTCCCATCACCGAACTTCACACCTTTGCCGTCAGACATGTTGGTGCAATTAAAGTGTTCATCACACGACTTTCATCCCTATTTTTATTTTACTAATAAACAAAATTGATTGTGTAGAAATTCAATCGTCATCGTTATCGTTTTAACCATTACATAGTTATCCTCTTGAATTTGTTTGATGGTGAGCAAGGAAGAACAAAATAGAAAAAACAGAGAGAGAGAGAGGAAAGAAGAGAGAAAATTTCCGCTAAACAAAATAATACTTCAAATAAAAATAATTTGATGTATATGCAAGTGTACATTGTGCATGCCAATATGCTAGTATATCAAAAAATCAAGATTCCATTTTGTATAATAATCAAGATCAAGTTCATTTGATACCAAAATGAGATCTACTAAATAAAAAGAGTGAAAGTGTTGAGTCTGAATCTTGAAAAGACGGACAAAATAGCATTTAGACTCTTTTCTATGTGGAATGTGCTAACTTTGTGAATGTACATTTAAAGCGTTCAACCGTTTCACACTAGTGAATATGCAGAAAAGCTATAACAGAAATAAAGCAAAGATATAACGGAAAATAGTGAAGTGCAAAATACTATATCAGAGAACAAAAATCCAGCTACTAAAATCAATTTTCTATTAGTCCATCTTCATTATTGTAAAAAAAACATTATTTACTCTAATATAACAAAACTCAAGAATGTCTTCATTCATACAATCTAGACTTGGGGTTGATAAGAGTGGTTTCGCCCTAGCTTTGTTAGCTGAGTTCAAAAGAAAACTAGATAAAGAAAGCTTTTTATATTAAAATTGCTAAAACGAATGCTTTTAGAGAGTTTAGCGGTAAATAGCGAGAACTTAAGCACCACTTTAGCGAGGCTTTTAACTACAACGTTCAAATAGTTTTTCAAATTAGCGATCAATGGCAAAATGATATTTTGATGACTAGAAGCTCCTTTTTATTGAAGTCAGTTCAACACGATAGATCAGGATCCAAGAATTGAACGCCTATTTTGCCACTCTAACTGAATCATAAATTGATAGGATCAAATTTCAAATCCTTTCATATAGAGCCAAGAGATATTTTCACAAACATAAATCTACATTTAATTTCAGTTTTCATCACCACAAATGAATTTGGAATGTCAGCATTGTTATATAAAAAATCTATTCTATAACGGAAATGCAGAATCTAATCTGCGGATAAACTATCAGTTGATTCAAAAAAAGGAAAGAACAACAATTTAAATACGAGCAACAGTCACTGGTAAATAAGCAGAGAAATATAGCAATACAGAAATTAACGTGATCCACGGGGACCCAACAACTTTATTTCTTTCACCAATTACAAAAGAAGATGTTACAAAAATGATAGAGATTTCTTAAAGTGAAGAAATCTTATCCCTATCACAAATTTGCAAAAGAATATTTTAGAGTAACTATTGCATAAGAAGAATGAGATGTTTTTCAATAGCCGGAGGCCTCTTTAAATAGGAGTAAAATGAAGCCGATTTTTAGGAAAAGAATGCAATTCATTAGGAAAGTCGGTAGTCAATCTCGTAGACGTTTTGAAAATATATCCATTTATTGATTAGTATTTGTTTTAATGCGAATATCTATTTTCTTTTATAGTATATTTGACCAATCAATTAATTAAATTAATTGATTTGTTTCTCTATTCTTCCATATGCTGATATGTTTGAGTCATATTTTCAACATTCCACCTTGACTCAAAATATTCATATCTTTCTAAAGCGAATTCAATCATCATCTATGAGTTGTTGGGTCAACGCCTCATGGCTCTAATTAGCTGAGACTATGTTAATCAAGTTTGAGTTGCTCAAACGTGTCTCTAAGAACCGATTTTGTCAACATATTTGAAGGATTTTCTTTGCTATGCAACTTTGTCAACTTAATTTTGCTGCGTTCTTCCATCAATATAAGAAAGAAGCCTCTTAAACAATTAATATGCTTTGTACAAGAGTTATAGGTCTAGTTCTAAATATAACAAATAGCACTCTGCATGTTTGAAAATACCTCAAATGTTGTCTGCGTAACTAGTAGGTCATCCAATAGCTGCAACAAGTACAATTCCTTTTTAGCCACTTCCACAATAGAAATTAATTCAGCTTCGGTAGTCGACGAAGTTACTACAGATTGCAGCTTTGATATCTAAAAAACTGCGCCCATGCCAAGTAAAAACATATCCGACACCGACTTCTGACCATATCTATCCCCAGCATAATCGGAATCACAATAACCACGAAGAGTAATGTCACCATCCACTCTACCATATAACAAGTCAACGTCCATAGTAATTCGCAAATAATGAAAAATCTAC
Source organism: Allium fistulosum (assembly GCA_030737815.1). Taxonomy (NCBI): domain Eukaryota; kingdom Viridiplantae; phylum Streptophyta; class Magnoliopsida; order Asparagales; family Amaryllidaceae; genus Allium; species Allium fistulosum. The sequence goes on from CM060902.1 coordinate 465,782,094, forward strand.
TTTAGTGTTTGCCAATGTCTTTTGCTTTTGTTAGACCTATATCCACTAACAACGCTAATTGTATAAGCTAAGATTGACCTAGTAACCACGATTGCGTACATTAACTTCCAACGACACTAGATTAAGGAATATTATGTATTTTCTTCTTTTCATCTTTCGATGTAGAAGATAAGTCTTTCGACAACTAACTTTAAATGATAATCTAACTGAGCGCTTATCGGTTTAGCGTTTTCTGTCCCATATCGAGAGATGACTCTCTCGATATAATGCACTTCAAAGAGTCTCAACTCTTTCCGTTGCCTTTCTCTAAATATCTTCATTCCTAAAATTTTCTATGTCTTCCTAAATCTTTCGTATTAAACTCTCTACTGAGCAGTGCTTTCAATTCTGAAATTCTGACTATACTATGAGATGCAATCAATGCATCATCCACATACAAAAGCAACTATATAACATCATCATCACATCTTTTAAAACAAAGACGCTGGTCTTCAAAAATTTTAGAGTATACAAAAGAAAGCATAAAACTATCAAATATTTTATATCACTGTCTAGGAGACTGTTTATGCTGATGTAAAGATTTGTTAAGTTTACAAATATTGACTGTTGGGAACAATGAACTTCGGTTGAGTCGTGTACGTTGTCACTCTCTTGAAGACGTTTCGACGTTCTGCTTGAATGTGCAAAGCAGTTCTGAAAAACAAACACTGCCGCCTCTAGGATAAAACAACCTCTCTAATCTGAAAAAATATTAACATGTTTGCACTGACAAAGTCAATTTTGATTTGCACTCTGAAATACTGCTCAAGGTGTTTAGTTTTGTTGAAGAAAGAAGAAAAAGAAAAATGTCTGTTATTCTTACCATTTCTTTTCTGTCTATCTATCATTTAAATAGACAAAATGGAAATTGTATACGTTACTAAAGTGATGGAATGTTAATGGATTTTAATTTATTCTCATTTAAAACAATATTGTAATACCATTAGCTTTTGTAACGGCTCAATAATAATGATTCATAAATATATTACTGTTATAAACTTGCAACGGTTCAATTATAATAATGATTCATAAATATATTGCCGTTATAAACTTGCAACGGCTCAATTATAATAATGATTCATAAATATATTAGCATTAACCTGTTTTTTATTTAATTTTTTTAATAAATTCACTTCATAAACAAAAACATTTCCAACAATCCTCCACTTGAATTTTTTTATAAATATTTTTCGAGCAGTTTCTGAAAATATAAGATTGTGCATAAACAAAGATGTCTTTCGACTTGAACCTTTGCATAGTGGATATGGTTCAGTTTTTACTAGAGTGACACGTAGTCCTGAACTATATATTTCTAACATCAGACCACACACAATCTTTTAAGAATGCAATCAAATAAGCCCGTGCATTTATGGTCATGCACGTTTATCCCAGTTTAGTGAATGCTCTACGAATTTCGTCCAAAACTCCATAGGAAACGACCACATTTTCACATTCACACAGGTGAATCTATCAAGAGTACTCCTAAAGGTAGGTACTCCACTCCAAATAGAGTATAGATCTCATTAAGAGTTCATATTAACTCATCCTCTAATCACTTCAGGAATACATGCTTCTTAATATAAATAGCATGTTCAACTAATATCACTTTACAACTTGTTCTTACCCATTGAACCTAGTTCTTGGGATCTCCAGTCATTAGGTCGGTTTACTATTGTGCGTGACTCAACAATCTAAGGGCAATAGTCTCATTCTTTTAGAAGTTCTAAGACTTTCTCTCTGGCCAGTCCTTTCGTCAAAGGATCTGCCAAATTCTCATCACTGCGTATGTGATCCACTTTAATAGCACCTGAAGAGAGTAGCTCTCTAATAGTACTGTGCTTACGACGTATTTGTCGTCTCTTACCATTGTAATAATGGTTTCTGTACTTTTTCAATAGCCGCGGTACTATCGCAATGGATCAACACAGCTGGTATCGGTTTTTCCCATAAAGAAATCTCAGCTAGTAGATTTCTCAAGTACTCTGCTTCTTCACTAGCTGTGGTTAGTGCTATCATCTCAGACTCCATAGTAGACTGAGCCATAATAGTCTTTTTCTTGGATTTTCAGGAAACAGCTCCTCTAGCAATGCTAAAGATATAGCCACTGGTTGCTTTTGAATCATCAGATAAAGTAATCTAGTCTGCATCGGTGTAACCTTCAAGGACAGCTGGAAATTTTTCATAATGTAACTCAAGGTTCATGATTCGTTTTAGGCATCTCATGACCCTCTCAATAGCATGTCAATGCTCTATACTAGGTCTACTAGTAAACCTGCATAATAATCCCACGACATAGGAAATGTCGGGTCTAGTACAATCAGTGGCATACCGAAGGCTGCCAATGATGCTCGTATAATCAGACTGTCTTACATCTTCACCAGTGTTCTTAAATAGCTTTAAACTAGGATCACATGGTGTACATACAGGTTTACAGTCAAAGTAATTGTATTTCTTTAGAATCTTCTCAATATAATGAGATTGATTCAAAGAAAGTCCCTTTTCGGACCTAGTAATCTTAATATCAAGGATTACACTTGTTTCACCTAGATCTTTCATATCGAAACTGACACTTAATAAAGATTTAACAGAGTTTATGGCATGAATGTTTGATCCAAAAATAAGTAGGTCATCTACATACAGACATATGATAGTACAAATGTCATTCTCAGATTTATAGTAAATGCATTTGTTACTTTCATTAACTTTGAAACCATGTGAGATTATAAAGTTATCAAATTTTTCATGCCATTGTTTAGGTGCTTGTTTTAAGCCATATAATGATTTATCTAACTTGCAAACTTTATATTCTTGACTATGAACTACAAATCATTCAGGTTGGTCCATATAAATTTCCTCTTCTAATTCACCATTTAAAAATGCAGTTTTAACATCCATTTGATGTATTATTAAAATATGAATAGATGCAAGTGAAATTAGTACTCGAATGGATGTAATCCTAGTTACAGGTGAAAAGGTGTCAAAAAGTCTACATTTCCGCTTTGCTTAAATCCTTTAGCTACTAAACGGGCTTTATATTTATCAACTGTGCCATCAGGTCTTAATTTCTTTTTAACTACCCATTTACAGCCTATAGAATTACAATCAGGTGGTAGATCTAATAAGTGCCAAGTCTTATTGGATTCCAAAGAATCCATTTCATCATTTATAGTCTCTTACCAAAAATCTGCATCTATGGAAGATAAGGCCTCTTGGAGGTTTAAGTGATCCTCCTCTATAGTAAAAGCACAAAAATTTGAACCAAATTTTTTTTGCGGTTCTTGCTCTTTTACTTCTTCTAGGTTCATTTTCAGAAGACTCATTAAGTTCTGTTCTAATAGGCATGGTGTTACTTGATGTGCCCTCACTATTCCTCAATTTAAAAGGAAATCTGGATTCATAAAAATCAGTATCATTAGATTCTATTATATTATGTGTATTTAGGTCATAAAATCTATATGCTTTGCTATTAATAGCATAGCCAATAAATACACATTCATATGCTCTACTTGCTAATATTATTCTCTTAGGGTCTGGTATACGAACATATGCCAAATATCCCCAAGTTCCAAAATAAGACATATTTGATTTATAATTTCTTAAAATTTCAAATGGTGAGATTTTACTTTTTGATTTAGGGATTCTATTCAATACATAGCATACAGTCAAAAAAATATCCCTCATCAATGTTTTGTTGCACCCGAATTCAATAAGATAGTTGCAACTAATTCGGTAAATGTTCTATTTTTTCTTTTAGCTTTACTGTTCATTTCAGGTGAATAAGGTGCAGTTCTCTCATGAATTATACCATGCAATTTATAGAATCAAGAAATAAACTAGACTCATATTTTGTTCCTCTATCACTACGAAGTCTCTTAATTTTCTTATTAGATTAATTCTCAATTTCAGTTTTAAATGATTTAAACATATCAAATGCATCACTTTTATTTTTCATAAGGTATACATAAGTAAAATCAGAACAGTCATTAATAAAAGTGATAAAGTAGCGGTGTACATGTCTAGTCAAAGTTCCATCAAGCTCGCATACATCAGAATGAATCAAATCTAAAGGTTCATAAACTCTATCAACTGATTTATGTGGTTTCTTAGTGATTTTGTTCCTCTATCACTACGAAGTCTCTTAATTTTCTTATTAGATTAATTCTCAATTTCAGTTTTAAATGATTTAAACATATCAAATGCATCACTTTTATTTTTCATAAGGTATACATAAGTAAAATCAGAACAGTCATTAATAAAAGTGATAAAGTAGCGGTGTACATGTCTAGTCAAAGTTCCATCAAGCTCGCATACATCAGAATGAATCAAATCTAAAGGTTCATAAACTCTATCAACTGATTTATGTGGTTTCTTAGTGATTTTCGCTTGACTACAGAATTGACATTTATCAAAATCAGTTTGTGACATTTTAATGATAAGATCTAAGGTGCTCATGTTATGAATTATACGTTTATTCACATGATATAATCTAGAGTGTCATATATTAAAATCACACAACATATAAGCAAAAGCAGACATTTTATTACATTCAACATTCAGTTTAAACATACCATCAATTGCATAACCTCTACCCACAAACATACCATTTATAGTGATGGTGTACATATCAGCCTCAATAGTCTGTGTAAAACCAGCCTTATTAAGAAGAAAACCCGAAACAAGATTCTTTCTCATCTATGGAGTGTGCATTACGTCCTTCAGAATGACGGTCTTCCCAGAGGTAAACTTCAGCTCTATGCTTCGAATCCCAGGTGTGAGAGTCTCCCAACAACACTTTCTTGTTCTTAGTCTCTGTGTACGTTTTGAACATACCACGGTCATAGCAGACATGGCGTATAGCACCAGTATCTACCCACCAACCCTTTAATCCCCTAACAAGGTGAGTCTCAACAGTAATTATAGCCGTTAGAGGCTCCTCGGTCAGGTTAGCCTACGGTGCAGAGCCTGGTCTGTTTCTACACTTACGTGTCGGATGACCTGGTTTTTCACAATTGTAGCAAAGAAACAACTGTCCAAAGTCATTCTTTTGGAGTTGTTTCTGTTTGTTGCGGTTCTGATTCTTAAAAATTTTAGGATTTGGTTTCAGAACTGCAGCTTTCTTAGTGTTGCCTGTAACAGCAAGCACTTCTTCTTTCATATCTTGTTTACATGATTCCTCCTCAATACGGAGGTGAGTTATCAAGTTTTTCAAAAAAATTCTTTAGTTTTATGTCTCAAATTATTCTTAAAATCCTTTCAACTATGGGATAGTTTATCTATCAAAACAGCAACTTGGAATTGTTCATCAATAACCATACCTTCGGAGACGATCTCATGAGCTATTTTCTGAAGTTCATTAGACTGCGGCTCTATTGACCTGTCGTCCGTCATCTGAAATTTGAGGTAGCAGCTGACGGCATATTTCTTTGCTCCAGCTTCTTCTGTATCATACTTCTTTTGCAGTGCCTTCCAGATTTCCTTGGTTGTCTTGTCCGAATTGTAGTAGTCGTAGAGATCGTCGCTCAGGCCATTGAGTATGAAGTTCTTGCAGAGGTAATCATGCTATGTCCAATTCTACCATTTTTGGTTTTGTTCCTACCAGATCTGCAGTTGTTGTGCATCGGTTTCAACGGGCTTCCCTGGTACTGTCGGCTTTTCTGCAGTGAGCACACCAACCACCTTCCTCATCGTCATAAAAAATTCCATCGTTTGTCTCCAACGCTTGAAATTGAGGCCCTCGAATCTGAAGGGCGCAGAAGCGACCATAGGGACCTGAAACATTGAGGTCGGTGCAACATCATCAATAGTTGCAGCAGAAGTCATTATTGTCTAGAACGTCTTCAAAATTGTTCGGAACAATGAACTTCGGCTGAGTCGTGTACGTTGTCACTCTCTTGAAGACGTTTCGGCGTTTTGCTCGAAGGTGCAAAGTAGTTCTGAAAAACAAACACCGCCACTTCTAGGATAAAACAGTCTCTCTAATCTGAAAAAATATCAACCTGTTTGCACTGACCAAGTCGATTCTGATTTGCACTCTGAAATACTACTCAAGGTGTTTAGTTTTATTGAAGGAAGAAGAAAAAGAAAATTGTCTGTTATTCTTACAATTTCTCTTATGTCTATCTATCATTTAAATAGGCAGAATGAAAATTGTATACGCTACTAAAGTGATGGAATGTTAATGGATTTTAATTTATTCTTATTTAAAACAATATTGTAATACCATTAGCTTTTGTAACGGCTCAATAATAATGATTCATAAATATATTACCGTTATAAACTTGCAATGGCTCAATTATAATAATGATTCATAAACATGTTACCGTTATAAACTTGTAACGGCTCAATTATAATAATGATTCATAAATATATTACCATTAACCTATTTTTTATTTAATTTTTTTAATAAATTCACTTCATAAACAAAAACATTTCAAACAATGACTTACTACTATCAATGAACCTCTCTGGCTGCTGTAAATAAATATCTTTCTCAAGGTGCTCATGCAAGAATATAGTTTTGACATCTACTTGCTCTAAATCCATATCATAATGAGCAAATTTTCTTTGAACATACTCCTGGGCTACTAATCTTATATCATACTCCAAATCATCATTTCCACTATTTTTGATTCTACAAACCCACTTACATCCAATAGCTCGCATGCTGAAAGGAAGAGCCACTAAATCCTGAATATGATTTTTCTACAAAGATTTCATCTCCTCCTCCGTGGCTACAAACCAACTCGAATTATCAATATAAGAAATAGTGTCTCTATAGTCTCTGGGCTCATAATAAGCAATATTTACTGCATGAGTTGTCATGTCATCAAAATCTACATCTTTAATATTAAGTCTCACAGTCATCAAGCCACCTTCATCAAGCCATCTAGGCTTCTTCCTTTCATGAATACGCTTCAATTGAGATTGAGCTTCACCTTGAGTCTGAACTTTTAAATTATCATCTTCAACTAAGATGTCATCGGAAACACCATTTGTAATTATACGGAAATAGTATGATGATTTTCCTTCAGTTTCATCTGAAATTATCGTCGAACTATCATCATGTTGATGTAGGCTCCACTTTCAACATAACATTTTCATCAAAAGTCACATGTTGGCTACTAATAATACATCTAGCATTAGAACACCACACTTCTTCACTCTTCTTCTATAACCGGCATTTTCATCAAAAATCGCATGTAGACTACTAATAATACATCTAGTATTAGAACATCATATCCTATAATTCTTCACTCCTCGTCTATCCAAGAAAAATACACTTGACGACCTTTGATCCAGCTTTCTTTGCTCTCATGAACATAAATTGGCCAACCAAACACTTTGAGAAATGAATAATCAATTTGCTCTCCTTTCCGTAATACTTTTGGGATTTTCATGTTTATAGCGTAGATGTGTGGTTGATGAGAAATGTCATCATGGATAAAGCTTCTACCCAAAACTCCTCCAAACTAGCCGTCAGTCTGAGATAGCGAGTTCTTTTCAACAACGTCAGATACATGCATTCAACAATCATATTAGACCAAGGATCGTCAGGTGTAGTGTAATACCTCTTTATTTCGTCGGACTAACAAAAATTGATGAATCCTGAGATACAAATTCACTGTCATTATCTAAACGAAGAACCTTTAATTTCTTTACCGGCTGCTTTTTATTCCACTTCTGAAATCTATCAAAGGTTTCACTCTTAGATTGCATAAATAAACTCATACTTTTCTAGAGAAAATCATTTAGAAAGAAAACGAAGCACTTGCTCCAACCAAAGATGAGCAAGGTGCAAGCCCCATAACATCTGTATGCACGTACTCCAAAATAGTTTTGGACTTATGTTTGCCAATTACAAAAGGAAATTTTGTTTGCTTGCCAATACACACCCTTCATAAAAACAAAGCTTGGAATGTTGAATGTCATTAACCAAGCCTCTTTTCTACAACTCTGCTAAATTGCGTTCTCCAATATGTCCCATGGGTAAATGCCACAATAGGTAGAATCATAATCGAACGAGACAATCATAGCGGCCCACTCTTCCATAACAGTGGTACCCTTCAACAAATAAAGATTCTATATCTAAATTTCCTTCATAACAATAAGAGAACCTTTCGTTACCTTCACCTTTTCTCCTTTAACAACAATTCCATCCAAAGCCTACTTAAAGCCCCAATAAGACTCCTCAAATCAGGCACATGCTAACATCAGTAATAGACTAATAGTACGAACAACATCATCATGCATCTTAGTCTTCATGCATCAACACCCACCATACGACAAGAAACATCACTGTCCATTAGAACCTCTTCCCAATCAATCATGATGTAAGTGGAAAAACAATTCATATCAGACTCAAGTGGTAAGATGCCCTTGAATCAATAATCCACAAAATGACTCTTTCTAAAAGAGCCAAAAACAGTAAAACATTTGTGTCACTCTCTGTATCAGTCCGTGAAGTTTCTACAGTGGCTGGTGAAACTTTCTTAGATTTCTCCAACTTTGGACACATTCCAATTATATGTCTGAGCGTTTTACAATAATAACAAAGTCTATCATTAGATCATCTTGACTTAGACCTCGATTTACTATGATCTCCACCAAATTTGGGTTTACTCTTCTCCCTCTCTAGACAAACCTTCAGAATCACTAGCTAAACTACTACTAGCTAATACGGCCCTCAATACTTCATTATGCAAACCGGCTTTAACATCTGAATTTTTTTTTACTGTGCGCATATATCATATAATTTACAAAGCAGTATATTCTCTAGGTAAAAGATATAAAAGAATAACAGCTTTGGCTTCATCAATAATATCAACATCGGTTGCTTTTAGATTCATAATGAAAGTGTTTAAGGAATCAGCATGTTCCATAAGATCGGTACTTCATTTTGAAAGTGTAAAGTTGTTGTAGGATGATGCAGTTGATAAAAGATTTATCTTGATGTGATGCAGATAATTCTTTCCATAATTTCTTTGCCGTCTTAATATGAGAAAATTCATGAAATCATCATCTGATAAGCTTAACTAGAGGGTTATAAAAGCTTCATCCTTCATCTCTTCCAAAATATCAGCTTCTAAATCCTTCAACTTTTCAGATGCAGAGAATTTAAATATCTTCTCTTTCTTTAGAACCACTTCCATCTTCGACTTCCAAATGTCAGAACCTCTCTTTCCATCAGATCGTGTTACAACATAATTGTTGCTTCTACTATTTAAAGAACTCAACTTAGTTGATAGAGAATCTCACAGAACAGCATTCTCTGATATCAATTTGTTATTAAAAAAATCTATTCTATAGCAGAAATACAGAATCTATTTTGCTATCAATTGATTCCAAAAAAAGATAGAAGAACAATTTATCGAGTAGTAGTCATAAGTAAATAAGCATAACGCAAAAATTTAATATAGCTTGGCGTACTTACATCCTTTGAGACCCAAAAACTTTATATATATTTTCACCAGTTACAAGGGAGATTACAAAACTGATAGAGATTTCTTAAAATGCAGAAATCTTATCCCTATCACTAATTTGTAGAAGAATACTTCTAGAGAACAATTGCTTGAAAAGAATGAGAAGCTTTTATAGCTTAATGCCTCTTTAAATACAAGTAGAATGAGGTTGATTTTTTTAGAAAAGAATGCAATTGATTATGAAACTAGACAATCAGTTTCATAGAGTTTTGAAAACATTTCTATTTTTATTAGATTTTTTTGCAAATCCAACCAGTTTTTATAGTGGTCCGTCTATTTTTTATTACTCAACAAAATATTTAAGTACAAGAGTAGAACTGAAATGCTCTAGCTACTAGAAAAAAAAAACAAGTCTATCCTTCATCGTAAGAGGAAGTGTCACAACCCACTTCAGAATTATTGGATCCTACAACATCTATGTACCCAGAAAAGATGGAAGCAAGGGTAGGAACGTAGTTCGTAGAAACGCTAGAATATATATATAACTTATGTCCCAAGAACTATTGTCTGATAAACGCTTGTTACTCTCATCAAGCTCTCCTTCAGTTGTCAGAACAAGGTCATCACCTGAAACTTGGTATATTAAGTGTCGATCTTCACCAACACCGATCAATTTCCAAGATTTGATTTGCATTTGTTTTAATGTAAATATATATTCCCTCTTATTGTATATTTGACCAATCAATTAATTAAATTAATTTGTTTCATTTTTCTTCTATATGTCGATATGTTCGAGTCACATTTTCAACATGTATCATGGTTATGGTATGAGTAGATCATGTTTAGAGAACTTCTATGTTAATTACTATTCTAAAATCTGCTATCGTCTCTTGCAAATATGCACATGTCATGGATATATTATAGAATGTATATATCAATGCAATAACCATATAATAGGTTTGTTTCTAATCTAATTCCACTTAATTTTCCTTAAGAATTTAGCACTATAAGGGCATCTCCAGCAGGACCAATTTGTTGGAAAATGGAGGAAACTCCATTTTTTCTCGATTCTTCACGCTCCAGCAGCGTGGATTTGAGCGTGGGGAAAATGAAAAGTTTGAGTTCCTCTCATTTTATTTTTAAGCGCGAGTTTTTAAACAATTTCTGAAAATTGTTTATGCCCTAAACGGTTTTCAGAAAGCCGTGTGAAATGATAGAGTATTTTGAAGCCGGTTTAAACACTTAAACTATTTAGGAAAATTGAGTTTCTGAAACACGTAAAGTTATATAAACGGCTTTATGAATACCGTTTATGGATTTTTTTTCTTAAATGGATAATTCCTCCCACTCGGTGCTGAAAGAGTGGGAGGAATTGACTTTTTTTCTTCCTCCTCATCCTAAAAGTCGCCACCCTCCTAGAGACGGTCTAAGTCCCAAAGAGCAAATGCACTCATTTGTGAATGTCAATTGTCAATTTACCAACTAAACTGTTAACTGCTAAATAGCTTTCGATAGACAACTTGACAATTAACAATACATCAAATATATGCAATTAAAAATACATCAAATATATGCAATTAAAAATACATCAAATATATTTGCATAATCGTTGTATAACAAATATGTCAAACTTCATTCATTATACATTTTACTTACCAAAATTGCTTAAGTTACTGGTCTGACATTGTTGGCAATCAAAGTGACTTTTTTTAATTGCCAAGTGGATCCTAGTAATTTCGAGTACAAATTTATGCAAGGAGGGTCCTACCGATCCTCCCCTACCGGTGCATAAACTTGCACCCAAAATTTTGAAATGTGGCAGATCTCGTAAAATAGTGGTGCATTGACAGCTTGGGGAGCACAGCGGATCAAGTCCAATGGATTGAGGCAAAAATTGACCTAATCTAATTTGCAACTTAATCTTAAATTTTAAATCCGCATCAGATTTGTTTGACCTTTAAGTTCTGATTTGATCTAATCCAAATAATTTTTGGATTGGTGCGGACTGGATATTGGTTGTTGTAGGTGTAAAAATTATCAAATTGACATTCTTATGGATAGTTCCAAAGAAAATTAAAAATTAGAAGTCGTCTCTTTTTTTTAGAAGTTGTTTCATTTTATCAACTAGGAATGCATTTTTTCCTAAATGTGTTTGTTTTCCCACTAATTAGTCATTTCATGCCGATGTTTCATTGTTTAATGGACATTATTTTGGATTCATACCATTATATTAAAAAAAACTTATCTTAAAAGTTATATTTTGATAGTTAAATAATATTTGTTAATTGGATGGATAAATTTGTCTTTTCATTATCGATTGAGGGTAACTAAAATTAAGTATGAAATAGATATTTTCTTGAATTTATCTTTCTTTAGCTTCTAATTGAATCGGATTAGATGGAAAAATATACACCATTTTTATATTCTCAAGTTCTAATTTACTTGAATTATAGTATAACTTCGATTTAGCTATAAAAAAACAAATGAATCCTTACTAGGTAGATCAAAAACAAAATGTATGTTAAATTAAATTATCAAAACCAAATATATTTTCAAAGAAGATTTAAAAAAATAAAATTATAAGAATTTATTTCACACGTGTCAGCTAGTTAATCACAAAACCATAATGCCCCAAACATTATAATGAATTTTAGGGTATAAATTAATATATTTTAAAATAGTACAAATCAAACTAGTTAAGCAAGAAACTCAAACTGAAAAACGTTTCCATTGCAATCAATTAAATTTGTTGAAAATATAATAAATTGTGGAAATTAAGTGTGAAAAATATTTATAATTTAAAATTAATTGGACCAATCATGCGATTGGTTTCAGATATAATGATTTCTGTCAATTGATCCACTGTAATTAAATTTTTAAAAGTTGAATTTGACTGAATCCAGCTTTTATAGCAGATTGGTTTCGATCCAGTTATTTTTGGATTGGATTGGACTGAGGGGATAAACAATCCATGTGCTCCTCAATGGACAATTGTTACAATAATGTGCATTTGTCTACCAGTTGGCTCCTCAGTGCAATTGATCTAATAATGATTAAAATGTACAAACACATTTTTAGTAATTAATCTTAATTTACGTACCTGCATCTAATTAATGCAATATAAATCTTAAAAAACTTGAATTTTTGAAATGCAATGACATCAAATAGAAAAGTCGGAATGCATATACATTTACACTGTTAATTAGAAATTTCATAAGCATTCTAATAATAGACATTTTGCATGAATAAATATCAAATTTGTAAAAGTGATAATATTAAAAGTCGATAGTACCTTGTAAAAAAGTTGAAGCGATTATCCATCTTCATGACTTAAACATATGCATTCTAATCTCCTAACAATATACAATAGTCACAATGCATTTATCAAAAAGAAAGTTGTACATCTTTCATCTAGGAAAAATGTTCAACTTCCTTTTTCGTTATTTTTATGTATTTTTTAGTTTTTTGTGGAAATATAATAATTTAATTGCATAAGCTTTGTTCATTTGACTCCAAATATTGCAGTTCATTGAGATGAAATTTCAACTTCCTTAGAAGGGGATCAAATTTCTTCATTTAAAAGAAAGGAAAGTTAACCTCATTTTCAACATAAATAAGAACTTTTTAAGATACTTAGATACAAATTTTTTGTGGAAAAAGTAATGATTTGTATATGTGTTAATTATAAAGATTGGTTCATTTTTTTTCATATGCATATATTCATTTTATCAAAAAGGATGTTAAACTTCTCATCTAGCATGGAAGTTCAACTTTCTTTCAGCATGAAGTTCAACTATTTTTCGAAAGTTCGACTTGCTTTCATTATTTATATATGTATTTCTAAGTTTTAGTTTGGTAAAAAAGGATATATACATAATTATTACATGAAATTTATTAATTTGACTCATAAATCAAATGCATATAACATGTTTGCATGAAAGAAGGTTTGAATTTTATGGAGAAAAATCAACTCCTCTAGTCTAGTATTAAAGAACGTAAACTGGACTTACTTTTCATAATTTATACAGATTAGTAGGATTTATGTGAAAAGTTAAGAAATATTTGTTAATTATAGAAACTCTGGTTTATTCAATACGCAATCTAGATAGATGTATTTAATGCATTTTTATCTGGAAGGATATTCAACTTGTGTGGAGAAAGTTCAGTTTCCTCCGGATACAAGATAATAAGTTAAAACTCTTTTATCATGATTTTAAGTTATATTCATTTTTGCATGAAAAATACTTAATTACAAATGCTAATTGCAACAATTTGATTTATTCAACTCATAAACCAATGCAAATAGATGACCTTATTCAAAAGGAAAGTTCAACTTCTGAGAGAAGTTCAAGGAAGTGCAACTTCCTTCAACAAGATTCAGTCTAAACATTGAGTTATATGTCACTAGGAATTCACCGTGCATAATCCAATTGTAAAATGGCTTTTCGGTTAGATTCTCCAATAAATAAATTTCATGATTTACAATTTTTGACTTTTACGAATTTTATTGTCACATCTGCACAATGTGCATCATTAAAAGATCTGCAAATTTTATGACTTAACAGTGAAAAACAAATTTTCGATCCAATTTTCATACGTGAAGACGTGGTGGTTTAGAAATTTATATTTTTATGTTCTATAGTGTTTTAGTTTAGGATGCACCTAATCTAAGAATATTAAAAGAAAGGGATGAAACATATTTGACATTTGTGAAGAACTGGGATTTTATTTTCACATTGCCTGACCCATGTATCATTTTTAGTTTAGCATTTTATGCTCTATGGCAAAGAAAATATCAAGCATGAGACTCCTAAACTATTTGGCAATAGCTAGATGACTTTGATGTCATCATAATGATTATAATTTGGAGTTTGAAGATAATTAGGAGAGTAATAGTGTCGGAAAGGTAGCTGAATATCAGTGAATATTCCGTATACAAAGTCTGATTTATATTCAAGAGCATACTATCACTATAACAATATCGAAACTAATTTTGGTTCTTAATTTTGTAAATGAACAGAGTCCAGGAAAATATGCAGGCACATTGTCAATACATACACAGATAGAGGAAACAAATACCTTTTAGGAAGAGACCTACTCGAACGAGCTTCAATTGAACAATGGATAAAGTCAGAGCAGTATAGTTTTGATCCTCCAAGCTACGCACTAATTTTCAATCTGGCATTCGGGTTTGAACCTGATAGAACAACTATCCCAGAAAGTGAGCGTAGGTTAAGCAAAGTACTTGACGTGTATGAGCAAAGACTTGGAGAGAGCAAGTTTCTGGCAGGAGAGGAATTTTCATTAGCCGACCTTTCACATTTGCCAAATTCTCACTATCTCTCAAAATCAAATAAATGGGGCCATCTCTTTGATTCTAGAAAGAATGTCAAGAATTGGTGCAATGAGATGTCAAGCAGAAATTCATGGCAAGAGGTGGTCAAAATATTGGACGACTACGGAATTGGTGGCAAGAAGATTAAAGTGAACTCAAAAGACAGCAGTCAATTTCCAAACAATATAAAACTAGATATACGCTTGCCTAAAGATGATTCCAATACCTTATTAAGCAAAATACGTGCGAAGACTACTGATCAATCAAAGTTAAACGGCAAAGGGAAACAGGAACTGGTTGAAGTCGGTATTGAACAAGGGAATGCCACTGATATAGCATCAAGGAAGGAGAAAGCACAAGCTTATGATCAAACGCTGGCTAAGAATCCAGATAAAGACAAACGTAACTCCGAACAAAATAACAATTCAGAGAATGAAGAAAAAACAGGTCGTAAACTAGAGTCTGGTGAATCAACTGTTAAACAAAAGATTAACCAAGCTACTCAAAGTGGTTTACCAGGTTTATCTTCAAGCAAACAGACACAAGAGAAAACGGAAAAAACAAGAATTCCTCAGAAAAGTACTGATTCTACAGAGTTCACTAAAGTTACAGGCAACAATCAAGGAGAAAATAGCCAGGAAGAAAAAGATCAAACTTTTGGTATGAAGTCGAGGGGAAAAGAAGAGAGGGATGCACCGTTGGAAGTCAAAAAGGGTGACCAGTCCTCCGGAAAGCCTCTTGATTCAGAATCAGAAAAAGGTAAAGATACAGTTCCTACTAAAGAAGTTGCAGTTAATACCAAACCTCTGCCTCCCATACAAAATGAAACTTCTGATACAATAAAAAAAGACCAAGAAGCCAAAATTAAGGATAAAACATATAACGAACTTCCATCCGAATTACCTACTGTTCAATCCAAAATAAATGGCAATGATAAGGTCTCCACTCCTGAATTAGATAATAAACAAATTCCAGATGCAGGTGAAGCAGCTTCTGAACTCAAATCAAAAGAAAACCAAGATAGAAGAGGCTTGAAAGAAGAAAGTAGAGAAAAACCAAGGAATGCTCAATCTATGCCACAGGCAAAAACTCCTGAAGTGACAAATCAAGAAGAAACCAAAAATAGGGACATAAGTGGTGATGAAGATGATAAAATCAAGGATAATTCTCAAAAAGCTGTACTCGAAAACAATGATGGGTCGGATTTGAAGAAAAATGCCTCGGAAGGTCAACAAACTGCAGAGGAAAAAATGACGGCTGAGTCGCCAGAAAAACTGCAAGATGATAAATCGAGCCAAACAATCAAAGAGGAAACTGGGCCAGACAAGACTAAAGAAACTACAGTTGACTTGAACAAACAATCAGGTACGTCAACTGAGTCACCAGAAAAACTGCAAGATGATAAATCAAGCCAACCAATCAAAGAGGAAACTGGGTCAGACAAGGCTAAAGAAACTCCAGTTGACTTGAACAAACAATCAGGTACAGCAACTAAGTCACCAGATAAACTTCAAGATGATAAATCAAGCCAAACGATCAAAGAGGAAACTGGGTCAGACGGTGCTAAAGATACTACGGGCGACTTGAACAAACAATCGGGTACATCAACCGAGTCACCAGAAAAACTGCGAGATGATAAATCAGGCCAAACAAACAAAGAGGAAACTGGACTGGACAAGGGTAAAGATACTACAGGTGACTCGAACAAACAATCAGGAACATCAACTGAGCCTAACAAATAACAAATATGACATAATTTTGTTAGTGAGGCATCTACAAGTTCTTAGGTGCTTTGTACTCCAATCTCTGAATTTAATAATTACGGCATCTTATAATCGAGTTTGTAACTTGGTTCATGCCATGTGTTTTTACTCAACCTCAGTGTGTTTTATTTGTTTTAATGGATTTGCCTAATATATCTTATGTTGTTAATTTGCCCAACTCTTGTAAGTCCCTATCTTTTGACAATGATACCTCATTATTACTATTTAACATGTTTTTGTTTATCGAGAAATTTTAGGAAGATAATTATATACTGAAATTTGTTCCCTAATCTGATTATGATGTTAAACTATGTATATCGACTTTAGATAATTCACACAAATACCAAGGTATAAAAAATATGGAAGTACTAAGCAAGTATACATCAATCAATTGATGTATTGACTATTAAGTTTGTATTCTGTAGTAATGTTCTAACCACAAACCAATTTCACATTCATCCCAAGGGGATACCGAATGAAGATATCATAAAAGAAAGCCAAAAATCAAGTCCCATTGAAAGAGGAGTTTAAATTCCTATGAGTAGTACTGGTTGTAACATTGATACACAAACACACAGTACGAGGAGGGATCCATACCCTCTTTTAGCCCCTTTATAACCCACCATAGGATTTAATAAACTAAAGGTTGAATATGATGTAAATATAATTACTTTTTTGTCAAAACACACACATGCACAGACACAAATATTTGTGTATACATGTATAGGGTGGGATCTACATCCCAGCCTTTTAGCATCTCTGATTCGTAGTCGGTTAATTTTTTGGCACCTATAATCATCGGAGTGTAATAAAAACAATCAAGCGTAATCTACGTACCCATCAAAATTAATTTTGTAATATATTATATACTTATCATAATCATTGACTCAAAAATATTAATTGTTGGTGATCAGTAGATATCAAAATATATGTTTGTACACACACATATGTATGTATGTATGTCTATGTTATATACACACACATGCACGCACACATACGTACGTACATATATGTATGTACGTACGTACCAAGGTTCAAATTTTCGATTTTCGTTTTCGTTCCGGTCATCGGGAAATTTTGAATTTTCAGTTCCATTTCGGTATTTTCGAAAATTCCATTTTAGTTCCGGTTAATGGATTCCGTTACTTTTTTCATAAATACATTAATAAATAGTTAATGCTAACATGATTTTTTATTATGTTCTTCATATTATACAAATTTCATAAAGCCTTTTAAAAGTTTATTAAAGGTTGCTACAAATTTTATTAAAATGTATGAACAAGTTATATAATAGAAACATTTTACAGTCAATGTTAACCAACTTAGTTGGCCCAGTCCAAAAGTTCAAAACCCATATCACTCTCTCAAAAACTTCCGTCACTTTACTCAACTTGCCCAATTGCCCTAACCATTTTTCATTCCAATTCGATGATTCAAAGCGGGAACAAAGAATGAAAAAAAGAAAATCTACCACGGTGCTCCCATCAGCGCTTCTCCAAATCCAATTTCATTTCCTATATGAAGCTTATGTTATGGCATTTCATAAGTATGATTCACATAATGCTTGAAATGGAGTAAGATAACTTAAAAAAGGTAATATTCGGGTTTGTTTTGCTTTCTAGGAATCAATTTCTCTGATAGCCTTTTTCCTTTCAATTAAATCCCGAAACGAGACTTTTATGGAATTTTGTTCCGGACAAAGCCGGAACCGAAACAAAAATGACGAGAATCTGGTGTGCCGGACGGATTTTAAAACCTTAGTTCGTATGTACGTATATGTGCGTGTTTTTGTATGTGTATGTTGTAGTAGTAGGGGAATCAAAATAGCAATCACCACTGAAAATATGAACAATAGTGGTAATACAAACAACCAACAGTAGAATGCAATGAAAAGAAATGGGATTCTGAGGCTTGCCTTAGCAATTTTCTTAAAACTTTTATTCGGCAAGTTTCTCAAGATACAACAGAATCTTTCTGTTCGAGACCGTGATCAGTATGATCTCTCTGTGATATATAGAAACTGCTTTGATTCAATGGAAGAAGGAGGAGGAGGAAGAGTATATGATTCAGATACAAAAGTGATCAGGTTTTGTTCCTTTTTATAGCCTCCAACAGTCGATGGTCGTTCCTCTTCAAAAGGCCGCATCCGTCTGTTTGAATCTGGCAGCCATGAGCAACGGTCACATCCGTTAGTAATTCGCAACACTTTGTTCTTGTTTCAACACCTATTTGCAACGGCTGCTTCCATTTGAAAAGCTGTATCCCTTTAAACAGTCGCACTGTTTGATTTTAAACAAAAAAACGTTTGTTTTTCGTTTCAGCAAAAATATAACACGGTTCACTCCTATTGGACCCGCACCCGAATCCGCGCTCGGTTCGGTTCGGGCGGTGGCGCGCGCGCATGTGTGTTAGTTCATGACCATATAGTCCCCCCCCCCCCCGCACAAAATTACCTGACCCTAAGGACCAATATGGGTTTGAGGGAAATGCTATATAAGCATGAAAAGCTTACTTATTTTTGGCAGCGTGGGACTTTAGGCATATATGTTCATTCATACTTTCTAGGATTTCTAACAATCCCCACATGAATGACGATATATGTCTCCCCCACACAAAGTGTAATATCATAGAGTTCATATGGAAATAACGCTATATCGAGGATAAGTAGATATTTCACTTTGAACTTTCTTTAGTTAAAACTCATCGGACATACTTGGTTAATCGGTGAATTATTTCATCTTGAACCGTAGCCGTTATTGTATAACCAGACAATTAGTTTTACAAAGCATTGTTTCCCTTCTCATTCAATCTCTTAGTTGTGTTCATTTTGGTCCTGAACAAATTTGGTTCTGCGAGTGTTTATAGAGAATTTAAGCCTTTAATATTCTCATAGAGCCGACCCGGCTTACACTAACAAAGGTGATCGCATCCATTAAGAGTATCCTACATATACCCCACTTGTTATTTTCAAGATATGGTCATCATTAAAAAGCATAGCTTTATCCTTTTAATACTTTTGTAGGCATGCATTTGAATGTACATCATAGGAATGGTTTGTAAGGACTTAGTCCATAAATGCATTACTTCTAGAATTACTCAGAACTGGTTTGTCTATTGATCCTAGTCCGTTGGATCTTCAGTCGCTAGGATAGGTTTCTGTATAAGGTAACTCTTTTTGGTTTTATGCTTCTAAACTCATTCCCTCGATGCGTAGTCGATTTTCTCTCTTGATTAGCTTTAGTAAATGGATCTGCTAGGTTATCTTTGGTTCTTACATAATCAATGGAAATAGTTCCATTAGAGAGTAACTGCCTAACTGTGTTGTGGCGTCGACGAATGTGTCGTGATTTGCCATTATACACAAAGTTTTGCGCTCTACTTAACGCTGCTTGGTTATCGTAGTGAATACATATGGCTGTTACAGGTTTGAGCCAAAATGGAATATCTTCTAAGAATTGACGAAGCCTGTAACGACCCGTAAAATTTCAACTGTTTAATAACGTAATTAGTTGAAATTTTGCGAAATTTCAAACGATAAAATTTTGAAATAAAAATTTAATATTTGGAATACGTCTAGTTAAACATAGCAACTGGTAAATTTTCGTCCGAAAATATGAAAGTTTATTTCGCACGTAAATTCACTTCAATTTAATCAGTTAAAAAGCGATGAAAATAAAATATTTCCGAAACCTAAATATTTTTACATAGAAAAATTCTAAACCATCTTTTGAGCAAAATATCAGTTCGTCATTTTTCCAAATTCGGACATTTATTGCTCCGTCGTTCTTATTTTCTGCAAAATAGCAGCATTCTGGTACCGATATCGATTTTTATCGGATGATCGTACCACTGATTTCTATATACCGTTTTGATCGTCTCGTGGTGCCGATCTCTACGGTATATTCGATTGTAAAATTCGAAGTTCCGTTGTACGTTGCACTTTACGTAACGCTTACCGTATCGGTACCGGTTTGTGACGTTTGGTTTTGTGCCTTTTGATTTTCCTTTTGTGACCATTCAACTTTCCTCCGTAAACCCAACGGGCATCAACAATTATTATCTCAGCTTTTTGACCTTTCTATTCCCCATAACAAATTTATTATATTTCTGGTTCCAACGTACTGCGGTTCATTTTTCCATCTGCCTTTTGATTTCGATATTTATTTCCCGTCTATTCCTATCCCTACTTTAGTTCTGAAAATAATATGTGAAGTAAATTGCACGCGTCCCTTACTGTTGCCTGTTCCTTTCCACTTTCTCACCCACTCTCATTTTTCCTTCCTCTTTACATTTTCTTTTGCTCGGCCTCCTCTCATCACCAACGCTATCTACCTCTTCCCATGCCTTAGCATATGCAACCGTACCCTACTCCCACCTTCACTCAGCATCCGCCCTCACCGAAGATCCGACCTGGCCTCGCCTCTCTCCCTCTCCACCGAACACATCGGTCCCTCCAAACCCGAAACCCCATCTTGGCCTCACTGCCATTCACCAACCCTGAAACTCGCATACATCTTCCCATCGCCTACCCAAACCTTCAAAGCCACCACTTCTCCCCTCAGCTGCATGCTTCCCGAGCCTAGCACGGCCTCTACCTGACCATTCTCAAGCCTACCTTGGACGAAGCCATCACCCCCTACACCCAGCCCGTCCCCTAAGGTCCTCCACCCGAGCAAGCTACCCACCTCCGGCTCCTCTCTCCTCCCCTCGCGAACCCAAGCAGCCACCATGACTGGCCGAAAGCTGCTCCCCTTTCCCTCTTGCCAAAGCCGAGAACGTTCTGAGCCTCCCTTTCCTTTTCTTTGCAAAGGTAAATTTATATGTGTATATATGATAGTATGTTGTACACATCAGATTTATATTTTAAGTTGAGAAGCTACATGTATATAATTTATTATGTATATACTGTATAGATCCTTATGGAATATTGGTTGTATATAAGTTATAATTGTTGTTATATATAGACTTAAGATTTTATAAAGTATGTTTACACGTAAGCTATGTATATAGGTTTTAATGTATGCATTATACATGGGTATTTTGAATCTGGGCACTTGTATAGATTTACATATAGGTGTCTTGTTTTTTTTTTGGTATATATATATATGCTTATACAGTTATAATTTATAAGTATAAAAGTTTATATATATTGTTATTTTATATGTAAGTGTCGATTGGTTTGAGTCTATATATTTTTGTAGGTTGTATGGGTCTAAATATAGGTTTAGTTCTCATATTTTTTTATTTTTTTATTTTTTTATTTTATCTAGTTGTTACGGTATTTTTTATAAGTATACAGTCCTATATTATTTATGTTTTGAAATTTCGAATCTACTTGGTTACAGCCTATATATATATACCTTTATACAGTAGCCTTGTTAAAGTGATTATCATATATCATGGTATATCATGTCAGTAGTAATATATGTTTATTTGAATTTCTTTTTCTGTTACAGAGATATAAAGTAGTTTATATATATTACAAAGTTTTAATGTTTACCAAACAGTGTTTAGTTTGCATGTTTTGTTTGGTTTTGTTTATGATTTGCTGGGTAAGTATCGGTTCTACACTATAAGGTATATATATATTTACTAGCTATTATATTGTTGTGAATATTTTATTACAGTGTTTAAAAGTATATATTTATTCTATGTTCAAAGTGTATATATACAAAATATATATTAGTACTGTTGAGGCTTTAATGTAATGTGTATATATGTTTGATTTTATATATGCGTTTAATTTAAACAATGATTTTGAAATACATATATATTTAAATTTAAAAAATTGCGTTTGGATATAAAATATGATTTTATGTGCATAATTTTTATATATGTTCACTTATACCATTTATCTTCATCGATCTAGTCTAAGTTGATTTCGTCAATTTCTATTTATCAGCTTCGTTCGTCGATTCGAGTCCAATCTTGCTTTGTTTTGGAATTCGTGCCTGGATTTCGTAACTTGATTTCATTGTCTACTCTTTAGCCTCGGAAGGTGAGCACTCACTCACGATTAACGTTCTTTTATTTATTAAATTTGATTTCAATTGAAACGACAATTGAAATATACTGCTGTTAGTTAATTACGCTGTTATATATGCTGTTATCTGTATCAGTTCACCTATGACATCTGACACCATTATCTGTTAATTATTTATGCGATGATAATACAGTTTAACTGATAATTGATTGATTGTTGATGTTTATATTGGACGTTAAATTGTTAATGTTAAATTGATAAATAGTATGCGACTAAACTTGATATAGGATAGTTAAATGTTAAATTTGATTAAATGACATTTGTATAATATGACCCCTTTAACTGTTGAATCTATTGACACGTAGGATTTGTTTAATTACATATTGAACCACTGAATGTATGTTGTTAAATTGATGATGTATGAAATTGTAAATAGATGACAAGTGAAAAACCGTAATGTAATAATCTTTAATCTACATGAAATGATAGTGTAGATTCTAGAAATAATTATATAAATTCGTACAAATAACAATGCGAATTAATACGGTTATTTCGGGATTATTCGAATTGATTATTGGATTGATATTGGTTGTTGTTATTGCTTGTTTATTTACTTTGACACCATCCCAGTTATCACACTGCAAGTGCCCTTTGATATGTTTTGATTTTGAATTGAATTGGAATCGGGTTGAAATGATAAATACCCAAATTGAACTTTGACTTAGGATAGAAAATTAAATAAAAAAAAAAAACCCGATTGGTCAATAATTTGATTTGAAAATAAACGAAGATTTTATTTGAACAAATAATATGGTTTTGAAATGAAGTTGAAATTTAAATTTTTAATGAAAGGAAATTGTAATATTTGATAATCTGAAACAAAATATTTACAATGTAATCGATGAAAGAATGTTGTTTAATTTGAGAAATGATTGGATTAAGTTTTAAATTATTAAACTTTGAAATGATTTAATAATTAAGTTTGAAATTATAATTAAGTTTGAAATTATTAAACTTTGAAATTATTTGATAATTAAGTTTTAAACTATTTAATAATGAATTAGTAAATGATTAAATTGAACTGAAATTCTTTAATAAGAAAAATTGAACTTTTGAATAAGTGAATTTTACTTCGTAAAGAATTGAAATTGAGTTTCTTTATTAATTAAGTTTTGGAAAATTATTTAAGTAAGTAAATAAGTGAAATGGAATTTCTTTAACAAGAAATGAAAATGTGATATTTTGAAATTAACGTAAGACTTGAAATATAAAGAATTTGATTTGATGAATTTAATTTAATTAAATTTGTAAGTTTTGATTTAATGAAGTTGAATTTAAGAAATTGATTTAATGATTTGGAAATTTAATAGAAATTGTTTTGAACGATAAATTAATTGAACGATATTGAGTGAAATTGATAAATGAATTTAAATTGATTTAAATGTTAAATTAAATTAATTTAAATGATTTCGGAATGAAATTTATATATGAACTTGAATCAATATTTGAATTGTTTTGAATAAAATTTGAAACTGAATTATAAGATTTTTAAACGGAAAATTGGAAGTTTTGAAACGGAAATTTGGAAATTGTTTTAGAAAGACAAATGAAATGTTGATTTTCGAATTCTATTTGAAATTGAAATTGATTTGGTTTTGAAATATGTAAACGACCAATCGGTGTAATAATTACGAAAGTTATTAAAGAGACCGGGATCGGTAATGGATATACTCTCTATCTGAACCGAAACCACTTTAATAACTATACGCGGAGTGTTGATCCAGAACGAAGTGGATGGTTTTGATGAACGCGTTGACTAAAGAAAGAGAACGATCTTGGATGACCCTTGACATGACTAAAACAGGAGCCGCGCCGGGCCATTGAGGATCGCCATCTCTAGCGGGCACACTTCTTCGATACCATATCTATTACTTTTGTGATTCGATTTGGGTGCACCCCTCGATTTGGGAGTGTTGTTCGCGGTGTTGGGGTGGTAGCTGCTATGCCCAACATCAGTCCGGATCAGGCAACTACTAGTATCCTAGTTGGTATCGCCTCATGTACCTTGTCATACTGATTATCCTATTCGCGACCACTACGATTTTGATTTGTACCTTTAGTATATGGATTGCCCTCTGGTGACTTCCGGTTTTGGGGAAACTACGGTCTTGTATATGCTTTTGGGAATAAACAGGTTAAGAGGTGTATGGGCCCTGCTTAACCCTACTTTGATATCTTTATATTACTGATAGACATTATCTACTTAGCGTACATTACTACCTAGTAGATAGTTTAACGGATCCTTAAAGGATGGTTATTCCAAACATCCTTTGAGTTACTTGTATTTCAATTGCTATTTCACTTGAGTTGGATTTATTAATATAAGAATGTTAATCCTGACTCGAGTGTTTTGTGTTTTTGCTTTACGCTCGGGTCAGACTGAGTAGTTCAGCTTACGAGACTCACCTTTGGAGTTGGAGCTTCGCTTGGAGATCCAGCTATCTATCCAGCTTTCAGATATTCGATGATTCCAGTGATGTATTCTGATTTGTATCTGTTACTCTTCCGTTGTATCTGGTTTAACTCTGATGTATCGTATTACTCTTCTGTTGTAAACTCTGATGTATTTTATGTATTCATATAGTAGCTTCATGAACTACTATCTCTTTTATTTCCGCTGCACTTATTACTCTGTGTCTGTGATCTGTGATTATATCTATTTACTGTATATGTTCAGTTTTGCCAAATTTAAATTAACAACGCGGTATTTTGAGCAATTCAACTCCGGCATGAGTGTCTACCTATACACTTATAATGGACGCGAATGGTCCAAAATTCCGGGTCGTTACAGTTGGTATCAGAGCTTTGGTAGCTCTAGGCAAAACTCAACATATAGGGTAAATGTATTTACAGAATCACTCTCATTCGAGTTTCAATCTCTTCCTTTGACTCAATTCCTTTGAATCTTGGAACGTTTCCCCTCGGTTCCAAAAATTCATTCGTGTCCCTCACTATTCGTCTTCTTTCAATCATGGAGCACCCCATAACTCCATTCTGAATGTTATCTATAATAGATCGGCGGTCTCGCCAATCTTAGAATGATTCGTAAAGGAGTAAACTCCTTTATAATAGGCATCGATTTACTGGAGATTTCTGTATCCGCGGTTTACGATGCTATCTATTACTTGCTATACCTGAATTCCACCTCTGGAGATCGAGTGTTGATTTACCTCGGAATTCAGCATCGATCTTATTCTTGAAGTTACGGACGATCCGGTTAAGATTGCCCGTGAATTAAATAAGCTTGTCCAACCTGATTCTGTTAATTGAATCATCTTATCTTTTCTTTCGAACTTGTATTTAAATCAGAATTCTCTTTAACTTGAGTCCATAAAATTTGAAACCCTATCCTTATTTTGAAAATTCATCCCTGTATCGTCGAGCAAAGAAGTGTATTTGTAAATTTATATAAAAATGTTTTATATATTGTGTTGTTTGAGTTGTTGATGTTGATTTGGGTTTCCGATCGATTCGTCTGATCAACGCTATCGATAGGATTTCCAAAACACTTGAACAGAGCAAACTGACACAATATTATTTTCAAATTTGGTAAATGAAATAAATTTGTTGATTATATTGTAAAAATATAAGTTAAAATTTTCTGGAATTTAATAAGTTAATTAAATTGTTGTTGAAATGATAATATTTGATTATCATTTATTGTTCTAAATAAATTTATAAATACGGTTTATAAATTGATTTGGAATTTGAAATGAATTTAATTCAGAAATCTGAGAATTTAGTTTCCGGTGATTTCGAACTTTGGTTTTTAAAATTTAAAGTATATATTATTGAAGTATTTTCGAATAGAAACCGTTTTCAAAGAATTTTAAAATATTGAAACCAGGGCTCTTCTCTTTGTCATTGGAAAATAATTTCGGTGATGGCGGCCGCATCATCGACATTCATTTTCGAGTTTCGAAGTGGAGATACTATTCTGTAGCTTTGCTACGGTTTTGTTTTGAAAAATATTTTGATTTAAACTTCTTCAGTATAATTTGATTTATATATAAGTATCTTATTTTAAAATTTAATTTGATTTGATATAAATATATTATATATATCTCTAAATTGTTTAAATTTAATCGGAAATCTAATTCTTAAATTTTGTTAAAGAATGATTTTAATTATAAATAAAACCAAAATTTGGAATAAACATTTAAACTTGAATAATTGAATTGGGAAAATTTTATTTGTATATTGTTCAACTACATTCTAATACAACTTACCTAAATCATTCAGAAGTTGACTATGTAATTGGATAATATATAAGATAAATTGAATTTATAAATAAAATTTGAGTGTTTATAATAAATGGTATACACTAAATTTTGATTATAAAGATGTTAATAGAGTTAGATAGGATAATAAGTAAACTTAGTTAATAATGAAATAAATTTGTTTTGAAAGAATTAATAAAATTGAAATTTGATCAATATATGAAAATACCTTGAATTTAAAAGCAATAAGAAGATGTAAATTAATTTAAATCGAAACTTTTACGGTTTAAATTAATTTATATGGGTTAAATATATGTAATAAGATATATTAAGTAAAATAAACTTAACAATAATTTTGGAATAAAGAAGAATCTAAATTGTTGAAAAAAGTATGATTATAATGAAAGACTATTCAAATTTATGGTTAGAAATTTTAAATTTAAGATAATTGGACGATAAGATAATAAATTTAGAAATAGTTGAGATCGATTTTAGTGGACTCAAATGGATTAAATCAATTATTCAATATCAATTAATTTAAATTGAAATTTATACGGTTTAAACTAATTGTTATTTTTGTATTTCAAACTAGTTTTCTTCCTGGTAGTTTCTATTCTCCTACCTCGTTCCTTTTCGGGGACGAAAAGTTTTGAGTGGGGGAGAATGTAACGACCCGTAAAATTTCAACTGTTTAATAACGTAATTAGTTGAAATTTTGCGAAATTTCAAACGATAAAATTTTGAAATAAAAATTTAATATTTGGAATACGTCTAGTTAAACATAGCAACTGGTAAATTTTCGTCCGAAAATATGAAAGTTTATTTCGCACGTAAATTCACTTCAATTTAATCAGTTAAAAAGCGATGAAAATAAAATGTTTCCGAAACCTAAATATTTTTACATAGAAAAATTCTAAACCATCTTCTGAGCAAAATATCAGTTCGTCATTTTTCCAAATTCGGACATTTATTGCTCCGTCGTTCTTATTTTCTGCAAAATAGCAGCATTCTGGTACCGATATCGATTTTTATCGGATGATCGTACCACTGATTTCTATATACCGTTTTGATCGTCTCGTGGTGCCGATCTCTACGGTATATTCGATTGTAAAATTCGAAGTTCCGTTGTACGTTGCACTTTACGTAACGCTTACCGTATCGGTACCGGTTTGTGACGTTTGGTTTTGTGCCTTTTGATTTTCCTTTTGTGACCATTCAACTTTCCTCCGTAAACCCAACGGGCATCAACAATTATTATCTCAGCTTTTTGACCTTTCTATTCCCCATAACAAATTTATTATATTTCTGGTTCCAACGTACTGCGGTTCATTTTTCCATCTGCCTTTTGATTTCGATATTTATTTCCCGTCTATTCCTATCCCTACTTTAGTTCTGAAAATAATATGTGAAGTAAATTGCACGCGTCCCTTACTGTTGCCTGTTCCTTTCCACTTTCTCACCCACTCTCATTTTTCCTTCCTCTTTACATTTTCTTTTGCTCGGCCTCCTCTCATCACCAACGCTATCTACCTCTTCCCATGCCTTAGCATATGCAACCGTACCCTACTCCCACCTTCACTCAGCATCCGCCCTCACCGAAGATCCGACCTGGCCTCGCCTCTCTCCCTCTCCACCGAACACATCGGTCCCTCCAAACCCGAAACCCCATCTTGGCCTCACTGCCATTCACCAACCCTGAAACTCGCATACATCTTCCCATCGCCTACCCAAACCTTCAAAGCCACCACTTCTCCCCTCAGCTGCATGCTTCCCGAGCCTAGCACGGCCTCTACCTGACCATTCTCAAGCCTACCTTGGACGAAGCCATCACCCCCTACACCCAGCCCGTCCCCTAAGGTCCTCCACCCGAGCAAGCTACCCACCTCCGGCTCCTCTCTCCTCCCCTCGCGAACCCAAGCAGCCACCATGACTGGCCGAAAGCTGCTCCCCTTTCCCTCTTGCCAAAGCCGAGAACGTTCTGAGCCTCCCTTTCCTTTTCTTTGCAAAGGTAAATTTATATGTGTATATATGATAGTATGTTGTACACATCAGATTTATATTTTAAGTTGAGAAGCTACATGTATATAATTTATTATGTATATACTGTATAGATCCTTATGGAATATTGGTTGTATATAAGTTATAATTGTTGTTATATATAGACTTAAGATTTTATAAAGTATGTTTACACGTAAGCTATGTATATAGGTTTTAATGTATGCATTATACATATGTATTTTGAATCTGGGCACTTGTATAGATTTACATATAGGTGTCTTGTTTTTTTTTTGGTATATATATATATGCTTATACAGTTATAATTTATAAGTATAAAAGTTTATATATATTGTTATTTTATATGTAAGTGTCGATTGGTTTGAGTCTATATATTTTTGTAGGTTGTATGGGTCTAAATATAGGTTTAGTTCTCATATTTTTTTATTTTTTTATTTTTTTATTTTATCTAGTTGTTACGGTATTTTTTATAAGTATACAGTCCTATATTATTTATGTTTTGAAATTTCGAATCTACTTGGTTACAGCCTATATATATATACCTTTATACAGTAGCCTTGTTAAAGTGATTATCATATATCATGGTATATCATGTCAGTAGTAATATATGTTTATTTGAATTTCTTTTTCTGTTACAGAGATATAAAGTAGTTTATATATATTACAAAGTTTTAATGTTTACCAAACAGTGTTTAGTTTGCATGTTTTGTTTGGTTTTGTTTATGATTTGCTGGGTAAGTATCGGTTCTACACTATAAGGTATATATATATTTACTAGCTATTATATTGTTGTGAATATTTTATTACAGTGTTTAAAAGTATATATTTATTCTATGTTCAAAGTGTATATATACAAAATATATATTAGTACTGTTGAGGCTTTAATGTAATGTGTATATATGTTTGATTTTATATATGCATTTAATTTAAACAATGATTTTGAAATACATATATATTTAAATTTAAAAAATTGCGTTTGGATATAAAATATGATTTTATGTGCATAATTTTTATATATGTTCACTTATACCATTTATCTTCATCGATCTAGTCTAAGTTGATTTCGTCAATTTCTATTTATCAGCTTCGTTCGTCGATTCGAGTCCAATCTTGCTTTGTTTTGGAATTCGTGCCTGGATTTCGTAACTTGATTTCATTGTCTACTCTCTAGCCTCGGAAGGTGAGCACTCACTCACGATTAACGTTCTTTTATTTATTAAATTTGATTTCAATTGAAACGACAATTGAAATATACTGCTGTTAGTTAATTACGCTGTTATATATGCTGTTATCTGTATCAGTTCACCTATGACATCTGACACCATTATCTGTTAATTATTTATGCGATGATAATACAGTTTAACTGATAATTGATTGATTGTTGATGTTTATATTGGACGTTAAATTGTTAATGTTAAATTGATAAATAGTATGCGACTGAACTTGATATAGGATAGTTAAATGTTAAATTTGATTAAATGACATTTGTATAATATGACCCCTTTAACTGTTGAATCTATTGACACGTAGGATTTGTTTAATTACATATTGAACCACTGAATGTATGTTGTTAAATTGATGATGTATGAAATTGTAAATAGATGACAAGTGAAAAACCGTAATGTAATAATCTTTAATCTACATGAAATGATAGTGTAGATTCTAGAAATAATTATATAAATTCGTACAAATAACAATGCGAATTAATACGGTTATTTCGGGATTATTCGAATTGATTATTGGATTGATATTGGTTGTTGTTATTGCTTGTTTATTTACTTTGACACCATCCCAGTTATCACACTGCAAGTGCCCTTTGATATGTTTTGATTTTGAATTGAATTGGAATCGGGTTGAAATGATAAATACCCAAATTGAACTTTGACTTAGGATAGAAAATTAAATATAAAAAAAACCCGATTGGTCAATAATTTGATTTGAAAATAAACGAAGATTTTATTTGAACAAATAATATGGTTTTGAAATGAAGTTGAAATTTGAATTTTTAATGAAAGGAAATTGTAATATTTGATAATCTGAAACAAAATATTTACAATGTAATCGATGAAAGAATGTTGTTTAATTTGAGAAATGATTGGATTAAGTTTTAAATTATTAAACTTTGAAATGATTTAATAATTAAGTTTGAAATTATAATTAAGTTTGAAATTATTAAACTTTGAAATTATTTGATAATTAAGTTTTGAACTATTTAATAATGAATTAGTAAATGATTAAATTGAACTGAAATTCTTTAATAAGAAAAATTGAACTTTTGAATAAGTGAATTTTACTTCGTAAAGAATTGAAATTGAGTTTCTTTATTAATTAAGTTTTGGAAAATTATTTAAGTAAGTAAATAAGTGAAATGGAATTTCTTTAACAAGAAATGAAAATGTGATATTTTGAAATTAACGTAAGACTTGAAATATAAAGAATTTGATTTGATGAATTTAATTTAATTAAATTTGTAAGTTTTGATTTAATGAAGTTGAATTTAAGAAATTGATTTAATGATTTGGAAATTTAATAGAAATTGTTTTGAACGATAAATTAATTGAACGATATTGAGTGAAATTGATAAATGAATTTAAATTGATTTAAATGTTAAATTAAATTAATTTAAATGATTTCAGAATGAAATTTATATATGAACTTGAATCAATATTTGAATTGTTTTGAATAAAATTTGAAACTGAATTATAAGATTTTTAATTGGAAAATTGGAAGTTTTGAAACGGAAATTTGGAAATTGTTTTAGAAAGACAAATGAAATGTTGATTTTCGAATTCTATTTGAAATTAAAATTGATTTGGTTTTGAAATATGTAAACGACCAATCGGTGTAATAATTACGAAAGTTATTAAAGAGACCGGGATCGGTAATGGATATACTCTCTATCTGAACCGAAACCACTTTAATAACTATACGCGGAGTGTTGATCCAGAACGAAGTGGATGGTTTTGATGAACGCGTTGACTGAAGAAAGAGAACGATCTTGGATGACCCTTGACATGACTAAAACAGGAGCCGCGCCGGGCCATTGAGGATCGCCATCTCTAGCGAGCACACTTCTTCGATACCATATCTATTACTTTTGTGATTCGATTTGGGTGCACCCCTCGATTTGGGAGTGTTGTTCGCGGTGTTGGGGTGGTAGCTGCTATGCCCAACATCAGTCCGGATCAGGCAACTACTAGTATCCTAGTTGGTATCGCCTCATGTACCTTGTCATACTGATTATCCTATTCGCGACCACTACGATTTTGATTTGTACCTTTAGTATATGGATTGCCCTCTGGTGACTTCCGGTTTTGGGGAAACTACGGTCTTGTATATGCTTTTGGGAATAAACAGGTTAAGAGGTGTATGGGCCCTGCTTAACCCTACTTTGATATCTTTATATTACTGATAGACATTATCTACTTAGTGTACATTACTACCTAGTAGATAGTTTAACGGATCCTTAAAGGATGGTTATTCCAAACATCCTTTGAGTTACTTGTATTTCAATTGCTATTTCACTTGAGTTGGATTTATTAATATAAGAATGTTAATCCTGACTCGAGTGTTTTGTGTTTTTGCTTTACGCTCGGGTCAGACTGAGTAGTTCAGCTTACGAGACTCACCTTTGGAGTTGGAGCTTCGCTTGGAGATCCAGCTATCTATCCAGCTTTCAGATATTCGATGATTCCAGTGATGTATTCTGATTTGTATCTGTTACTCTTCCGTTGTATCTGGTTTAACTCTGATGTATCGTATTACTCTTCTGTTGTAAACTCTGATGTATTTTATGTATTCATATAGTAGCTTCATGAACTACTATCTCTTTTATTTCCGCTGCACTTATTACTCTGTGTCTGTGATCTGTGATTATATCTATTTACTGTATATGTTCAGTTTTGCCAAATTTAAATTAACAACGCGGTATTTTGAGCAATTCAACTCCGGCATGAGTGTCTACCTATACACTTATAATGGACGCGAATGGTCCAAAATTCCGGGTCGTTACAAAGCCATTCTGCTTCTTCGCCTGCTTTATCTAATGCAATGAACTCAGATTCCATAGTGGATCGAGCTATGCATATTTGTTTAGTAGATTTCCATGACACTGCTGCTCCTGTAAGGGTGAAGACATAACCACTTGTGGATTTTGATTCCTCTGAATTTGTAATCCAGTTTGCATCACTATATCCTTCTAGGACAGCAAGATATTTTCCGTAATGTAAGGAAAAATTAGTGGTATTCTTTAAATATCCCAACACTCTCATTAGTGCTTTTCATTGTTTCTTCCCTGGGTTACTTGTATACCTGCTTAGTCGACTTACTACATAAGCGATATCTGGTCTAGTGTGGTTCATGAGATGCATTAAGCATCCTATTACACGAGAGTATTCTAGTTGCATTACACTTTCATTAGTTTTTATGCAGTACTTCTGATGGATTAAAAGGTGCTCTCACTCCTTTAATTCCATAGTCTTGAAATTTTTCAATCACTTTGTCTACATAATGTGACTGAGATAATTCAATTCCATTAGATGTTCTTATTATTTTGATTTCTAAAATAATGTCTACAACTCCTAAGTCTTTCATATCGAAATTGTTGATTAACATCTTTATGGTCTCTATTACTTTATTGTTAGGACCAAAGATTAGCACATCATCAACATATAGACAAATCATTACATATGATTGTCCAATTTGTTTGTAATAAACATATTTATTACATTCATTTATACGAAAACCATTTCTCATCATGACAGTATCAAATTTTTCGTGTCATTGTTTTGGAGCTTGTTTGAGTCCATATAGTGATTTCACTAATCGACATACCTTGTTTTCATTTCATTTAGAAATAAAACCCTCGAGTTGCTCCTTGTAAATCTCCTCATCGAGATCTCCATTTAAGAATGTTGTCTTTACATCCATCTGATGAATCTCTAGATTATAGATGGATGCAATTGCTATTAACATTCTTATAGAAGTTATTCGTGTAACCGGTGAATAGGTATCAAATAAGTCTACACCTTCTTTTTGATGATATCCTATGGCTACTAATCTAGCTTTATATTTGTCGATAGAGCCATATGGTTTCATTTTGTTCTTGAAAATCCATTTACAGCCAATTGGTTTTATTCCAGGTGGAATATCAATTATTTCCCAAGCTTTGTTACTTAGAATTGAATCAATCTCACTTTTGATTTCTTCTTTCTAACACGAAGATTCAGAAGAAGACATTGCCTTTGTATATGTTTGAGGTTCATGTTCTAGTACGTAAGTTAGGAATTTTGAGCTAAAAGACTTGGAAGTTCTAGCCCTTATGCTTCTTCTTGGTTCAACTTCATCTTTGTCTCGATGAGTTTCATCTTTATGTGGTTTATCTTTGTCGTCTCTTGTCCTTTTTAGGGCAAGACTTCCATCGTTTCTTTTATGTGGGAACACATCTTCAAAGAACGAGGCATCTCTTGACTCAATTATAGTATTTACATTGATGTCAGTTATATCAGACTTGAATACTAAACATCTATAGGCACTACTATTTTCGGTAGGGCCTAAATAGTAGCGATCCACAGTTTTAGGTCCAAGTTTGACCTTTTTAGAGGGCGGAACTAGAACCTTTGCCAAGAACCCCCACACTTTGAGGTATTTGAAACTAGGTAGGTGTCCTTTCCATAACTCATATGGAATTGTTCCTGTTTTGCTATGAGGAACCCTGTTTAATATATGATTAGACATATGTAGGGCTTCGCCCCACAAGTTCATCGGTAAGCCTGAAGTTAAAAGCATAGCGTTAATCATGTCTTTTAACGTTCTATTTTTTCTCTCGACAATACCATTTTGTTGTGGTGAATATGGGACTGTTCTTTGATGAATTATACCATTTTCGGCACATACGTGTTCAAATGGTGATTCATATTCTCCACCTCGATCAGATCGCAATATCTTGATCTTTCTATTAAGCTGATTTTCTACTTCGGCTTTGTATTTTATAAACGATGTAATTGCTTCATCTTTACTGTTTAAAAGATATACATAGCAATATCATGTATAGTCGTCAATAAATATGATAAAATACTTTTACCCATCTCTTGTAGGTAATGATTTAAAATCACATAAATCAGTATGAACCATCCTTAGTAGTTCAGTACTTCTATCAACAGTATCAAATGGTTTTTTGACCATTTTTGCTTCTATCAACGGTATCAACAGTACTTCTATCGAGGACTGAGGCCCGAGCTTGCTAGGGCTACCCTGACTTATATCCCTGATCCCTGTAATGTGGTAGTGGAGATGGCCATTCGCCATGAAGAGATGCTTGCTATTTGTGATAGAGAGAAGCCAATTGAATCCCAGAGTTCTCAGGGAAGGAAGTGAAAGTTCTTCAAAAGAAAGGAGCCCAGAAGGGAGATTCATCCAAGAAGTCAAAAGCTGATTTAGTCTATAAAAAATGTGACAAGAAGGGTCATTTTGCAAAAAAGTGCCGGTCAGGTAAGGGGCGGAAGAAGGCTACGGATAAGAAGCATATTAAGTGCTACAACTGTGATCAAGTTGGGCATTACAAGAACCAGTGTCCAAAGCCAGATATGGCAGAAAAAGGAAAGGTTTTTGTTATTGGACCACTGTCTTCTTCCAAATCAACTGCAGCAGATAAGGGAAAGAATGTGATGGAAGGTACATTTTTGATTCGAAGTATTCCAGTTAGGATACTATTTGATACCGGTGCATCACATTCATTTATATCCTAGAATTTGGTTAATAAGTTATGCTTAGAACCCACTTACCATGTTTCTTCCTTAAGGGTTGCGAATCCAATAGGAGGGTATGCAACTCAAGGGATGAAATGTGACCAGTTAGAATTGGATTTGTTAGTTCATATGTTTGCATGTAGTTTATATGTTTATGATTTCGTAGATTTCGGGATCATTTTGGGTATAGATTGGTAGGGTAGAATGAGGCTAGGATATTTTGCCGGGATAGGGAAATATCAGTAAGGCACCCAAATAGTCATAACTGGATCATTTTCTCAGTAGAGAATTCCGACCGAAGTGTTTGTGCTGTGTTAAGTATCTTGGAAGTAGCGGAGGAGTTAAGTCTGGTTCGAGTTGCAAGAGAGTTTGCAGATATATTTGAGCCGATTACAGGACCACCACCGAAACGAGCTATTAAGTTTCGGATAGATCTTGTATCAGGAGCTGAAACTGTCAGTAGACCACCTAGCAGAATGACACCGACTGAGATGAAAGAATTGAAGGTGCAGCTAGTGGATCTAGAAGGAAGAAATTTTATTAGACCAAGCAGTTCGCCTTGGGGAGCGGCCGTGATTTTCGTGAAGAAGTCAGATGGGTCATTGCGGATGTGCATCGACTATCGTAAGTTGAATGAAAGGACGATCAAGAATAGATATCCTTTGCCATGAATTGATGATCTGTTTGATCAGTTGAGTGGAGCTAGAGTTTTTTTCCAATTAGATTTGGCAATCGGTTTCCATCAGTTGAGAGTGGCAGAGGACATTATTTCTTTGACAACATTTTGAACTAGGTATGGTTCGTATAAATGGTTAGTGATGCCATTCGGGTTGACGAATTCACCTGCTTTCTTCATGGACTTGATGAACCGAGTTTTTCGAGAACACTTGGATAGGTTCGTATTAGTATTCATAGGTGACATTTTGGTGTACTCGAAAGATGTGAGAGAGCATGAGAATCATAGAAGAAGGTCAAGTTTCTTTGTCATGTAGTTTCGAAGAAAGGTTTGGCAGTAGATCCAGTTAAGATCAAAGCTGTCAGTAATTGGTAGAGACCAGAGATGGTAACCGAGATCAGAAGTTTTCTCGGACTTGCTGGCTATTACCGGATATTTATCAAAAAAATTTCACGGATAGCAGCATCTTTGACTAAGTTAACCAGGAATGATGTGAAGTTCATTTGGTCCGATAAATGTGAGGAAGGGTTCCTTAAGTTAAAACATTTGTTGATCAACGCATTGGTGTTAGTTGTTCCAGATGGAAACCAAGGGTTGGTGGTGTACACCGATGCATGTGGAATAGGATTAGGAGCTGCATTGATGCAGAATGGTAAAGTCATTGCCTACGCTTCTCGACAACTTAGACCGCACGAAGTAAGATATCCTACTCATGATTTGGAGTTGGCGGCGGTGATCTTCGCATTGAAGATTTGGAGACATTATCTCTTAGGGGAGAGATTTGATCTATACACTGATCATAAGTCCTTAAGATATCTATTTTCTCAGAAAGAGGTGAATATGCGACAGCAGAGATGGCTAGAGTTTTTGGCTTCTTATCATTTTGGTATAGAATATACTCCTGGAAAAGGGAATAAGGTAGTAGATGCCCTTAGCAGGAAACATCATAATGTGATGTTAACTATGTTGGCAGAATGGAAGGATTTAGATGTTCTAACAACGTGTGGTATAAAGTCGAGATCGACTATTGATTCTAGTCAGAGTACTGCTATTTGGCCTATTTAGAGGTTCGACCAGTGCTGATCAAGAAGATAGCTTCTAAACAGAAAGAGGATCCAGAGATAGCCGAGAAAATTAGAAGATTCGAGGTGGGATCCGAGATCGATGATCGTAAAGATTTTGGCATTGACCAGCGAGGATGGTTGAGGAAGAATGGATGATTATGTGTTCCGAATATAGAGAACTTGAGAAGAGAAGTTCTAGATGAATGTCATCGATCCAAGTTTACGATCCATCCTAGGGGAACCAAGATGTACCAAGATATGAAGAGAAGCTTCTATTGGGAAGGCATGAAGAGGGATGTTGGCTTGTGGGTTAGACAATGTGCTAACTGTCAACAAGTGAAAGCTGAACACCAGAAGCCAAGCGTGTTGCTTCAGCCTTTAGAGATTTGAGTTTGGAAGTGAGATTCTATATCCATGGATTTTATAGACGGGTTGCCAAGTTCGAACAAGGGAAATGAAAGCATATGGGCCATAGTGGATAGATTACCAAGAGCGCCCATTTCATTCCAGTCAAGTCAACCAGAACGAGACCTGTTTTGGCGATGTTGTTCGTGAAGAACATAGTTATACTTTATGGAATTCCTAGCAGCGCGATAGAGATGCACTATTCACTAGCGAGTTTTGGAGAAGTCTACAGAGAGTATTAGGTACCAAGCTCAAGATGAGTACAGCATATCACCCGTAGACGGATGGGTAGACTAAGAGAGTCAATAAGGTACTCAAAGATTTATTGAGGGCATGTGTATTAGACTTTGGTGGATCTTGGGAAGATCACCTGTATTTGATTGAATTTTCCTATAATAATAGTTTTCAGACTATTATAGGAACGGTGCCTTTTGAAGTAATGTATGGAAGGTCATACAAATAACCCACATGATGGTTAGAGGCTGGAGACAGATTAGTCTTAGGTCCAGATATGGTTAGAGAGGCGTTGGAGAAGATTTAGTTAATCTGAGATCGGATGAAGGAATCTCAGTCAAGACAGAAGAGTTACGCGAATAAAAGGCATAAAGACTTAGAGTTCTCAGTTGGAGACAGAGTTTTTAATATGGTGTCACCGATAAAAGGGAGTGATACGATTCGGAAAGTCAGGGAAGTTGACACCGAAATATGTTGGTCCATTCCAGATTATAGAAATGATTGGAAAGCTCACATACAGAGTAGAATTGCCGAGCAATATAGCAGGTGTCCATAATGTATTTCATGTGTCTCATCTTCACAAGTATGTGCATGATCCAGAGACTACTATTCCTCCAACAGGGTTCGATGAGTTGGTAGTAGAGCCTAATTTGACAATTGTTAGACAACTAGTTCGGGTTGTGGCGAGAGATGAGAAAAGATTAAGGTCCAGGAAAGTCAAGTTGGTGAAAGTTCAATGGAGTGACAACGAGAAGGACTGTACTTGGAAGACGGAAGACATAATTCGAGATACTTATCCTGATCTATTTTAAGTGGTATGTCTATATTAGATTTATATAGATGATAGCTAGTCAGATAAGCTAGTATAGTTGTTAGGAGTGGTTATAGATAATTGTTATGATTAGTATTTAGTCCTTATTGAAATTTGAGGACGAAATTCTTTAAGGAGGGGATCCTGTAACACCCCTAATTTTAAATAACATTATTCGGATATTTAATTAGATAAATTAAATAGAATAACAAAAATGTTAAGGGATAAGGTGATTGAGTTTTGAATAAATTTAAGTGGTTGTGCTTATTAATTTAATTGGGCGAAAGAATGGTTTAACAATTTATTTAGTTATGTAAGGGTATAATGGGATTTAGCTACACCTTATATATACATATATACATATATACATACACACACACACACACACACACATATATATATATATGTTTACTTCTTAAGCCATCGAGACTCATAATCATTTTCATAAAAATCAGAAATGTAAGCAAAAGAAAGAAGGCTGACCATTAACAGTAAAAGAAGAAGAGGAAATTCAAAGAAAAGAAAAAGAATTAAAGAAAGGAAAATCAAACTCATCTCAATCCACTTTCCTTATCAAAGATTAAGGTGAATGATAATTTCTCTCTCTATTTCTTAAATATATGTTTCGGATTTAAGTTTAAATTCGTATATATGATGTTTGATGATGATTTGCTTGAATTATGGTTTATTTAAAATTTAAACAAGATTGTTTAAATAATGGTTCATATGGTTTTAGATCAAAACCATGTGATATTGATGTTTAAATGTCATGGAAAAATTATATGTTATGAAAAACATGATTTTAGAGTTGGGTTTTAAGATAATTTTCCAAGCTTTGGAAAGATTATTATGAATTTTTGAATAATAATATAACACATTAGGTTTAATAATTTATTTCAGAAAATATATTGAGAATTTGGATTTGAAATTTTGGTATGTTAGATAGCATGACCAAAGTAGATTTCTGTGAATTTTAGGGATTTTTCTTAAGTGATTTGATATACAAAATAAATTATTTTAAGAAGAGGATCAAAATGATTTACGTATAAATAAAAAGGAAGGTTTTATTAGCAAAAGTCTAAGTTTGATACTTATCCAAAATAAAAAGGCAGTTAGTTTTGAAAATCATGAGAAAAGTTAAGGCAACCAATAAGAAAATTACATGTCGGTAGGTTAGTTTATATAAGTTACTTAATTTAGTATTTAACCCAGAAAAACAGGTTTCGTCTCTATTCAAAGTACCTTTCGCCCCTTACCTTTCGCCTTCGACTATGTCGAAACCTATTAAGTTAAATTCAATACACATGGTATCATCTTGGTGATACGTAGTGGATTGGAGAAAGGTGAAAGGTATGGTGTCAAAAGCATAGCTTCCAATGGGGTTGTTACCTCAAATTGTTTTAATAAGATAAGCGCCTGCCTTTGTTTTACTAAGCTTTCGACTTAGTCGATACATATGGTTTTGAAGCAAGTTTATAATGGCATTCGAAGGGGTTTCCATGTTTGTTTTAAAGGAAAAAGGGGTTTCGAAGGAGTTCCTCTAATTATAAATCAGTGCTTTCAAAAGAAGAGGCTACGACCTAATCGAAGCCCTGCCACCGATTCTTTTGCTTTTCGAGTGTATTGAAGCCATCAATACCGTCGAAAGATATTGTTTGTTTTAAAGCTATATTAAACCATTTTCTAATTGCTTTCAAAAGGGTTATAGGTTCTCGAAGGTAATGGTTTCGAAAGGGGTTTCGAAGCAATCCTTCAATATTTTAAATGTATGCTTTCGACTATGTCGAAAGGGATGGTTTCGACGCCATCATAAATTCCCCAATATTTTTATATGATAAAGAATGGTTTCAAAAGAGATACTTTCGTTTATATATTTTCTTGGACCCAAATGATATTTTTGAAGGTAAACCCAATGATGTCGAAAGGGGGACTTTTGATGCTTTAGGAAGAGATACTTCCAATGGTTTCGAAGCCATGCTTCTAATAATTTGAAAAGAGATATATGCTTTCAAAGGAGGCTATCCAGTAAGGTCGAAAGCAAGGTTTCGAAGATTTCGAAAGTATAGTTTTCAAAACAAATAACCCAATCTCATTTAAAAGCAAAACCATGGCATATTAATAAGCAAAGTATCTTAAAATGAAATTTATGAAGAAGTTTTAAAGGGGTTAAAAGGATTAACCAAGTAATATTGTTTGCTTCTTCATGTATGCATATATTCACTTTATAATAAATCTAAAACTATATTTTGGAAAAAGTAAGAATAACCAGTTAGGTTGACCTAGTAGTGAATATAAATAAAAGATATTGGCAGGTGCCAATAGGTTAACGGTAAGCCTATGAAAACTGTGTAAGGAAAATG
Organism: Allium fistulosum; assembly: GCA_030737815.1. Lineage (NCBI taxonomy): Eukaryota > Viridiplantae > Streptophyta > Magnoliopsida > Asparagales > Amaryllidaceae > Allium > Allium fistulosum. The sequence goes on from CM060902.1 coordinate 465,823,225, forward strand.
ATATTGGCAAAGGCCAATAGGCTCATAGTTAGCCCATGAAAACCATGTAAAATTGAAGATGTCAGTTAGACAGGTTTATAGTAAGCCCATGAAAACCATATCCAGATAAGAAAATGTAATATTGACAGATAGTCAATAGGTTCCTAGTTAGCTCATGAAAACTAGAGTAAAAGAAAGATATCGACTGTTAGTCAATAAGTTCCTAGTCAGCCCATAAAAACTAGGATAAAAGAAATGATATTGGAGTCACCAATAGGTTCATAGTAATCCCATGAAAACTATATAATTGGACAGGGAGTCCTTAAAAGTTTAACCGGTTGTTAGTTAGCCCATGAAAACTATTAAGTTAATAGTAATCCTAGAAACTATAATTATGACAGATAGTCAAAATGAATTGGGGATGGGTAATCCAGAATTGATTTAATTGTTTTTCATATCATCACATAATAATGTTCTGAATTGAATTAACCATTATGGATGTAGGGACATTGAAAATGGTTTATAAAGTTTTTAAGATACCAGTGAGGGGAAACCCAATCCTGCTAAGCGGCGTGGTCTCACTAGATATCTAAATGATTTGAGACGGTATATTATTATTCATACCAGGCTTAAGACCGACTTGAAGTTTAAGTTTTCACCTTAAACTTTCGGGTACTCAATTAATTTTGAGTAGTTTGAGATTTGAGGTTTTCAGGTACCTCTTAAGACGAAAAAGCTTCCGGAGTCATACAGAAGGCATGTAGTTATTTAAGTTCTTTCTCATGTGATTCTGCTGTATTGTTTTGTTAAAGGCAAAGTTGTCTATTTCCTATTATACACTCTGATCACTAAGGGGGCATCTTCATATGTCTCTCTTGGAGTATATTGTAATAATTATATTTTTCTGAACGTGGTTAACGTTGTGGGATTATGTAAAGAATGTTGAAATGAGTTTGGAATGGAATGTGAAAGTTGTTTTGAAATTTTTAATTTTTTTCCATATCCATATGTTTCTGGTATATCACTACAAAAATAACAGTATATTCTGACAACACGTACCGACGGCCGACGACGGTTCATTTTCTACAGCTTTCCGACGGCTAGTATATTCTGGACTTGTTACGAATAAAATAATTAGCCATCGGAAGCCGTTAGCATATTGCCGTTTGCGGCCGTTGATAGCCGTTGGAAAATCGCGTATACCTTCTTCCCCAGGCTGAACCGGAATCATTTTGCCTCACCCCAAATCCCCAAAAGCTTCCTCCACCATTTCCCTCTCCAGCTTCAAGCACCGAAATTCTACCGAAATCAACTCCAGCTTCGTCAATTCGGAATCTCATCTCCTCCAAACCCTAAATCTCCTATGTTTTAGGTATTATGTCTAAACCCTAATTTCATGAATTTTTTAATTTAGGATTAATTTGTTAGCTTAATTGTTTATATCGTCTCATTGATTGTGTAGTATAGTTTATTGAATGTTAATTACTGTTATTATCCTATAAGTGTTGAATACTAACTTGTTTAGTTTGTGCGATAAAAAATTAGTGTGCATTAGTTGAATAATTTAGTGCTTTTACGCCTTACTTGGGTTATTTAGTATGGATGGGCATAATTTAGCTTATGTGTTTTTTAAAACGTCGAAAACGATAATTAATTTTATATAATTACGATTAGTTAATTTAAGTTTTAAACATGTGCGTATGTGATAAACTATCGTATATGGTAGTTTAACTTAAGTTAAATGTTAATCAATTTAATGTAAACGTCGAAGGCCAATTTTTTTTGAAGTATAAAATATTTAATATACTTTATTCATAACACCCTTAGAGTTTTTTTTCACCCCATCTGATTAGTACTGTATATGATCGTTATGTGGGTATTCGTTTTTTGATAGAACGGACATTTATATTCATCATATACAATATTTGTTGGATTTGTCCTTGTATTAGACAAGTTACAAACACAGTAACATAATTACATCTCGTAAATCATTTCACTTTAAATGGTTCACAAAAATTCGACAGCGCTTCCTTTATGTTCCCTGTGTATACGCAATCGCGTACGACTCAGGGAACGAAAGGGAAGTGCTGTCGAAATTTTGTTGAATCGTTTAAAATGAAATGATTTACGAGATGTAATTACGTTACTGTGTTTGTAATAGGAAGTAGGATGACCTAGCAACAAAGTGTCAATGATCAATTAATATAAAACATTAAACTGTAAAATTGTATTGACAAATAAATTGTCAATGTGGTTTTCATTTAAATTGTATTTTTTAATTATAGTAGAAGAGATGATGAATTATTTTATTGATTGAAGCTAGATGTATCAACGATGAAGGAAAATTGGAGGCTCAATAGTTGAACATTTTAATAATGGTGTACACGTGTTTATTGACTTTGCTTTAAGTAATAATGGTAACGACGAAGAAATCTGTTGTCCATGTAGTAAGTGTAAATTGCTGAAGCATTTGATACCAGAAATGCTTAGAGTTCATTTGCGTCAGTACAGTTTCATGTCGAACTATTTGGTATGGGATCGTTATGGAGAACTTGTAGCACTTAATCCTATACAGTCAGAGGAGGTAGTGAGTAATGAAATTGTTACGACGAATCTCGTAGAACATATGGTTGAAGATGCAGCACGTTCAATGTTCCCTACTGCACAATTTGTCGATGACGACGTTAATGTTGAAGAAGAACCAAATATTGGAGCAATTTTGTTTTATGATTTATTGGATTCCACGAAGAAACCCCTTTGGGAAGGCTATACAAGCGGCACCTAATTATCAGTAACTGCAGAATACATTGCGATGAAATCTAAATACAACCTCACAGATGCTGGATTTACAGCTGTTGTACAAGCTGTGAAGCGGCATATGCCTCCCGATAATTTAATGTGCGAAATCATTATGAAGTGAAAAAAATTATGTTGGCTTTTGGTTTACCGTATCAAAAAATAGATACATGTTTAAATGGTTGCATGTTGTTTTGGCAAGAAGATATCAATCTTAGGAATTGTAAAATATGTAATCAGAAAGGTACAAACCAAGAAAGAAGAAGGGAAAGGAAGTCCCGTATAAACGTATGCATTATTTACCTATTACTCCTAGGCTTCAAAGGTTATATGCATCTTCTGTAACTGTGCATCATATGAGATGACACGGTGTTGGAACACAGGAAGAAGGTACGTTAACACACCCAACTGATGGAGAAGCATGGAAGCATTTTGATCAGAAATATCCCGATTTTGCAGCGGAGAGCCATAATGTTAGACTTGGTTTATGTACGGATGGATTTTCACCGTTTTTTTAATTTGGTTCTAAATATTCATCTTGGCCTATAATCGTTACACCATATAACGTACCTCCATGGATGTGTATGAAAACTCCATATATGTTTCTCACAATTGTCGTCCCCGACCCTAATGATCCGACACAAGGAATCGATGTTTATTTACAGCCGTTGATTGAAGAGTTGAATAAATTGTGGTACGAAGGAGTTGAAACATACGACATCTAAAAAAAAGAATTTTCATATGTTTGCTTCTTTGTTGTGGACTATTAGCGATTTTCCTACGTATGTAATGCTTTCAGGTTGGAGTACGGCTGGTCGCCTAGCTTGTCCTTATTGCATAGAGGAAACACGAGCATTTTCTTTACCGCATGGAAGGAAAATTTCGTGGTTTGATTGTCATCGGTGTTTTCTCCATATTAATCATCCTTTTAGAAGTGACAAAAAATAATTTATAGCTAATAGACATGAGCCCTTGCAACCACCAATGATTTGGTCAAGCGAAGATATATATGAAATTGTAAAGGATCTTCCAAAGATACATGAAACTGGAGAACAAATTGAAATTCAAGGTAAATCAGCGATTCGTAATTGGTGCAAACACAGTATATTTTGGGAGTTGCAGTATTGGAGAAATCTACTACTTCGTCACAATATTACGTGATGCACAATGAGGAAAACTTGTTTGACAACGTTTTTAATACAATTTTGAATGTTAAGGGGAAGACGAAGGATGATTTGAAATCAAGACGCGATATCGAAGCAATATGTAATCGCCCTAAGCTTCATATCAAGCCAAATGGCACAAAAAACCAAAAGCATGCTATGAGCTAGACAATAACCAAGTTAAAATACTTTTAAAATGGGTGGAAGGATTAAGATTTCCTGACGGTATTTCTTCCAATATTCGTAGATGTGTCGACTATAAGAACAACAGACTTAGTTGGATGAAAAGCCATGGTTGTCATATTATGATGGAAAATTTGTTACCCGTAGCTTTTAAAGAACCGTTGCTTGTAAAAGTTTGGACGGTTGTAACATAACTTAGTTTGTTTTATAAGCAGCTTTGTTCTACTATGTTAAAAGTTGATCGTCTAAGTAAACTTGAGGAAGAAATCCCCATACTGCTCTGCAAACTAGAGAAAATATTTCCTCCAGTTTTATTTAATGTAATGGAGCATTTACCTGTTCATCTTCCATCTAAAGCACGTCTTCGAGGGCCTGTGCAATATGGATGGACGTATCCATTCGAGAGGTATTAATGTTTAGTGCGTTAAATATTAGTTTAATTCATGTATAAATAAATTTTAATTTGGAATAATTCTTAATAGTTACTTAAATCATCTAAAGAAAAAAGTGAGACAGAAAGCACGAGTTGAAGGCTTGATTTGCAAATCATATATCGAAGAAGAAGCTTCATTTTTTCTCTCTCATTATTTTAGTTATCATGTGAACTTATCGTTTGAAAGTGCTACGCGTAATGATGATGGCGTTGATCAAGATGATTGTCAAGCGAGTTTATCTATTTTTAGAAAATATGGCCGACCTGTTGGTAAATGTGTGGAATTATGGTTGGACGATAGAGATTACCATGTAGCACACACATATGTTCTTCTCAATTGTGCTGAAGTTGCACCATTTGTTAGGTAATGTACATATATTCTTCTTAATGCATTATATCATCTACGTATGCGTATATATACATATGCACACGTGTGTTAATTATAATGCAATATTTCTTCTATAATTGCAGTGTTTACGAATCACAACATCCAAATGGCGCTATCAGCAAAGATTTCGCTACTTGGTTTTCAAATTACGTTTACGACACAACAAATTGTGTGGTCGATGAAGGATTGAAACATTTAGCTATGGGACCAAAAAGAAAAGTCAAGACCTATCCAATATTCTTCGTTAATGGATATAAATTTAACACCAAAGAATATGGTGCTGAAAAATTAACTAACAATACCGGTGTATTTGTTAAAGGTAGTGATGATCCAAATGATCATGCAAATGATTTTTATGGCGTGTTAACCCAGGTTTTGCAATTGACATATTTCACAAGACCTACAGAAGAAGTTTTTTTGTTTAAATGCAACCGGTTCAGCAACGTTCCAGGTTCTAGAATCAACGTGCACCAAAAGTATAATCTTATAGAAATAAAGCATACCTCACGTTATTATAAGTACGATCCTTTTATACTTGCCAAACAAGCTCTTCAAGTTTATTACGCTCCGTACCCATCTCTATGAAGAGATAAAGAAGATTGGTCGGCTGTTTTTAAAACAAAGGCAAGATTTACATTTGATGGACAAAATATTCCAGACGAACAAGCTTATCAAGCAGATATCGAGGAAAATACTGGAATAATAATAATCGACGATCAAACCGATTTTGGACCTCTTAACGATGAATCAAATGCATTAATAGAAGCATTTGAGACTACAGAGGAACAAAACATAGAGTACGAATGTAACGACTCGTAAATTTTTAGTGGTTTTATTTAATTAATTGAATTTTTGTGAATTTTTAAATAATTGAATTTGGAAACGAAAATTTAATATTTGGAATGCGTCTATTTAAGCATAGCAACTGGTAAATTTTCATCAGATAACATGGAAGTTTATTTTCTTGTGTAATTCTATTTCAATTAAAATTAGTTAATATTGGATGATAATAAAATGTTTTCCAAACCTGAATATTTTATATAGAAAATTTGTAAATCATCTTCTGAGTGAGACGTCATATTTCGTTTCTTCAAATTTGGACTGCTATTACTCCGTTTACCTTAATTCTGACGTTTTAGCAGCATTTTCAGTACCGATTATCGACTTTTGATAGGATGATCGTACCACTGATATCTGTATACCATTTTGATCATCTCGTCGTGCTGATCTCTGTGGTATATTCAATTCTGTATTTTGAAATTTGGTACAAAGCAAAATCCGCGAAAAACGATTTCGTATCGGTACCAGTTTTACAACCTTTTGATTCCCATCTGTCTTTTCAGCCTCTATCCTTTAATATTGTCTGTATTGAATATAAATTTATGACTTGTCCATTCATTTCTATCGTAAACCAAGATTCATCAGTTGAGAATAACAACTGGGTTCATTATTTTATGCGTTCACTTTTTCCTTTTGACTGACTTCTTTCCATTCACTCCTCTTCTTCCATTCCTTTCTTCTTCTACAAAAATTTAATTTTGTGCAGAAAGTCTTCCTCATTTCTTCCACGCCTCACCTGAGCAATGCCGACCAGACACGCAACTCCACTCGGCATCGCATTCTTATCCACACGACCACCCATCTCACCTTTTCCATCACCTCCTGCCGAGCAAGCCTTCCCTATTCCTCCTCACGCACATAAGCCCAATCATCGATCCTCGTCACCAACCGGCCATCACCCTTGCCTCTACCGCCCTGCCTTGCCGTGAACATATAAGGCCGAAGCCCGCGCCCTCCACTTCGGTTGACCCACCACCCTACCTAAATTCTTGCGACGGCCGCTCTCTCATATTCGGCCGGCGTGCCTTTCCTCTTGCTTGTAGAAGCCTACGTAATAATAATGTATGAATATGTATAGTTTATAATGATTGATTATATATATATATATATTACATATCAGTATCATATATTTGATATTGGTTATTATTTTAAATAGAATTTGTTTCGTTTTGTCTGTAATAAGATTTTTTTTTAAAGTGATATGTTTGTATTATACATATAAAAGTTATAAATATGTTATATAAGTTTATATGTAGTCTAGCTGTTGTCATATATGTTTCCAGATTGTTGTATTATAATGGATACAATCTTAACTGCATACATACACGTTCGCATATATATGCTATGAGTTATGAGATTTTGAAGTTTATTACTGTTTAATATAAGTTTAATTATATCAAAACCTGCTATCATGGGTGTTATATATATATATTATATGTTTGTGTACATTTGTTTATATATATATTAGTTAAACAGGTATATACGCATATATGAACTGAGTCCTGTCCTCTTTTTACTGTATATATATATTATTATAAATGGTTTATGTTGGTTTATAATAGTAGTATATAGGTTGTTGTTTAAATTTATATATATGTGCTGTTGCATTTATGTAAATGCACTTTGATTTAAATATAGTAGTGTTGTATAATATTTTGTAATATGTTAAAGGGTATAACATATAATATGTTTTAAAACTCTGTTATGTTGACATGTTCCATAAGTATATAGATTATACATATATGTTAGTGCGTATGTATTATATAGGTATTTCATACGTTGGTAGTATAGAGTTTGAACGTAACGCATATATGTATGTTGTATAGATATGTTTACATATGCATTATATATATATGACTATATAAATTTATATATAAACTGTTAGTTTATAATGTTTGATTTTATATATATTACACATAAGTATACTTGAGTTTGATTTTTATGTTATATTATATAAGTGTTTAATTTAAACAATGATTTTGAAATATATATATATATATATATATTTAATTTAATATACGTTTGAATTTAGAATGTGATTTATATATATATATAGTTATATATTGTTATATAAGTTTGCTTATACCATTTATCTTCATCAATCCAGTTCTGATTTGAATCCGTCTCTTCCTATTTATCAGCTTTGACCATCGAATTCGTGCTAATCTAGCTTTGCTTTGGAAGTTGTGCTTACATTTCGTAACTCAATTTCATGGTCTACTCCCTAGCCTCGAAAGGTGAGCAATCACTCACGATTAATGTTCTTATATTTATTAAATTTGGTTTCAATTGAAACGACAATTGAAATATGCTGCTGTTAGTTATTTACATTTTATATATATACTATTATATGTAACTGTTCACCTGTGACATCTGACACTATTATTTGTTATTTATATTGATGATATATGCTTGTTTTATTATTATCATATCTATTATCACTCTGCAAGTTCCCTGTTAGTATAGAATTCACTATGGGTTGAAATGATACATACCCGAACGATCTATAGAATAAGAGAAAATCGTTATAGGTTGAAATGATAAACCCAAGCGATTTTCATTGAATTGAATTGGGATTGCGGGTTGAAAAGATATATACCCGTATATATTTAAATTACAGATTGAAATGATAAATATCTGTACCACTTGACCATAGGATAGAAAATTATATACAGACACCGTTGGTCTATATATATAAATATTTTGAAATGATTTCTATGGTTTTGAAAAGAAATATATGGTTTTAATAAATATTGATTTTAAAGATTTATTAAAGTTGATATATAATATGTTTAAGTATTTGTATAAAATTTATATTTTCAAATATAGAGTTTATAATGATTCAGGGTGGAAAGATAAATTTGAAATTGATTTGAAATTATATTTATTTAAGAATTATACTTAAATAAGTTTGATTTGAAATTTTTAATTTTGAGATTTTAAAAATATGATTTTATAACTTGATTTTGGTTTAAAGTGATTAAATGAATATTTAAAGTTAATAAATTGGAAGAAATATTTAGTGGTTTGAAATTTGGGGTTTTATTTAAATGATATTGGGTTTATTAAGCGAATATTTCAAACTAAATAATAGTAAAGTGAATTTGATATATATATATATATATATGAAATTATCAAATTTAGTTTTGAAATGTTGAATATTTAAAGCTTTGAAATATATTAAAATTGAAATGGCTTATTTTATGGTTCAAATATGTATTTGAAATCGATAATTTGAAATGGTTTATTGAGAAACTGAATCGAGTTGAAATTGATGATTTGAGATTTGATTAAATTTGAACTTTGGAATTCGAGTTGATTTGAATCGATTTGTGAAATTTGAGGAAACTATTTTTATATAAAGTATTTTTAAACTATATCTAAAACTATTTATATTTTACTTCATAAATTATTTTAATATAAACTATTTTACTATAAATCATTTTCAATATAAATTATTTTATTATAAACTATTTGAACTTATAACTATTTTATATAAACTATTTTTATTTTATAAACTATTTTAAATATAGTAATTATTTTAATATAAATTGTTTTAACTTATAACTATTTTATATAAATTATTTTATTTTATAAACTATTTTATTTTATATAGTATTATTAATATCTAAACTGTTTGAAGGAAAGTGTTATGATTTCAAAGTGTTATGATTTCTAAAGTTATGAATTTCAAAGTATTATGATTTCCAAAGTATTATTATTTCAAATTGTTTTGGTTTCAAAAGTATTATATCTTTGAAAGTACTATGATATTGGAAGTGAATATTTTTGAAATGGAAATGATATCGTATTGATTTGGTTTTTGAAATGGAAATGATATTTTGATTTTGAAGTATAAACAATTTTGAAATGACCGCGGTGTTATAATAACGTTTGGTTGTTAGAGAGACCGGGATTGGATATGGGCATACTCTCTATCGATACCGAAAACCACTTTAACAACTGTGCACGCGATGGAGATTCCAGAATGAAGTAGGATGGTGGCGACGATCCTATATGAGGTATATACGTGGACCCAACTCCCGTGTGTTGGCATAAGGTGGCTAAAACAGGAGCAATTGATGGGCTAATGAGGTAGCACCTCTGATCAGACACACTCCATCGTATGCCATTCTATTACTTGTGATTGATTTGGTGCGCACCCTTGATTCGAGAGTGTGGCTCGAGGTGGGCGATTGCTGCGGCTCTGCGTTACCACCGGCCCGGAAGTGTAATTGGTATATCTACCCAGGCATTGCCTAGTTGTGCCATGTCACCTACCCTAGCGTGCTTTACTACATGTTTGATTTGTTTCATACCTATGGAGTATTCTCTGGTAGCTCCAGTTTACGGGGTATTACGGTACTGTATAGACCATTGACACTATAAAATGTGTTAAGGTGGAAAATGTAAAGCCTTAACGCTATTTTTAAATAGTATACTTTACTATAGACATTATTATAATAGCGTATATTACTATATAGTAGATAGTTTAACGGATCCTTAGAGGATGGTTATCCCAAACATCCTATAAGTTACTGTATTTCAGTTGATATTTCACTTGAGTTGGATTTATTGATATAAGAATGTTAATCCTGACTCGAGTGTTTTGTGTTTTGCTTTATGCTCGGGTCAGACTGAGTGGTTCAGTGTTCGAGACTCGCCTTTGGAGTTGGAGCTTCGCTTGGAGATCCAACTATCTATCCAGCTTTCAGTTATTCAGTTGATTCCAGTGATGTATTCTGATCTTGTAATTGACTATTGTATTCGAGACTTCTGTTGTATCTTGTTTAACTCTGTTATATATATATGATAGCTTCATGAACTACTATTCTTTTGTTTCCGCTGCTTATTTTATATTACTGTGTGTCTATGATTCTATGATTATTTTATTTACTGTATATGCTGAGTTTTGCCAAATATAAAAATTAACAATCTGATATTTTGAGCAATTCAAATCCGACATGTATGGATGGAATGGTTGAAAATTTCAGGGTGTTATAACGAAATAGAGTCTGAATCAGAAAACGACGAGGGCTGATTAATAATCTGCATATCGGGAGAAGGTAATTTATGTGTTTATTTATGTTACATTTTCTCATTAAAACTGATGTATTCTGCTAATGATATGTTTAGTCGTAATGTGTTTCACATAATCCTTTTATGTTCTACCATAATGTATGTTTCACATAATTAAATGATATATTTCTCATATATGATATGTCTGTAACAGATACTATATATGTCTTTTTTCCGTAGATGTAGCTCTTCCCATACAGGATCTCCCTCTTCTTCTCAGAGAGGGATTGGTGCGCCTCCAGCTGGTGATGGCAGTGGCCCATCACAGAAGGCAGCTCTTCCTGCGGTCTGGTTGCAGGCCAAAGCTGATGGATCGTAAGTATTAAATTTATTTCAGTATTAACAATATTTTCTGTTCGATCTATTATATATTAGTCTTGCTTTATTAAATGTTTGTTTCTTTTTAACACAGGTGCTTTGAGCTTGAGCCATCAACAACAGTGCTCTCTATATCTAGACAGGCATATATGAGCAGGATGACTACCTGCTAGCCCAAGTGGAGCAAGATACCGGATAATGTCAGAGAGAGCATTTGGAAGGACTTCCTGGTAAGTGTAAATTTATATTTTGTATTTTCTATTTGATTCTAGACCACTTTATATATTATAGACTATTTATAAAAATGTATAACTTTCATTTTCTCAACGTGTAGGGTTCGATGGACCTACAAGAGACTGATCTTTCCCTGGTGCAGCGCCATTGGAACAACAAAATTGCCAAATATTATAGGGATACAGTGTCTGCTATGAGAAGAGCGGGAAAAAAACCGAACTGGATGAGTGCTAGCGTGTGGGAGGCCTGGGTCTAATGGTGGGGCAATGAGGAGTTCCAGGTAAGTTTACCACATATTAATTACTTTACATTGTTGCGTGTATTTAATACATAATTTAGAACTGTAAAATGTTATTTCCAATTTAAATTTACAGAGGGACTCAGATAGGAACTCCGCAAACAGAAATAAGAATCCCGTCACACATTGCGGTGACTCCAAGTCGTTCCAGCATCATCGCGAGGATTTGGTAAATTTTTATATTCACATTTTTATATTTTAAGTTATAAGTTGTTAATAGATAGTTAATAATATATAAATATATATATATATTCATATTTCAGGAAAGAGAGCGCGGGGGTACTGTTTCGTATTGGGATGTTTTTGCTCATACTCATACCCTAAAGCTGTAACAACCCGGTAATTTTAACGATTCTTATAACGTAATTAACTGAATTTTTCTTGAAAATAAAACTATAAAATTTGGCAATGAAAATTTGATATTTTGTATGTGTCTATTTAAACATAGCAAATGACAAATTTTCATTGGTAAATATGAAAGTTAGTTCTGTTGTGTAATTTTCAATTTCAATTTAAATCAGTTAATTTGATGAAAATTTAATATTTTCGAAACCTGAATATTTTTTATATAAAAAATGTAAATCATTTTCTGAGTGAAACGTCATATTTCGTTTCGCCAAATTTGGACTGCTCTAACCCCGTTTATCTTATTTTCGGCGAATTGACAGTAGTTTGGCAGCGAAATATTGACTTTTGATAGGATGATCGTATCGCCGGTATCTGTCTACCATTATGTTCGTTTTGTCGTGCTAATCTCCACAGTATATCCATTTGTACATTTTGGAGTCTAGTGCATGGCGAAATCCATGAAAATGGTTAACCGTATCGGTACTCCATTTTTGAGCTTTTGACATTCTGTGTCCATTCGTTTGTCCATAGGCTGAAACTAGCAGCCATATGCTTTTATTATTTTCAGAAATCCAACGTTTGGCTTTTTCCATTCCCACTGTTCAACATATACTGGTTCCCATTCTCATTCTCTTCCTTTCCATTCTATGCTTCATTCGAAAAAAAATATTATAAAATAACAAGCTTTCATATTTATATATTTTTGTTCATCTTCATTTGCATGGATCTCTGAAAGAAGGAAACAGCTCACCTTCCTTTTGAACTCACCAGACAATGCTCACCACCGAAGCCACCTATGCAAAACCAACTTCCTACTATCACATGCAATGACATCCCCTCCTCCTTGGGATGTGCCTATTCCCTTTTTCATATTTTGTTTTGTCTCCATCTGCTGAAAAAATATATATACTTACTTTCATTTTGGCCTGGAAGCATGCGTATTTTTGCAATGAGGTCGTTCGTCTCCGCCTGTTGCTCGACCCAGATCCACCTTCATCCGCTCTCAGCCCACATCATCCACCACTCTCCCTCCAAACTGCCATAGCACCATCACTCACATGCAGCCGTTTTTCCCTTCTAAGCTCGTCACTCCTCCAGCCTTATTACCCCTCTCTCTTTTGCTCGAGCTCCCCTTAAAACGCCAAAGCCTCTGGCCACTCAGTAGCCCTCCCCTATGACCTGCCGCCTTCCCAAACTCCTAGCACGCACATCTCCTCCCTCCGCACCGAACAACTCCAAACCCTGAAAGCCACACCTTGCCACGCCTTTGCCTCGACAGCCAACCTTCACATCGTCCACCCGAGCACCTAACACAGCTGCATGCTGCGCCTTTGACAGCCATAGGATTCGAGCATAGCAGCTTCCGCTGCGGGCCGATCACCCATCCAGTTTCCTTTTGTTTAAAATTATGTACATATTTTATAATAATATTGATTTTAGAGTATATATATAGATATGTTATAGTAATAATAAATAATATGATAAAGTAATATATATATATAAGTTTTTTTTTTCAAAATTATTTGCAGAATGACTGTCTTGCTTTATGTATATATCTATAATAATATTGATTTTAAAGTATATATATGCTTATTATTATAATATTGATTTTAAAGTATATATATATATATATACATATACAGATTTTATTTGAAGCGCGTTTTAAATTTGAATATTGATTTAAAAAATATATATATATATATATATATATTTGATTTCCATCGAATCCGGTTCATCGTGCTTTGCTTTTGGTTTCGCCGCTATCCAGAATTGATCGCAGCAGTTAGCTGCTTTGATTTGTCACTTATCCGCGTGCGTATCCGTGTCCGTTGATTCTTATTTTCCATTGTTCTCTAGCCTCGAAAGGTGAGCAATCACTCACGATTAACATTCTTATATTTAGTAAATTTAATTCACATGTAATGACAATTGAAATATGCTGTTAAAATTTAAATTGTTAGTTATTTAATTGTTAAACATGATCTATTATTATTTGCATTTGTTCACTGAGTATAATTGACGTTATTGACACCAATAACCTGTTAGTATGTGTATACCATATTGGATTTGACAATTTTGACCATATTTTCCATTGCTATACTATGTTATTTATGTTGTTATTTTATTTGTTCTCACTCTGCAAGTTCCCTGTTAGTTTAGAAATTCCCTATGGGTTGAAATGATACATACCCGAACGATATTATGATTAGGGGAAAATCGTTATGGGTTGAAATGATAGACCCAAGCGATTTTCATTAATTTTAAATTTTGGGATTGCGGGTTGAAATGATATATACCCGTAAATATTAAATTTAAATTACGGATTGAAATGATAAATATCCGTATCACTTGACCATAGGATAGAAAACTATATACGAACACCGTTGGTCTATTTTAAAATGATTTCCAAAAATTTTGAGAAATGAGAAATATATGGATTTTTAATAAATATTGATTTTTAAATATAATATAAAGATTTTATTTAATATATGAGTAAAAGTTAGATTTTTTAAATTATATGTTTGGGAATTTTAAATTTATAAGTTGAGTTTTGAAAGGGTAAATTTTAAGATTTTACTTACAATTTTATAAATTTTTTTATATATAAAATATAGTTTAAATATAAAATAAAACAGATTTAATAAAGTAAGATTTAATTTGATAATATTGACCACAATAAAATTTATTTAAATAGAATTTAATTGGATAAGTATATTGTTTTAAAATATTTATTTAAATTTTATATTAATATTTTAAAATAGATATTTGTAATAACTTTAATAAATTAAGGTTGGAAAGATGAATTGAAATTAATTTGCAATTTTATTTGTTTAAGAATTGTATTTAAATAAAAATTGATTTGATACTTATTAATTTTGAGATTTGAAAGATATGGTTTTATAACTTGATATTTGGATTTTTATTTAAGGGTGATTAAATGAATATTTTCAAATTTAAATAAAATTGAAATTGAATATTAAATATTGATTTAAATTTGTAATTTGAGATTTTAAATATTTATAAAAAGGCGATTAAGTGAATAATTTCAAATTAAATATAATTGAAGTTAAATATTTAATTTTGATTTAAATTTGTAATTTGAGATTTGTATTTAAATGTTATTAAAAATGATTAGGTGAATAATTTCAAATTTAAATAAAATTAAAGTTGAATTTTGAAATATAAATGAAATGTATCAAATTAAGTTATTGTAAATTGTTTGAATATTTAAACTTTGAAACCTATTGAATTGGAAGTGGTTTAAATTTGTAGCTCAAACCTGGACTTGAAATTGATATCATTTAAAATGGCCTTAATGAGAATTTGAATTGAACCTCTAACCTTTTTAATTAAAATTGTTGAACTGAAACTGATTTGAATTGAATTGTGGAACTATAGTTGATTTGGATTGATTTGTGAAATTGGAAGAGACAATTCTAATTTGAAACTATTTTTGATATAAACTCTTATTAATATATAAACTATTTTTATTATACAAACTATTTTATTATATAAACTATTTTAATCTATAACCTATTTTAATATATAAACTATTTTAAATTATAACTATTTCAATATATATAAACTATTTCAATATTTAAACTATTTTGTGGTTATGATTGTTAGGAAATCAATTCCTTGGTTTCGATGATCACAACTATGCAATGGAAAACAAATATACATATATATCTACATTTACAGGAAGATGATAAAGTAACATCACCAAAGAGACAAGAACAAGACTCAAAAGAAGTATCAAGAGGCTACAAGTCGATAGAATTGGAAAAGGAATTGCACAGACACAGATACAACAACATGCACACATTCAGACGGCTGAATGCACTAGCCAGACGTCTGAATGATTCCTCTGGTTCATAACTCAGAAGAAAACAGACGTCTGATCCTGAACTCAGACGTCTGAAAGACATCCAGACATAAATCAGAAATGAAGACCAGACGTCTGGATAATAAACACAGACGTCTGAAATGCTACCAGACACAAAAAATATATGAAGGCCAGACGTCTGATGTCACTTTCCAGACGTCTGATTATAGGCTCGACTGTGTATTTTCAAAGTCCAACTGTCACATCCAAAAAGACACATCCGCTCCTCTTCACTGCAACTCTTCATCACCAACAGGAGCAACTATACAACGATTGTTAATGGAGGCAACTACACATAGAAACTCTTCACCACTATAAATAGCATCAGGAATTCAAGAGAAAGATTTACCTTACTCACTTACGCTCTTATCTCTTATACTCTGATTTATACTTGATCTCTAAGCAATCAATTATCCTTATTTAACTCTTCCATATATACAGAACTCCTCATTCAAATATTCTCTAGATAGATATATATATATTGGAAGCATTTGTACTCAATAGTCAACATCCATGTTATAGAACACATTCTTGACAAAGAAACTCTGCTATTGTAAACCTGTTCCTCCGGGTCAAGTGAGGGTTAGTTGAAAGGAAATTCCAAAGAGGAGCTCCGGGAATGGACGTAGGACGGGAGGTCCGAACCAGTATAAAATTCTGGTGTGATTATTTTCATTTACTTTGCTACTATCATTTATCAAGTTATATTATATAGTTAGCTGTTTATACTTGCATATATATATCCTATACGATCCACTCATATAGACTTTCAATTGGTATCAGAGCAAGGTTTGTTTAAAAGAACAGTAACACGTTTTTTAATCATTCTAACATGGCAAGTATTTTTCAAGAAGGACAATCCACAGCACGACCCCCACTTTTTAATGGCTCTGATTATTCATATTGGTCAACATGTATGAGAATTTTTATGGAAGCTAATGGTTTAGAAATTTGGTCAGCCACTCAAGATAAATATGAAGCTCCAACTACTGCTATGAACACACGGACCGATGCACAAAAAACCTTAGCATCAAATAATGCTAAAGCTATGAATGTTTTGTTTTGCTCACTAGACAAAAATGAATTTTCACATGTCATGTAATGTACAACTGCATTTGATATTTGGCGTACCTTACAAATTACACATGAAGGTACAACAAAGGTCAAACAAACTAAAATTTCAATTTTGCAAAACCAATTTTCATCATTTAAAATGAAACAAAATGAAACTATAGTAGACATGTATTCTAGATTTCAAACTATTCAACATGATCTTATGGCATTTGGAGTTAAGTTTACTGATTTTGATTTAGTTTCTCGAATACTCAACTCTTTAACACCTGATTGGGAAAGAAAGGTATTAGCTATTGAAGAAGCTAATGATCTCTCTACTCTCAAAGTTGAAGAGTTGATAGGAAATTTGATGTTCTATGAAGCTAATTTGCAGGCACATAAAGAATTAAATTCGGAGAAGAAGAACATAGCATTTCCATCAATAAAGAATGATGACTCAGATTTAGATGAAGATGAGATAGTATTTATTGCCAAAAACTATAATAGATTCAAGAAATTTAGAAAGATGACCAAGTTTCAAAAAGAAGGAAAGACCAACTCAACAAATTTATCTCAAATTAAGTGTTATGAATGTGATCAATACGGACACATGAAAAAGGATTGCCCAAAACTTAACAATGATAAAAAGAAGAGCAAATTTGAAAAATTCAAAAAGAAGAAAGCTTTCAAAGTAACATGGGATGACACCGATTCTTCATCTTCAGAAAGTGATAGCGATAGTGACGGAGAACAAGCTAATGTATGTTTTATGGCACAAAATGATGAGGTATGTCCGGAACTTAGCTATGAAGAATTATTTGAACTTAGCATGGAATTAGATGATAAATTTAGACAAATTAAAAAATTGAACAAAGAATATATAGTAAAAATAAATAGATTAGAACTTGAAGTAGGAATGTTGAAAGATGAAAAAATTATTTTAGAAGAAGAACCTGAAATATCTCAAGAAAAATTAAGAAATAATGTGATAGAAAGTGAGAACATTACTCTAGAAAAAGAAAATTTGCTAAAAGAAAATGTTGATTTTAAAAATAGTATTGAATTATTGAAAACAGAAAATAGAGAATTAAAAGAAAAATTAGATAAAATTACCAATAATGTGTCAAAATTCAACAAAGGAAAACAAGATTTGGAAAATCTTATCAAAACACCAAAACCATCAGGTAATAGAAATGGAATAGGATTTAAAAATGTTCTAAACAAAAAGAAAATAATGCTAAAAATATTAGTTATATAAAAAATAGAAGTTTATCTAAAGAAAAATTTAATACCAAAAATATGAAAATTTAGGTTCCTAAAACAAATAATAATTTGATTAGACAAAAGCATATTAGTAATTACTTAGAGAATGTAATCTATAATAAAAATTATATTTATAAAGGTACCAAACCATCTTGGGTGTGGCTACCTTCTTCTAACAATTAGGACCCTAATAAAATATATGGGTACCAATTAAAACATTTTTTATCTTGCAGGTACCCAAAATAAAAAAAAGGAGAAATGGATAAAAGATAGCGGTTGCTCCAAACATATGACCAGAAATTCAAAAATGTTATCAAATATAACATACATCGATGGTGGAACGGTAACATTTGGAGACAATTCAAAGGGATTTGTCATAGGCATTGGAGAAGTCATCAACTCTGGTATATCTAACTCTCCTATTATTACAAATATTTTATTAGTAGAAAATTTAAAACACAACTTGTTAAGCATTAGTCAATTATGTGATAAAGGTTTTCAAATAAATTTTGAAAAAGATAGATGTAATATTTTAGATAATAACAAACAACTCATTTTTGAAGGTTTTAGAAACAAAAATATTTATGTATTAAACATGAATATTAATAAAAATTCAAACTTATGCTTAACCGCCAAACATGATATCCATGGTTATGGCATAAACGATTTTGTCATATTAATTTTAAGAATATTAATAAGTTAGCTAAATATGAGTTAGTAGGAGGGTTACCTAAAATAAGTTACAAAGTAGAAAATTTATGTGACGATTGTCAAATTGGTAAACTAAAGAAAATCTCGTTTAAATCTAAAAATAATATTTCTACAAAACAACCATTAGAATTATTACATTTAAATTTATTTGGTCCAACACAAATAAGATCTATTAATCACAACAAATATGTTTTTGTAATAGTCGATGATTTTTCGAGATATACATGGACTTTATTTCTAAAACATAAAAGCGATACTTTTGGTATGTTTAAAATATTTGCGAAACGAATTAAAACTCAAATTAATTTGAAAATTAAGAATATTAGAAGTGATCACGGAGGAGAATTCGAAAATGATCTTTTTTCAAATTTTTGCAATAAAAAAGGAATAACTCATAATTTTTCTTTTCCTCGTACACCCCAACAAAATGGTGTCGTAGAAAGAAAAAATCGTACATTACAAGAATGCGCACGAACATTATTAAATAGTAGCGGATTACCAAAACACTTTTGGGCCGAAGCTATTGCTACATCTTGTTATGTATTAAATCGAGTAACTATTCGCCCAATGACTAAACAAACTTGTTTTGAAATATTTTTTGGTAAAAAACCTAAAGTGTCATACTTTAAAACTTTTGGCTCAAAATGTTTTATATTAAATACAAAAGATAAATTAGGAAAATTTGATCCAAAAGCCGATGAGGGTATCTTTGTTGGGTATTCGATCATAGCAAGGCATATAGAATTTTTAATAAAAGGAATAATACTATAGAAGAGAGCTTACATGTCTCATTGGACGAAAATCCTTTCAAACATTAGACTAATGATGAAGAAGAAATTATTCCACTAACAAATTCAACAAATTCTATTAATAATGAAGCCAATATACAAAATAACACTCTTGTATCATCTCCTAGAATTCTTAAGAATCATTCAATAGATAATATTATTGGAGATCTTAATTCAAGAGTTACTAGAAATCAACTCAATCAAATAAGTCATATAGCGTTTGTATCAAACCTTGAACCAAAGAATTATAAAGAAGCCTCAAATGATAATTTTTGGATAATAGCTATGCAAGAAGAATTACATCAATTTGAACGTAATAACGTATGGGAATTAGTACCAAGACCTGAAGATCAATCAGTAATAGGAACAAAATGGGTATTTAAAAACAAGGCGGACGAAAATGGAAATATTGTTAGAAATAAAGCATGATTAGTTGCTCAGGGCTACAACCAAGAAGAAGGCATAGATTACGATGAAACTTTTGCTCCGGTAGCAAGATTAGAAGCCATTCGTACTTTACTCTCCTTTGCAACTCATAACAATTTTAAACTATTTCAAATGGATGTCAAAAGTGCCTTTTTGAATGGTTTTATTAAAGAAAATGTATACGTCGAACAACCACCACTTTTTGTTCATGAAAAATATCCCGATCATGTTTTTAAATTACATAAAGCACTATATGGATTAAAACAAGCACCTCGTGCATGGTACGAACGTCTTAAAAATCACCTAATAACATCCGGTTTCCATATAGGAAAAATAGATACAACTTTATTTATTAAAAGAGAAAATAATGATATTTTGGTTGTACAAATTTATGTTGATGATATCATCTTTGGTTCAACCAACGAAAATCTATGTAATAATTTTTCAAATATTATGAAAAATGAATTTGAAATGTCACACATGGGAGAATTAAATTTCTTCTTAGGATTACAAATAAAACAACTCGAAAATGGAATTTTTATTCACCAAGAAAAATATTGTAAAGATTTATTACATCGATTTAAAATGGATAAAACTTCAAGCAAACCAACACCAATGAGTACCACTATTCACTTAGAAAAAGATGAAAATGGAAAAGATTTTGATGAAAAGTTATATCAAAGAATGATTGGTTCTTTACTATATTTAATGGCTAATCGACCAGATATTATGATGAGTGTATGTCTTTGTGCTCGATTTCAAGCAAAACCAAAAGAATCTCATCTATGAGATGTTAAGCGCATTTTACGTTATTTATCTAGTACTAAATATTCTGGTTTGTTTTATCCTAAAGGATCATCTTTTGAACTTGTCTCATATAGCGATGTGGATTTCGGTGGTTGTAGAACAGACCGTAAGAGTACTAGTGGAACATGTCATTTTATCGGACAATCTTTAGTTTAATGGTTTAGCAAAAAGCAAAATTGTGTTTCTTTATCTACTTGTGAAGCCGAATACATCTCCGTAGCTCTAGCATGTGCGCAAGTAATATACATGCAACAAACACTAATGGAATTTGGTAAAATTATCAAAAAATCTCCAATATATTGTGATAACACAAGCGCTATAAATTTATCAAAAAATCCTGTTAATCACTCACGAACCAAACATATAGATATACGACATCATTTTTTACAAGACAATGTTGAAAAAGGAACTATCTCTTTAGAATACGTAAGTACCGAAAATCAAGTAGCCGACATATTTACAAAACCATTAAACGAACAAACTTTCATTAAACTCAGACGAAGTTTGGGAATTTGTTCACTTCAAGATCTTAACTAAAATTGAATTAAAAACTGAATTTAGTTCACCTCTTCATTACCACAAATTGATGAATTTCTGAACCATTAAAATTTTAGAAAATTAGTTATCCTATAAATAACGTTTTCATCATATGAATGTAACTTCTTCGTGTTATTAATGCAAATTTCTTTTTTACATATGGCTTGAACTTTTATATTCTTTTTGATAATGTCAAAGGGGGAGAAATATAGAAATAAACTTAAAAAAAACTAAGCACGTATTCAAGGGGAGATTTAGAATATATATATAAGTACATTGAATAGTTGTCATCATCAAAAAGGGGGAGATTGTTAGGAAATCAATTCCTTGGTCTCGATGATCACAACAATGCAATGGAAAACAAATATACATATATATCTACATTTACAGGAAGATGATAAAGTAACATCACCAAAGGGACAAGAACAAGACTCAAAAGAAGTATCAAGAGGCTACAAGTCGATAGAATTGGAAAAGGAATTGCACAGACATAGATACAGCAACATGCACACATTCAAACATTTGAATGCACTAGCCAGACGTCTGAATGATTCCTCTGGTTCACAACTCAGAAGAAAACAGACGTCTGATCCTGAACTCAGACGTCTAAAAGACATCCAGACATAAAACAGAAATGAAGACCAGACGTCTGGATAATAAACACAGACGTCTGAAATGCTACCAGACACAAAAAATATATGAAGGCCAGGCGTCTGATGTCACTTTCCAGACGTCTGATTATAGGCTCGACTGTGTATTTTCAAAGTCCAACTGTCACATCCGAAAAGACACATCCGCTCCTCTTCACTGCAACTCTTCATCACCAACAGGAGCAACTATACAACGATTGTTAATGGAGGCAACTACACATAGAAACTCTTCACCACTATAAATAGCATCAGGAATTCAAGAGAAAGATTTACCTTACTCACTTACGCTCTTATCTCTTATACTCTAATTTATACCTGATCTCTAAGCAATCAATTATCCTTATTTAACTCTTCCATATATACAGAACTCCTCATTCAAATATTCTCTAGATAGATATATATATTGGAAGCATTTGTACTCAATAGTCAACATCCGTGTTATAGAACACATTCTTGACAAAGAAACTCTGCTATTGTAAACATGTTCCTCCGGGTCAAGTGAGGGTTAGTTGAAAGGAAATTCCGAAGAGGAGCTTCGGGACTGGACGTAGGACGGGAGGTCCGAACCAGTATAAAATCCTGGTGTGATTATTTTCATTTACTTTGCTACTATCATTTATCAAGTTATATTATATAGTTAGCTGTTTATACTTGCATATATATATATATCCTATACGATCCACTCATATAGACTTTCAATGATTTTGAAAATGAATATGATTTAAGGTGATATGATTTCGAAAGTGGTATAATTTCGAAAGCGTATATGATTTCGAAAGTGATGTGATTTTGAAATGAATATGATATTTTGATATGAAGTATGAACTGTTTAAATGATTATAAAAGCGATTTTATAAAATGACCACGGTGTGAAATAAGCATTTGGTTGTTAAAGAGACCGGGATCGGATATTGTCATACTCTCTGCCAATACCGAAACCACTTTAACAACTGTGTACGTGGTGGAGATTCCAGAATGAAGTAGGATGGTTTGGTGAACAATTATGTATGAGGTATTTACTTAACCCTAACTCCCGTGAGTTAGCTTAGATATGACTAAAATGGGAGCTATACCGGGACAAGTGAGGTCATTCCTCATATCGGGCACATTTCTTCGATACCATATTATGACTTTGTGATTGATTTGGTGGCCACCCCTCGATTTGATTATGGGAGTGTGTTCCGAGGTGGGCGGTAGTAGGTGCTATGTGTTATCACCAGTCCGGGAGTGCAAATGGTAGAATCCTACCCTGGCATTGCCTCGAGTGCCGCGTTCACATGCCGTATCGTGCCTTCTACGAGTTTGGTTTGTACCGTACCTATGGAGTGCCCTCTGATAGCCCTCTAGTTTACGGAGGAATTACGGTACTATATTGACTACGGGAATATATAAAAATGTGTTAAGGGGGATATGGGTAACGCCTTAAGCTATTTTAATACTTTACTTTACTATAGACATTATCTATGTAGTGTATTGTACTATGTATGTAGATAGTTTAACGGATCCTTAAAGGATGGTAATCCCAAACATCCTTTTAGTTATTTTGTATTTCAGTTGACATTTCACTTGAGTTGATTTATTAGTATAAGAATGTTAATCTTGACTCGAGTATTTTGTGTTGTGCTTATGCTCGGGTCATACTGAGTGTCAGAGCATTTGAGACTCACCTTTGGAGCTTGGAGCTTTTCTTGAAGATCTGTCTTTCTATCTAGCTTTTAGTTATTTCAGTTCATTCCCAGTTTATGTTCAGACTTGTCAGTTGCTTATGTATTAGAGATTCATTGTATTTGAGATTCTGTTGTATTTTGTTTCAGACTCTGATGTTTTATAGTAGCTTCATGAACTACTATTTATCTTTTCCGCTGCTTATTGTTATATTACTCTGTGTCTGTGATTCTATGATTGATTTATTTACTGTATATGCTAAGTTTTGCCAAATATAAATTAACAATCTATTGTTTTGAGCAATTCAAGTCTGACATATATGGATGATTGTCGATTTGAACGGTTCAAAATACCGGGTCGTTACAGTTGGTATCAGAGCGAGGTTTAGGCAAAACTTAGCATATGAAAAAAACTCATTAGAGATAGGGTAGGAATACCCTAGAATGAGTAAAATTAATTACAGAATCATCTTCGTTCGAGCTTGAAATTCTTCGTTCGGATCCTCTTTGATTTGGAGTTCTTTTGAATTTTTGGAACTTCCCCTTCGTTCTAAAATCCATTCTTGTCTCTTCCTATTCGTGTTCTTTTGATACTGGAGCATCCCATAGCTTCAACCTTAAATGTCAACTTCATCCTTATGTGTGACTAATCCCATCGGCGGTCCCGCCAAACCTAGTATGATTTGTAAAGGGTTGAAACTCCTTTACAATAGATGTCGATTCACCGGAGGTCTCTATGTCCTCGGTTTTGATGCCGTTATCTCTTGCAAAGCCTGAACCGTTTCTCTAGTAGACGACCAGGGTAATTCTCTTGAGATTGAATGTCGTTTGTCTCAGTATTTTGCAGGCAGTTTTATCTACTCGCTGGATTCTCAGCTTAGTGGTCTCGACCCCACTCCGACTGTCAAGGATTATCCTGATGTTTTGGTGAAGTCACTTCTCTTCCTTCCTTAAAGCGGGAAATTTGAATTCTGCATCAAATCTTATTTCTGGAGCTCGACCTGTTGTCCTTCCTCCCGGACGAATGGTTTCTGTGAATGGTTAGTCATACCCTTTGGATTAACCAATGCTCTTGCCTTCTCTGTGACGGCCTGCCCTTCTCACTTCGAAAGACGAGTCGTAATATAGAAAGAAATAGGTAGAAAGGAGAATAGATAGAAAGAAAAGAACTAAACAAATCACAACATCTCAGCGGAACGGATAATATATATTACAACATATATCACATAGTCACTAATACAATTCAACAAAGTCATAATTATACATACATCATATTCAGACAGTCGTAACGACCTGTCCATTCATTACAAGCCAAAATATAGACATATATACCAATACAACGGAATATAGCTAGATACGTTGAAGCCTCCTGCTCCAACTCCTCCTCCATAATACGTCGAGAGCAAACCTGGAATCACTTGGCTACTCATAAAATTTGAGTACCCAAGAGTTTAGGAAAAATAGAAAAAAAAACTCTGGATCAAACATGAGTTTGGTGTGAGTAAAACGGTTAAATTACTTTAAATTGAAACCATTTGAAGACAAGTGTATCTCGTAAGACCTCGCCGCACATAAACACGGACGGGTTTTTTCCCCTTACGATAACCAAAACACTTTCATAGGAAATCCAGTGATATTATAATAATGTCTAGGATTTTCCAAATAAATAGAAGATAGCTGGAATGCTTGCATCTCACGTTCCAACATATTTGGGCACAATCAAAAATGTACGGCACTTATTAGAGGTTGGGTTCCATACAATGACTGGGCCACTTTGGTACCGCCCGTCACGATGCATCTCTAGAAAAATAACACCAAGGACCACGCCGGGATCCCCTGCTACACAAGACTGGACTACCCCTAACCTGGATAGTCCGAATAAGATTACCCCACGGTTGGGATCAACAACCGCACTAAACATACCGAGTAAAAAAGGACTCTAGATAGGGGTAACCTTACCCTACTTGGGTGCGACCCAGTTAGCATTGCTGCGTCTCCCCTATTTTAGTCATTCCCGGTTGATGAGGCTTGAGGCTATGATTACCTTTAAGAACATATTCACTTGGAATGCTCATCGTCCTCCAATGACGATGTTCTGATAGCATTCGTCCATACAAGTCCGTTCGGGGTTTTAACAGAACCGAAGGCACCATTTCCACTACACTCATGGAATCACCCTCAATGTTAGTGACAAATAGCCCTTGTACTCTGAAATCTTCATTCCGGATCTTTGGAATCTTCAGGATCTAATCATTTATTTTGGGTCGATGTGGTTTTCGGATAATACTAATATCCGATCCCGGTCTCATCGAATCCAAACGACAGATTTTTAAAGGCCAAGTTGTTTAACAAAACAATTCAAATTCAGGGTGTCAACATCCATATATGAAAATTTATCACGTATGCTTTATTTCTAATAAAATGTGTCAACGTTTATTCTAACCATTCCAGTTTGTTTGGCTACTTAACGACATAGACAAGAACAACCAATATCCCCAAAGGAATAACCAAAGCCTGAGTCATTAACTAATTTATCGATTTATAACTAACATTAAAACAATTTACACATCAGAATTTAATTAATTTATTTTAATTGAACCCATTTGTATTTTTAATCCAATATACTTATGATTTAAATTAATTATAAAAATGATTTATAATTAGTTACATTTAAATTAAACAATTCATTTAATAACTATTTTTTATTAATTAACATAAGGTTAAATCAGTTTAGACTTTAATTATCAACTCACTTTAATTATTATACAAAATTAAACTTTATATTATAGAAAATTAACAAAAACTAAATTTTAGTTAAAGTCAAATGTGATAACATCACAAATGCAAATCATCATGTACATTGGATTTTCAGATGAAGGAGAATAACTATGTTTTTTTTAAATTCAAAGATGTTAAGTATAAATATTTGTTTCCATTCATTTTTTTAAACAAAGACCCGGCCTATTCGGCCCAAAAGAAAAAAAAACCCCACTCTTCTCCTTCCCTTCCTTCCTCTGCTTCCTTTCCTTCTTCATTTCCTTGGCGTGCACAAAAAAAATGAAACAATGTGTGCATATGCACATGACCTCCGGCCGACGTTGCTCGCCACCGACCATCCCCTCCGGTCACCTCCGACCCACGCATCCCACTGACCCACCCAAATTCCACGGCAAATCATAGTTCAAAAAAAAATCAAACCCGAGTCCAGGAATGAACCCGTCCACTTCCTCCACCTCGTGTGACCCCCTCCGACCACCGATCATCGCCAAAATCCACCAGTTGCCTCGCCACCTTCTCCTCTTCCTGTCCCCCCATACCGCACGTCCCATTCGCCTTCTTGACGCCGCCATCATCCCATAACCGAACACCACCAAAACCCCCTCTCCAACCCTAGTTCGCTTCCGACCGACCACCACACCCTCCAATAAAATACCACACCATTTTTCACGAGTTCCCCATCCTTTCAGCTTCCTCCCGACCAAAGCTCGACCCTCGAAAACGCATGGTTCGCCTGAACTTGATCAAAGGCCAAAAAACGTTCATCTCCAATTTTACCACCATATTCAAAATTAAAAATTCCTAAACTACCATCGAAATTCACGAATTTCATCAGTGTTCACGCTCGCGTACTCCATTGAACTAATTACGATACTTGAAATTTTACCATAACAATCCTACTTCCTGTAAAAATGTGTTTTCTTCCTCTGTACTCTTTGGAAACCGATGAAATGAATTTTAAAAAATATATACTCGAAAACAAACGGTTTTTGTTTTGATTAGAAGTTTTAAAATCAACTAGATGGTTGGGTATTGATTTTTTTTCCTTAGTGGAAGCTAACAGTATTCTTAGATGAATAGGGTTCCTAAGGAAAAAGCATAATACTCTTTAATATCTGTAGGTAGAATTTTAACATGTTAATACATTCATACATGTACTTGCATACTTGACAGATGTATATACTATTCACATAGACTAAAAACCAATGTTCTTCATATAAACTTCGTAACTAGTGATCAAGAAAATGTTTTACTAACCAACAGAGCAAACAGGGAAATGATATGTACAGGCTTTTGGAGTTTTCAGGTTATACCACTTGATATACATTCATATATA
This sequence comes from Allium fistulosum, assembly GCA_030737815.1. NCBI lineage: Eukaryota > Viridiplantae > Streptophyta > Magnoliopsida > Asparagales > Amaryllidaceae > Allium > Allium fistulosum. The sequence goes on from CM060902.1 coordinate 465,851,183, forward strand.
AGCATATATACACTCCTGTACATACATATTTGACAAAATCAAAGCTTCCATTCATAATTTCAGGCATATACACATAGATTATAGTAACAAAAGAGTTGGGTTTACTCATTGTTTTTGTTGAAACAGAGACACTGCTTCAAAAAAAATATTGCTTGCTTTTGTTCTTGCTCTACTGGCACCATTGGTTTCTACAGAGTTTAATGGTAACTTTGTATTTTTTTTCTCTTCGAATGCAAGAATGTTCAAGTGGGTATTAAGGCGGTGGTATTTATAAATAGAGGAGGATAGGCTAAAGTTCATTCATGTACATCAAGTTTTATTTCTTTTTCTTTTTTTCTTAGATTTTCAAACCTAACCTGATTTGAAAACTTGGTGATTTGATTAATGAGAGGAGGATTTGATTTATTGTATGCTTGAATTGATATGTATTTATTCTTATGTTCCCTTATGTATAAACATATACATACATCATAGAAATATACATATATTCTTCATATATATGAACATAGCTTTGTCTTGTATTACTTTTATAAATTTTGTACATATACCCTATAACTAATGTACAAATAAAATTTCGCCACTTAAATGTATTTATCCTTATATATATATATTATCTTAAATTTTTATATCAAATTTATGTACATAGTACATACCCACTCACACACACACACACACACACACACACACACACACACACACACATATATATATATAATCATATCCCATAATAGAAAGGTGGAATTTTTATTAAATGTTTTTGAGAGATTAAAATTTTAGATTTTTAAATCATAGCTTCCCGAATATATATATATACATCGATATCTATAAAAATCAAAGTTTATCATTTGACTGATAAAAATAATATTCCAATATTTAAAATCAGTAAATTATTCAAATAACAAGTGTCAAAAACCCGGGTCGTTACATTCTCCGTCGACCTTATAAATCACATTTTCCATGATGTTCTCACCCAGTTCGTCCTGGTTTTCGTTAATGGTATTCTCGTCTTTTCTAAGTCTCAGTTGACCGGTTAAGGTCGTCGTGATTAATACAAATTTATTCATCTTACCTCGCTTGTAATTTAATCTTCCATTCAAGCCTATTTTCTTGGGTAGAATTCTCTTCGATTTGGGTCCCTCTAATTTGAATCACTATCCTTGTTCTATAATCCATTCTTGAATTATCGTGTGAGGGAGTGTATTTGTAATTGATATTAAAATGTTTTATATTGTGTTGTTTGAGTTGTTAAGGTTGATTTGGGGTTTCGATCGATTCGTTTGGCCAATGCTATCGATAGGAATTCCAAAACAATTGAACAGAGCAAACTGACACAATATTGTTTTCGAAATTGGTAAATGAAATAATTTTATGTATGATTATATTATATATATATATAAGTATAATTTTCTGAAATTATATAGTTAAAGAATTTGGTTGTTAGAAATGATAATACTAGATTATCATTTAGTGTTTGTCAACATATTTAAACTATTAACTATTGTTGTATTTTATAAAGAGTTGAAATGTTATAAATATGGTTTATGAATCTGATTGCAAATGGAAGGGATTTAAAATTAAGGACTTGGGAATTATATTTCCGGTGCTTTTCAAAATTTAGTTTTCGAAGTTTTGGAAAAATGTATTATTTGAAAGTATATTTGAATGAAATTGTTTCCAAAGAATTTTAAAAGAAGAAAGTCTGTAATCCCCTATTTTGTTGCTGGAAAATAATTTCGGTGATGACTGCAGCATCATCGACATTCATTTTCCAGTCTGAGAGTGGAGAGACCACTTAGTAACTTTACTACACTTTTGTTTTGGAAAATGGATTTGATTTGAATTTCTCGAGTATGATTTGATGTAATAAATATATATATGTATATATTTATTTCAAAATGGTTTGAAATGAAACCGGGAATTTAATTCTTAAATTCTATGTTAAGTGATGGTTTTCAATTATTTAAATAAAGCAGGGTTTTGAATAATTGGAGTGTTTAAAATGAGAAATGAAATTGAAACAACTTGAAATAGTTGAACTACGATAAATTAATTTGTATAATATTCAATTGCATTCTAAAACATATATAGCTTACCTAAAATATTTAAAAGTTAAAATGAATGTGAATTTGAAATTGAAGGTTATACAAGAGAAATTTAAATGATAAAAATGTTCAAACTAAATTTTGCTTAACAGTAATATTGTAAATAAAAGATAAATTTGTATAGTATTTAATTACATTGGAATCATTAATAAAACTCACCTGGAAAAGGTTTGAATGTAATTAAATAATATACAATATGATATAAGTAATATGATGTCCAAAATTGAATTTTGTTAAGGGAATTTATAAATAAAAATTTTGTTGTTAAAATGAATGGTTAATTTATGTTATAAGAAATGTTAAGTGAAATGAATTGAATAATAAATAGAAAATGCTATTTGGGTAAATAAATATGAACTTAGGAATAGCCGAAATTGAACTATAAACGCAATTAACTTAAGTAAAATCAAATGGATTAAATGAATGAGATAAATAAAATAATTTTGGTTTTGAAAGAAAATTTTTGTGACAAAAGTTAATAAATTGTAAACAAATCAATCGAAAGAAAATGCATGGAATGGTAATCAACAAAATATGAATAAAATGAATAGTAATTGATTAAATAAAACAGATTGAAACCATAATTGCTGAATATTAATTAATTTAAAAACTAATAAAATTTATATGGGTTTGAATCAATTATTGCCTTTTGTATTTTGAAATTATTTTCCTTTCTGTTGCTTCTATTCTCCTATCTCGTTTCTTTTTGGGGATGAAAAGTTTTGAGTGGAGGAGAGTGTAACGACTCGGTAATTTTAACGATTTTTATAACGTAATTAACTGAATTTTTCTTGATAATAAAACTATAAAATTTGGCAATGAAAATTTGATATTTGATATGCGTCTATTTAAACATAGCAAATGACAAATTTTTATTGGTAAATATGAAAGTTAATTCTGTTGTGTAATTTTCAATTTCAATTTAAATTAGTGAATTTGATGAAAATTTAATATTTTCGAAACCGGAATATTTTTTATGTAAAAAAAATGTAAATCATTTTCTGAGTGAAACATCATATTTCGTTTCGCCAAATTTGGACTGCTCTAGCCCCGTTTATCTTATTTTCGGCGAATTGGCAGCAATTTGGCAACGAAATATTGAATTTTAATAGGATGATCGTATCGTTGGTATCTGTCTACCATTCTATTCGTCTTTTCGTGCTGATCTCCACAGTATATTCATTTGTACTTTTTGGAGTCCGGTGCGCGGCGAAATCCATGAAAACGGTTAACCGTATCGGTACCCCTTTTTTGAGCTTTTGACATTCTGTGTCCATTCATTTGTCCATAGGCTGAAACTAGCAGCCATATGCTTTTATTATTTTCAGAAATCCAACGTTTAGCTTTTTCCATTCCCACTGTTCAACATTTACTGGTTCCCATTCTCATTCTCTTCCTTTCCATTCTGTGCTTTCATTCGAAAAAAAATATATTATAAAATAACAAGCTTTCATATTTATATATTTTTGTTCATCTTCGTTTGCATGGATCTCTGAAAGAAGCAAACAGCTCGCCTTCCTTTTGAACTCACCAGACAGTGCTCGCCACCGAAACCACCTATGCAAAACCAACTTCCTACTATCACACGCAATGACATCCCCTCCTTCTTGGGATCCGCATATTCCCTTTTTCATGTTTTTGTTCTGTCTCCATCCGCTGAAAAAAATATATACTTACTTTCATTTTGGCCTGGAAGCATGCGTATTTTTGCAATGAGGCCGTTCGTCTCCGCCTGTTGCTCGACCCAGATCCACCTTCATCTGCTGTCAGCTCATGTCATCCACCACTCACCCTCCAAACTGCCACAACACCATCCCTCATGTGCAACCATTTTTCCCCTCCAAGCTCGTCACTCCTCCAGCCGTATTACCCCTCTCTCTTTTGCTCGAGCTCCCTTTAAAACGCCAAAGCCTCTGGCCACTCATCAACCCTCCCCTATGACCTTCCGCCTTCCCAAACTCCAAGCATGCACATCTCCTCCCTTCGCACCGAACAACTCCAAACCCTAACGGCCTCACCTTGCCATGTCTTCGCCTCGACAGCCAACCTATCCATCGTCCACCCGAGCACCAATAGCCGAGCACCTGACACATCTACATGCTGCAGCCTTCGACAGCCATCGGGTTCGAGCACAGCAGCCTCCGCTCCGGGCCGATCACCCATCCAGCTTCCTTTTGTTTAAAATTATATACATATTTTATAATAATATTGGTTTTAGAGTGTATATATAGATATGTTATAGTAATAATAATAAATATGATAAAGTATATATATATAAGTTTTTTTTTCAAAATTATTAGTAGAATGACTGTCTTGCTTTATGTATATATCTATAATAATATTGATTTTAAAGTATATATATGTATATATGTTTATTAGTATAATATTGATTTTAAAGTACATATATATACATATTTTATTTGAATGCATTTTAAATTTGAATATTTATTTTAAGAAAAATATATATATTTGATTTCCATCGAATCCGGTTCATCATGCTCACTACAAGGAACGGAAGCAATAGCAACGGCAATTAGCCGTTGGCGGCCGTTGCCAGCCGTTGCTAGTTGTTGCTATAAGCCGTTGCTAATAAGCTCGTTGCTACGAGTTCCAGCAACGGCAATAGCAACGACTCCGTTGCCAATTTAGCAACGGCTAGCGACGACAATTTTGTCCACGTGGAAACAGTTATTTCCAACCGTTATCGTCCCGTGGCGTCGCGAACCGTTGCAAGCCTGGAACCAGATAGCCGTTGCTAGCCGTTGCAAGCCTGGAACCAGATAGCCGTTGCTAGTCGTTGCTAGCCTTTGCAAGCCTGGAACTTTTCTGTTTTCCAGCAGCTAGCTTTCACTCTTCCAACCTCCAAACCATTCCACAACACAACAATCACTTCCAAACCATCGTATACATTCCATTCCAACCATAATATAACCAAATACATCGCAAATAATCAAATAAAACACATATACATCAATAATAACGCAACTATTTAATCAACTAACACAAATATTTCATCATCAACCAAACAAAATACATCTCAAATCCATCACACATAATATCCATCACCAACACCATAGGTACACAAAACACCAAACAAACTACCAAGCCCATCAACAAACATAAGTACACAAGTCCAACAAATATCCATTAAAACCACAAATCTTGTCCAAAAAAATTAACCATCAACAAAACATACCTACTCATCATCATCGTCATCACCACCACCACCACCACCACCTGACCCTGGCATGGTCCCATGCTCTGAAACGAATGCGGCAATGCGCTCATCTATCTGCTGAGACAAGAAGCTCTGTCGCCAATCATTTATCTCATCCAGCTGTCGTTGCATCTGGGCTATCTCCTCTTCGGCCATAGATTTCTTGTAAGCCCTCTGGAAGTTAAGAGCCTGCAAAACGATCAAACAATCTAGTTCTAATTCACGCTCGCAACGGCTATATTAAATTCAAATATAAGTTATTAAAACAGTTTACCTCCTGATTGCCGTATCCATAACGCCCATTGCGAGAAGGCGGATCAATAATTCTATCCCATATTTGATTGGACTCTTGAAGCGTAATATCCTCCCGTCCAGTTCTTTGCACCATCGCTGCCCGCTCCGCTTCATATCTACCCTGCAATTACGAATACAAATTTGACTCAATATATAGCTATACAATTTACTTATACACTACTAAAGGAATGTGAAACGTTGTCATTGCGAATAAACATATTTACCATAACAGATTCAGCCTTCGCATATGTCCACTCATAGGTGACATTCCCATCATCATCGGTCTGCTCCACCGCATGAGTGACTCTAAAAACCTCGGCCATTGTAGGCTCCTGTCCGGTTCTTGAATGCTGAAATTATACATGAATAAAAAACATTACTAATATAATTAAATAATATTACAGTTTATAAACTCAAATTACGAATTTACCAATTCCCTCCGCCATTGTTGGAATGACTTGGACCCACCGCGGTGTAACGCTGGATTTTTATTTCTGTTCGCACTATTTCGCTTTGCTATTTCCTGCTAATTTAAATACATGGTTAGTTAAATTAATAATGCAACTAACATACATAATTTAAATAAATAATACTAACAATACAGCAATACATAACTTACTTTGACAGCTTCACTTTCCCAGTGGGTGACAAATGCAGCCCAAACATCATTACCCATCCAACTGGGTTTTTTTCCGCTTAGCTTGGCCTTCGAAAGAGTTTCCTTGTAATTTTTCCGCATCCTCTTATTCCAATGATTGAAGAAGACATTGTTATCTTTCGGGCGGACACGTATTACAGCCTGCTTATTGAAAATAATTTGAATTATATACAGTATACTAATTTTACATTGAAATATAAAATTATACTTACCATCAAATCAGCAACTATAGCGTTCATCACTTCACCTGGGATGTCATCCTAATAATGCCAGCAACCAGACATCCTACTCTTATAGGATTGATTTGACACTTGAAGAATGTAATCCGCCGGCTCTATTTCGAAACCCCTGTATAAATGTTGATGTATATAATTAATATATTTTAAATAATTTAATTGAAATTATTTAGATACTTACCCAACACTCTTGGGAACTATCTCTATCTCACGGCGTAAGTCCGGAGCCGTACCGCTGGGACCCGTGCCACGAGAAGGCGAAGGAGAAGGCTGAGATGTACTGCGCCTTCTGTGAGACATATCTGCATTTTCTAAGGTCAACGTCATCTTTCCTCGTTACATATTCTGCATTTTCTAAGGTCAACGTCATCTTTCCAATACAACATACAACCTTTTATACATGTATCTATCTTTTGGTATGGCAATCCAAAAGCAGACATAAGTTTTTTCACTTTATAATGACTATCGCACATCAAATTATTGGGTGGCATGTGTCGTTTTGCAGTTTGTACAACTGTTGTAAATCCAGCTTCTGTAAGGTTGAATTTTGATCTCATAGTGATGTATTCGGCGGTTACAGATAATTCGGTTCCGCTTTTACAACCATCCCACAAGGGCTTCTTAGCAAAATCCAATAAATCATAAATTTTTTTAGCTTGCGCGGTCGGTTCTTCTTCAACGTTATCATTGTCATCATCGCCCTGATAAATGGTAGGAAACATCGACCGTGCTGCATCTTGTACCATATTTTCTATTGGATTCGTCATAATATTATCGTCCTCTAACACTACAGGATTAGGTGTACGTTCAACAAGTTCACCATGACGATCCCATAAGTAATAATTCGGCACAAAACCAAATTTATACAGATGTACTTCTATTACATCTGATTTCCAATGCTTTAAATGTTTGCACTTACTACACGGACAACGAATTTCATCGTTATTCCGATTATTAGATTTAGCGAATCTAATAAATTCATGTACACCGTTACAGAAATGTTCCTTTATTGATCCTTTCATACCAGTTCGGACTTCATACATCCAACTACGATCGAGAAAATAATCGAACATTTTTCCTGATTTGATAAAATATGTTAGAAGATTCAACTAAACACTTCACTTCATATTATACAGTATTTTACGATTGATTAATAATTTGTCATTAAATCAACTATTTAACAATTGAAAAACATTTTATAATTCATTGACGGCCGGTCATCCTACTTCCCATTACAAACACAATATCGTAATTACATTTTATAAATCATTTCAGGTTAAACGATTCAACAAAATTTCGGTAGCACTTCCCTTTATTCCCTGTATCGTACACAAAATGCGTGTACACAGGGAACAAAAAGGAAGTGCCACCAAAATTTTGTAAACCGTTTAAACTGGAATGATTTACAAAATGTGATTACTTTATTGTGTTTGTAACTTGTCCAAATACTAGGACAAATCCAACAAATATTGTATCAGATGAATATAAATGTCCGTTCTTGGAAAAAACGAATATCCATATAACGATCATATACAACATTTGTCAGACGGGGCCAAAATATCTCTAAGGGATTTACAGAAATAAAACATATTTTCTAATTATTCTTCTAACAACTACAAAATATTTTATAATTAATTAATTCATTATATTTTAACTTTCATTGAATAATTAGCTCATTGTTATTACGCTCATTTCAAAATTTTATAATTCATTCAACGAATTATACTTATTTTAAACTATGATAACAATTATAATTAGCACTTCTGAACTAAATTATCGTTAACTGTACCAATCTATCATGATATCTATTAATTTCTATACAATTAACTTTGGCGTAAACTATACACATTATTTTAAATAAAAACAAATATTGTCATAAATTTAAATATCAACAAGCATGTTCATCAATAATATACACTAATTTTAAAATCAAACCACCAATCAAAATCAACTAATACAAATATTACCATAACTAATACGTCACATTAATCATCATTTTCAACATAATGCTAAACTAATTTAACTTCCACCTAACTTAAAACACTATAATCATCCAATATCACTATAAATCACTATAATCATCACCCAATATCACTATGATCAACTAATACAATTATTTTCGAAATTAGGGTTTTCCAATTAATCCTAAATCAAAGCCAAATCAAGTTTAGAAGATATACCAGCGAGTTTTGGAGGTGTTTGAGCGACGTGGAGGCAACGAGCAACGGCTGGAGTCGGAGAGGCGGCGGATTGCGACGGGGAGGAGGATTTGGGGAGGAAGTTTGTTTTGGTGGGAAATGAGAATCTGTTCGCGGGTTACAGATCTGTAGTCGCGATATGCAACGGCTAGCAACGGCCGCTTTTTTTAGCCGTTGCCAGCCGTTGCAACCTTCCGACACAAAATGGAGCCTTTTCTTGTAGTGGCTTTGCTTTTGGTTTCGCTACTGTCCAGAATTGATCGCAGCAGTTAGCTGCTTTGATTTGTCGCTTATCCATGTGCGTATCTGTGTCCATTGATTCTCATTTTCCATTGTTCTCTAGCCTCGAAAGGTGAGCAATCACTCACGATTAACATTCTTATATTTAGTAAATTTAATTCACATGAAATGACGATTCAAATATGCTGTTAAAATTTAAATTGTTAGTTATTTAATTGTTAAACATGATATGTTATTATTTGCATTTGTTCACCTAGTATAATTGACATTATTGACACCAATAACCTGTTAGTATGTGTATACCATACTGGATTTGACAATTTTGACCATATTTGCCATTGATATACTATGTTATTTATGATGTTATTTTATTTGTTCTCACTCTGCAAGTTCCCTGTTAGTTTAGAAATTCCCTATGAGTTGAAATGATACATACCCGAATGATATTATAGATTAGGGGAAAATCGTTATGGGTTGAAATGATAGACCCAATCGATTTTCATTAATTTTAAATTTTGGGATTGTTGGTTGAAATGATATATACCCGTAAATATTAAATTTAATTTACGGATTGAAACGATAAATATCCATATCACTTGACCATATGAAAGAAAACTATATACGGACACCGTTGGTTTATTTTAAAATGATTTCCAAAATTTTTGAGAAATGAGAAATATATGGATTTTTAATAAATATTGATTTTTAAATATAATATAAAGATTTTATTTAATATATGAGTAAAATTTAGATTTTTTAAATTATATGTTTGAGAATTTGAAATTTATAAGTTGAGTTTTGAAAGGGTAAATTTTAAGATTTTACTTACAATTTTATAAATTTTAAATATATAAAATATAGTTTAAATATAAAATAAAATAGATTTAATATAGTAAGATTTAATTTAATAATACTGAATATAATAAAATTTATTTAAATAGAATTTAATTGGATAATTATATTATTTTAAAATATTTATTTAAATTTTATATTAATTTTTTAAAATAGATATTTGTAATAACTTTAATAAATTAAGGTTGGAAAGATGAATTGAAATTAATTTGAAATTTTATTTGTTTAAGAATTGTATTTAAATAAAAATTGATTTGAAACTTATTAATTTTGAGATTTGAAAGATAGGGTTTTATAACTTGATATTTGGATTTTGATTTAAGGGAGATTAAATGAATATTTTCAAATTTAAATAAAATTGAAATTGAATATTCAATATTGATTTAAATTTGTAATTTGAGATTTTAAATATTTATAAAAAGGTGATTAAGTGAATAATTTAAAATTAAATATAATTGAAGTTAGATATTTAATTTTGATTTAAATTTGTAATTTGAGATTTGTATTTAAATGTTATTAAAAATGATTAGGTGAATAATTTCAAATTTAAATAAAATTAAAGTTGAATTTTGAAATATAAATGAAATGTATCAAATTGAGTTATTGTAAATTGTTTGAATATTTAAACTTTGAAACCTATTGAATTGGAAGTGGTTTAAATTTGTAGCTCAAACCTGGACTTGAAATCGATATCATTTAAAATGGCCTTAATGAGAATTTGAATTGAACCTCTAACCTTTTTAATTGAAATTGTTGAACCGAAACTGATTTGAATTGAATTGTGGAACTATAGTTGATTTGGATTGATTTGTGAAATTGGAAGAGACAATTCTAATTTGAAACTATTTTCGATATAAACTCTTTTTAATATGTAAACTATTTTTATTATACAAACTATTTTATTATATAAACTATTTTAATCTATAACCTATTTTAATATATAAACTATTTAAATTATAACTATTCCAATATATAAACTATTTTCAATATTTAAACTATTTTGTGGTTATGATTTTGAAAATGAATATGATTTAAGGTGATATGATTTCGAAAGTGGTATAATTTCGAAAGCGTATATGATTTTGAAAGTGATGTGATTTTGAAATGAATATGATATTTTGATATGAAGTATGAATTGTTTAAATGATTATAAAAGCAATTTTATAAAATGACCATGGTGTGAAATAAGCGTTTGGTTGTTAAAGAGACCAGGATCGGATATTGTCATACTCTCTGCCAATACCGAAACCACTTTAACAACTGTGTATGTGGTGGAGATTCCAGAATGAAGTAGGATGGTTTGGCGAACGATTCTGTATGAGGTATTTACTTAACCCTGACTCCCGTGAGCCAGCTTAGATGTGACTAAAATAGGAGCTATACCGGGCCAAGTGAGGTCATTCCTCCTATCGGGCACATTTCTTCGATACCATATTATGACTTTGTGATTGATTTGGTGGCCACCCCTCGATTTGATTATGGGAGTGTGTTCCGAGGTGGGCGGTAGTAGGTGCTATGCGTTACCACCAGTTCGGGAGTGCAAATGGTAGAATCCTACCCTGGCATTGCCTCGAGTGCCGTGTTTACATGCCATATCGCGCCTTCTACGAGCTTGGTTTGTACCGTACCTATGGAGTGCCCTCTGATAGCCCTCCGGTTTACGGAGGAATTACGGTACTGCATTGACTACGGGAATATATAAAAATTTGTTAAGGGGGATATGGGTAACGCCTTAATGCTATTTTAATACTTTACTTTACTATAGACATTATTTATGTAGCGTATTGTACTATGTACGTAGATAGTTTAACGGATCCTTAAAGGATGGTAATCCTAAACATACTGTAACGACCCTGAATTTTGAACAATTTAAATTGAAAATATTTAATTAATTTTAAATATTTAAATGATGGTTTGACTGGAATTTCAAATTATCAGAATAAATTGGCGATTAAATTTTAAAATTTAATCTATTGAAAGTTGAATAAAAATTCGAATCTTCAATTTTAAGCTGAAGAAAAATATTTCAAAAGATTTTAAAATTCGTATTGATAATACTGAAGATAATTGAAACTTCAGAATCGAATTTGGGAGTGAATTGTTCAGTTTGAAATTTTATCGTTCGAATCAATATTTAAAAATAGCCATCCGAGGCACAGTCTCGAAATTCGACGAAACCAGTTCCATTGGATCCATAATATTGAATTATTGTCGGATTTCCAATTTCGTATCGATCGGAGTTGTTATGTGAGCACACGACGTATAAACGCGTTAAAATTAAATCAAATACAATTTAAATTTAAACTTTAAATTGTTGCCGACATCAGAAGTAAGGCACACGATATCTCTCTGCAAAGCCACGCGACTTTCCTAAAATCACGCCAGAAATCACGAAGGAGATCGTGCAAAGCAGGGTGCTGTCTTTAAACTTTAACATCTCGTTCAAAATTTAAGCAGAGATTCCCGGCTCCATTTCATTTCAATACCGACCTTTCTCTGTTAATCGCGTACTCCTTGTCTCCTCCCCATTTCTTTTTAAATCATCACGCAAGCAGACTAAATTCGTGAAAATCAAATTGAGTCCAAACTCTTTAGTTTCAAAATCAAAAGCACCGAACGAATTCAGTTCAAAATAATGTCGAGCTCCTCCTCTTTCAAAAAACAAACAAAAAGCTCTCGTTCACAATTTTAAAACAATGGCCGAAAACAAAGAAAAAAAATCATTTTCGTTTGAAATTGATCGAAGCTCGCTCGCATCTCTCTCTCTCTGTTCGAGATTCGAGTTTTCGTCTGTCGAGTTCGATTTGGCTCTCGAGTACGAGCTGGTGTCGAAGTCGCGATAGGACTGGGTGGTTGGTAATTGCAGGCACGAGACGAGGAGGCGATTCGATTGGGGATTGGGATCGGGGTGGTCCTTGTCGACGATGTCGTGGCTTGGGGATATCTGGCATCTAGGCGAGTAGCGAGGCGAATTCATGGGCTCGACACTGCCATGGGATTCGCGAGGTAGAGGGGGCGAGCCGGTGTCGCGATGGACTCAGGGTGGCCGAAGGTGGCATTCACTTATGATGCGTGGTGTCTGATGTAGTTCGTTCATAAAAGCGTGGTAAGGTATAAATGTATTTTCCTTGTCCAAGATTTAATTTAATCAATATATATCCTAGTGCATGTTTTAATGAATAGAAGTTAACTTATTTTATATAGTTAAGGCTTGAAAGAAAAAAAAAATATAATAAGAGGGATTTGAAATTTTTGAAAATTATCCAAGTTTTATTTCTATGAAATCTATAGAGATTATTCTATAAATATATACAAATGTGGTTCCTAAAGAAAATCAATATACCTTTACATATTTCGCCTTACAAGATTTTTCTGTAATGGGGCAATTTATTTTGTTAATTAACTTATTTTATTTTGGAATGAAATTGTAAAAGGAAAATTAGATAAAATAAAATTTATTAAATGGGAAATTTATTATTCGATCTGTTCGAATATTAATGAATTTGTATAATATTTATACAAGGTCTATAAATCGTGAAATCAAGCTGGAAATGAAAATGGGATGACAAAATAAAACGCAAAGGTGAGATTTTTCTCACTCAAAATAAATTTTGTATTGCAGTTATTTATTGACTGATTGATTGCTATTGGATGTGATATTAGATATAGTAGGATATATATATATATAGCAATATATACATATTGGCATATGTATATATTGGATTGATTGATTTCCCGCACTATGTAGCGGATGAGACCCTATTGCGCCGTTAGTAAGCGGATGATTTTTATAAAAACCCATATACCGCGATATTCCACCTCGAAGTGGAATTGGTATTGTGCTAACGTCTGTGGATGCAGGGAAACAGGTTGGAGGGATCCAACTGGATTCCTCACCAGTATTTATTTATTTACAGATATTGTGTTGTATTCTGTCATCATATTGATATATGATATTGAATGTTATGATTGACTAATTGGTGCTGTTGCATCATCGGATTCATCTTTGAAATTTAAAAATGACGATGTTGATTTTAAAAGAGATTTTTTAGTGATTTTTTAAAAGTATACGTTTATTTAATTTTTGAATTGATTTATAAACGTTCAACTTTTAAAGTTATAAAAATTATGATTTTTGGTGAAATATAACCAAAGTGTGATTTTTCGAAATAAAAGTTAATATTTATAAATTTCAAACATTGGGATTATAAAACGAGTTTTATAAGCGTTAAAATAATTTTTAAGAATTTATAAGTGAATGAAATTTATAAATTGTGAACTTATAAATGGAAACGATTTTGTAAAATAAATGAATTATAAGTATATAACTTATAATATGGATTGTTGGTATGAAAATTGAGTTAGGAATTGAATTAGTTAACAAAGGAGATTTATAAATTGAAGTTTTTATAAATAGAATTGAAATTTATAAACATTGTTTTATGAATCCAAAATCACTTATTTTGATAAGTGAATTATAGAAGTTAATAAAATGAGATTTATTAAACCGAGGTTGTTATAGAAAATAGAAAATGGAATTTATAAACGTTGTTTTATAAATCCAGAAAAATCAATCAAATCTGATGAATTTAATATAGAAGGTTATTAAGGAAATTTTATCCACGATTTTGGATAGTGGATAATTATTGAAATAAAATGTGTAGAAAATATTGAAATATGGTTAGTGAAGTATATTCACGATTTTGGACAGTGAATATATTGTTGAGTAAAATGGATATGTTTTGGGAAAGTGACATTTAAAAATGAAGTTAATTGATTTAAAGATGTTTTAAAATGTATTGAATATCGAAATCATAGATTTCAACATTCATTGTTGAAATAGACGTTTTCGAGGAATAAGGAAATGGTGGACTATAACACTGTTGTTATAGTAAATGATTTCCGAAAGGAAATGTTTTTGTATAGTATTGGGATTTATATATCTATCTTAATTTCGAATCCCTATACTAGTGATTTTGAGTCGTCGTAACAATGTTTTACGTAACATTCGTTTTGACTCAAATAGATGTTGTTAAAATAAATGATTTCCTTGAAGAATGAAACATATACTTAATTTTGATTTAAGTATATTGAATATTTTCAAATGTTGAAAATAAATAGATTTGTGAATTACTTATTTTTTAAATAAGTATGGAATTGCTTTTCCAATATGAAATGAACGTTTGAGAATTATCTTTCTAAAGATAAATTGAAAGTGAATATTTGAAATCTATTTGAAAATCGAATATCAGTAGATATTTGGGAATATAAATTCACTATGGAATTTATAAAAGAAATGGAAATTTGTTTTAGAGAAATAAACGTTGATTTATTTTTGAAGTGTGGAAATTTTATATCTAGTAAAGATATTTTGGAAGATAAAATAATTTGGAATCTGATGATGTTGCGTATCTTTATTGATAGTTAAATAACCGACTATCAATAATTACCTTGAATGGGTATTTGTTGTGAATCGGATGAATTTGAATGCCACACTTATTTTTGAATAAGCGCTCACAATTCGGGTTAGCCGGGAAAGGACCATGGGGTCGTATAACCCATTCCGAATATGTGATACGTCGTTATGTATCGCATTTGATGACCGGTGTTGAAGACCGGATATTTTTGAAAATGGAAGGATTACCGTCGAGTTACTCTACATCGGCTGATCTCCGATTTAGAGGTTTTATCACCCTTAGTGATGGGAAGTCCGGACGTGATTGGAAATTATCCGGAATTGCAAGGGCTTCGTGAGAAGGTCCTTCGGTTCTGTTCGATCCCGGAATAGACTTGTATGGATTGTGTGTCTGACATTACACTTTGAGATATAAAGCTGATTTCTTTCAAATACATATATGTTGGTGGCGGAGAATTTATTCTCTTAGCTTAACACCCTTCTCTGAGACGTACGAGCTCAGAGGTTATGTAGTTGAAATTTATCAGCGATATATCCCAATTTGGTAATGTGGCATGCTGAGTGTTGCTCTGTGATGATCAGTGTTTGATCATTTGTGATATGATCATTTGTTTGATCATTTATCTTTGTGATCATAGGTTGATCATCTGTTGATCCAAAGCGTGGCTTTTTGAAAAAGCGTAGCTTTGTGGACGAGACTTCGTCAGGGCCTCAACAACCCGGAAATGGTCGAAACAGGAATGTTGCGGCAAGGTTATGAGGGTCGCGCCCTTTAGGGTATGTCATTTCCTTCTGGAAAGGGGTGGTATCATGGTATGGAGCCCAGATACTTACTCATGTGGACACACTTTATTTATGATGTGTGATGTTGGTTATCGAGCGCTCGGATAAAGGTCCCAAAGGACTGGGGGATGACATATTCGTGAGTTACCTATTACAGGGGTAACCCGTCCTTGTTTGGCAGAGAGCAGTTTGTCTCTCGGGACGTCCAGCCAGAGGCGATCCCATTCGGCAGGAGGAAAGGAAGTTCCTTAGCCTGACCATTTGTTGGAAAATCCAAAGAAACAATACGAACCCTTTACGATTGAAATTGTATAACCTGTCTCCTCAGGAGGCAGCTATAGCAGGCATAATATAATGGTACCTATGCTGGCTAAGATTAATATTGTATTTTCGAAAGGATTTTGACACTATGCACTAGTAATAATATCAAAATGATTTGTTTTGCGTAGTAAGCATCTTTGACTAACATAAGAAGAAATCTCCTCCAAGTCTGCGTTTGCATTGTGTGTGTGGTGGGAGGTCTTATGGTAGTTTCATTTTCCAAAAGCATTGCGAATTGACTTTAAAATTTTCCTGTTGTTTATTTTAAGGATAAATAACTGTTTTACGATCTCACACCAGTCACCATGACTGACTCGGAGTTTATTGTTTTCCTTCTAAACTCTGGGTGCCCACCAATTTCCACACGGGCAGTCTAGAGTTAGGTTATCAGGATATTCTGGAGTTTTGAAGATAAGCTGGATGACGAGACGTAGTATTTGTATCTGATAGTTTTATTCCGCTGTGTATTCTGTATGAGGACAAGTTTTTATAACTGTCCATTGTTGTATATTGACTCTGATTGATGTATGTATAAACTGATATAGTTCTTTGTTTTAAAAGACTAGTGATTATCTATTATATATTGTTCCGCTGCGATATGTGAGATTCTGATATTGTTTTCGTTTCTGATATTGTTCTATTGTTCTTCTTCTCTTTTTCTTCTATCTTTTCTTCTACCTTTTCTTTTAAAACCCTAATGGTTCGGTTTTTCGTTCACCTTGAGTAAATCGATGGAGATTAGTGTCTATTCAAGGGGTACGGAAAAGCGGGCTATTACATTTGGTATCGGAGCATATGGTTAAGCGACAACCCTGCTCTGTTGGGTGATACTCATTAGAGATAGAGTCAATAGTACTCTAGAATGAGTGTGAGTGTAATAATAGATATAAGCGCGTATTTGTTAGTGAATATAAAAATTGTTTTGTATTGCGTTGACTTATCGGTTGATTGTTTATGAATTCTGGTCGGTGCAGTCTAGCTAACTGTATTGATAGGAGTTTCTAAACTCTAAACAAGATAAACCGACACAGTATTGTTTTAAATAGGGTAAATGAAATAATTTTGCCCAAAACTATTTTTGTATAGAAAGGAAATGATTTTTCTATGAATTATCATAGTATATGGATGTTTGGTTGTTATAAAATAATAACATTGAATTATTATCATTGTTATATGAAATGGAATGAGAAATTAAAATGATAACCAAAGATTTGGAGATAAATTCAATTAACAAATGAAATTTATAAATGCGAATTGAAGCATAAAGAAATAAATTCACATACAAATGAAATTTAAGAATGTAAATTATAAATGTGACTTATAATTGGAAATGGAATTCCAGAGAAGTATTTGGAAATGTTTTGAAAAGAATTTGAAAATTTTGGAGATTTGGAAAGTTTAAATCCCTTTTGATTTGAAAATGAATTTCAAAGGTTTGAAGAATATTTTGGAGAGATGAAAAGCTCTAAACTCTTTTCGGTCGCTGGAAAATAACTTCGGTAATGACTGCAGCATCATCGATGTTCATTTTCGGGTTTCCAAAAGAGGAATTGCTGCCAAATTATTTTAAATGGAAGTTGTTTGAAAAAAATTGGGTTTGTTTTTTTGAAATTCGAAGGATAATTTGAATTGTTTTCAAAATGGTTTTGAAAAGGTTGAAAAGACTCTGGAATACCATATAAAATTATTTATGGAATATTAATGAATTGATAACTTATACAATTCGAATTTTGATAGAATAAATTTAACTTAAAAGATGAAGTTAAAATAATGTAAGTACAAGTGAATCATTTAATGAAAGTAAATTGAATGTTGAAAAATTCATTTCGAATTTGTAAAGTAAAGTATTGAAATAAAATTAGTAACTGAAACTAATTGAAGAAATAACAAATTAACATGGTTTGAAATGAATTAAATTCATATGGAATTTGAAATCCAGTTAATATGAGTGGTTATAAACCATAATAGTGAATTGAAAATAAATATAATGTGTATATGGAATATTTATATTGAACCTAAGAAATGAAGAGTGAAATTCTTAAGTAAAATTTGATATTGAAATTATTCTAAGTTGATGATTGAATGAAGATAAAACTGGAATTGAAACTGAATGTTGAAAACAAATTTGAATAAAGTGAATTAGAATTTGTGATGAATTAGTAATTGGAATTAATTTAAAATAATCAGTTATGAATAAAAGATAATTGATAAATTCAATATTCAGAAGTTAAACTGAATCCAAATTAGATTGGAATTGTGAATTGAATTCAAATGAAATTGAAGTGTAAAATTGAATGAAAAGAATATTTAACTTCAATAGTGAATTAGAAATGTATAAGAAGCATATATTGAAAATTTTGTAATAGAATTTGCAAAATAGTTGAATGTTGTAACTGGATATTATGGCTATTAGGATATACAGGTGTGTAATGGAAATTGGATTTGATTTTCAAAGATAAATTTGAATTGCTCGACAAAAGGTATGTATTTTAAATTTCAATATGAGATTTGATGATTTCTTGTGTAGCCGCTTGGCTTTTTCTTTTCTTTTTGAAATCTGAGAGTCCGTAGGGACGTTTTGTAGTCGTGCCGTGTTAGCCGCGCAAAGGAGACGCTGGCGAAATTTTTCGAAAATTTCGAGTGTTAGAAAATTTTTGAGAAAATTTTGAAAGTTAAAATTCGATTTAAATTTAAATTTGAATTTTGAAGTAAACAATGTTGCTTTGAAACCCATAATTGAAGTTGGAAAGTTAGTTGAAATGATAACGAATCTTTAGTAGAAAGATTTGTTTTGAAAATTTGATAAAATTATTAGATGTTGGAAAATAATAGACGAGTTAAGGACTTTTTTCCTAACTTGTAATTTCGGGACGAAATTCTTTTAAGGAGGGAAGATTGTAACGACCCTGAATTTTGAACAATTTAAATTGAAAATATTTAATTAATTTTAAATATTTAAATGATGGTTTGACTTGAATTTCAAATTATCAGAATAAATTGGCGATTAAATTTTAAAATTTAATCTATTGAAAGTTGAATAAAAATTCGAATCTTCAATTTTAAGCTGAAGAAAAATATTTCAAAAGCTTTTAAAATTCGTATTGATAATACTGAAGATAATTGAAACTTCAGAATCGAATTTGGGAGTGAATTGTTCAGTTTGAAATTTTATCGTTCGAATCAATATTTAAAAATAGCCGTCCGAGGCACAGTCTCGGAATTCGAGGAAACCAGTTCCATTGGATCCGTAATATTGAATTATTGTCGGATTTCCAATTTCGTATCGATCGGAGTTGTTATGTGAGCACACGACGTATAAACGCGTTAAAATTAAATCAAATACAATTTAAATTTAAACTTTAAATTGTTGCCGACATCAGAAGTAAGGCACACGATATCTCTCTGCAAAGCCACGCGACTTTCCTAAAATCACGCCAGAAATCACGAAGGAGATCGTGCAAAGCAGGGTGCTGTCTTTAAACTTTAACATCTCGTTCAAAATTTAAGCAGAGATTCCCGGCTCTATTTCATTTCAATGCCGACCTTTCTCTGTTAATCGCGTACTCCTTGTCTCCTCCCCGTTTCTTTTTAAATCATCACGCAAGCAGACTAAATTCGTGAAAATCAAATTGAGGCCAAACTCTTTAGTTTCAAAATCAAAAGCACCGAACGAATTCAGTTCAAAATAATGCCGAGCTCCTCCTCTTTCAAAAAACAAACAAAAAACTCTCGTTCACAAATTTTAAAACAATGGCCGAAAACAAAGAAAAAAAATCGTTTTCGTTTGAAATTGATCAATGCTCGCTCGCATCTCTCTCTCTGTTCGAGATTCGAGTTTTCGTCTGTCGAGTTCGATTTGGCTCTCGAGTACGAGCTGGTGTCGAAGTCGCGATAGGACTGGGTGGTTGGTAATTGCAGGCACGAGACGAGGAGGCGATTCAATTGGGGATTGGGATCGGGGTGGTCCTTGTCGACGATGTCGTGGCTTGGGGATATCTGGCATCTAGGCGAGTAGCGAGGCGAATTCGTGGGCTCGACACTGCCATGGGATTCGTGAGGTAGAGGGGGCGAGCCGGTGTCGCGATGGACTCAGGGTGGCCGGAGGTGGCATTCACTTGTGATGCGTGGTGGCTGATGTAGTTCGTTCGTAAAAGCGTGGTAAGGTATAAATGTATTTTCCTTGTCCAAGATTTAATTTAATCAATATATATCCTAGTGCATGTTTTAATGAATAGAAGTTAACTTATTTTATATAGTTAAGGCTTGAAAGAAAAAAAATATAATAAGAGGGATTTGAAATTTTTGAAAATTATCCAAGTTTTATTTCTATGAAATCTATAGAGATTATTCTATAAATATATACAAATGTGGTTCCTAAAGAAAATCAATATACCTTTACATATTTCGCCTTACAAGATTTTTCTTTAATGGGGCAATTTATTTTGTTAATTTACTTATTTTATTTTGGAATGAAATTGTAAAAGGAAAATTAGATAAAATAAAATTTATTAAATGGGAAATTTATTATTCGATCTGTTCAAATATTAATGAATTTGTATAATATTTATACAAGGTCTATAAATCGTGAAATCAAGCTGGAAATGAAAATGGGATGGCAAAATAAAACGCAAAGGTGAGATTTTTCTCACTCAAAATAAATTTTGTATTGCAGTTATTTATTGACTGATTGATTTCTATTGGATGTGATATTAGATATAGTAGGATATATCTATATATATAGCAATATATACATATTGGCATATGTATATATTGGATTGATTGATTTCCCGCACTATATAGCGAATGAGACCCTATTGCGCCGTTAGTAAGCGGATGATTTTTATAAAAACCCATATACCGCGATATTCCACCTCGAAGTGGAATTGGTATTGTGCTAACGTCTGTGGATGCAGGGAAACGGGTTGGAGGGATCCAACTGGATTCCTCACCAGTATTTATTTATTTACAGATATTGTGTTGTATTCTGTCATCATATTAATATATGATATTGAATGTTATGATTGACTAATTGGTGCTGTTGCATCATCGGATTCATCTTTGAAATTTAAAAATGACGATGTTGATTTTAAAAGAGATTTTTTAGTGATTTTTTAAAAGTATACGTTTATTTAATTTTTGAATTGATTTATAAACGTTCAACTTTTAAAGTTATAAAAATTATGATTTTTGGTGAAATATAACCAAAGTGTGATTTTTCGAAATAAAAGTTGATATTTATAAATTTCAAACATTGGGATTATAAAACGAGTTTTATAAGCGTTAAAATAAATTTTTAAGAATTTATAAGTGAATGAAATTTATAAATTGTGAACTTATAAATGGAAACGATTTTGTAAAATAAATGAATTATAAGTATATAACTTATAATATGGATTGTTGGTATGAAAATTGAGTTAGGAATTGAATTAGTTAACAAAGGAGATTTATAAATTGAAGTTTTTATAAATAGAATTGAAATTTATAAACATTGTTTTATGAATCCGAAATCACTTATTTTGATAAGTGAATTATAGAAGTTAATAAAATGAGATTTATTAAACCGAGGTTGTTATAGAAAATAGAAAATGGAATTTATAAACGTTGTTTTATAAATCCGGAAAAATCAATCAAATCTGATGAATTTAATATAGAAGGTTATTAAGGAAATTTTATCCATGATTTTGGATAGTGGATAATTATTGAAATAAAATGTGTAGAAAATATTGAAATATGGTTAGTGAAGTATATTCACGATTTTGGACAGTGAATATATTGTTGAGTAAAATGGATATGTTTTGGGAAAGTGACATTTAAAAATGAAGTTAATTGATTTAAAGATGTTTTAAAATGTATTGAATATCGAAATCATAGATTTCAACATTCATTGTTGAAATAGACGTTTTCGAGGAATAAGGAAATGGTGGACTATAACACTGTTGTTATAGTAAATGATTTCCGAAAGGAAATGTTTTTGTATAGTATTGGGATTTATATATCTATCTTAATTTCGAATCCCTATACTAGTGATTTTGAGTCGTCGTAACGATGTTTTACGTAACATTCGTTTTGACTGAAATAGATGTTGTTAAAATAAATGATTTCCGTGAAGAATGAAACATACACTTAATTTTGATTTAAGTATATTGAATATTTTCAAATGTTGAAATTAAATAGATTTGTGAATTACTTATTTTTTAAATAAGTATGGAATTGCTTTTCCAATATGAAATGAACGTTTGAGAATTATCTTTCTAAAGATAAATTGAAAGTGAATATTTGAAATCGATTTGAAAATCGAATATTAGTAGATATTTGGAAATATAAATTCACTATGGAATTTATAAAAGAAATGGAAATTTGTTTTAGAGAAATAAACGTTGATTTATTTTTGAAGTGTGGAAATTTTATATCTAGTAAAGATATTTTGGAAGATAAAATAATTTGGAAAATTATTTGGAATCTGATGATGTTGCGCATCTTTATTGATAGTTAAATAACCGACTATCAATAATTACCTTGAATGGGTATTTGTTGTGAATTGGATGAATTTGAATGCCACACTTATTTTTGAATAAGCGCTCACTATTCGGGTTAGTCGGGAAAGGACCATGGGGTCGTATAACCCATTCTGAATATGTGATACGTCGTTATGAATCGCATTTGATGACCGGTGTTGAAGACCGGATATTTTTGAAAACGGAAGGATTACCGTCGAGTTACTCTACATCGGCTGATCTCCGATTTAGAGGTTTTATCACCCTTAGTGACGGGAAGTCCGGACGTGATTGGAAATTATCCGGAATTGCAAGGGCTTCGTGAGAAGTGCCTTCGGTTCTGTTCGATCCCAAAACAGACTTGTATGGATTGTGTGTCTGACATTACACTTTGAGATATAAAGCTGATTTCTTTCAAATACATATCTGTTGGTGGCGGAGAATTCATTCTCTTAGCTTAACACCCTTCTCTGAGACGTACGAGCTCAGAGGTTATGTAGTTGAAATTTATCAGCGATATATCCCAATTTGGTAATGTGGCATGTTGAGTGTTGCTGTGTGATGATCAGTGTTTGATCATTTGTGATATGATCATTTGTTTGATCATTTATCTTTGTGATCATAGGTTGATCATCTGTTGACCCAAAGCGTGGCTTTTTGAAAAAGCGTAGCTTTGTGGACGAGACTTCGTCAGGGCCTCAACAACCCGGAAATGGTCGAAACAGGAATGTTGCGGCAAGGTTATGAGGGTCACGCCCTTTAGGGTATGTCATTTCCTTCTGGAAAGGGGTGGTATCATGGTATGGAGCCCAGATACTTACTCATGTGGACACACTTTATTTATGATGTGTGATGTTGGTTATCGAGCGCTCGGATAAAGGTCCCAAAGGACTGGGGGATGACATATTCGTGAGTTACCTATTACAGGGGTAACCCGTCCTTGTTTGGCAGAGAGCAGTTTGTCTCTCGGGACGTCCATCCAGAGGCGATCCCATTCGACAGGAGGAAAGGAAGTTCCTTAGCCTGACCATTTGTTGGAAAATCCAAAGAAACAATACGAACCCTTTACGATTGAAATTGTATAACCTGTCTCCTTAGGAGGCAGCTATAGCAGGCATAATATAATGGTACCTATGCTGGCTAAGATTAATATTGTATTTTCGAAAGGATTTTGACACTATGCACTAGTAATAATATCAAAATGATTTGTTTTGCGTAGTAAGAATCTTTGACTAACATAAGAAGAAATCTCCTCCAAGTCTGCGTTTGCATTGTGTGTGTGGTGGGAGGTCTTATGGTAGTTTCATTTTCCAAAAGCATTGCGAATTGACTTTAAAATTTTCCTGTTGTTTATTTTAAAGATAAATAACTGTTTTACGATCTCACACCAGTCACCATGACTGACTCGGAGTTTATTGTTTCCCTTCTAAACTCTGGGTGCCCACCAATTTCCACACGGGCAGTCTAGAGTTAGGTTATCAGGATATTCTGGATATTCTGGAGTTTTGAAGATAAGCTGGATGACGAGACGTAGTATTTGTATCTGATAGTTTTATTCCGCTGTGTATTCTGTATGAGGACAAGTTTTTATAACTGTCCATTGTTGTATATTGACTCTGATTGATGTATGTATAAACTGATATAGTTCTTTGTTTTAAAAGACTAGTGATTATCTATTATATATTGTTCCGCTGTGATATGTGAGATTCTGATATTGTTTTCGTTTCTGATATTGTTCTGTTGTTCTTCTTCTCTTTTTCTTCTATCTTTTCTTCTACCTTTTCTTTTAAAACCCTAATGGTTCGGTTTTTCGTTCACCTTGAGTAAATCGATGGAGATTAGTGTCTATTCAAGGGGTACGGAAAAGCGGGCTATTACACATCCTTTGAGTTATTTTGTATTTCAGTTGACATTTCACTTGAGTTGATTTATTAGTATAATAATTTTAATCCCGACTCGAGTGTTTTGTGTTTTGCTTATGCTCGGGTCAGGCTGAGTGTCACATCATTTGAGACTCACCTTTGGAGCATGGAGCTTTTCTTGAAGATTTGTCTTTCTATCCAGCTTTCGGTTATTTCAATTCATTTCCAGTTTATGCTCAGACTTGTCAGTTGCTTATGTATTAGAGATTCATTGTATTTGAGATTCTGTTGTATTTTGTTTCAGACTCTGATGTTTTATAGTAGCTTCATGAACAACTATTTATCTTTCCGCTGCTTATTGTTATATTACTCTGTGTCTGTGATTCTACAATTGATTTATTTACTGTATATGCTAAGTTTTACCAAATATAAATTAACAATCTGTTGTTTTGAGCAATTCAAGTCTAACATATGTGGATGATTGTCGATTTGAACGATTCAAAATACCGGATCGTTACAGAAGCAGACCGACGATTCGGGCTCAGTCATATACTCATGGGAGCATGATGATAAAGTGACTGCTGCCTATGTAAGTATATTATAATTAAGTTAAAAGTTATCAGTTACTTAATTAAGTACACATTTATAGATATATTAATTAGTGTTATTTATACCAGTGACCATTTCAACTTTTTGTTAATTAGTATAGCGATTAGTCTACTAAATTGTATTTTGTATTTTGCATTACAGCAAAAGTTCCAGGAAGCAATAGCATAGCTGCAGGGTGAGACAGGACGGGATGAGTTGACAGCTGATGAGGAGGCAAGTTTGTCATGTATCCACCATCCCTTAGCAGGCGCTATGGATTTGGGAACCAAGCGGTAATTTTCAGAAAATAAACTAAATTCAAATATTGCATATTTTTCAATTAAACTTATGTAAATTACGTTTATGATGTTGGAGGCAGTATAACAATTTATTTTTATTCGCAGGATAGGACATCCCAGAAGGCGTATAAAATGGCTCAAGACAAAGAAGAAATTGCAGAGCTACGAGTCCAGATCGCCGAGCTGCGGGAGCATGATCGCCGTCATGCTGCGCAAATGGAGCAGCTGAACCAGCGTTTGGCGGAGTATACGGAGCAGCATGTGAGGCTTCCTTCGTCGGGTGGTTCAGCGGGGATGATGAGTGATGCTAGGTATGTTCTGTTATATTTTTTCTGTATATATACGCTTCGAGTGGGTTAGGATGTGTTTGATACATTTTGATGGATTGTATATTATTTTATGTGGATTTGGATGTTGATTTTTTGGATTATGTTGGATTTGGATATGGATCTTTTGGATGGAATATTATGTATGGTTATTTATATAAGTAGTGGTTTATATATGCTCGAAAAGGAGCTGTTATGTGTATTGATGGATGTGTAGTGGCTGGAAGGCAGCATTCTCAGATTTAGAAGAAGAAAAAACACCCAGGATTCCGACGGCTACTAACGGCTATCGACGGCTTATAGGTCATGACCTTGCAACGGCTACCGACGGCACTCTACGGCAAATTCCGTCCGTTTCCGACGGCCTCGGACGACTAGTTGGTTATTCAGGTTTGCTACATGGCACTTGGGTCACATGGGCGCGCGCGTACTGCGGTGGCGACTATTTGGAGCGGTTGCCTCTTTTAGTTTTTTTTGAATTTTAACAGTTGCGTCCATTGGCATACTGATAGTTGCATCTGTGCCTTTTTGTTCATTATATAAACGGGCTCTGGCTACTCAGGAATTATTTCGCATACTCCTTTCCCTCTTCTCTGCACTCCTCCATCCACCACTTCAGTCAAAACACAGATTGCTCTTGCAGTCCATTGCTCCCTGCAGGAGAGGTCATTGTTGTATCCTGGAGGAATTCCGCCGTTAACCCTTGAGCAATCTCGTTCATAGTGGGGGCGATCAATTCCTTAAAGAAAGTTTCCTCCCGACGCGCCTCAAAGACAATTTTCGTTTCCTGTACAAACAGTGTTTCTTACAATTTTAAGGAATTGATATGGCATCCAGGCAAGGTGCCGAAACTACCTACAAGATAATGAAGTAGGAGTACACCAAACTTGATCGTTTCGATGGAACGAATTATACTCACTGGCAGGAAAAACTGATGTTTCTGCTTACTACACTGAAGGTTGCCTATGTGCTTGATCCAGACTTAGAGCCAATCCCAGCGCCTGCATTAACTGATACCGCAGAACTTGTAGCAAAAAGGAAGAAACGAGAAGAAGACGAGGTGGTTTGCAGAGGGCATATACTCAACACATTATCCGATCGATTGTATGATCTTTTCGCTTCTGTCAAATTGCCACGGGAAATTTGGAAGTCCTTGGAGGCTAAATACAGCAATGGGAAGCAAGGCGCACATAAGTTCCTAATTTTTGAATTTTTTGAATTTAAAATGCTTGACAACGCCTCTGTTCTAGATCAAGTCCACGAATTACAAGTTATCTTCAACAAACTCAAGGATGTCAAAATTGTTATCCCCGAGCAAGTGCAAGTTGGTGCTGTCAAGGCAAAAGTCTCACAAACCTGGAGCGAATATCGAAAGAAACTTATGCATTCCTCTGAAGATTTTACAGTGGAACAAATTCAAAAGCTTCTGCGGATTGAAGAGGAAACTCGAATTCATGAAAAGAGGGTTTTTGACAATGCTTCCAATGTCAACTTTGAGGAAAACCTGGACACTTCAAACGTGATTGCATATTTTTCGAAAAGCAGAAAAAGGGACAAGGACAAAATAACAATTCTGGAAAGGAAAAACCAAATCAAGGATCTTCGCACACCACCAACATGATTGAGCAGGATGTTTCTGAAATTGTTGCAATGATAAGTCATTTGCATATAGACATGGTGACAGAATTAAACCTGACTGATACTTCAAAAGATACCGATTGGTGGTACGATTTCGGTGCTACTATACACGTTTGCAACAATCAGTCAATGTTTAAGTTCTACGAGAAAGTTTCTGATGAAAACAAAGTGCTAAAGGGCAACCATAACATTGCAGTAGTTGTCGGGAAAGAAACTATTTAATTAGAGTTCACTTCAGGAAAGAAACTTGTTCGTCTTAATGTTCTGCACGTCCCAGAAATACGCAAGAATTTGGTTTCTTCCAGCCTTCTTTGTAACAAAGGTGTTAAATGCGTCTTAGATGGAAATAGTCTTATTTTAACTAAAGGAGGTGTGTTTGTTGGTAAGGGATATGCTAGAAATGGTTTTTTCAAACTAAGTTTTAATAAAATGAATGAATTTGCTTATATTGTTGATTCATTTCACATATGGCATAATAGATTAGCACACTTAAATTTTAAATCATTATACTTTATGTCTAAAGAAGGAATAATCACTTACGATAAAACAAATCCATCAAAATGTGAAATTTGCATACAAGAAAAAATGTGCAAAAAGCCTTTTCCAAAATCTGAAAGAAACACTCTACTACTTGAACTAATACACTCTGATATTTGTGAATTAAATGGCATATTAACCAGAGGAGGCAATAGATACTTTATTACTTTCATAGATGATTACTCTAGATATACACATGTATATTTAATGAGATCAAAAGATCAGGCTTTTGAAATGTTTAAACGATTTAAAACCACTATTGAAAATCAAAAGGAAAAGAAAATAAAGGTGCTACGAAGTGATAGAAGTGGAGAATATTTCTCTACAGGATTTTCTTCTTTTTGTGAAGAGAATGGTATTATTCATCAATCAAGTGCACCCTATACCTCACAACAAAACGGTTTAGCCGAACGAAAGAATAGAACATTGGTAGAAATGACTAATGCTATGATTTTAAATGCTAAACAGAACTTAAATTTGTCGGGAGAAGCACTTCTAACTGCATGTCATATGCATAATAGAATTCCATCAAAGAAAACAAAAGTGTCTCCTTACAAATTATGGAAAAGCAGAAAGCCTAGCCTAAAATATATAAAAGTGTGGGGGTGTTTAGCTTTTTATCGAGTTACAGATCCAAAAAGAAGCAAGCTAGGACCAAGAGCCTTGAAAAGTATATTTGCAAGATATGCTGAAAATTCAAAAGCATATAGATTATTGGACATAGAGTCCAATGTGATTGTAGAGTCAAGAGATGTTGAATTCATCAAAAATAAATTTATGAGTGACCTCACACAAACATCGGTTCCTACACAAATTGTCTACGAAGAAGATAATGAAAATACCGAGCATACTTCTTCTAAAAGAAAACTTCCAAGCATGCATGAGGAACCTAGAAGAAGTATACGGAAAAAAAAACCAAAATTTTGGATCCTGATTTCATCTCACCACACGATGTGATTCATCTTGTAGTTGGAAACATAAATGAAATAATGGACGAAACTATTTTTAATCCACACAGTGAAGAAGACCCTAAAACCTATAAAGAAGCTATGGCTTCAAGGGATGCTACCTTCTAGAAAGAAGCAATACAAGATGAGGTGGATTCGATTCTAGCTAACAATACTTGGGTCCTAACAGATCCACCAGTAGGGCCTAAACCAATAGGTTGTAAATGGGTATTTCGAAAGAAATATAACACAGATGGATCTATTCAAACTTTCAAGGCAAGATTGGTTGCCAAAGGATTTAGACAAAATTAGGGTATCGATTATTTTGACACATATGCACCAATTGCTAGACTATCCTCAATAAGAGTTCTTTTTTCTCTTGCATCTATTCAAGGATTGCATGTGCACCAAATGGATGCTAAGACCGCCTTTCTTAATGGAAACTTAAACGAAGATGTATATATGGAACAACCAGAAGGGTTCATCCTTAGTGGAAATGAAAACAAAGTTTGTAAGCTAGTCAAGTCTTTATATGACCTAAAGCAAGCTCCCGAAGAATGACATGAAAATTTTGATGTTGTAATCTTATCCAATGGATTTAAGCATAATAGTGCGGACAATTGCATATATTCCAAATTCATAGATAGTTATGGTGTAATTATATGCCTATACGTGGATGACATGCTAATATTTAGTACTAACACGAATGGTATAAATGAGACAAAGAAATATTTAACTTCTTGTTTCAAAATGAAGGATTTAAACGAAGTTGATACTATTTTAGGAATCAAAGTGAAGATACATAGTGGATGATATGCTTTATGTTAGTCTCACTATATTGAAAAATTACTTTTAAAATATGAACACTTGAATTTGAAAGAAGCAAGTAGCCCCTACGATTCCTCAATTAAATTATTTGCTAATTCTGGAAGAGCAGTAGCTCAACTCGAATATGCAAGTGTTATCGGTAGTCTCATGTATGCTATGCACTATACTCGTACTGGTATCTCTTATGCTGTGTGCAAATTGTCCAGATATACAAATGACCCTAGTATTGCACATTGGAGAGCAGTTGGAAGAGTTCTAGGATATCTTAAAAGGACAACTAAATTAGTACTCCAATATGAAAATTTCCCAGCAGTTTTAGAAGGTTATTCAGATGCAAGTGGTGTAACCCTGAAAATGAAAATAGAGGAACTACTATATGGATTTTTACTCTAGGAGGTGGATTTGTATCATGGGCCTCCAAGAAACAAACAATCATCACACATTCTACAATGGAAGCTGAATTTATAGCTTTAGATGCATCGACAAAGGAAGCAGAATGGCTATGTAACTTGTTAATGGAAATAGAGTTGTGGCCATAACCATCGTCAGCCATTCCCAAATATTGTGACAGTGAATCCACAATGTCTAGAGCATATAATAAAATCTATAATGGAAAATCTAGGCATATAAGCTTAAGGCATGCATATGTCAGAGAACTCATTGTAGATGGTATCATTAAAATTATATATGTAAGATCAAAGAAAAATCTTGCAGACCCATTGACTAAAGGATTACCAAGAAATACGGTTAAAACAACTAGTTGTGGAATGGGTCTAAAATCTCTCTAATCTCCTGCAATGGAAACCCAACCTTTTGTTTTCTACGCTTAGGTTTAAAGGGTAATAACAAGTTGCAGTCAAGAGATGGATAAACTTTAGATACCAAATGTTTATTTGTTACGATCGTGGTGTCCGTTTGTCATAGTAACAATGACGGATCAAAATAGACACCTATATGAACATAAAAAACAACGTTTCAATAAAGTTGTTTAGACTTAAACTTTATAAATGTTCATGAATACCAGGGGAATGGTTATAACCAATACAAGGTTATGGTGATTTTGTTGAAGAATATTTGCATTTATGTGTATAGATATTTCGTTTAAATATAAAGGATTTTGGTTTAAGCTACTAGTCACCAAATTTTCTATTAAAATTTAAATATCTAAATTAATAAGGAAGTTTAAACCGAAAGGTACTTTCTTTTATGCATAAATATACATATAAAATATTACAATCTAGTGGGGGAATGTTGGAAAGATTGAAATATTTAAAGTCCCACATCGTCTAAGATTTGGGAATATTTCACTTTAAATATGTAGTAGAACATAGGAAATACGAATAGAAAGAAGTAAGAAGAAGACATGGCTACATATACATATTAACTGTCAAAGATTAGGCACTTAGGGCAGGTGGGCGTGCACGCGTACTGGAGTGGCGACTGTTTGGAGCGGTTGCCTCTTTTACTTTTTTTTGAATTTTAACAGTTGCGTCCATTGGCATACTGACAGTTGCATCTATGCCTTTTCGTTCATTATATAAACGGGCTCTAGCTACCCAGGAATTACTTCGCATATTCCATTCCCTCTTCTCTGCACTCCTTCATCCACCACTTCAGTCAAAACAAAGATTGCTCCCTGCAAGAGAGGTCTTTGTTGTATCCTGGAGGAATTCCACCGTCAACCCTTGAGCAATCTCGTTCGTAGTGGGGGCAATCAATTCCTTAAAGAAAGTGTCCTCCTGACGTGCCTCAAAGACAATTTTCGTTTCCTGTACAAACAGTGGTTCTTACAATTTTAAGGAATTGATATGGCATCCACGCAAGGTGCCAAAACTACCTACATGATAATGAACCAGGAGTACACCAAACTTGATCGCTTCGATGGAACGAATTATACTCGCTGGCAGGACAAATTGATGTCTCCACTTACTACACTGAAGGTTGCCTACGTGCTTGATCCAGACTTAGAGCCAATCCCAGCGCCTGCATCAACAGATACCGCAGAACTTGTAGCAAAAAGGAAGAAACGAGAAGAAGACGAGGTGGTTTGCAGAGGGCATATACTCAACACATTATCCGATCGATTGTATGATCTTTTCACTTCTGTCAAATCGCCGCGGGAAATTTGGAAGTCCTTGGAGGCTAAATACAACAATGAGAAGAAAGGCGCAGATAAGTTCCTAATTTTTGAATTTTTTGAATTTAAAATGCTTGACAACGCCTCTGTTCTAGATCAAGTCCACGAATTACAAGTTATTTTCAACAAACTCAAGGGTGTCAAAATTGTTATCCCTGAGCAATTGAAAGTTGGTGTTGTTATGGAAAAACTCCCACAAACCTGGAGTGAATATCGAAAGAAACTTATGCATTCCTTTGAAGATTTTACAATGGAACAAATTCAAAAGCATCTGCGGATTGAAGAGGAAAGTCGAATTCATGAATATAGGGTTTTTGACACTGCTTCCAATGTCAACTTTGTGGGTACTAAAGGGAAAAAAACTCTGCAAAACGGAAAAGAGTTGAAGGCAGCAACAACAATGACCAGGGCAAAAGCAAGAAAGATTGTTATTTCTGTGGCAAACCTGGACACTTCAAACATGATTGCAGATTTTTCGAAAAGCAGAAAAAGGGACAAGGACAAATTAACAATTCTGGAAAGGAAAAACCAAATCAAGGATCTTCCCACACTGCCAACATGATTGAGCATGAAGTTTCTGAAATTGTTGCAATGATAAGTCATTTGCATATAGACATGGTGACAGAATTAAACCTGACTGATACTTCAAAACATACCGATTGGTGGTACGATTTCGGTGCAACAATACATGTTTGCAACAATCAGTCAATGTTTAAGTTCTACGAGAAAGTTTCTGATGAAAACAAAGTGCTAATGGGCAACCATAAAACTACAGTAGTTGTCGGGAAAGGAACTATTGAATTAGAGTTCACTTCAGGAAAGAAACTTGTTCTTCTTAATGTTCTGCACGTCCCAGAAATACGCAAGAATTTGATTTCTTCCAGCCTTCTTTGAAACAAAGGTGATAAATGCGTCTTAGATGGAAATAGTCTTATTTTAACTAAAGGAGGTGTGTTTGTTGGAAAGGGATATGCTTGTAATGGTTTGTTCAAACTATGTATTAATAAAATGAATGAATTTGCTTATATTGTTGATTCATTTCACTTATGGCATAATAGATTAGCACGCTTAAATTTTAAATCATTATACTTTATGTCTAAAGAAGGAATAATCACTTACGATAAAACAAATCCATCAAAATGTGTAATTTTCATACAAGCAAAAATGTGCAAAAAGCCTTTTCCAAAATCTGAAAGAAACACTCAACTACTTGAACTAATACACTCTAATATTTGCGAATTAAATGGCATATTAACTAAAGGAGGCAATAGATACTTTATTAATTTCATAGATGATTACTCTAAATATACACATGTATATTTAATGAGATCAAAAGATCAGGCTTTTGAAATGTTTAAACGATTTAAAACCACTGTTGAAAATCAAAAGGATAAGAAAATAAAGGTGCTATGAAGTGATAGAGGTGGAGAATATTTCGCTATAGAATTTTCTTCTTTTTGTGAAGAGAATGGTATTATTCATCAATCAAGTGCACATTACACCCCACAACAAAATGGTTTAGCCGAAACGAAAGAATAGAACATTGGTAGAAATGACTAATGCTATGATTTTAAATGCTAAACAGAACATAAATTTGTCGGGAGAAGCACTTCTAACTACATGTCATCTGCATAATAGAATTCCATCAAAGAAAACAAAAGTGTCTCCTTATGAATTATGGAAAGGCAGAAAGCCTAGCCTGAAATATATAAAAGTGTGGGGGTGTTTAGCTTTTTATCGAGTTACAGATCCAAAAAGAAGCAAGCTAGGACCAAGAGCCTTGAAAAGTGTAATAGCAGGATATGCTGAAAATTCAAAAGCATATAGATTATTGGACATAGAGTCCAATGTGATTGTAGAGTCAAGAGATGTTTAATTCATCGAAAATAAATTTATGTGTGACCTCACACAAAAATCAGTTCCTACACAAATTGTCTACGAAGAAGATAATGAAAATATCGAGCATACTTCTTCTAAAAGAAAACTTCCAAGCATGCCTGAGGAACCTAGAAGAAGAATACAAAAAAGAAAAACCAAAGTTTTGGATCCTGATTTCGTCTCACCAGACGATGTGATTCATCTTGTAGTTGGAAATAGAAATGAAATAATGGACGAAACTATTTTTAATCTACACAGTGAAGAAGACCCTAAAACCTATAAAGAAGCTATGGCTTCAAGGGATGCTACCTCTGGAAAGAAGCAATACAAGATGAGGGGGATTCGATTCTATCTAACAATACTTGGGTCTTAACAGATCCACCGGTAGGGTCTAAACCAATAGGTTGTAAATGGGTATTTCGAAAGAAATATAACATAGATGGATCTATTCAAACTTTCAAGGCAAGATTGGTTGCCAAAGGATTCAGACAAAAGGAGGGTATCGATTATTTTGACACATATGCACCAGTTGCTAGACTATCCTCAATAAGAGTTCTTTTTCTCTTGCATCTATTCATGGATTGCATGTGCACAAAATAGAAGTTAAGACCGCCTTTCTTAATGGAAACTTAGACGAAGAGGTATATATGGAACAACCAGAAGGGTTCATCCATATTGGAAATGAAAACACAGTTTGTAAGCTAGTCAAGTCCGTATATGGCCTAAAGCAAGTTCCCAAACAATGACATGAAAAATTTGATGCTGTGATTTTATCCAATGAATTTAAGCATAATAGTGTGGACAAGTGCATCTATTCCAAATTCACAGATAGTTATGGTGTAATTATATGCCTATATGTGGATGACATGATAATATTTAGTACTAACATGAATGGCATAAATGAGACAAAGAAATATTTAACTTCTTGTTTCAAAATGAAGGATTTAAACGAAGTTGATACTATTTTAGGAATCAAAGTGAAGAAACATAGCAGAGGATATGCTTTATGTCAGATTCACTATATTGAAAAATTACTTTTAAAATACGAACATTTGAATTTTAAAGAAGCAAGTAGCCCCTATGATTCCTCAATTAAATTATTTGCTAATTTTGGAAGAGCAGTAGCTCAACTTGAATATGCAAGTGTTATCGGTAGTCTCATGCATGCTATGCACTGTACTCGTTCTGATATCTCTTTTGCTGTGTGCAAATTGTCCAGATATACAAATGACCCTAGTATTGCACATTGGAGAGCAGTTGGAAGAGTTCTCGGATATCTTAAAATGACAACTAAATTAGGACTCCAATATGAAAATTTCCCAGCAGTTTTAGAAGGTAATTCAGATGCAAGTGGTGCAACCCCTGAAAATGAAAATAGAGGAACTACTGGATGGATTTTTTCTCTAGGAGGTGGTGCTGTATCTTGGGCCTCCAAGAAACAAACAATCATCACACATTCTACAATGGAAGTTGAATTTATAGCTTTAGATGCATCGGAAAAGGAAGCAGAATGGCTACGTAACTTGTTAATGGAAATAGAGTTGTGGCCACAACAATCGTCGGCCATTCCCATATATTGTGACAGTGAATCCATAATGTCTAGAGCATATAATAAAGTCTATAATGGAACCTCTGGGCATATAAGCTTAAGGCATGCATATGTCAGAGAACTCATTGTAGATGGTATCATTACAATTATATATGTAAGGTCAAAGAAAAATATTGCAGACCCATTGAATAAATGATTACCAAGAGATATTGTTAAAATAACTAGTTGTGGAATGGGTCTAAAGTCTCTCTAATCTCCTGCAATGGAAACCCAACCTTTTGTTTTCTACCCTTAGGTTTAAAGGGTAATAACAAGTTGCAGTCAAGAGATGGATAAACATTAGATACCAAATGTTTATTTGCTACGATCGTGGTGTCTCCTTGTCATAGTAACAATGACGGATCAAAATAGACACCTATATGAACATAAGAAACAACGTTTCAATAAAGTTGTTTAGAGTTAAACTTTATAAATGTTCATGAATACCAGGGGAATGGTTATAACCAATACAAGGTTATGGTGATTTTGTTGAAGAATATTTGCATTTATGAGTTTAGATATTTCGTTTTAATATAAAAGATTTTGGTTTAAGCTATTAGCCACCAAATTTTCTATTAAAATTTAAATATCTAAACTAATAAGGAAGTTTAAACCGAAAGGTACTTTCTTTTATGCATAAATGTACATATAAAATATTACAATCTAGTGAGGGAATGTTGAAAAGATTGAAATATTTAAAGTCCCACATCGTCTAAGATTGGGGAATATTTCACTTTAAATATGTAATAGAACAAGGGAAACATGAATAGAAAGAAGTAAGAAAAAAACATGGCTACATATACATATTAACTATTAAAGATTAGGAACTTAGGGCACGTGGGCGAGTGTGCGTACTGGAGTGGCGACTGTTTGGAGCGGTTGCCTCTTATAGTTTTTTTTTGAATTTTAACAGTTGCGTCCATTGGCATACTGACAGTTGCATCTGTGCCTTTTCGTTCATTATATAAACGGGCTTCAGCTACTCAGGAATTACTTCACATATTCCTTTCCCTCTTCTGTGCACTCCTCCATCCACCACTTCAGTCAAAACACAGATCGCTCATGCAGTCCATTGCTCCCTGTAGGAGAGGTCTTTGTTGTATCTTGGAGGAATTCCGTCGTCAACCCTTGAGCAATCTCGTTCGTAGTGGGGGCGATCAATTCCTTAAAGAAAGTGTCCTCCTGACACGCCTCAAAGATAATTTTCATTTCCTGTACAAACAGTGGTTCTTAAAATTTTAAGGATTTGATATGGCATCCAGGCAAGTTGCCGAAACTACCTACAAGATAATGAACCAGGAGTACACAAAACTTGATCGTTTCGATGGAATGAATTATACTCGCTGGCAGGACAAAATGATGTTTCTGCTTACTACACTGAAGGTTGCCTACGTGGTTGATCCAAACATAGAGCCAATCCCAGCGCCTACATCAACTGATATTGCAGAACTTGTAGCAAAAAGGAAGAAATGAGAAGAAGACGAGGTGGTTTGCAAAGGGCATATACTCAACACATTATCCATTCGATTGTATGATCTTTTCACTTCTGTCAAATCGCCGCGGGAAATTTGAAAGTCCATAGAGGCTAAATAGAGCAATGAGAAGCAAGGCACAGAAAAGTTCCTAATTTTTGAATTTTTTGAATTTAAAATGCTTGACAACGCCTCTGTTCTAGATCAAGTCTACGAATCACGAGATATTTTCAACAAACTCAAGGATGTCAAAATTATTATCCCTTAGCAATTGCAAGTTGGTGTTATCATGGCAAAACTCCCACAAACCTGGAGCGAATATCGAAAGAAACTTATGCATTCCTCTGAAGATTTTAAATAGAACAAATTCAAAAGCATCTGCGGATTGAAGAGGAAACTCGAATTCATGAAAAGAGGGTTTTTGACACTGCTTCCAATGTCAACTTTGTGGGTACTAAAGGGAATAAAAACTCTGCAAAATGGAAAAGAGTTGAAGGTAGCACCAACAATGACCAGGGCAAAAACAAGAAAGATTGTTATTTCTGTGGCAAACCTGGACACTTCAAACGTGATTGTAGATTTTTCGAGAAGCAGAAAAAGGGACAAGGACAAAATAACAATTCTGGAAAGGAAAAACCAAATCAATTGTCTTCCCACACTGCCAACATGAGTGAGCAGGATGTTTCTGAAATTGTTGCAATGATAAGTCATTTGCATATAGACATGGTGACAGAATTAAACCTGACTGATACTTCAAAAGATACCGATTGGTCATACGATTCTGGTGCTACTATACACGTTTGCAACAATCAGTCAATGTTTAAGTTCTACGAGAAAGTTTCTGATGAAAACAAAGTTCTAATGGGCAACCATAACACTGCAGCAGTTGTCAGGAAAGGAACTATTGAATTAGAGTTCACTTCAGGAAAGAAACTTGTTCCTTTTAATGTTCTGCAAGTCCTATAAATACGCAAGAATTTGGTTTCTACCAGCCTTCTTTGTAACAAAGGTGTTAAATGCATCTTAGATGGAAATAGTTTTATTTTAACTAAATGAGGTGTGTTTGTTGGAAAGGGATATGCTTGTAGTGGTTTGTTCAAACAAAGTATTAATAAAATGAATGAATTTTCTTATATTGTTGATTCATTTCACTTATAGCATAATAGATTAGCACACTTAAATTTTAAATCATTATACTTTATGTCTAAAGAAGGATTAATCACTTACGATAAAACAAATCCATCAAAATGTGAAATTTGCATACAAGCAAATATGTGCAAAAAGCATTTTCCAAAATCTGAAAGAAACACCCAATTACTTGAACTAATACACTCTGATATTTGTGAATTAAATGGCATATTAACTAGAGGAGGCAATAGATACTTTATTACTTTCATAGACGGTTACTCTAGATATACACATGTATATTTAATGAGATCAAAAATCAAGCTTTTAAAATGTTTAAACGATTTAAAACCACTGTTGAAAATCAAAAGGAAAAGAAAATAAAGGTACTACAAAGTGATAGTGGTGGGGAATATTTCTCTACAAAATTTTCTTCTTTTTGTGAAGAGAATGGTATTATTCATCAATCAAGTGCACCCTATACCCCACAACAAAACGGTTTAGCCAAACGGAAGAATAGAACATTGGTAGAAATGACTAATGCTATGATTTTAAATGCTAAACAGAACATAAATTTGTCGGGAGAAGCACTTCTAACTGCATGTCATATGCATAATAGAATTCCATCAAAGAAAACAAAAGTGCCTCCTCACGAATTATGGAAAGGCAGAAAGCCTAGCCTGAAATATATAAAAGTATGGGGGTGTTTAGCTTTTTATCGAGTTACATATCCAAAAAGAAGCAAGCTAGGACCAAGAGCCTTGAAAAGTGCATTTGTAGGATATGCTGAAAATTCAAAAGCATATAGATTATTGGACATAGAGTCCAATGTGATTGTAGAGTCAAGAGATGTTGAATTCATCGAAAATAAATTTGTGTGTGGCCTCACACAAACATCGGTTCCTACACAAATTGTCTACGAAGAAGATAATGAAAATATCGAGCACACTTCTTCTAAAAGAAAACTTCCAAGAATGCCTGAGGAACCTAGAAGAAGTATACGAAAAAGAAAAACCAAAGTTTTGGATCCTGATTTCGTCTCACCAGACGATGTGATTCATCCTGTAGTTGGAAACATAAATGAAATAATGGACGAAACTATTTTTAATCTACACAGTGAAGAAGACCCTAAAACCTATAAAGAAGCTATGGCTTCAAGGGATGCTACCTTCTAGAAAGAAGCAATACAAGATGAGATGGATTCGATTCTATCTAACAATACTTGGGTCCTAACTGATCCACCGGTATGGTCTAAACCAATAGGTTGTAAATGGGTATTTCGAAAGAAATATAACACAGATGGATCTATTCAAACTTTCAAGGCAAGATTGGTTGCCAAAGGATTTAGACAAAAGGAGGGTATCGATTATTTTGACACATATGCATCAATTGCTAGACTATCCTTGATAAGAGTTCTTTTTTCTCTTGCATCTATTCAAGGATTGCATGTGCACCAAATGGATGTTAAGACCGCCTTTCTTACTGGAAACTTAGACGAAGAGGTATATATGGAACAATCAGAAGGGTTCATCCTTAGTGGAAATGAAAACAAAGTTTGTAAGCTAGTCAAGTCTTTATATGACCTAAAGCAAGCTCCCAAACAATGACATGAAAATTTTAATGCTGTAATCTTATCCAATGGATTTAAGCATAATAGTGCGGACAAGTGCATATATTCCAAATTCCCAGATAGTTATGGTGTAATTATATGCCTATATGTGGATGACATGATAATATTTAGTACTAACATGAATGGCATAAATGAGACAAAGAAATATTTAACTTCTTGTTTCAAAATGAAGGATTTAAACGAAGTTGATACTATTTTAGGAATCAAAGTGAAGAAACAGCGCAGAGGATACGCTTTATGTCAGATTCACTATATTGAAAAATTACTTTTAAAATACGAAAATTTGAATTTTAAAGAAGCAAGTAGCCCCTATGATTCCTCAAATAAATTATTTGCTAATTCTGGAAGAGCAGTAGCTCAACTCGAATATGCAAGTGTTATCGGTAGTCTCATGTATGCTATGCACTATACTCGTCCTGATATCTCTTATGCTGTATGCAAATTGTCTAGATATACAAATGACCCTAGTATTGCACATTGGAGAGCAGTTGGAAGAGTTCTAGGATATCTTAAAAGGACAACTAAATTAGTACTCCAATATGAAAATTTCCTAGCAGTTTTAGAAGGTTATTCAGATGCAAGTGGTGCAACCCTGAAAATGAAAATAGAGGAACTACTAGGTGGATTTTTACTCTAGGAGGTGGATTTGTATCATGGGCCTCCAAGAAACAAACAATCATCACACATTCTACAATGGAAGCTGAATTTATAGCTTTAGATGCATCAGCAAAGGAAGCAGAATGGCTACGTAACTTGTTAATGGAAATAGAGTTGTGGCCATAACCATCGCCAGCCATTCCCAAATATTGTGACAGTAAATCCACAATGTCTAGAGCATATAATAAAATCTATAATGGAAAATCTAGGCATATAAGCTTAAGGCAAGCATATGTAAGATCAAAAAAAAATCTTGTAGTCCCATTTACTAAAGGATTACCAAGAGATATGGTTAAAACAACTGGTTGTGGAATGGGTCTAAAATCTCTCTAATCTCCTGGAATGGAAACCCAACCTTTTGTTTTCTACCCTAAGGTTTAAAGGGTAATAACAAGTTGCAGTCAAGAGATGGATAAACATTAGATACCAAATGTTTATTTGTTACGATTGTGGTGTCTGTTTGTCATAGTAACAACGACGGATCAAAATAGACACCTAAATGAACATAAGAAACAACGTTTCAATAAAGTTGTTTAGAGTTAAACTTTATAAATGTTCATGAATACCAGGGGAATGGTTATAACCAATACAAGGTTATGGTGATTTTGTTGAAGAATATTTGCATTTATGTGTTTAGATATTTCGTTTTAATATAAAGTATTTTGGTTTATGCTATTAGCCACCAAATTTTCTATTAAAATTTAAATATCTAAACTAACAAGAAAGTTTAAACCGAAAGGTACTTTCTTTTATGCATAAATGTACATATAAAATATTACTATCTAGTGGGGGAATGTTGAAAAGATTGAAATATTTAAAGTCCCACATCGTCTAAGATTTGGGAATATTTCAATTTAAATATGTAATAGAACAAGGGAAATATGAATAGAAAGAAGTAAGAAGAAGACATGAGTACAGATACATATTAACTGTCAAAGATTAGGCACTTAGGGCACATGGGCACGCGCGCGTACTAGAGTAGCGACTGTTTGGACTAGTTGCCTCTTTTAGTTTGTTTTTTGAATTTTAACAGTTGTGTCCATTGTCATATTGACAGTTGTATCTGTGCCTTTTCGTTCATTATATAAACGAGCTCCGGCTACTCAGGAATTACTTTGAATATTCCTTTCCCTCTTCTCTACACTCCTCCATCCACCACTTCAGTCAAAACACTGATTGCTCTTGCAGTCCATTGCTCCCTGTAGGAGAGGACTTTGTTGTATCTTGGAGGAATTCCGCCGTCAACCCTTGAGCAATCTCGTTCGTAGTGGGGGCGATCAATTCCTTAAAGAAAGTGTCCTCCTGACGCGCCTCAAAGGCAATTTTCGTTTCCTGTACAAACATTGGTTCTTACAATTTTAAGGAATTGATATGGCATCCACGCAAGGTGCCAAAACTACCTACAAGATAATGAACCAAGAGTACACCAAACTTGATCGCTTCGATGGAACGAATTATACTCGCTGGCAGGACAAACTGATGTTTCTGCTTACTACACTGAAGGTTGCCTACGTGCTTGATCCAGACTTTGAGCCAATACCAACGCCTGCATCAACTGATACCGCAGAACTTGTAGCAAAAAGGAAGAAACGAGAAGAAGACGAGGTGGTTTGCAGAGGGCATATACTCAACACATTATCCGATCGATTGTATGATCGTTTCACTTCTGTCAAATCGCCGCGGGAAATTTGGAAGTCCTTGGAGGCTTAATACAACAATGAGAAGCAAGGCGCAGATAAGTTCCTAATTTTCGAATATTTTGAATTTAAAATGCTTGACAATGCCTCTGTTCTAGATCAAATCCACGAATTACAAGTTATTTTCAACAAACTCAAGGATGTCAAAATTGTTATCCCTGAGCTATTGGAAGTTGGTGCTGTCATGGCAAAACTCCCACAAACCTGGAGCGAATATCGATAGAAACTTATGCATTCCTTTGTAGATTTTACAATGGAACAAATTCAAAAGCATCGGCGGATAGAAGAGGAAACTCAAATTCGTGAAAAGAGGGTTTTTGACACTGCTTCCAATGTCAACTTTGTGGGTACTAAAGGGAATAAAAACTCTGCAAAACAGAAAAGAGTTGAAGGCAGCAATTACAATGACCAGGGCAAAAACAAGAAACATTGTTATTTCTGTGGCAAACCTGGACACTTCAAACGTGATTGCAGTTTTTTCAAAAAGCAGAAAAAGGGACAAGGAAAAAATAACAATTCTGGAAAGGAAAAACCAAATCAAGGATCTTCCCACACTGCCAACATGATAGAGCAAGATGTTTCTAAAATTGTTGCAATGATAAGTCATTTGCATATGGACATGGTGACAGAATTAAACCTGACCGATACTTAAAAAGATACCAATTGGTGGTACAATCCTGGTGCTACTATACACGTTTGCAACAATCAGTCAATGTTTAAGTTCTACGAGAAAGTTTCTGATGAAAACAAAGTGCTAATGGGCGACCATAACACTACAGCAGTTATCGGAAAGGAACTATTGAATTAGAGTTCACTTCAGGAAAGAAACTTGTTCCTTTTAATGTTCTGCACGTCCCATAAATACACAAGAATTTGGTTTCTACCAGCCTTCTTTGTAACAAAGGTGTTAAATGCGTCTTAGATGGAAATAGTCTTATTTGAACTAAAGGAGGTGTGTTTGTTGGTAAGGGATATGCTTGTAATGGTTTGTTCAAACTAAGTATTAATAAAATGAATGAATTTGCTTATATTGTTGATTCATTTCACTTATGGCATAATAGATTAGCACACTTAAATTTTAAATTATTATACTTTATGTCTAAAGAAGGATTAATCACTTACGATAAAACAAATCTATCAAAATGTGAAATTTGCATACAAGCAAAAATGTGCAAAAAGCCTTTTCCAAAATCTGAAAGAAACACTCAACTACTTGAACTAATACACTCTGATATTTGTGAATTAAATGGCATATTAACTAAGGAGGAAATCGATACTTTATTACTTTCATAGATGATTACTCTAGATATACACATGTATATTTAATGAGATCAAAAGGTCAGGCTTTTGAAATGTTTAAATGATTTAAAACCACTGTTGAAAATCAAAAGGAATAGAAAATAAAGGTGCTACGAAGTGATAGAGGTGGAGAATATTTCTCTATAGGATTTTCTTCTTTTTGTGAAGAGAATGGTATTATTCATCAATCAAGTGCACCCTATACCCCACAACAAAACGGTTTAGCCGATCGAAAGAATAGAACACTGGTAGAAATGACTAATGCTATGATTTTAAATACTAAACAGAACGTAAATTTGTCGGGAGAAGCACTTCTAATTGCATGTCATCTGCATAATAGAATTCCATCAAAAAAAACAAAAGTGTCTCCTTATGAATTATGGAAAGATAGAAAGCCTAGCCTGAAATATATAAAAGTGTGGGGGTGTTTAGCTTTTTATCGAGTTATAGATCCAAAATGAAGCAAGCTAGGACCAAGAGCCTTGAAAAGTGTATTTGTAGGATATGCTGAATATTCAAAAGCATATAGATTATTGGACATAGAGTCCAATGTGATTATAGAGTCAAGAGATGTTGAATTCATCGAAAATAAATTTATGTGTTACCTCACACAAACATCAGTTCCTAAACAAATTGTCTACGAAGAAAGTAATGAAAATATCAAGCATACTTCTTCTAATAGAAAACTTCCAAGCATGCCTGAGGAACCTAGAAGAAGTATACGAAAAAGAAAAACCAAAGTTTTGGATCCTGATTTCGTCTCAACAGACGACGTGATTCATCTTGTAGTTGGAAACAGAAATGAAATAATGGACGAAACTATTTTTAATCTACAAAGTGAAGAAGACCCTAAAACCTATAAAGAAGCTACGGCTTTAAGGGATGCTACCTTCTGGAAAGAAGCAATACAAGATGAGATGGTTTCGATTCTATCTAACAATACTTGGGTCATAACAGATCCACCAGTAGGGTCTAAACCAATAGGTTGTAAATGGGTATTTCAAAAGAAATATAACACAGACGGATCTATTCAAACTTTCAAGGAAAGAATTGGTTGCCAAAGGATTCAGACAAAAG
Organism: Allium fistulosum; assembly: GCA_030737815.1. NCBI lineage: Eukaryota > Viridiplantae > Streptophyta > Magnoliopsida > Asparagales > Amaryllidaceae > Allium > Allium fistulosum. Next base: position 465,895,579 of record CM060902.1, read on the forward strand.
GAGGGTATCGATTATTTTGACACATATGCACCAGTTGCTAGACTATCCTCAATAAGAGTTCTTTTTTCTCTTGCATCTATTCATGGATTGCATGTGCACCAAATGGATGTTAAGACCTCCTTTCTTAATGGAAACTTAGACGAAGAGGTATATATGGAACAACCATAAGGGTTCATCCTTAGTGGAAATGAAAGAAAAGTGTGTAAGATAGTCAAGTCTTTATATGGGCTAAAGCAAGCTCCCAAAAAATGGCATGAAAAATTTGATGTTGTAATCTTATCCAATGGATTTAAGCATAATAGTGCGGACAAGTGCATCTATGTCAAATTCACAGATAGTTATCGTGTAATTATATGCCTATACGTGGATGACATGCTAATATTTAGTACTAACACGAATGGTATAAATGAGAAAAAGAAATATTTAACTTCTTGTTTCAAAATGAAGGATTTAAACGAAGTTGATACTATTTTAGGAATCAAAGTAAAGAAACATAGTGGATGATATGCTTTATGTTAGTCTCACTATATTGAAAAATTACTTTTAAAATACGAACACTTGAATTTGAAAGAAGCAAGTAGCCCCTACGATTCCTCAATTAAATTATTTGCTAATTCTGGAAGAGCAGTAGCTCAACTCGAATATGCAAGTGTTATCGGTAGTCTCATGTATGCTATGCACTATACTCGTCCTGGTATCTCTTATGCTGTGTGCATATTGTCCAGATATACAATGACCCAAGTATTGCACATTGGAGAGCAGTTGGAAGAGTTCTAGGATATCTTAAAAGGACAACTAAATTAGTACTCCAATATGAAAATTTCCCAGTAGTTTTAGAAGGTTATTCAGATGCAAGTGGTGCAACCCTGAAAATGAAAATAGAGGAACTACTATATGGATTTTTACTCTAGGAGGTGGATTTGTATCATGGGCCTCCAAGAAACAAACAATCATCACACATTCTACAATGGAAGCTGAATTTATAGCTTTAGATGCATCGGCAAAGGAAGCAGAATGGCTACGTAACTTGTTAATGGAAATAGAGTTGTGGCCATAACCATCGTCAGCCATTCCCAAATATTGTGACAGTGAATCCACAATGTCTAGAGCATATAATAAAATCTATAATGGAAAATCTAGGCATATAAGCTTAAGGCATGCATATGTAAGATCAAAGAAAAATCTTGCAGACCCATTGACTAAAGGATTACCAAGAGATATGGTTAAAACAACTAGTTGTGGAATGGGTCTAAAATCTCTCTAATCTCCTACAATGGAAACCCAGCCTTTTGTTTTCTACCCTAAGGTCTAAAGGGTAATAACAAGTTGCAGTCAAGAGATGGATAAACATTAGATACCAAATGATTATTTGTTACGATCGTGGTGTCTATTTGTCATAGTAACAATGACGGATCAAAATAGACACCTATATGAACATAAGAAACAACGTTTCAATAAAGTTGTTTAGAGTTAAACTTTATAAATGTTCATGAATATCAGGGGAATGGTTATAACCAATACAAGGTTATGGTGATTTTGTTGAAGAATATTTGCATTTATGTGTTTAGATATTTCATTTTAATATAATGGATTTTGGTTTAAGCTATTAGCCACCAAATTTTCTATTAAAATTTAAATATCTAAACTAGGGAAGTTTAAACCGAAAGGTACTTTCTTTTATGCATAAATGTACATATAAAATATTACAATCTAGTGGGGGAATGTTGAAAAGATTGAAATATTTAAAGTCCCACATCATCTAAGATTTGGGAATATTTCAATTTAAATATGTAATAGAACAAGGAAAATATGAATAGAAAGAAGTAAGAAGAAGACATGGCTACATAAACATATTTACTTAATCAAAGATTAGGCACTTAGTTTTTTTTTTGAATTTTAACATTTGCGTCCATTGGCATACTGACAGTTGCATCTGTGCCTTTTCGTTCATTATATAAACGGGCTCCGGCTACTCAGGAATTACTTCGCATATTCCTTTCCCTCTTCTCTGCACTCCTCCATTCACCACTTCAGTTAAAACACTGATTGCTCTTGCATTCCATTGCTCCCTGTAGGAGAGGTCTTTGTTGTATCCTGGAGGAATTCCGCCGTCAATCCTTGAGCAATCTCGTTCGTAGTAGGGGCGATCAATTCCTTAAAGAAAGTGTCCTTCTGACGTGCCTCAAAGACAATTTTCATTTTCTGTACAAACAGTGGTTCTTACCGTTATATAAAATACTTGTTTGCAAAGTAATCTGGGTTAATGTGTGAAAGTAATAACTAAATTATAGAAAACACTATGGCTAACATAAATGAATATTATATCATGGATTTACACAAGTGCATCCCATGCATACGTACATATACCAAAAAATATTGCCTTTTGCAACTAATAGCCGTATTATTATATAAACATGTGAAGTTATGATGCAACAAAAAACATCCCAAACAAATAAAATTATATAAATTTGCCATCCATTTCATATGTATTAATGATTTACAGTATAAAATAATTAACGCGACAGGATAATTTTTAACTTATTTTATATCAGGTAATGTGACTCGTGACCTACCAATTGAATTATAGGTGCCTTTATTTCCTTTAGGATCCTTTAAAGGGTGAAGATGGAAGAAGAAATCACGTTGAATTTAAACTGTTGGATACTTTGTTGCTCCATATCTCAGTTCTATTCTTCTATTCTATCTGCATGAAAAAAAAGATCACGATTACCGATTGAAATAAATAGCCAAGTTCATTAACCATGCATATCAATAAAGGAAGTCCTAACTCATTTGAGTTAACAGTATATGGTCCATATCATATATATTAACGATTTGCAGTATAAAATAAATTAATGTGGCTAGATAACTTTGAACTTTATTTTATATCAGGTAATGTGACTCATCACCAACCAATTGAATTATAGGTACCTTTATTTCCTTTAGGATCCTTTAAAGGATGGAGATGGAGGAGGAAATCACGTTGAATTTAAACTATTGGATAATTGGGTGCTCCAGATCTCAGTTTTATTCTTCTATTCTGTGTGCAAGAAAAAAATAAGATTGCAGTTATTGATTGAAATAAACAGCCAAGTTCATTAACGATTCATACCAATAAATCAGGATAACATTTGAGAACTAATATATAACAATCAATAAAATTAATCCACAATGCCTATTAATCCAAAGAATGACAGTATATGGTTTCAAAAATATACTGAGAAAATAGGATTTGCAAATTAGATTTATGTAATTGAAAACAATAATTTATGTATCACATCTTAAACTCATACATAGCTAACTATGACAGGAAAACAAATGTAATATTCATTGATAAGTCAGACTTATGTTCAGTACAATTAAAAGAGCTAAGAAGGAAAAAAGTAAATAAAAACCTATGTTTGCGCCAAAATTGGTCACAAACCCCGAATGTTGTGAAAGCACCAGTGTATGAATATAAATCAACAATATTCACACACAAATCTCAAATCTAAGCAAACAGGATATCACAATTCAGAAATAATGAACATAAACACGAGATTTATAGTGGTTCGGCGATCTTGCCTACGTCCACTCTGAAGTTGATGATTTTATTCATGTTTACTTGATGATTACAATTTCTTCTGAGATAGTACAACTGATTATATGATTACAATCTGAATCTAAGGAAGCAGTGGTGTTCTGGAGTAAATCTGGCAGAACCTGGACGCTCTTCAGTACTTAGAATTCTCCGACCCCCTTTCTGAATGACCAGGGGCTCTATTTATAGGTGTAGGAGGCTGATATTTCGCCTAAAATGAGGGGAGACCAGTTCTGGTACGTCAGGGGGCCCACATGGCCGAAATCTGGAGATCCGGGCCCACTTTGGGATCGATTCGACCCTTGGTTCGAATCGATCAAGAAATCATCCAATCGAGCTGAAATTTGGTGTGGACATTCTTCATCATGTGCTTAAGCTTCTGTGAAAATTTCATGGCATTTGGACTTGTAGAACTCGAGTTATGATCGATTCAAGTAGGTGTTTTTCGTTTCCTGGAGTCGTTCGAATCGATACGTTCGAATCGATTCGTTCGAATCGATCCCCCTTTATGCGAAGACTACGGCGTGGTGCGCATGCTTCGCATCGATCCGCTTCTCACTCCGGATTGACTGGGTCGACTCCATGTTCTTCGCCGCTTTGACTGGGTGGATTCGAAGTATCTGCAGCTCCGTGGATTCGAAGGAAGTGATAGCCTAATGGATTCGAACTAGGCCCCGCTTGATGGAGTCGAAGCCAAAGTTCCCCTCGTGGATTCGAAGTAACCAGGGGAAACTTCCATCGAGTCGAACATGCTGCCTTGGATGGTGGATACGAAGCTTAGCCGTCTGAATGGATTCGAAGTAAGGCAGGGATGATGGATTCGAATGATGGCTACACTGATGGATTCGAACATAGATTCTTCTATCTTGCGTTGATCATAACTTGAACATACGGACTCGGATTGACTTAAGATTTGAAACGTTGACTCTCATGGCTTAGCTTTTTATGTCCTATCAATTTTGGCTCGATCCGGACTCGGACAAAATTCATTGATATCCATAGTAAAACAGTGTATAATGAGCTTTTACGACGAACTGTCTTTAGTTTTCCAGTCAACTTTTTGGTGTCACGGCCTTGCCAAAAGGCGGGATAACATTTGCCCCCCAAAACATGCCTTGCGATAGGAAGGTGTGTTTTGTAATGCCATTAGCTGGATGTTCATATCCTGTTGATGACCTGCAAAGACATTGATAGTTTTATCTGACCTTAAATGATGACCGTTCGCGATCTAGCCATTTTGAGGTGGAAAGCGACCGTTCGCGATCTAGCATTCCTTTACGGCCCCAAATGATGACCGTTCGTGATCAAGCCTTTTGAGGTGAGGGGTGCCGTTCGAGGCGAGTTGTGACCGTTCGCGATCGGGTTTCGTGGAAAGAAGAGTGTGATCGAATGTCATATTAGGTGAATTGTGACCGTTCGTGGTCGAGTGCCGTACGAGGCAAAAATGTGATCGTTCGTGATCGAATGACATTCTAGACAGATTACGACTGTTCGAAGTCGGATATCGTTCTAGACGGATTGTGACTGTTCGAAGTCGGATGTCGTTCTAGACGAATTATGATGGATTATGACCGTTCGTGGTCGAGTGCCGTACGAGGCAGAGTGTGATCGTTCGTGATCGAATGTTATACTAGATGAAGTGTGACCGTTCGCGGTCGGGTGCCGTTCGAGGCAAATGGTGACCGTTCGAGGTCGGGTGCCGTTCGTGGCGAAGTGTGATCGTTCGTGATCGAATGGTGACCGTTCGCGGTCGGATGCCGTTCGAGGCGAATTGAGTGTGCCCGGGGAGGGACTTAGTATCACCAATACCAGGTTTCACGTTTGGGTGAATCCCCGGATTGTTTCTTGCAACGGTTTATCGCCATCTCAGAGCATGCCTAGGGACCGTTCGTGATCCCGTACATGTGTAAGTGGCTTAGCCGTTATGAAATCACAAGTAGCATTTTTTCATTGAAAATAAGTCTTTAGCAGAAATGTTAAACAAAGTCAAGTTCAAATATTCAAATCAAAATGAAACAAAAGCAAAGCAAGGATGTCAAAGTGTAAACTCCCACAACGATAGGGTTAGTAGCCATTCATAACATGCCTATGGACCGTTCGTGATCTCGCACATGTGTAAATGACTTACCCGTGTTGGTGAGAGGTTTACAACTTGTCCATCGTTATTTCAACTAATTGATAATCATACGATGTCCTGGCTTGGGGGCACCCCTGGCTGATGTAGACGGTGGTCGCTCTGGCTCCACCGCTGGAGCTCGCCTCCTCACATACTGAAGTAGCATACCGTTCCTGATGTGCCCTTCCACCTCATCCTTCAGATGTCTACAGTCGTTAGTGTTATGACCATTCAGTTCGTGGAATAAGCAGTATCTATCTGACTTCCTCTCGTCATCAGTGGGATCCCTTCGTATTGGCCTACGGTAGGGAACTTGCTCTCGTGTATCTTGGTAGATTCGCTCCAAACTCTCATTCAGCTCTGAATAAGTGGTGAATCGTGGCTCTCTCCGCAGTCGCTTTGACCTGTCACCATTGTCCTCAGCCTTTCGTTTTCCTTTATCCTTGCCTGAATCATTTTCGAGAGGCTTTTTGTCTTTAAGTGCATAAACTTCTATTCCCTCTCCTTCTTCTCTTTCAGCATTAGCGTCTTCCAATCGCAAAAACTTTTCTGCCTTGTGATAGAATTCCCCTAGATCCATAGGCGGATCCTTAGTTAATGAATTTTTGAACTCTGTGCCGTCAGCTATTCTGGACACAGCTGCCATCATAACCATGGATGGATCTGGCCGATACACCGATGCTGTTGCCGCATTGAACCACGTCAAGAAATTCCTCAAAGACTCCCCAGCTTTCTGCTTTAGCGTTGCCAAACTCATCACATTCTTGGGTCTCGAAATATGAACTCTGAATTGCCTCATAAATTTCTCAATCAAATCGGTCCATGTCCCAATGGAGCCGCTCTCTAGCTGTCTGAACCATAAAGCTGCTATGTCAGTCAAATACAATGGGAAGCACCGGGCCATGACTTCCTGTGATGCCCCCAGCACTTCCATGTGCCTTATATACCTCGTTAGATGGACCGCAGGGTCCGTCCTCCCATCATACCCTTCTATTGTTGGCAGTTTGAATTCTGGTGGGTTCCTAGCCAATCTAATCGCAGGAGAAAAGGGACTCCTGTTCACATCTTCAAGATCTCTGTTTACCAATCCACCTCTCATGGCTCGCCTGACCATCTCTGCCAATCTATCATTGTCTCCAAGCTGTAGTCCACGTTCACTACCTTCGATCTGCCCCCCGAGTCCGTGTGAGCTTTCAGGTGTTTGCCCCCCTGATTGAGCGTTCATCCCTCTATCGCTGTCAGGTTGCTCGGATGTCCTTGTCTCTCTTCCCGTGTTCGGATCAACATGTCCTAAGTGTGTGCCCCCCAGCTCCGGCGCTGCGTTGGATGGTCCTGCTTCGTTCTGGGCCCTGGTTGTTCCTTGATTTTGCGCTCCAAGTTGTCCAATTTGTTGAAGCAAATTCTGGATCATCTCCTCCTGTCTCTTCATCATTGTCTCCATCTCATCCCTGGTGATGAAGATCGATGATTGGTTTGCTCCTGAGGAAGCCTCTTGACTCCCTTCGTGCTGACTTCGCTCTGGTCTCTTCCTTTTACTTGTTTGTCTTGTCATGATTCTTCGGATCTGAATCTCTTAGCCTTCTGAATCAACTTTCAAATGATAGAACTCCTGAGTTCAGTTCTCGGTGAAAGCACCAAAGTGTTTGCGCCAAAATTGGTCACAAACCCCGAATGTTGTGAAAGCACCAGTGTATGAATATAAATCAACAATATTCACACACAAATCTCAAATCTAAGCAAACAGGATATCACAATTCAGAAATAATGAACATAAACACGAGATTTATAGTGGTTCGGCGATCTTGCCTACGTCCACTCTGAAGTTGATGATTTTATTCATGTTTACTTGATGATTACAATTTCTTCTGAGATAGTACAACTGATTATATGATTACAATCTGAATCTAAGGAAGCAGTGGTGTTCTGGAGTAAATCTGGCAGAATCTGGACGCTCTTCAGTACTTAGAATTCTCCGACCCCCTTTCTGAATGACCAGGGGCTCTATTTATAGGTGTAATAGGCTGATATTTCACCTAAAATGAGGGGAGACCAGTTCTGGTACGTCAGGGGGCCCACATGGCCGAAATTTGGAGATCCGGGCCCACTTTGGGATCGATTCGACCCTTGGTTCGAATCGATCAAGAAATCATCCAATCGAGCTGAAATTTGGTGTGGACATTCTTCATCATGTGCTTAAGCTTCTGTGAAAATTTCATGGCATTTGGACTTGTAGAACTCGAGTTATGATCGATTCAAGTAGGTGTTTTTCGTTTCCTGGAGTCGTTCGAATCGATACGTTCGAATCGATTCGTTCGAATCGATCCCCCTTTATGCGAAGACTACGGCGTGGTGCGCATGCTTCGCATCGATCCGCTTCTCACTCCGGATTGACTGGGTCGACTCCATGTTCTTCGCCGCTTTGACTGGGTGGATTCGAAGTATCTGCAGCTCCGTGGATTCGAAGGAAGTGATAGCCTAATGGATTCGAACTAGGCCCCGCTTGATGGAGTCGAAGCCAAAGTTCCCCTCGTGGATTCGAAGTAACCAGGGGAAACTTCCATCGAGTCGAACATGCTGCCTTGGATGGTGGATACGAAGCTTAGCCGTCTGAATGGATTCGAAGTAAGGCAGGGATGATGGATTCGAATGATGGCTACACTGATGGATTCGAACATAGATTCTTCTATCTTGCGTTGATCATAACTTGAACATACGGACTCGGATTGACTGAAGATTTGAAACGTTGACTCTCATGGCTTAGCTTTTCATGTCCTATCAATTTTGGCTCGATCCGGACTCGGACAAAATTCATTGATATCCATAGTAAAACAGTGTATAATGAGCTTTTACGACGAACTGCCTTTAGTTTTCCAGTCAACTTTTTGGTGTCACGGCCTTGCCAAAAGGCGGGATAACAACCTACTTTATCATCGCAAGAGTGTTATATTGGTCAATATTCATTCACCAAACCAAAGGATCATAATTTTGTAGGTTTATATAATTATTGCAAGACATGAATTAACCCAATACAAACTTAAAATGACCCAATTTCTAGCCAACTCCAATGTATAAAAATACTCTTCCGTATTTGTAAAGAAGCACTAAACATCCATAATTCTTAAACTAAATGAAGATTTTCATTGGATTAAATATAGTGATTTATTTGGAGACATCAATAGCAACAAAAACCATCGACAAACTGAAATTACAGTTTAGGAAGACTGAAGTTTAAAATCTAAGGAAAATAAAAGGAGGCTTAACTAATAATAATGTGAGAACTTGTGCAGTATTGAGCTACTTGACTTGTATATATCTACAGCACTTGTTACCACCCTACCTTTTATACAATTAAGATATTACATCTATTCTGGACGGCTTACCGCTTTATCTCTTTTGTGTTTAGGCCAGTTGGGCCAAACTATTTCTTTTCTTCTTTAAGCCTGTTATTTTGTTTTTTAACGACTATCTAATTTTCTTGCCTATATAAAACCTGTTAAGGCATTGTATGTATTTTTTTTATTACAGACTACTATCTCTTTCAATAAAGAATACATTTGTTCATCAAATCTTTTCCTGGTATCGGAGCTCTTCAAGGCCTAACGGCAAGAAGGTATATGCTTCAAACTAAAACTTGGTTTTAGTTGATTATCTCCTCAGCAAATTCTCATCATCGGAGATTATACTCTTCCCTTGATCGAGCATCTGTTCACTACAACAAAACAGTCTTTTTACAACGGACAATGCCCGTTGTAATATGGTTTTCGCAACGGACATGTGCCTTTTGTAATAGGCCTCGTTGTAATAGATCCACTACATTTTACAACGGACAAAGCACGTTGTAAAAACCATTACATTATACCTGTTTACAATGGCCATAACCCGTTGCAGTATACCTTTTTACAACGGCCATAACCCGTTGCAATATACCTTTTTACAACGTGTGTTGACCGTTGTAAAAATCTTATATAACAACCTGCATTGACCATTATAAAAAGCTCATATAACAGCGTACATTGCCCGTTGTAAAATAAATGCAAATTTAAAAAAAAATCACTGCAGCATACATGAATTACATCCATACTAATACTAAATATTGTCGTAAAATAATTAAAATCACATACGAAAAGACTAAAAGCTAAAGTCATAGAATTCTAACACTCCAAATAGTTAGATAAGTTTACATGCCAAATACATAAAACACTTTTGCAATACACAGTTCACCATACTGACATCCTACATACATACATCACTTTTGTAAAACACAGTTGAACCCACTGACGTCACTTGCAATACCTTCAATTGCCAAATTCCTTAACCACCATTCATTTACCATATCCAACCAGCATCATTGCCCTGCATATCCTTCTCATCTTCATTACTGTGCTAGTGTGCACATATCTGTGCACAAACCCCTACAACACTTCACAACTAGCAACCAGCAACCACAAGTCTTCATCAACCACTACCCATCCTCCGACAACTCCATACATCATCTTCACAAAAATAACCCATACAAAATCTACCACAAAATCACTGACATACACCTCAACTTGCCAACATTTACAAACATCTGCACATCACCATACTGACATCCTGCATACATACATCACTTTTGCAAACTGTACCATCATCAATCACCACAACTTGAACTCAACTTACTGCCATCGTGCATTTATTTCTATTGTTGCAAACTGACATCTTGCATTTATTTCTATTGTTGCACAACAATTGTTAAACATAAATATTTATTATTGCAATTCATTGCATTAAAAAAAGTCTGAGTGGGGTTTCATATAAAACCTCATCTCTAGAAATTAGAAAAAAAAAGTTAATTATGGAATTATGAGAGGTTAAAAGAAATTAACGAATGTGTAACCTTTGTCCAAATAACCGGGGATGTAAAGCAAAAATTGAGGTGCTGATCGGGTAAGCCATTTTTGTTATACGGGTATCCCTTTAAAGGCGAAATATGAATTAAAAAGCAAGAAAGGAAAGGTTCTTAGGCACTGTCAAAAAATATTGATGCGTTAAAAATCTAGTGCAAGGGCAATGAGAGGGTGAAGTTTAGCGCTACCAAAAGGAAAAGGACAACAGCGTTCTAGTGTTCGAGTCCCCATCCAAAATCAGGTCGGCATAAATTGAGTTGTCATTCTACCTCTAACTACAAACGTAAGCCTTTGGAATATTTATTAAGGTTGCTTATTTCTCACTGGAAAGCAGCGTCCAATGAATATAATAAATTTGAATACGCAAGAGAAACCATTTTGATAACTGCGTGTCTTCTACATTTAATATTGTCAATTCCACCAATCTTTGCAATGTGATTTAATGTCCTATCTTAAATTCGTCCTTGTCAATTCCACCTATCGTTTCCATTTATTTTCACCATGGAAAATGCATTCAACTGCTATGGATATACATAAATTAGTAACATATGACACTCAAAAGTTAACATCTGGTCCTCATTTACTATACTTTACAGATACATTCACATATTCAGTCTAAATTTTGGAAGATAGAATTGATAATCAATTTTGCAAAAAAGATATACATTATCTTATATTGTTCCATGAACATTGAAGATTCGAGTTAACCTAACCGTCACCCAACCGATTTGAAAATATAGATTTACTTGTTTCATTTCTCTATAGTTCTGTTTTTCACTTACAATTTCAAAAACTTGCATGGATAATCAGGCTTGGGATGCTAAAAAATTGTGAGTTGTGATGACTTTTTCCTATGATTTAGTAACATTTTATCTATTGTTACTTTCAGATTAAGATAACTCCAAACTGCAGGCTTAAGCGATGTATTTATTGTATTTATGACTACATTGCAGGCTTAAGCGATGTAGTTAGCAATAAACGAAGCAGTAAACGAATCATTGCTTGGTAAACACCTCACTATCATTAAAAAAAGGAAAAAATGGTAGTACAGTGCGTGGTTGAGACAACAGCTTGTTTCAGTTCCCATATTCAATTCACTCTTTTCCCTATAAAACAATCCATCAAGCAATATCAGAAGTTGGTTGCCACAAAAGATATATTAGCTGTACAAAATCAAGATTATAGTCTTAATTAACTAACTTGGGAGCTGGATATCTGCAATAGAAGAACCCTTTTCCATCAATTGTCCAACTAATGGGCGAAAACTTGACCTGGAACAGTTAATGTGTGAGAAATAGTATCAGGTAAAATTAATGATTAAAACTGATAAAACTATGAATTGAGTAGACTAACCCATGAAATAGTATCAGGTAAATTGATCCTATCATTAACATGCATAACTTTAATAGTAACCCAATCACTTCCACATGAGCTAATACCATAAGCTAAATACTCTCCGTCTTCAGTAATGGTAAATCGACTAAGAGAAATTGCATAGGAGATTCGTACCTGAATAATGAGGAGGCGGAGCGAAATCGAAATCATTTCTTCTCCTTTTTTACTTTTGTAGAACCACTCACAATTATAGAGATGTAAATATAACTTGTCAGTAATTTTATATAGTTCCAAGCTCACAGATTTCAAAGATTTAACATACTTCTCCGTTTTTCAGCCCAAATAAATTTTTTCACTCCCCGGCATATTTTATATTGTTTGTGGTAGATGCGCTCTACCCTTTGCAACCATAATACGCTAACATTATTCTAAACAATTATCAAATTAGAAATAAAATACACAGAACAATCGGTATAGATCATGATGCACAGAAGTATCGTTAAGACCAAGCAGTTTTCAAGGAGAATTGTCTACAATGAAAACAAAGAAACATGGTAGTTTGTATGAAGACCCGGAAACATGCTCATAGAACCCACAAGCACAACCTTTACTCCACAATAACCGTTGTATTCTCTAAACAAAACGAGTAGTGGCTAATTATTTAGCAATCACAGAAATTACACACGCTATTGGGTAGCAGCTACAGAGTAACATATCTCGCAAAACAATAAGGCATCGAGGCGAGACACACATATAGACAACACAAAAAGAAGCAAAACCCATGAATTAGAGGTATTTATATCAAGAATCAATCAAATTTCATTCATTCATAAATATTGAGATAACAACCAGCAATGCAGCAACACAAGAGAATTTCAACACCACCAGCTCGCATGTATTACCAATGGACAATACAGAGATGGATGACTAATGCAAAAGAAAAGGAGCAAAAACAGCGAAAAAGAGAAGAGAAAGCAGGGAAAGCAGAAACACCATATCCGGAAGCAGCAGAGGAAGGAGCAGGCGCCATCCCCATCTCACCATCTTGTGCTGTAGTCGCGACTGCCATAGAGAGAACCAAAGCAACCGCGGCCGCTAGGAAGATGAAGTTAAACACTGTTGCCATTAATACGGATGTAACTGGAGAATTCATACCTGAATAATGAAGTTAAACATTCCGTCTTCAGTAGGGTTATACAAAAAGGAGATTCGTACCTGAATAATGAGGAGGCGGAGCGAAATCGAAATCGCGAAACTTGATTTGATTTCGCGTTCCCTATGAGAAGAAATGATTTCACGTGCCCAAGGAGAAGAAACGATTTCGCGTGTCGAAGCATCGGCAACAAATTGAAGCGGCAACTCAATTCTCAAAAAACCCTAGTTTTGGCAAAGAGGACGAACGCCATTTTTCACAACGATGCGGTCCAAGAAATAAAAGAAAAAGGAATAGCGATTTATTATTTGATGTTGGCCCAGCTAAAATTTTATTACAAAGGGCATGTGACCGTTGTAAAGTTGGCATCTATTACAACGGGCCTGAATGGACCGTTGTAATAGCCTTATATTACAACAGGCAACCAATGCCCGTTGTAAAAAGGGTTTGTATATGATATTTTTTACAACGGATGCAAATGGACCGTTGTAATAGCCTTCTATTACAACGGACAACCAATGCCCGTTATAAAAAGGACGTTGTAATAGGGTATTTTTGTTGTAGTGGTTCTTATCGCTCTGCCTCGCCTAAAACTTCAAGAAGCTAGGCTGCAGATTATTCCCCTCTCTCGGTTCGTGGTGAACATCACTGAGCTGTATCTTCAGTCATCTCCATCGTGTAAAATTTATCAAGAAGCTATTTCTTGATAAACAAAACATCTGATAACCATCTTTGAAGGTCTGTATCTCATCATATCAAGTTCTTGACTGCAATTATTATCCAACTGCCTCGCCAATCACTCCTGAAATGGCTGGAGACGAAGAAGCCTCAACAACCACATCACCAGTCACCAGAAATGCTAATACCAGTCAAAATCTGCCAATTATAAAACCAAAAGGTCACTTAGCAGTTCAACTTGATGAAGATAATTATCTGTTGTGGAAATATCAGATTGAAACAGCCATAAGGGGTTATGGTTTAGATGAATATGTCAATGGCATGATAGTAATTCCTTCTAAAATGATTAAAGATGACAAAGATAATATGATACCCAACAGTGAGTTCTCAAACTATCAAAAGAAAGACAGTCTCTTAGCTTCCTGGATAATGCCATCTGTAAGTGTAGGCATACTATCTCAAATAGTTGGATGTAAATCATCCAGAGATATATGGGAAGCTATAGAGCAAATCTTTAATTCACAAACAGCCGCAAGAATTATGCACTACAAGAAGCAGTTTCAAAACTTAAAGAAGGAAAGTATGACAATGCAAGAATATCTTACCAAGGCAAAGAATTTCTGTGATAAACTTGCTGCTGCAGGACATAAAGTGTCAGAATCTGAACAAGTACTAACCATTTTAAATGGTTTGGATGAAAGCTATGAATCTGTGATCACAGTAATTTCATCAAAGAAGAATTTACCAAGTATACAATATGTTAACTCTGCCCTCTTGGCTCAAGCAGGAAGAATTGAACAAAAGAAAGCTGCCAATACATAATATTCTGTAAACTATGCCACAAATTCCAAAGGGAAGGGTTAAGACCGAACTCAATCAGGTCAAAGAAGTGGTCAAAATTTCAGAGGAAGAGGTAGAGGTAGATGGTCTGGCACAAATAGAGTTAAATGTCAAATATGTGAAAGGCCAGGTCATATTGCCTCTAAATGCTATTTCAGATTTGATCAGAACTTTGTTGTAAACCAGCAACAGAACAATGCTCAAAGAAATCACAACCCAAATGTTAACCTCACTCAATCAGAAACTAGAAATCAAGGCAATCAATCAAAGAATCAGAATGAGTCAGATTCACAAGTCAAGAATGATGATTTGGTGTATGAAGATTGGTACCCAGACTCTGGAGCAACCAACCATGTAACAAACAATTTAGAGAATCTCAATCTTGGAAACAAGGAGTATAAAGGTACGCAATCTATTTATGTTGGTAATGGTAATTCTTTGAAAATCACACACACTGGCAAAGCTAAACTTAATAGTAAAAGAGAGTTACACTTGAATCATCTTCTTAGAGTTCCTCAAATTAAGAAGAACTTGATAAGTGTCTCTCAATTTGCTAGAGATAACCAAGTGTACTTTGAGTTCTACCCCAAGTTTTGTCTAGTTAGAGACTTGCTAAATAAGGATATTCTTTTACAGGGTAATATGCACAATGGACTATATAAATTCAAT
Organism: Allium fistulosum; assembly: GCA_030737815.1. NCBI lineage: Eukaryota > Viridiplantae > Streptophyta > Magnoliopsida > Asparagales > Amaryllidaceae > Allium > Allium fistulosum. The sequence continues at coordinate 465,910,836 of CM060902.1, forward strand.
CTAGTGCAAAATAGTGATTCAAGACAGAAGGAAAAGTTGTGTAACTATTCAAAGCTTGATAGAAAGGTTGACTATAGCAAAATCTTTGATATTTGGCACTGTAAACTGGGTCATCCCAGTATAGAAACTGTTAAAAATGTTTTGAGAGATAATAATATCAAGTTTGAAAATACTACTTTGCCATATGTGTGTGAAGCTTGTCAATTAGGAAAAAGTCACAAAATGCCATTTAGTAATTCAATAACCAAATATAATAAACCTCTAGAAATGGTTGCAATTGACTTGTGGGGACCAGCCCCGGTCAATTCTGATTATGGTATGAATTACTATATCTCTTTTGTTGACTCTTTTTCTAGATACACTTGGATTTTGTTACTTAAGTCAAAATCTGAAGCAAAGAATGTTGTATTACACTTTGTTAATCAGGCTGAAAACTTAACAAATCAGAAAGTTAAAATAATACAAACTGATGGTGGATCAGAGTTCAAAACACTGAAAGAATTCTTTTCTAGAAAAGGTATTAATCACAGAATTACCTATCCACATACATCTGAATAAAATGGAATGGTAGAAAGAAAGCATAGGCATATTGTTGATACTGGTCTAACACTGCTTGCACATGCATCCATGTCCTTAAAATTTTGGCCTGATGCATTTACAACTGCTGTGTTTCTCATAAATAGAATGCCTATAAAAGTTTTGAAGAATAAAACACCATTAGAAATGCTACACAATACAAAACCAGATTACTCTTTTCTCAAAACTTTTGGGTGTTTATGCTATCCTTGTACTAGACCATACAATCAACACAAGTTAAGTTTCAGATCACTACCTTGTACTTTCCTTGGATATGCAACTAGCCAAAAAGGGTATAAATGTCTTACAAGTGAAGGGAAAATAATTGTATCAAGACATGTTGCATTCAATGAAAATGTATTTCCCTTCACTAGTACTGACATAAAAACCACCCATAAGATCTATAGTGCCAAGAAGTTTCTACCACCCATACCTGTATGGGATAAGGAAAAATCTGTAAATACCAAAGGTAATGAGGATACAAACTCAAACCTCCAGCACACAGTGCCTATTGAAGGGCCAAATCAGAGTGATGATCTGAACTCATGTAACAATGAGTCAGAAAGTCAAGGAACAGGTGATCACAATGATGATCAAAACAACAGTTCATCATCCAGCAGTGACAACACTACACCTGCACAAGAAGGACATCCCATGATTACAAGGTCAAAGCATGGCATATTCAAACCAAAGATCTACACTGCTAATATAAGCTGCAAGGAGCCAAGTAATTACAATGAAGCTATCAAAGAAAGCAAGTGGAAAGATGCAATGGATGAAGAATACAAAGCATTAATCAAAAACAAAACTTGGAGTCTGGTTCCATCACCAGCAAACAAAAACATAATAGGCAGTCGTTGGACCTACAGATTGAAGACTCTACCAGACAGTAGTAAAGTAAAACACAAGGCAAGACTCGTTGCTAAAGGGTACTCTCAACAATATGGGTTTGACTTCTCAGAAACTTTTTCACCTGTGGTTAAACCAACCACAATTAGAATTATTTTGACCATAGCATTACATTATGAATGGGATATAAGGCAACTTGATGTAAACAATGCCTTCTTAAATGGAGAGCTTGAGGCAACCCTACCCTTAGTTGTCATTTGTTTTGAATGGCTCAATTTAGTTTAAAACTAAATTTCAGGGTTGCACTCTGTCACAAACCAACTATATATTTTTTTTGTATATATTTTCCTATGTGTTTTCCCAAGATCCACTTGATCAATATAGAAATATTGATATATTACTTTATAAAACTATTTTTGTGCTCATTTTAATTCTAATATCAGATTATTTCTGTAATGGGGTATTTCAGTCTATAAAAAAAGAGGTAATAATAGTAAGACTGAGGTTGAATCTCTGTTTTAATTCTTTTTAACCAATTCCCATTTATTTTCTTACATTTAGCATTTGTGTATTTGATATAACATATGGACTAACTTTAAATTTTTGCAAGGTTTGCCTTTTTAAAACAGATGAGATATGAGTTGTGCATGCTTCTGTGCACCTGTGTGCACATAGTCATGCACAGCTGTTCTCTGCCTACCTTAGTCTTCAGTTAGACTAATTTGTTTTAGTGAGTTCCCTAAACTAATTGATCATAACATACCAGTTTCATTCATTCATAAAATCATCAAACACATTTTAATTTGGGTTATTCCTTGTCTCATAAAATTTTGCTTCAATTCATATGTAAGTGGATTCTAATGTTTAAAACAGTCTGATGTGCATATCCTCACTATTGGTTTAAATAGGTATAAGTTTCAGGTCTATGATTTCTTTACTGCTAAATTCTTGGAAATTTGCATGCTTATAAATTATAATATAAAGCTAAACGTATCTATCTTTTCCACTGAATATAGTTTCAACTCATGATACTTTTTCTTTTACTAGTAATGGTTTCATCACATAATAATCCCTAAAATCATTCATTACATAATAATCAAGATCATCATACTGCAAATATTAATTACATATAGGTCTTTAAAATAAAACATAAAGGACATTCTTCAACAAAAAGCCATATTTCAGTTGTTAGCAATTTCTTCCTAGCATCACATTTCTGCTCTTTTTACTTAGCTTCTTCATTACCTGCAGACATCCCATGACCTACCTCACCATGTAAGTGAAACACCCATTTGATGCAAGCAACAAACAGGTCAGACTAAAGTCTGGTATGAGTAAATTCAATTGACAATACATAAGATTTATGGAACTAATTCTATATCACCTTTGTTTCAGAAGTTAAATGTTTTACTCGAATTATTAAACCACTTTCTCATGCTTCACATTTTTAAGTATCCTTTTAGTGAAATGAGGGAACTGCTAAATATATGTATATGTGCTCAGACTAATTTCTTAACATAAATCTTTATTTTAAAAATTCATAGCAGCCATCATGCAAATCACACAGGCATTCCCAAACATGAACAAGCAACATCCATAACATTAAGCTAAAGTACCAATATGAGACTGCATATCAAGATTCCCATATACTTTCAGCATTTATACATTTTGCATGTATATTCATTTCATGTCATTCATTTCAAAAGGATCCAGTATCACATTTTATGGTTGCATTGGTGCACACTGCCTGGAACTGCTTCTTACTTCCCAGTGCACTATAAGCTTTTGGACATGATCATGCCATGTGCAAACTCACACCCCAACCTTGGTGCAAGCCAACCACTATGCCATACCCACTTCCCTCTTACCCAACCTGATAGAGGTGACCCATGTCCTTAGTTTAATTACTAAGTTCTCTCACACATCCCATATTTTCTATGCAGATTTATGCCCAACACTGTTTTATCCCCAATCACTACATACTAATAATTTCTATGCATCCATCAAAACTCCTTCACTTATACATATATATTCAACAATCACTTATACTTTAAGAATCAGTTCAATTTGGTTTTATTTTAGAGATATAACTTGGTTAAAGCATAGCCTAGAGCCTTTACCAAGTGAAGTGCTACTCTGGTTCTCCTTAAAGTCCATCCACATATTAAAGTGTATTTTCTTATTAATTCAATCTTATTTCTAGAGAACCTCAAATGATAAATCAGGATTCAGCACATGGAAATTCATTGCATCCTAACCATCTTTTCAGTTGCGAGACATAAGCCAGAGGACCACTTCCTCTTACTGCCTTGCACCTTACTTTTTTTTTAATTTATGCTTGATCCTAAAACATTTCCTAGGTACATAAACATCTAAATTATCATCAATTTATCCTTAAATATATCATGTATGAACAATCCATCATAGGTTAAATGACAACCAAGGAAAACAAGACACATATCCTCAGAAACAACAGAAGAGGATTAGATTAAAAAAAATGCAAACAAAACTTTTAAACAGAATTAAAATAAATTAAAGATTAAATGGCTGCCTTCCATAGGTCTTAATGCCTTGCCAAGTGAGGGTTTACTCACCATGGTTCTTCTTCCTAAGCCTTGATTTAAGTCTGCCATTGACCTCCTAATTGCTGCCTGCCTTCTCTTTCTTTTCTTTGTTTTGATTATGTTTTTGGTTTTTCTCCTGTGCACCCGTAGGAGGTGATGAGGTATATAGTGGAGTTATTAGGGTTTTAAGGTTAGTTAGGTAATTTATTTTCATCAGAAATCCCATCATTATTTTTGATCTCACCCAACAGCTCACCCTCTCCACTTTCCTTCCTTACCATTTTTCCCTTTTTCCTTGTCTAAACTATTTTTGGCAATTTTCTTTACACACTTTATGCATGATTCTGGCTTGGCATTTTCTGGTTTTAATTATGAATAAAAACTTATGTGTCTAACCAAATGTGTGTGTTAATTAGTTATTATATTTTCTACCCATGCATGCTGCCATGTTTATTATATATATATTTTAGTTTATTTAAATTAGGACTAAGACTGCCGAGGCCATTTATACATTATAATTGGGTTAATGTAGCTATACTAATAGGTCATGCAATTTTTCCTTGCTCAGGTAGTATACTAGAATAGTGTGCACGTGCACAAAGACATGCATACCTATCTACACACCATTGTTTTTCAGAGAAAAGAAAAATTTTGTTTTTCAACTAATTAACTTTCTTTTGCAAAGTATGTAACCTATATATATATATACTTAAATTATGGGCTGTCACAGAGCTACAAGAGGAAGTCTATATGCAGCAACCTCAGGGATACACTCAAAACAGCAACAAAAACTTAGTTTGCAAACTTCACAAGGCTATCTATGGACTTAAACAAGCTCCTAGAGTATGGTATGAAAAACTGAAGTCTACTTTAATTTCAATGGGATATCAGGTATGCAAGTCTGACAACTCTATTTACACAAAGACAAATGAAAGGTACATTACTTACATACTTGTATATGTAGATGACTTTATAATTACAGGTAATGACAATAATGAAATACAATATATTATCAATATGCTAGACAAGGCATTCTCCATTAAGGATTTGGGCAAGTTACATTATTTCTTGGGTATAGAAGTTATCTCTACTACTGACAAAGGAATTATTCTATGTAAGCAAAAGTATATTAATGAAATCTTAAATCGAGCCAAAATGTTTGAAGCTAAATCAATGCCTACACCCATGATAAGTAACTTGCATCTATCTAAGCATAAAGGAGAACAAATTGATAACATAAAACAATACAGGAGTATAGTAGGTGCTCTACAATATGTTACGGTGACAAGACCAGATATAGCTTTCTCTGTGAATAAAGTTTGTCAATTTATGCAGAATCCACTAGACTTACATTGGAAAGCTGTAAAGCGTATACTTAGATATCTCAAGGGCACAGCAAATCAAGGAATCAAATTAAAGAAGAGCCAAAAACTTATCTATACAAGGATTTGCTGATGCTGATTGGGCTTCAGATTGTGATGACCGGAGATCCACTACTGGACATTGCATCTTCCTAGGTGGAAATCCAGTCTCGTGGTGTGCCAAAAAGCAACCAACTATATCTCGTTCCAGCACCGAATCAGAGTACCGAAGTGTCGCTTCAGCCACAGCCGAAGTGATGTGGATAGAAGCTCTAATTAAGGAGCTGGGAATCAAGCTTTCTCGAAACACCGTCATCTGGTGTGACAATTCCAGTACTGTAGCACTCTCTGCAAATCCTGTTCTACACGCTAGAATGAAGCACATTGAAATTGACTTATATTTCGTCAGAGATCAGATAGCAAGAGGAAATCTTGAAGTAAATCATCTGCCTGCCTCAAGTCAAATAGCAGACATATTCACAAAAGCTTTGTCTCACAAATACTTTGAAGATCTCAAGAACAAATTATGTATTAAAGACTTGACAGAGGAAACAAGAGTGGAGAAGGAAAGCAAAACCCTAGCCGACATTGAAAGGGGGAATTAAGATATTACATCTATTCTGGACCGCTTACCGCTTTATCTCTTTTGTGTTTGGGCCAGTTGGGCCAAACTATTTCTTTTCTTCTTTAAGCCTGTTATTCTGTTTTTTAACGGCTATCTAATTTTCTTGCCTATATAAAACCTGTTAAGGCATTGTATGTATTTTTTTTATTACAGACTACTATCTCTTTCAATAAAGAATACATTTGTTCATCAAATCTTTTCATATACTAAGTGGTCTTACGTAGGTCAATTTCAAAAAAAGATAAATTCAATAAAGATGATTGACATAATTATACCTTGAAGTAATCGAGAACCAATTTCGATGAAATAAGTTTTGAAACTTTCCGAACAGTAACTAATATCTCGACAATGGCAGTTGGAATGTCTCGCCAAAACTATTGTATCTACACAGATGATGCCAGAACCCTAATCCAACAATCGGTTATGATTGCATATGTTGTAAATATAGATAAACCATTAGATGGATATCTTCGTGTCGATGGCTTTTGACGCCCCATCGTCTAGACGTGGTAGGTAACGCCTTTACCATATTGCTATGCGAGCCACCATAAAGTTTGCTACCAGTAAACCGTTGGAAGTCGTCAGCAGCAGTCAAAAATATAAAACTTTTTTTTTAATTCAGCAGCACCTAAACTCTAAACAACACATATATAACAATATATACTGTAGCTAAATTTCACACATATAAATTATTTATTTATATATATATATATATATATTAAAGGGAACATTTGGCATACATCCTTAATAGGTTTGAAAATACACAAAACATCCATCCATTTTAATTATAAGTTTCCCATCCTTACGTCTTCTTCGAACAAAACGCAAAACCCTTCAAAAAAAATTCATCGATTAACATCTTAAAAAAAGAAAATCCTAATCGTCTGAATTATAAATCGAAATTAGTTGCTACTTCAAAAATCAATGTCCGAATCAAGTCCAGAACTGAAGAAAGTTGAGATTCAGAAGATGAAAACAACACAAATTAGAAAATTGAAGATTATCTATTAAGAAATTTCTATATGCAATTTTATTGAAAAGTTGCAGACATATATGCAATTATTATGAATAGTTGCATACATCTTTGCAATTACTATTAACAATTACATTTTTAAATGCATTTCACTTATGAAGTTATGAATTGCATCATTTTTAAATGCATGTCTGATATGCATCTTAAAATTACAGCTGTTATATGCAAATTTTAACTGCATATGAAATATGTAGTTAGAACATACAATTAAATGATGCAACTTTTAAGTGCATTTCACTTACGCAGTTAAAAAGTCATAAGTTTTTTATTATACTTGCATACATATATACAATTATTATGAATAGTTGCATACATGTTTGCAATTATTTATGAACAACTGAAATTTTAACCGCATTTCACTTATGCAGTTATAAATTGCACCTTTTTTAACTGCATATCTATTATGTAGCGAAAAATAGCATCTGTTAAATGCAATTTTTAACTGCATATAACTTATGCAGTTAAAACATACACTTGAATCATGCAATTTATGAAATAAATATACCATTTTAAATGTTCCTAGTCAAGATGCATCTAGAGTACATAATGCTCTCCAAATGTTTGGTAGTGTATTACTCATGACTATTGGGGGCACCAAGGAGTTATGTACTAATAGTTATTGGATAACTATGGAATGACTCACTAGATAGTTTTTTGTTGGTTAATATAACTAAGGTCAAGCATAGAATATTAATGTGACTAATATATAGATATCTCTCAACTTGAGAATACTATTGATCTTCAATGCGGAAGCTTCGCTTTGATTATAGTTAAATCGTGGCACGGCGTCCATCGAACGACTATAGTTTGGTCGAGTGGAAGCATTGGAAGTGAAACACTATTCAAGAGAGGATTCGTCTCCTCAGTTGTATAAGGTTAATATCACGGTAAACTGAAGTCAACTCAAAGTCGAAGTCTCTGGCTAGAGCATTTCGGTTAATAATAATTATTATTATTGAACCAAAGACTTTTTGTTTGGACTATAAAGTAGAATGTGGATGATATTGAAAATTTCACCATTACCAAATTCAATAAATCCAAAGAGATATAGTTTTGACGAAGAGAATTGGTGTAAATAATTATCACTATTAGGTACCGCTTATAATAAGTAAAATTGGATTTACCAAAAGACGTGTAAGCAATAAATTAGGCCAAAATATCACACCACCTGCTAAGTGACGTGTAAGTGTTAATATTCGAATAGTTCGATATTAATCGCTGACTGAATTTACATCTATGAGTCGCACAACCATAATGATGAATTCTCTAAAAAACCACATGATTTAATTAATTTATAAAATGTTGTAAACTGATTAAATTAATTGATATTTGAGAAATATTAATTATTATTTATTTGATGTTTGAAAGTTTTTTTGTAATTATTTTAATGCATTTATAAAATTTATATTTGGGCACATTGATATACGATATCGATGTAATTAAAGATAATTGCATGAAATGATTTATGAAAATTTTATTTTGATGACATGATTTATGAAAATTTTATGTCATTTGATTGATGACGTGATTTGTGAAAATTTTAAGTCATTTGATTACATACGTGTAAAGAAAGGATTGGAGAGAGAGAAATGATTAAGGGAATCAAGTTGGGAAGTTTTAATTAAAGAATGTAAAAAGTTTCATTCTTTCAAATAAAACATATTTCTCTAATTCATTCTGCACGAACAATTCATTCTTTCTTTCTTTCTCCTAAATTTTCATGGCAGAAACAAAAAAAGGAAAACAAATTTCGAAAATCTTTCAACTCCAAATAAAAAGATCAAATAAAATAAAACAAAAGTGATTCTTCCATCTCTTGCAAGAATAGGATGTGGATCTTGAAGAGCTGAGGAGATATCGTCATTCAAAGTGTGATTTCTAGGCAACATCCTAAGGTGATTCAATCGGATCTAGAATCATTCTTCATTCAAGGTGTAAATCAAAGGCAACATCAACAAGGTGTGTTTTAAGGATTGGATGGCAATGTATGCCATTTTCTATATATAGATAGTGATTTTGCAATGGTTGATGGAAATTTAATTTGACTTTCATAATTTGTATAATGTGTTACTATCTTGCTTAATTAAAAAATTGTTTATGAAGATTGAATTATTTATTGAATGATATGATTGATTTTTCATTTGATAGATCAAAATTATTTTTTTTAACGTTTTAAAACAATATTTAAGTGTAGATCTTTGTTTTTAAGCATTATAATTGTAACAGCCCTAGATTTTTGTATATATTTTAAATTTGACTTTCTTTTATATAAATTATTTTTAAAATGGTTTATTTCAAATATTTCATTTTTAAATATAAATGTTGATTATTAAGTGATTTATAGTTCAAACTAGTATAATTTGAATATTTTACTGTAAAGTGAATTTCTGGTCAAACTGTTCAAACTTTGACTTTTAAACTTCAAATTTAAATTATTTAAATTCTTAAATTTTATCTTTTATTATGAAAATAGATTTAATAACATGAATACTGCTTTTCATTTCGTTGAAAACGGAGTTAAATTGTGAAAGTTATGTGTATTTCAATATTGAATGCAATTTGTTTTATTTAGCAATTTTGTTTATTTTAAAAAATTTATAAATTATATTTTATTTGTCATATTTTATTTTAATATGTGTTAATATGTTATTTTATGTATATTTTTGTCTTTTAATATTTTTAATGTGATAATAAAAATTTTCCAAAATTTATTGCATTTATTTTCTATTTTTAAAGGCTAGTTTCCATTTTTCTGCTATTTTCTTCACTAAATTTTATTTAATTAAAATTTATTAATTTATTTTGTGAATTCATTTTTATTTCATGTTCTTATCTTAATTTATAAATATTTTTCAAAGTTTGTTCCATTTAATTTCAAATTTTCTAGACTAGTTTTCATTTTTGTGCTATTTTCTTATTTTAATCATATCTAATTTATATTAATTATTAATATTTTGTTTATCTGTTATATTTTCGAAATTTTAACTGAAATTATAAGTATTTTCAGTTATTTGAATGTATATAAATATATATGAGAAATTTGAAATGGTTTATGACTTTTAGTTTTCCTATGGCCTTTTATCTTCCAACCTTTTCATATTTGTAACTTAACTTTTCATAAATTTGCCATTACTTCTCAATACTTTCAGCCGCATACTTTCTTTAGCATTCAGGTACATTCCTTTTTCTCATCTCCTAAAAAAAATTTCGTCCATAGCCTTTGTAACGCCCCACTCTGAGACCCACTGGAACAAAGAGTATTACGAGAGTAATACTATCTGTTAAAGCGGAGAATAGAGTATAGTGGAAGCGACCATTTGTAATCAAGCTATAACTATCTACTGAATACGTCGAAAGGATGGTATTTATATATTTTTCTCAAGTGGTTCGACATATTCAATAAATATTTATAACGAAATTACAATGGCTAAAGACCTATCAGAAACAAGCATAGTAATAAATGATAAAACATCACAGAACAGAATCACATAACAGATATAAAATCCAGAACAATACATCGTCAATACAGATCCAAATACTATGAGTGGGTACAAAGCCACTGCCCACACAAGTGAGTCAAAAATATGTACATATCAAAGTCTGAATAATAACAGAGTAGCGGAATAGTGGACAAATAAAAGCGCTATCTATCAGCATAGCAGATAATGTCCTAGCGGAAGCACAGAAGCTAAGTCTAGAGACCTAACCTGAAATAACTCGGTCTGACCCGAGCGAAAGCACTCGGGTCAGGCTAGCTAAACAATCAGTAATAACTGAGATATATAATAATGCGGTACATAAATAAAACAGTACTTATCCAAAGAGAAGTATATTATGAACCACATGAATATAATGACGATCCCTAATCATCAATAAACAATAAAAATCTCCAAAGAGAAATCAACACCAAAGTGTAGAATAAATAAAATCGCCTCATATCATCGGCGTAGCCAAAGCTATAAAAAGATGCCCATAGGCAATAATCCGAAGAGTGACCAGAGTCTGTAATCAATGCCCAAGCAAAGATCGATGCTCCAAAGAGCAATGGGGATATACTGAAAAGTCAATGAAATCAAAACACTGAAAAGCAGTGTCCAGAGACACTGTGAATCCACAAGGTAATCACACTTACATCGTATGATTCCATAGAACCAACACCGAATGGCGGTACTCGAATGGATGTAAAATCATCAAATAATACCAATATTGCACGTGCACCGACCAGAGTCATTGTTGCCAAGTACTGTAGAGTTGTGATCGATCACTCGCACAGATGCGGAATGCGCGAGACGGCAAGATCCTTCCCAGAAGGATAAAGGCCCAGAGGCGCATGCCGAAAAAAATAAACTGCTCCATAGAGCAGGTGTCCAGAGACGGTTGCCCAGAGGCGTGGTGACCCAGAGGTCCAGTACTGGCCGCCCAAAGGCTAATGTGTCACCAACTTCTTGGAGAGGAACCCGTAAAGTGTTAACAATGAGTCCCATACCCCACGTTCGCACTAAACGGTTTACTAACCAATAGCAAGCTCACACTCCAAACAATAAAAAGTCCACCTCGTATCATCGGTAAACTAGACCCAAAGGTCAAAACGATCAATCGAATAGGTCGGGGATTAACCGGAAAGGAAATACACACGGTTCCATAGGCTGGAGATTTCCTAACCGTTTAAGCACCTTTCCACTTCGCTCGACGTGCTAAAAAGTGAGTGTGAGATTTTTATTATAGAAAATAATGGTGCGAAACGGATTTATAATTGATTTTGAAATCACTTTAAAACGGCTTTTGAAAACTCTCATATTATGGAGTAATTAATTTAATAATTAAAAAATAATATTATATAATAATTTCTAAAGCCATTTAGGAGTGAAAAATCCTTTGAAAATAATTCATAAAACCCGTGTACGAAATCTAGAGACAAATCTCAAAGAAATCAATAAAACCAGAAAATCACTGAAAATATTCCAAGTGTTGGAAAATAGTCCAAAAATGACGCGAACCCAAGTTCGAAAAATTATTCGGACTAGCAAACTGAATCCGAATTTCATGAAAATTGGTAGACATATAGTCCATCATCCCTGCTCCAAACTGCAAAAAGAATCGGGAAATTACGACTTGAAACGAAGAAACGGCGTCGTCTCAAAGTCGGACACAAATCATAAAACTTTACTGTGTCAAAACAATGTAAAGGTCCCACTTCGACGACATGGTCGAAGGGTCACATGAACTCAGATCTTGATGAAAATTTGCAGGAGCGTAGTAAAGTACTCCTACTTTGATATGCAACAAGAATCGTTCGGTTTCGACTTGAAACGAAGAAACGACAATGTTTCAAAGTTGGTCCGACGATAACTGAAAATGATCACTATTGTAAAACAGTTTCTGGGTGCTACTTCGGCAATAGAAACGAAGTATCTAATGCACCCAGATCTAAACCAAACTTTGCATGGTTAAAGATCTCGATCTCATCATTTTAACGAGACCAAAAACGATGAAATCCGATAAAGGACGAGCCAGGGATGGCGTCGCAAAGTCGGGGTTCTACGCTGAAAACAACGGGAGAAAAGAGACTAAGGCCTATAGCTATGCACTAACTGGCCAGAGATGAAAAACCACAATTTTAGCATAGTAAACTTCAAATTATGGCAAAATGAATAAAATGAAAGTTGTAGCTTAGTTTCTAAGCTTTCTGGAATGACCAAGATCGTCAAATTCCGACCAGAGATGAAAATTCTATGACTAAAACAATTCTCAGATCTAAATTTTATATCACTGTCGTTGTGCTCTCGGGACAGTAGTAAGAATGCACAGTTTTGACCAAATTACCTTCGAAATTTCATGAAACTCAAAACATGAAAGTTTTAGCACTAAATCTATGCTTTTCAGAACATCCAAAATTATTAGATTTGGATAAGAAACGAGTAACTTATGGCCAAATCAATTTCAGGTTTTTATTTTATCAACCCTATAGTTTGTTGTCAGGTCAGCGACAAACAAGCATGATTTCAACCATTCAAACCTCAAAATTAGGAAAAGCACAAAACATAAAAGTTATAGGGTACAGAATAAGCTTTCCAGAACTTCAAGAAAATCTTGATTGCGTCTTAAGATGAATGAGATATGCCTAATTTACTAACAGCAATAAACTAATTATAATTTCAGCTAGCATATATTACCTCTTTCCAAGCAATGAAAAGAAGATCAAAGAGTTTCACAATCTAAATGCACAAAAAAAAGAGGGTTACAAAATAATTTCAGAAATTAAGAGATGCTTATACATAGATTAGGAGAGGGTTTACATAGTATTCCTCTCAAGCAAAAGAACAAACACCTATATGACACTAACCAAAGCTAAGAGATGATGATCAAGGAGCTAGAAAAATACCAAAACACATAAAACCAAGAGTTACAACATGATTTCCAGAAATTAAAGAGAGTTAGAAATGGATTACAAGAGGGTTTTTGCATTACCTTCCCTTACTTTAACTAGCTTAAGCAATATAAGAGAGGATGGAGCTTTCCGAAGCATGGAGGCCATTTTTAGGTTTAGGGTTTTAGGAATTTGATTAGGGTTGGAATGAATGAGGTTTGGAGAGTATGAGATAATTTATAGAGGAGGTTTAGGGTGGGTTATTGGGCTAGGTTTAGAAACCCAATAAGAAGAGAGTTATTTATATGTTTTCCAAAAATTAGTCTAAGTGTTCATGTATGTTTATAAAACTCATTTTTCTTATCCAAACCCGTTTTAAAATCTCTCCTAAAATATTTAACTTTCCAAAAAAAACATTTTATCCTCATTTTAAAATCCCATATTTCCCATTTAATTAAAATAGCCTTTTTCACATAAATTTTGTTATTCCAAATTCTTTTATGCTTCATTAAAATAAATAAAAATCCTAACTTTTATTTATTAGTTGGTAATGCAAATCCCGGGTTGTTACAGACTCCCCCCCTTAAGAAAATTGCGTCCCCGCAATTCCTTAAGATAGATGTCGTCTATAACGTCAAATCCACAAAAGAAGTGATAGAGATAAAATAGAGAATTCTCACCTGCAGAAGAAGATGGGAGAAAGCCAGGATAAGAGCGTTCGATAGATTCTCTGGTCTCCCAAGTGCAGTCCTTAGGTTTCGGTGACCATTGAATCTTCACGAGTGGAACCTCTTTGTTGCGAAGGCGTCTAACCTCCGAATCGAGCACACGAAAAGGTTGCTGCTCCAAAGATAAATCAGGTAAGATCTCTAAATCAGGCACAACATGTGGCTCAATGATAGAATCAGGATCGCGGACACACATGTGAAGCTGGGAAACATGGAACACGTCGTGTATTCCAGAGAAGTGAGCAGGAAGATCCACACGATAAGCAACGGGGCCAATGCGTTCCGTAATAGGAAATGGTCCAACATAGCGAGGAGCCAACTTCCCGGTAGAGCTGAAACGCACAACCCCCTTCATGGGAGAGACCCGAATAAAGACATGATCACCAATGGAGAACTCAAGAGGCTTCCTACGGTTGTCCGCGTAGGATTTCTGACGGTTCTGCGCCTCTTTCATTCTCTGACGAATAAGAATAATCTTCTCAGAAGATTCCCGAACTGAATCTGGACCAAGAAGGAGCTTCTCGCCAGATTCTAACCAACACGAAGGAGAACGACATGGCCTTCCGTAAAGAGCCTCGAAAGGTGCCATGCCGATACTAGACTGAAAGCTGTTGTTGTAGGAGAACTCTACAAGTGGTAAGTGATCCTCCCAACTACCTCCGAAATCCAGAATACAACAGCGCAAAAGATCCTCTAAAACACGATTCACCCTCTCCGTCTGACCGTCGGTCTGAGGATGATAAGCAGTCGAGAGATTCAGCTTTGAGCCCAAAGCTGACTGTAGGCACTTCCAGAAGTGACTAGTAAAGATAGTGTCTCGATCTTAGACGATAGAGCTAGGAATGCCATGAAGTCGAACAACTTCCTTCACATATAGCTTGGCAAGCTGAGGAGCAGTCCGAGTGGACTTAATAGGAATGAAATGAGCTGATTTGGTCAAGCGATCGACGATGACCCAAATAGAAGTATGGCCTGACCTCGATCGAGGCAGACCGTCGATGAAATCCATGGATAACTGATCTCATTTCCACAATGGAATCTCTAGCGGCTGAAGAAGACCGGATGGACGCTGGTGCTCAACTTTGATCTGTTGACAAGTCATGCAACGGCTTACATAACTTGCAACATCACTCTTCATGCCCTCCCAATAAAATAGGCGACACATGTCGGCATACATCTTACTCGACCCGGGATGTATAGTGTACTTAGTGCGATGACACTCGTCCAGAATGTCATGCCTAAGTGATAAATCAGATGGTACCAAAATACGGTTTTTCCTGCGAAGACACCGATGAGAATCAATAGAATAATCCGACAATGTCTCATCACTGGATCCCGACTCAAGGAGATGAATAAGATGCAATAAGTCTGGATCCTGCCACTGAGCATGGGCAATGCGATCCAATAAGATAGGTCGAGCTTCCATGTTGAATAACAGGATCTGAGGATCAGAAGACAGAGCTCGATTTCGAATATCACACATAGAAAGAGTCTCAAGAATATCCCACTCGGCAATCATCATAGAAATAACTGCCGAGTGTTTGCGACTGAGCGCATCTGCAACACGATTCCCCTTGCCAGGGGTATACTGAATATCTAAGTCATATGGGGCGAGAAACTCGAGCTATCGCTGCTGCCTCATATTGAGATCCTTCTGACTGAATAAATACTTCAGCGACTTGTGATCGGTGTAGAGAATGAAACGTTCGCCTAATAGATAATGACGCCACGTCTTCAAGGCAAAGACGATAGCTGCTAACTCAAGATCATGAGTAGGATAGCGAACCTCATTCGGACGTAGCTGCCTAGAAGCGTAAGCAACTACCTAATCCTTCTGCATAAGCACAGCACCGAGGCCGCTACCACAAGCGTCGGTGTAAACAACAAGATCATGGTTACTCACAGGAACCACTAGAATAGGAGCATGAGTGAGAAGTTCCTTTAGTCGCTGAAAGGAAGCTTCACACTTATCAGACCAAATAAAGCGAACACCCTTACGAGTCAGCGTCGTAAGGGAAAGTGCAACTCGAGAGAAATCCTTGATAAACCGACGGTAATAACCCGCCAATCCAAGGAAGTTGCGAATATCATGAACGTTCTCGGGCTGCTTCCAATTCTGAATAGCTTCGATCTTGGCCGGATCGACAGAAATACCCTCAGATGATACAATATGGCCCAAGAACTTGACCTTGCTCTCCCAAAAATGGCACTTGGAGAGCTTGGCCATAAGCTGATGCTGACGAAGAGTATCCAAGACGATCCGCAAATGATGAGCATGCACTGCCTCGGATCTAGAATAAACAAGAATATCGTCGATGAAAACCAGAATGGATCTATCGATGTATTCCCGGAATACTCGATTCATGAGATCGACGAAGAAAGCCGGAGCGTTTGTCAAGCCGAACGGCATGACCAACCACTCAAAAGAACCATAACGAGTGCGAAAAGCTGTAAGAGGAATGCTGTCTTCTGCAACTCGTAGTTGATGGAATCCGGTGGCAAGGTCAAGCTGAGAGAAGACCTTCGCACCGCTCAACATGTCGTAACGGGAATTAGAGTTAGACATGATTCAATGATAGATAATTAATTAAGGAATACTACGGAATATAACGGATTCCTATACATATTCCTAACTTATCTATCAATAAACATAAGGATGGGATTTGATTTAATTCGGATCTAATTTAAAATGTATTGTACTAAGTGTATCTGCTCTGTGTTTATTATGCTTATTCCTGAAACTAGGCTCTGATACCAAGCTGTAACGCCCCACTCTGAGACCCACTGTAACAAAGAGTATTACGGGAGTAATACTGTCTGTTAAAGCGGAGAATAGAGTATAGTGGAAGCAACCATTTGTAATCAAGCTATAACTATCTACTGAATACGTCGAAAGGATGGTATCTATATATTTTTCTCAAGTGGTTCGACATATTCAATAAATATTTATAACGAAATTACAATGGCTAAAGACCTATCAGAAACAAGCATAGTAATAAATGATAAAACATCACAGAACAGAATCACATAACAGATATAAAATCCAGAACAATACATCGTCAATACAGATCCAAATACTATGAGTGGGTACAAAGCCACTGCCCACACAAGTGAGTCAAAAATATGTACATATCAAAGTCTGAATAATAACAGAGTAGCGGAATAGTGGACAAATAAAAGCGCTATCTATCAGCATAGCAGATAATGTCCTAGCGGAAGCACAGAAGCTAAGTCTAGAGACCTAACCTGAAATAACTCGGTCTGACCCGAGCGAAAGCACTCGGGTCAGGCTAGCTAAACAATCAGTAATAACTGAGATATATAATAATGCGGTACATAAATAAAACAGTACTTATCCAAAGAGAAGTATATTATGAACCACATGAATATAATGACGATCCCTAATCATCAATAAACAATAAAAATCTCCAAAGAGAAATCAACACCAAAGTGTAGAATAAATAAAATCGCCTCATATCATCGGCGTAGCCAAAGCTATAAAAAGATGCCCATAGGCAATAATCCGAAGAGTGACCAGAGTCTGTAATCAATGCCCAAGCAAAGATCGATGCTCCAAAGAGCAATGGGGATATACTGAAAAGTCAATGAAATCAAAACACTGAAAAGCAGTGTCCAGAGACACTGTGAATCCACAAGGTAATCACACTTACATCGTATGATTCCATAGAACCAACACCGAATGGCGGTACTCTAATGGATGTAAAATCATCAAATAATACCAATATTGCACGTGCACCGACTAGAGTCGTTGTTGCCAAGTACTGTAGAGTTGTGATCGATCACTCGCACAGATGCGGAACGCGCAAGACGGCAAGATCCTTCCCAGAAGGATAAAGGCCCAGAGGCGCATGCCAAAAAAATAAACTGCTCCATAGAGCAGGTGTCCAGAGACGGTTGCCCAGAGGCGTGGTGACCCAGAGGTCCAGTACTGGCCGCCCAAAGGCTAATGTGTCACCAACTTCTTGGAGAGGAACCCGTAAAGTGTTAACAATGAGTCCCATACTCCACGTTCGCACTAAACGGTTTACTAACCAATAGCAAGCTCACACTCCAAACAATAAAAAGTCCACCTCGTATCATCGGTAAACTAGACCCAAAGGTCAAAACGATCAATCGAATAGGTCGGGGATTAACCGGAAAGGAAATACACACGGTTCCATAGGCCGGAGATTTCCTAACCGTTTAAGCACCTTTCCAATTCGCTCGACGTGCTAAAAAGTGAGTGTGAGATTTTTATTATAGAAAATAATGGTGCGAAACGGATTTATAATTGATTTTGAAATCACTTTAAAACGGCTTTTGAAAACTCTCCTATTATGGAGTAATTAATTTAATAATTAAAAAATAATATTATATAATAATTTCTAAAGCCATTTAGGAGTGAAAAATCCTTTGAAAATAATTCATAAAACCCGTGTACGAAATCTAGAGACAAATCTCAAAGAAATCAATAAAACCAGAAAATCACTGAAAATATTCTAAGTGTTGGAAAATAGTCCAAAAATGACGCGAACCCAAGTTCGGAAAATTATTCGGACTAGCAAACTGAATCCGAATGGCATGAAAATTGGTAGACATATAGTCCAACATCCCTGCTCCAAACTGCAAAAAGAATCGGGAAATTACGACTTGAAACGAAGAAACGGCGTCGTCTCAAAGTCGGACAAAAATCATAAAACTTTACTGTGTCAAAATAATGTAAAGGTCCCACTTCGACGACATGGTCGAAGGGTCACATGAACTCAGATCTTGATGAAAATTTGCAGGAGCGTAGTAAAGTACTCCTACTTTGATATGCAACAAGAATCGTTCAGTTTCGACTTGAAACGAAGAAACGACAATGTTTCAAAGTTGGTACGACGATAACTGAAAATGATCACTATTGTAAAACAGTTTCTGGGTGCTATTTCGGCAATAGAAACGAAGTATCTAGTGCACCCAGATCTAAACCAAACTTTGCATGGTTAAAGATCTCGATCTCATCATTTTAACGAGACCAAAAACGATGAAATCCGACAAAGGACGAGCCAGGGATGGCGTCACAAAGTCGGGGTTCTACGCTGAAAACAACGGGAGAAAAGAGACTAAGGCCTATAGCTATGCACTAACTGGGCAGAGATGAAAAACCACAATTTTGGCATAGTAAACTTCAAATTCTGGCAAAATGAATAAAGTGAAAGTTGTAGCTTAGTTTCTAAGCTTTCTGGAATGACCAAGATCGTCAAATTCCGACCAGAGATGAAAATTCTATGACTAAAACAATTCTCAGATCTAAATTTTATATCACTGTCGTTGTGCTCTCGGGACAGTGGTAAGAATGCACAGTTTTGACCAAATTAACTTCGAAATTTCATGAAACTCAAAACATGAAAGTTTTAGCACTAAATCTAGGCTTTCCAGAACATGCAAAATTATTAGATTTGGATAAGAAACGAGTAACTTATGGACAAATCAATTTCAGGTTTTTATTTTATCAACCCTGTAGTTTGTTGTCAGGTCAGCGACAAACAAGCATGATTTCGACCATTCAAACCACAAAATTAGGCAAAGCACAGAACTTACAGAATAAGCTTTCCAGAACTTCAAGAAAATCTTGATTGCGATTTAAGATGAATGAGATATGCCTAATTTACTAACAGCAATAAACTAATTATAATTTCAGCTAGCATATATTACCTCTTTCCAAGCAATGAAAAGAAGATCAAAGAGTTTCACAATCTAAATGCACAAAAAAAAGGATTACAAAATAATTTCAGAAATTAAGAGATGTTTATACATAGATTAGGAGAGGGTTGACCTAGTATTCCTCTCAAGCAAAAGAACAAACACCTATATGGCACTAACCAAAGCTAAGAGATGATGATCAAGGAGCTAGAAAAATACCAAAACACATAAAACCAAGAGTTACAACATGATTTCTAGAAATTAAAGAGAGTTAGAAATGGATTACAAGAGAGTTTTTGCATTACCTTCCCTTACTTTAACTAGCTTAAGCCAATATAAGAGAGGATGAAGCTTTCCTAAGCATGGAGGCCATTTTTAGGTTTAGGGTTTTAGGAATTTGATTAGGGTTGGAATGAATGAGGTTTGGAGAGTATGAGATAATTTATAGAGAAGGTTTAGGATGGGTTATTGGGCTAGGTTTAGAAACCCAATAAGAAGAGAGTTATTTATATGTTTTCCAAAAATTAGTCTAAGTGTTCATGTATGTTTATAAAACTCATTTTTCTTATCCAAACCCGTTTTAAAATCTCTCCTAAAATATTTAACTTTCCAAAAAAAACATTTTATCCTCATTTTAAAATCCCATATTTCCCATTTAATTAAAATAGCCTTTTTCACATAAATTTTGTTATTCCAAATTCTTTTATGCTTCTTTAAAATAAATAAAAATCCTAACTTTTATTTATTAGTTGGTAATGCAAATCCCGGGTTGTTACAGCCTTGAGAAAAATTTGGGTAAATTATTTTTTTCTTTTCTTTGTTTACTTTTATTCTTCTTTGATTTAGATTTGCACTTGTTCTCTTCTCTCATAGGTTCGGCCACCTCCACCACCTGCTCTGCCACCTCCACCACCATTTGAGAATGCCACCATCCCCACCTCCTCTCTGGTCAAAACCCCAAGCCGTGCCCTTGTTGATGATCCTCCACAAAAATTTCCAACCTAAACTCCATCAATACATGCATAGCCGACCTCCACCATGTTTGCACCACCTTCCACCACCCATGGCCGCTACTAACACCACCTCCACCTCCTCCAGCACCACCTGGACTCTCGGCCACACCATCCCCTTGGGCCCCACAGTACAGGCCGTGACCATACTAGCCTTGGCCGAGCCTTGTTTTTGACTTGAATCCATGTTATATTGCCTTGTAGTGTTAGCTTCATGCCTACTTATGTTAGCACCATTTTCCCTAGGCTAGGCCGACCCATATGATTCCACTACCAGATCCAAACACAAGCTTTAGTCATGTATTTTAATCCATATCCGAGCCTAGGATAGTTGAAGAAAAGTGCAAATACTTTGGAGATGTTTTGTACATTCAATTCTCACATTGTTTATCGTATTCGAATTTGAAAACTTATGTATATTATATTGTTTTGTTTGATTTGTATTCAAGGGAATTGATACCTTGGCTCTTCCACTCATCTTTGTGTCGTGTTATCGTGCTTGTGTGGATCTCATTTGTGTATTCGTCGTTGTATCTCCAGCTCAAACCAGTGAGTTATTCTCACCAGACAATATGTACATATATAACTAGTGAATTGACCCCTTTTGAATCTGTAAAATGCATTATCATGTTACACTTGCTATGTTATGATTTTATGATGTTCACCCATGCTTAAACACCTATTATATTATATGTTACTGTTATATTATGCTGTTCTATTATTTTTATCAGTTTATCACACTGCAAGTTCCCTTTAGATTAGAATCACTATGGGTTGAAATGATACATACCCGAACGGACTTTAGAATAGGAGAAAATCGTTATGGGCTGAAATGATAGGCCTGAATGATTTTCAATTATTTTCATTTACTTGGGATTGCGGGTTTGAAATGATCAAACCCGGGTTTTCTTTGAAAATTACGGGTTGAAATGATATATTACCCGTATCACTTTACCTAGGCTAAAAATGAAATACAGACTCGTAGTTAAAATATGTTTTTCTAAAAATTTTAAAATATTTTAGAAATGTAAATGTTATAATATTTTGATTTAAATTTGATTTAAAATGTTTTTGTAAAGCATTATTGATTTTCTGAAAATTTATAAGTGAAATAAATTAATGGTAAAGTTAGAAAATCTGAAATGTAAGTTATTTTAGGAAAATTTAATTTGGTGATAATTGGAATTTAAATTAAATATGATAAATTCATGATAATTTGGATTAAAGTGAATTTAAATGATTTTATAATATATTAATGATTTTGAATAAAGTTAAAATGTGAAATGAATGAATATTTAAGTTGAAATTTTGAAATATAACTAAAATTGGAAATTTGTGAATTTGGCTTAAAGGTGAATTTTAAGTTAAGTAAATAAAAATGGAATTAAGTTATATTGGGAAATTTAAACTTAAGTGTTAAGTAAATTTAATTTAATGAATTTAAAATTTAATATTGGAATTTAATAAGTGAATTATTATTAAATTTTGATTTTTTTGAATGGAGGTTTAACTTTATAAAATCATGAATATAAGGGTATTTGAATGATTGTTTTAAAGGTGAAATTATATGATTTATAAGTTAAAAATGATTTATATAAAAATATAATTGTTTGTGAAATTATACTGAATATTTGAAGTTAATTAACTGCATTTCTGAAATGCTATTAATTCTAATGTAAATGATAATACAACATTTGTAAATGTTGTTGATAATAATGAACCAAATGGCTAAATTTAATTGAAGGTTATTATGGCATTTTTGTAAATGTTATAATGGTTGAATTTAACTAAGTTTATTTGAAACTAATGTAACCCTATTACAGCATTTTAAATGCTGTCTTTTGTTAAATTGAACTGTTTTAAATGTGACTTTCCATAGCATTTTCTAAATGCTGCGAAAGTTGAATTTTCATTGTTTTAATTAATTTAAGCGAACGAATGAACTTTGAAAGATTAAAATTTTGGAAATTTAATAATTTAATTATTAAATATAATAACTTCATTTTTATGATTTAAAATGAAGTAATTTGTTTCGTAATATAAACTATTTTGAAATATGTTATTTTGATATTTTGAAATGGATTTTTGAATGATATTGAATCTTGAAATGATATTTGATTTATAAGTATAAAATACCAATTTTGAAATTTTAACCACGGGATGTATTTAATTTATGGTTTAACTGATCCTTAGAGGATGGGTGATCCCAAGCATCCTTGAAGTTATTATGCATTACTGCTACTGTTCACTTGAGTTTGTTTACATTATATAAGTATATATTGTCCTGACTCGAGTGTTTTGTATTTTGCTTTACGCTCGGGTCAGCCTGAGTATTTACAGCTTTGCTTTGGATCTCTTTCTGGAGCTAGGAATCGTTGGAGATTCTGCTTATCTAGTTATCTATCCATTTCAGTTTCAGTTGTTCTATTTCAGCTCTGGTATTATAAACTTCTATGTATTTGAGATTTCTATTGTATATGTTTTCAGACTAATATTATGTATTTTGTTTTGAGAGTTTGTTATAGTAGCTTCATGAACTACTATGGTATTTTAATTTCCGCTGCGAGTTATTCTGATATTTCTGTCATTGTGATTCTGTATTTGATTTTATTTGCTCCAAATTTTATTACAATCCGTTATTTTGAATTATTCAAGTCAGACATGTGTGGATTATTGTCGATTTGAATGGTCCAAAATAGTGGGTCGTTACAATAATTAAAGTGTAATTCTTCAGATCTGAATGTTTACATGTCCGAATTGTTTAGCTGCTTTTCTTTACTTCGTTAAATTGAAAATAAATTTATATATTTTAAAATACAATGTTTTATTTTAATTCTATGTTTTAATATTTAATTTTAATTCCATTTCTTTAAATCTGGAAAATTAAAATTTCATGTTGATTGATTGAATTATATTTAAAGTTAAAATTGAAATTTATATGGGATCAATACAATGTTTCGATTGTAGATTTATGTTTTAATCTTTCATAACAAAGTGCAATTTTAGTTTTGAATGTTAATATATGTATATATGTATGTATACATGCATGTATTACTTTTATCTTTTATTGCATTAGATATTTACATACGAATAAAAGGAATTTTAACAACAAATCAAAGTTTTTAAATTGATTGTAATAACTATCTAATTTATATTATTAGAAAGCTTTGATTGAATTCCATATATACATATTTGGATCCACTTGCATGTGTTCATATAGAATTTATTTTTGGGAACATTTGACATGCATCCTTAATAGGTTTGAAAATACACAAAACATCCCTCCTTTTAATTATAAGTTTCTCATCCTTATATTTAAACGCGACAAAAAGATTTCCCTAAATACCCTTACGTCTTCTTCGAACAAAACCCAGAACCCTTCAAATTCTTTTCATCGATTAACATCTTAAAAATAGAAAACCCTAATCGCCTGAATTATAATTCGGAATTAGTTGCTACTTCAAAAATCGATGTCCGAATCGAGTCTAGAACTGAAGAAAGTTGAGATTCAGAAGATGAAAACAACACAAATTAGAAAATCGATGTTATATATTAAGAAATTTCTATATGCAATTTTATTGAAAAGTTGCAGACATATATGCAATTATTATGAATAGTTGCATACATCTTTGCAATTACTATTAACAATTGCATTTTTAAATGCATTTCACTTATGAAGTTATGAATTGCATCATTTTTAAATGCATGTCTGATATGCATTTTAAAATTACAGCTGTTATATGCAAATTTTAACTACATATGAAATATGCAGTTAAAACATACAATTAAATGATGCAAATTTTAAGTGCATTTCACTTACGCAGTTAAAAAGTCATAAGATTTTTATTATACTTGCAGACATATATGCAATTATTATGAATAGTTGCGTACATGTTTGCAATTATTTATGAACTTTTTTTTTTTTGAATTTGTTCAGGGGGAAACCGACCGGAGTCGTAAAACCCCCCCTAGTGCACCTAGCCTGGTCCGCGAGCACCACATAAGTGGCTGATCTGAGCGTATGCACATGGTAAGCTCTGGTAGTAGGGCAGTCCGGGAATCGAACCTGCGACCTCATTAACAGGAGGCAGGTGTCTCAACCACTGGGCCGCTACTGCGGACACAATTATTTATGAACAACTGCATATTTAACTGAATTTCACTTATGCAGTTATAAATTGCACCATTTTTAACTGCATATCTGTTATGCAGTGAAAAATAACACATGTTAAATGCAATTTTTAACTGCATATAACATATGCAGTTAAAACATACACTTGAATCATGCAAATTTTGAAGTGCATTTCACTTATGCAGTTAAAAATTCATAAGATTCTTATTATACTTGCATACATATCTAATATAAAGTTATGAATTGCATTATTTTTAACTGCATATATCGTATGCAGTTAAAAATTGCAGCTGTTAAATGTGTTTTTTAACTGCATACTTAATATGCAGTTAATAAATGCAGTTGTTAAATGCAAATTTTAACTGCATTTTACATATGTAGTTAAAAACTAAAAAGATCCTTAAAAAATCTTGGTACTGAACTGCTGCATTTTAAGACTACATATATATTACATAGTTAAAAATTAATGAAAAATGTAGTTAAAATCTATACTAAAATACAGTTTTTAAAGTATTAGTTTCAAATAATTGCATATTTGTATGCACATACTTAAGTTTTTTCAGCTTTGTATGCAATTATATTTAAAAACAATAATACAAAGTCGATTGAAAATTAAATCAAGCGTTTACCTGCAAGATGATGAAGCCATAATGAATCGCAAAAATAAATCGGACAGTAGATCGAATTAAATCTGATTTCCTTACGAAGATTTCAAATCTTGATCGCCAATACAATCACACGAGAATAGTCGACATGAAATAAATGAGGGTAATTAGGGAAACAAAATATGGTAAAAAAAATAGGGACCGGATTTACAAGTTTAAAACGGAAGGAGTTTTGGGCTATTAAATTTGATTTTAGGAACGTGGGCCTAATTTTCACTATATTAAAGCCTAAATCGCATATATCACAAAATATGTCACATCGACAATAAAAAAACATCAATATATACGGTAGACCAACCTCAAACATCCAATAATCCACCACAAACCACAAACATCTATCAACTTCACAAACTATATTAAATATCACCTCAATCGAACCTCACCCATTCAACATCTCAAAATGTATCATAACACGTTAGTCTCACCCATCGTAAAGTATATGTAACTCAAACTACCTAGCAACATAGTCGAACTTTCTCACCCATCTCAAAGTGCATATATATACATGCATAGTCTAACTGAAGGAACCGGGCCAACCCCTAGTAGAAGAAATGGGTGAATTTCAAAAGTTTTAGCCATTTTGGATCTTTAAAGGGCTTATGAAGTCTAAATTCATTTGAAACTTTTCCAAGTTTCTTTTAAATAAAATCAATATTTTATTTAACTTCATAAATAAAATTTCACTTTAATTTTATGTGTGTGTAAGTTAGAGTATATCAAATATACTCTTATATACAAATTAATGTGTAACGTTTACTTTTCAAATTTATTCAGAGAAGGAAATATTTCATTTTCATTCTCTTAACTTATTCAATTAGTGAGGGGCATAAATTTATTTAGAGAATAAAACTTTTCATTTCCTTTCTCTTAAATTATTCAATTACCGAGGGATTATAAATTTAGTTAGAGTAGGAAACTTTTTATTTCCTTCTCTTAATTAAATAAAAAAATTGATTAATAAAATAATATTAATGACTAATCTAAATATGACATGAATTGTAAATACATTCACAGTAAATATTGTGCAAGTGCAACATATAGGGAGTGTGTACATTTAATGGGAATTGATATGCATGTATACATAAAATAAACAAGAACAATTTGAATGGTTATTACATAGGAATTGAAATGGAAGTAAATAAGGGATGACAAAGGTGATTGATACAGTTTCTCTTTTAGTAAACTTAATTAATTCAACATATTAACGACAACCAATATGTATAAAATTGTAAGAATATAGAAGGTAAACAATGAATTGTATGTATACATTATATTCTTAATTAAAAAAGAGAAATGATTTCATACTATGATAATATATGTAAAGAAAAAATAAATTCTATATGAACACATACAAGTAGACCCAAATATGTATATATGGAATTCAATCAAAGCTTTCTAATAATATAAATTAGATAGTTATTACAGTCAGTTTCAAGACTTTGATTTGTTGTTAAAATTCCTTTTATTTATATGTAAATATCTAATGCAATAAAAGGTGCAAGTAATACATGCATGCATACATACATACATACATACATATATTAACATTCAAAACTAAAATTAAACTTTGTTATGAAAGGTTAAAACATAGATTTACAATTAGAACATTGTATTGGTTCTATATAAATTTCATTTTTAACTTTAAATATAATTCAATCAATCAACATGAAATTGTGAATTTCCATATTTAAAGAAATGGAATTTAAATTAAATGTTAAAACATAGAATTAAAATAAAACATTGTACTTTAAAATATATAGATTTAGTTTTAATCAAACAAAGTAAAGAAAAGCAACTAAACAATTCGAATATGTAAACATTCAAATCTGAAGAATTACACTTTAATTAGAATGTTTAAAAACAAAGATCTACACTTAAATATTATTTTAAAATATAAACAAATTTAATTTTGAACTATCAAATGAAAACTTGGGAAAAACTTGCTCGGTCTGACTCAAGCATTACAGGGAATAACGTCCGGGTCAGTCTGGGAAACCAGCGTGAGTAAAACTTGATAACAACTAACAAACAAACTAATTTTTACATTTGAAAACTTTTCAAATAAAAGGCATCTCGTAAGACCACACCGCATATAAAAACAGATGAGTTTTTACCTTACGATACAAAACATTTTATATCAAAATCCAATGATATTATCATAGTGTCTAGGTTTAAAGTAAATAGATAAAAAAGCTAAAATGTTTGCATCTCACATTCCAACATACTAGGCTCAACAATCGAAAACGTAAGGCACGTATTGCAGATTGGATTCCAATTAATGACTGGGCTACTGGGTACCGCTCGCCATAATACACCTCTAGAAAAATGTACTGAGGTCATACCTAACGATCCCTGCCAACACAGAACCGACTTACCCCTTGCTGGGTGGTACCGAATATATCATCACCCCGATTGCTTTGCAACCTTTAATTGAGAGCTCCCACTTACACGAATTCATTTATGATTGCGTATATATCTAGAAGGGGATGATATACCCTAATGGGTGCGACCCACATAGCCCTACTGCATATCCCATGTTTTAGTCATTCCCAGTTGATGAGGCTTGAGGTACTTTTACCTTTGTGAGTAGCAATCCATCTTGGAATACTAACACTACCCTCCAAGCATCAATGCAATGTCAGCATTCATCCATACAAGTTGGTTCTGGGTCTGATCGAAACCGAAAGCACTAACTCTACTACATCCATTTTGTAATTACCCTCGGGATTAGTAACAGTAGCCCTTGAACTTCAAAAAGCACCATCTTTAATCATCATCAAGATGTCTTCCGCTCGAACATACATATTGGTTCGAAGTGGTTTTCGGATATATAAATCTGATCCTGGTCTCTCCGTACCAACAACCGATAATTTCCGGTTGGCTCATTTTCAGTTCTTTTAGAAGCAAGTATTCGAGTCCTTGTCGGAAACTCGAATTTTACATTCATACTTCCTAAGTCAAATTAGGAGAAATTTGATGGTCGGTAATTTAACTATCAAATAACAACAACAAAAACTAGAGATTTAATTACCCAAAGCAATCACTAAGCCTCAATGCCATTATCATTTATAAATCTCCTTTCCCAAACATTTATCAACGTTCATATACTTACCTCCTTTACATAAGTATATTCACAAAACATTTATAAGATTTCCCATTTTTCAAATCTCTTAAACGGATTTACGTACATTATTTAAATTGGAGAAAAGGATAACTCTAAGCACTATTCCTTCGATGTTAAATATGGAACGTATGTTCCATACCACCATTTTTTAAAAGGTCAACCTCGAGAAACCCAAACCTTGAATTCCTGTTGTAATTATCTTCAATAAATACTTTTATAAATTTCCCTTATCCATGAAATCCTTTTTGCTTAAACCCAAACCCGTTTACAAACATTTATCAACCTCCATACTCATTTATGAGACCTTTTATAGATATTCAAACTCGGTTTTATCAATTTCTTTATAAACTTTCAAACCTTGTATAAAAATTCCCTTTATAGACATCCAAACTCATTTATAAAATCTTTTTATACACATTCAAAACTATTTCTAAATCTCCTTTTAGAATACCCTAAAATTATTCATAAAATTCTTTATATAATATTCAAAAAAATTGTCAAATCATTCTTCAAATATCTTGTTCAAAATATAATAACTTTAAAGAACATTTTAAAAGAAAATGAAATATTAACTTTTCAAAACCAAACGGAGACTTAATGAGTACAATGGATCATTAAATTTGGGCTTACTTATCTATGTTATATCATGAGTATTACCTAACATCAGATATGTAAAGGATTCACACATAACATATAATCAATCATAGGTAAATGTCCAAGTTACAAATATAGTTACATCCATTATCGGTGAAAAATGTACATATAGAAGTATATTCCATATGCTTAAACTACCATGACCCGCTTATTGAAATTGACTTCCTTTTGTTTATCATGTTATTGATATTCAATATTTGTGCAAAACACAAGTCAACTTACTTCTCATAAAATGTGTCAAGGTTTTATAATCACTACTTTAATTCATTTGGCTACTTAATGGTCCAGACGAGAGATCCTTTGATTTGAAATCAGTTAATTTTAAAAAGAAAATTGATTTAAAATATAACCGACTAAGTAAAAAAATAGCTTTGAAAAGATTAAAGTATTTTCAATTAGCTTAAACCCTAATTATATCTTAATTAAATCAAGATTAATTCACAATTAAACTTTAATTAACTTAATGAACTTGGTTAAGTCCTAATTAACTTCTTAATGTATCTTAGTTAAGGTTTAAACAATTCATTATTAGTTAAACCCTAAATAATTAATAATTAATTAAATAATCACATAATTAAATTATAATCAATCAACTAATTAGCTTAATTAAATAATGATTAAATATTTAATTAATTCTTAACTTCATAAATCACCAATTAAAACCTTTATTAATCACTAATTAACCATTAACCTTCCTTAAGTGTTACTTAAACCTTAATCGCTTACTTAATTGCTAATTAAGTACTATTTACTTTTAATTAATTTATTAAATAAATAAATTATTAAATTATCTAAACTTAACTCTTTTTTTGTTACTAATCAAGTTCGGAAAACTTTTGCAAAACATTGCAAAAGAAAACATTTTAAAACTAAAATCGATAATTTTATCGAACTGCGTCCACATCGACTACCGCTATGAGCGTAGTTCGCTTAAACTTACTTTAAGCAAAATACTTTTGTTATTACTTGCTATTACAAGTTTGGAAAACTAATTTTGAAAGTTTTTGAAACTTAAAAACAAAGATAAATTTTTTGAAACCATTTCCAAAATTTAAAACTAGAAAACTTAGTTTTGATTTCAAATCGGATCTCACATCCGTCGCAACATACAAAGGTGTAAACTTTGTAATTCTTACACAACATACAACTGGTTTTGATCACAACCATACCATTAACATACCTTACACTAACATCATATTCTTACAACCAAACATACCACTTTAAACATCCAAACATGATGCTTAACATACACAATATTTAACATCCAAACATGATGCTTAACATACACAATATTTAACATCCAAACTATGCTAATCACAAATCACAAACGTATATCATCATCATAGCATGATATTTTAACAATATGAACTATGGATTTCCACAACATATAATCTATGGGAATAAAGTTAGTTCTTCTGGGAAATGAGATAGTTTTACACACCGAAAATCTTTGAAACCTGAAATGCCTTAGATGCACAAAATCATTCCAAAAATATGTCATCTTCCACGAGTTTTTTGGACATATTACTCTCGGGTTTGAAAAAGTGATCAAAAGAAAAGTTTTAGAAAATTATTTTCATTACAAAGTAAAAAAGGATCACTCAAATCAGATTCCGTTTGAGGTAGATATGGTCAAAAGAAGGAGAGCTATTTTCAGACCTAAATTTTTGAGTTTAAAAGTACACTGCAAAGAAATGAGACTTTGACATACCTAAGCTTGAAATTAGAAAAAGTGTAAAAGAAAAAGTTGTAGCTACTGAAATTTTATACGATTTAAAAGAAAAAATCTTGATTTGGTGTAAAATAGAGGAAGTTATGGCCGAATAAAGTAGAGAAAAAATGGAGAAGAAAGAGTTTTAAAACAAGTTCGTATCTTTAAAATAATTTAAATCTTTTGATTTTAAAAAAACTTAAAACTAATAGCAGAAGCCATGAAATAATGAAGAAAACTTTAGGAAAATGGAAATGGGGAAGTAAATGAAAATATGGTGAAGGAGATGCGTATTTATAAACAAAAAAAGTAAGGAAATTACTAAACTATCCTTTGAATTAATTAACATAACATGTCATGATTTTGTAAGGTCACATCACCACCTACTCCCCCTCTCTAGTCATGTCCATCATTCCCCCTCTTGTTCCATCCCTTAGGCTATTGATTTCATACTTAATGATGATGATGTTAAAGAAATGGCAAGAGATAAGGTGTATTATATATATATAAATGGATATGTGTGTGTATATATATATATATATATGTTATTATTTTTAAAACCATGACTTGTCACATCACTTCCTAAACATAACTAACATAAAATAATATATTACTAAGTATATTATTATATGGTTAATTATATAATATATATGTGTATCTATAGTGCATAAAGACGAACAACGTTCCCGACAACATTCCGATGTCGAAAAGTCGAAATTCCGAAAAACGTTATTCGGTCACATTTTATATTTTTCTACGAACTATCATTTTGGTAAACAAATTTTTAAAAATATTTTACCATCATTATTAAATAATTAAAAAAGTTTTATATATAAATATAAACCCATTTATTTAATATTTAAACTTAACTTGAATTTCTGAAGAAATATAAAACCCATGATATCAACTGTTGATGTCATAAATACATTTTATTTTCAAAAAATAAAATAAACTATTTGATTTCATAATCTTGTTTGAATTCATATATTAATATATGTATCCAGAGCCATGCACGATCCTTATTGTTTAAGAGCAGTATTATTCATAAAACGATTTTCGGTTGTTTTATCGATATTATACCTAGAACGATATTTACAAATTATCAACATTTTACCTCGATATTCTGTCCACAAATATTTTTCCTAAATAAAATAGTTATTATTAATTACCACTTAAAACATGATTATTTCTTACTTTTAAACTCATATCTAAATATATTAAAAATAAATATAATTTATTCAAGTGATAAATTTGCGGGTCGCTACATTCTTCCCCCTTAAAATAATTTCGTCCCCAAAATTCTACCACAACCCTATTCCCATAAATACTTAAAACTATTCATCAATCCATATGGTGTACATAGATCGTTCCTATGTAAAAATCTGGTTCGATCACTTACTTGAACACATAACTTTTCTTCCGAACTAGTATCGCTCACTCGACTTCCTAGTGCGGACTTTGATCAAGCTTTTTAATTAGAAACCTCTGTTCTCCTTGCATAGCCATAAACTATGATAGACAACCTTTGGTTCCACATAAGAACCCTCATTAACACTTGCCGTAAAAAACCGGGCAATAAATCCCTATTCGAAATGGTGTGAAACACCTCGAGTCATGTACTTGAATCTTGGACCGAGAACTATGTGAAAAGCAGAAATGATCTACATACAACCTACGTACTAATCCCATTGGTTCCTACTTCCCAAGATTATAATTACCCTTTTTAATTAATCACCAATTTACTTAAGAACATTACTTAAGTTTATTAACATTTTATACGTCAAATTCATTTTAGTATGATACTCTTCTATACTCAAAAGAGTATATACAATCTCAAATCTTAAATTGGTTTTACTTAACTTAGGATGTTCAACAAATTTAAAAATTTATTTATTAACTCGCACTTAATCAAGACATCTTTTTATTTTGAAAACTTTATTCTTTTAAGGGATTCGAGAATACAATACCCGGGTTTTACTTCAAAAACCTTTCGAAATGATACTTTATACTTAACCCTTTTATAAACATAATATATAGCCCGAGTAACTCTAAAATGATATCAAGGAACCGAGCACTACCAAATAGTATTATATATCCCTTTTACTAAGTGGGGACATACTCAAGAGAAGTGTTTACCATCCGAACACATCTCTTACCCATTTTTAGTCATTTCCAAGACACTCGAACTAGTTAATCATAGAAATATTTCTTTCTTCACAAATTCCCTTTTGAAACAATACTATTTATAGATTAATAGTTCTTTAATAAAATCATCCACTAGCTTTGGATTCATTCAGATTCGAACTCGTTTCGATTGTACAATGATAAAGAGGATAATTTACTAAGTGCATTATCATATCTGCCTAAGCAAACATTCAATTGTCACTTAGAAGATTATTCTGATTATCATAAAACAAATCGAAACTCCTTCTAGAACTGTCCAAAGAAAACTTTACTTTCATATCCATTTTAAAATATTTATATCTTAAAATCTCTTTAAGTACAACTACTACAACTTTTCCAAGATCATTAAATCTTTATCAAAGCCACCGGGATTTAATATTCTCACAATCCTTTTCATTTTTATAAGGTCATCTAAAGATTTCCTTTTAACTAAACCATTTCATTCTAAAGCCAATTTTAACCCTATATCTCATTGATAACTATGTAAGCTTTTGAAAATCATTCCTATATATATATAATATATCCTAGGTAAAATTATTACATTTACCAATTTAAAACAATATTATGTCAATTGGACTTGTTCAAGTGTTTAGGAAATCCCTATCGATAATGTTGGCCAAATGCATCGACCAGAATTCTTAAGCCACTCAATAGATCAAACAACACAATTTAAAACTTTTTTTACTCACTAACAAATACGCATTCATATTTATAATACACTCAGACTCATTCTAGGGTCTCAATGACCTAATTCCAAATGAGTTTACCCCACTATGGCCAAGGTTCTCGCTTAACCTTCAGCTCTGATATGAAATGCGACGAACCAGATTTTCGACCCTAAAAAATAGACACTAATACCTCCACTGTATTACATGCCAAACATTCAAGTGCTGAAAATACCGATCTGTTAGGGTGAAAGAAGAAGGTAGAAGATAGAGAAAACTAAAACAACACAGAATATCACAACGCAACGAATTATATATAATACAACCATGGTCTTTACAGAAAGGAAACATCTTTATCCATATATACAACATCAGAGTACATTAGACTTATCCTAAATTTTTGGACAGTTATAGAAACCTCTCCTCACATTGACAAACATACAGAGTCTATAATACAGCGGAAGTAAAAATATGTAAATACGTCTTACCCATCCAGCTCCTCTCCAGCTCCAAAGCTGTAATGACCCGGAATTTTCGATCTCGAAAATTCCAGATAGTTAGGGAAAAGAAGAAAAGAGGTAGAAGAAGAAACAGAAAACAAGTCACAGAATCTCACATTCGCAGCGGATCAAAATATAATATCAAAATAATAGCATTTATACAAAGAAAAGCTGTAATTGTTACTTTACATCATTACATGAGAGTACAATCATTTATACATCAACTGGACAGTTATAACAACTTGTCCAGACTACAATCAAGAAGACTCTCAAATACACAGCTGTAAACTCCATACGTTCCTGCCATCCAACTCGCCTCCTGAGCTCCAGAACGTCCTAACCTGATAATCTGTAATACTCGGTCTGACCCGAGCATTACATTAAAGTAACACCCGAGTCAGGCTGGAAACCAGCGTGAGTAAACCCATATATCTTGAAATACTAAGTTATAAAACTTCTTTGAAACCAGGGTAACTCGTACCTCACTACGAGTTCTTATCTTGTTATAGCCAAACACTTATTACACAAATCCATTGATATTTTAATAAAATATCTAAGTACCGTTACTTAGTTTCAATGGTCTAGTTTACTTAATTTATTCCATTCAAGCCTATTTGATCTACAAATCAAATCTATAAAGAATTAATGTAGATTACAGATCAAAGTGGTTTCGGGTATTTTCTGATACCCGACCCCGGTCTCTTCGAATCCAATATTATCTTAAAGACAAAACTGTTTAAGTTTAAAAAATTTCATTTATATCCAAATTTTCATATTTACATAGCCATTCATCATAGATAAACAAACCATATTATCACAGTTCAACCCAAACATATCATATCACATAGCATCACAAATCACATATCAGAGATATCAACTAATCTAAGGCATACAATATCATTCAATCATTCAAATGCAAGATTAATTTGTCACACCATTTCTAATTAATTTAAATAAATTAAATTAATTACTTCAATCACCTTTTAAATCCTGCTTACTTAATCATTAATTAATTACAAACGGTTAATTAATCATCCTTTAATTACCCATTAATTATCCATAATTATTTCCATTAAGTAATTATCCCATTGGTTAATTATCCTCGATTAATTAACCTTTAATTATTAATTAATTTAATCCTTTAATTACTAATTAAATTAATTAATCCTTAACAAATGTATCCTTTAATTACTCGCATTAAGTAATTATCATTTAAGTAATTAATCTCTAATTACTTATTTAATTTATCCTTAATTACGAATTAATTAATCTCTAATTAATTAACTCATAATTAATTAAGTTAATTAACTACCCTTTTATCATTAATTAATTAATTAAATTAATTACTCTTTTTATTAATTTAATTAATCCATAATCATCCAAGGTCTTAATTAACCTTAAGATAAACTACTTATCTTTATTTAATTTCTTAATTATCATAATCATATTTAAAACGTTTATCTTTATAATTTACTTGCCTAATTAAATCATTTAATTTAAGTTTGAATAACTTAAGCGTTTAACTTAACAATTTAAGTTAAACAAATTTTATAATTTCCTTAATCAAACAATTTAAAACATTTACCATATAACAGTTAAAACTAAATTCATTTTAAATTTTAAAACTTGCTTATATTTAAACTGTTTGTGCCAAAATTGGTCACAAACTCCAAATGTCGTTGAAAGCACCAGTTCGCAATCACAGATCACAAATATCAAATAAGTAGAGAAATAAAAATGAAGAACTCTCCGAAAAATTAGATGAAAGTAGTAAATGACACAGGATTTATAGTGGTTCGGCGATCTTGCCTATGTCCACTCTGAAGTAGATGATTTTATTGATGTTCACTTGATGATTTCAATTTCTTCTGATGTAGTACAACTGATTATATGATTATAATCTGAATCTAAGGAAGCAGTGGTGATTCTGAGTAAATCTGGCAGAGTCTGGGAGCTCTTTAGCTCCTAAAATTATCCGACCTCCTTTCTGAATGACCAGGGGCTCTATTTATAGGTGTAGGAGGCTGATATTTCGCCTAAATTGAAGGGAGACCAGTTCTGGCACGTGAGGGGGCCCATATGCCCGCTTTCAGGAAATCCGGGCCCACTTTGGGATCGATTCGAAGTCCATTCGAATCGATCAAGAAATTGTCCAATCGAGCTGAAATTTGGTGTGGACATTCTTCAACATGTGCTCAAGCTTCTGTGAAAATTTCGTAGTATTTGGACTTGTAGATCTCGAGATATGATCGATTCAAGATTGCATTTCCGGTTGATGTGCTCTGTTCGAATCGATCCCCTTCGAATCGATAGGGTCGAATCGATGGCCTGGTGAGTGAAGGCGTTGACGTGGCGCGTGCTACCCGGGTTGATCCAATTTTTTCTCCGAGTTTTACTGGGTCGATGTAACATTCCCCCTTTCTGACCGCCCCCAGTCGGTAATTAAACCAACTCGAAACGTTCAAAAAGACGGATTGTTATTTAGTTTATGTAATTTAAACAGAATCAGCCACAGAAACAGAGAATAATAATATTTCATTACTATAAATTTCTTTTTGAATACATACATCAGAGTTTATACAATGTATTTAACTGATACAGCGGAATATCTTAAAATACAATTTTCTTGAAAACTTAAGTGATTCTTTACTCTCTCTCTCTCTAACTTCGCTGCTCGAATATCTTCAAGCTGTAAAAATACTCGGTCTGACCCAAGTATTACATTCAAAAGAAAATAATACACAGGTCAGTCTAATTCAAACCAGTTATTAGTGCATAGAGGCAATAATAATTTAAATAGACGACAGTCACAATAATTCCCGTCTATCCGACTCTTTAAACAAAGAAATCGAATAACGGTAAATGTAACACTTAACAGTGTTAAACAATAAATCAGCAGATTTAAATCATCAACAGAGATAAATAAACAATTTATCAAATCGACTAAATCAATTTAAAACAATCGAAATTGTCACTTTAAAACCATCAAAATTTGATTGGTTGCCGTACACGCACGCGTGTACGGCCTCGCCAATACGACATACGAAATATGAAACGAATCAATGAATCAAAACAAAAGAAACATCAGTTTAAAATTAATACTGAGTGGCTGCAGTACACGCTCGCGTGCACTGCCTTGCCAAAATTTCAGATGTACTCTCGATGCAACAAGTAGTCAAACATCATCAAGGACCAGGCTCAAAATCTGATTTAATGCTGAAGTAATATAGAATATGTACATATCTATACACATGCCTGGCTACATGATTATCAAAGTGCAGACTACACCTAAGTGAAGATCACAAAGGCAATGCAAACTAGAAATGAGACAGCAGACATTCAAGTACACTAAATCATGAACAAGGACATAGCAGGTGAAGTGCAACAAGAACCAGACTCAAACACATGGTATACATGTACACAAATGCAAAGGACACATATATGAAGACCACAGACACGTGTACAAGCAACTGATATATGCAAACAAGAGTATGGTGAAATCCAGAAACTAAACAAGGCCAACTACAAACAATGACCAAATCAAATGAATACAGTGAAGACAACCCTATAAATAAAACAGGCATCATAAATACAAGTTGCCAACATACAACAATCGAATGTACAAACTGAAACTCCAGAAGGATCAGGTAGTACAAAGAATGACCAAATGCCAAAGACTCAGTGATACTCAAAGAGCATCAAAATGCAAACCATGATGAAACTATGCAAACTCAAGCTTACAGAGGTATAGACGACCAAATAGCAAACAAAGTATGCATATGAAGTGTACCAAATGCAACAGAGAAACATACATCTATATACATACATGAATGTATGTATATAAATGGTCAAGTGAACAGAAGGCAATTGAACAACTACAAGTACAGGTAGCAGCAATAATGCAAATTCGAACATACATATATACATATCAAATGATGTATATACATACATGACTGTATACATATGTATGGAGGATAAAATGCAACTGGATGATGAAAGACACAACAGGGAGAACTTCAAGTTCAACAAAGTTCATCGGACTCAAGACAGTCTGCTAGCAAATTCAAAGTGGAAAAACCACCAAAGACTCAACAGTAAACATATGCTCAACAAAGGTCAGGCTACAAAAGCATATGAGATGTAGACTACAATGAGAGCAAGCACCAAGTCCAATGAAATAGAATGGAATGCAAATTGCAAGACAGTAGTGAGTGCAGACAAGACCAACTCGACGCAACTGGCCACAAACAACAGGCAAATGCCCCAACATGACAGTAGGCATATAGGATAGTCAAAGTCTTCAAGAATGCATATAAATGCAAACAAATGCAACTACAAGATGATTCATGAAATACAACCAAACCTGACCAGGTTGTATACATGTACACATATGCAAAGGCCTCAACAAAGAAGACAGTGGCAAATGCACTTTATCAAAACATAGCAGTATGAAAGAATGCAAACCAAAGAACATCTACAAGACTTCATAGTGCAGACAAAATAAAGAATGGCCATACACATATATACATACAAGAATGTATGTATACATATGATCAAAACCTCAACCAGACAGTAACTACAACTCAGTGCAGCAAAGAAGAAACTGGCAACTACTCAAACCCCAGTGAACAACCAGACAACATTAAGTATAGCGTGCTTCGAAGATGAATTCGAGCTAGAATCAAATGAACATGCAACCAACTCAAGTACATTAACTATAAGACTGACAGAGAAGATGGCCAGAGACGAAGCTCACAGGGGCCGGTAAACCAAAGCAATAAATCACAGTAAAGTCAATAAGGAACCACACGAAAACAAATATTGATTGAGATTTAAAAATGTGAAAGTTCGTTGCAGTGGGACTTAAGTAAATCAAGTTCAAAACAAAATCAAAAACCATCATAGCCATGTAAATCCATTCACAAAATCGCATAATTCTGAGATTAAATTAGATGTGAGATTTTACTCACCATTTATTCACGCGATCCTTCCCTCGATCGAGCTAAACGACATCACGCCATCATGAACTCGAACGAGCCCTAATTTGATTGAAGAACGGGTGACAAACGAGAAACGAGGCCGCCATTTATTTTCTTTTCTTTCGCTACTTTTAGAACTAGGGTTTTGAATGAGAAAAAGGGGAAGGTCGTGGTTTTAACAGAGAAGATCGTGGGTTAGGTATGGGCTGGCATGATTTAAGGCGTGATATCTTGTACTGGAGGATATGTTTATAAGGTATGGTAATCTTTTTTTTTTTTTTTATTAATAAATTATGTTATTTGTTTTATAGATAAAATTTACTCCTTTTTGAACAACATTATTCATATTACATTTATTTGCATATATCTTATCCATTTCAAAAATGTGGAGTTTTTAATTTTAATTAAATAAGATAAATTCGATTTTTAAAATCCAAAGATTTTATACTTTAAAATTTCAAAGCAAATTTCCTTTACATTTTCTATAAATCCCGATTCAATTCAAATTCAATTTTCAATAGATTAAATTCTAAAATTTAATCGCCCAATTTATCCTGATAATTTGAAATTCGAGTCAATTCATCTTTCAAATATTTAAAATTCATTAAATATTTTCAATTTGAATTATTAAAATTTCAGGGTCGTTACAGTCGACTTCGTGTTTTTCGCCGTTTTGACTTGGTGGGTTCGAGGGAATTTCTCCACACATCGATTCGAATGGAAGTCTGCTCGTATCGATCATAGTGAGCCTTGGCCGATCGATACGAAGCTGTTGTGATAGGATGGATTCGAAGTAGAGCAACTTCGTGGATTCGAAGCACTCCATCCTGAGGGATACGAACCAGGTAAGCGCGAGGCTAATTTGCTTCTTGGTCGATGCGAACGCAAATGGACACGAAGCAACCTGATGGATTCGAACATATCATCGTACGTGGACTCGAAGCGGAGTGCCTTCATGGATTCGAACTTTAGCAACACTGGTGGATTCGAACTTAGGGTAACTTGGTGGATATGAAGCAGTGACTGTTCGTATCGATACGGAGTTGATGGAGTCGAACTGAGGTGTAATGATGGATACGAAATGAGGCTATTTTGTCCAACTTGCATCGATCATATCTTGAGCATACGGATTCGGATTGACTTGAAATTTGGAATGTTGACTCTTATGGCTTCGCTTGACGTGTCTTACCAATTGTAGCCTGATCCATGCTCGGACAAAATTCATCGATATCCATGGTGAAACAGTGTATAACGAACTCTTACAACGAACTGTCCTTATTTCTCCAGTCAAATTTTTGGTGTCACGACCTTGCCAAAAGGCGGGATAACATTTGCCCCCCAAAACATGTCTTGCGATAAGAAGGTGTGTTTTGTAGTTCCATAAGTTGGGTGTTCATATCCTGTTGATGACCTGTGGTACAACCTGCGAAGAGTTTGACAGTTTTATATGACCTTAAATGACGACCGTTCGCGATCTAGCCATTTGAGGTGGAATGCAATCGTTCGCGATCTAGCATTTCTATATGGCCCCAAATGACGACTGTTCGCGATCAAGCCATTTGAGGTAGAATGCGATCGTCCGCGATCTAGCATTTTTTGTATGACCTCAAATGACGACCGTTCGCGATCAAGCCATTTGAGGTGGAATGCGACCATTCGCGATCAAGCATTTTTATATGACCTCAAATGACGACCGTTCGTGATCAAGCCATTTGAGGTGAGGGGTGCCGTTCGATGCGAGTTGTGACCGTTCGTGGTCGAGTGTCGTTCGAGGCGAATGATGACCGTTCGAGGTCGGGTGCCGTTCGAGGCGAATGATGACCGTTCGAGGTCGGGTGCCGTTCGAGGCGAATGGTGACCGTTCGAGGTCGGGTGCCGTACGAGGCAAATTGTGACCGTTCGAGGTCGGGTGCCGTTCGGGGCGAATTGTATGTGCCGGGGGGGGACTTAGCATCATCGATACCAGGTTTCACGTTCGGGTGAATTCCCGGATTGTTTGTTGCAACGGTTTATCGCCATCTCAGAGCATGCCTAGGGACCGTTCGCGATCTCGTACATGTGTAAGTGGCTTAGCCGTTATGAAATCACAAGTAGCATTTTTTCATTGAGAATAAGTTTTTTTAAAATCAAGTTCAAATGTTCAAATCAAGATGAAACAAAAGCAAAGCAAGGATGTCAAAGTGTAAACTCCCATAACGATAGGGTTAATAGTCATTCAGAGCATGCCTATGGACCGCTCGTGATCTCGCACATGTGTAAATGACTTACCCGTGTTGGTGAGAGGTTTACGACTTGTTCATCGTTATTTCAATTAATTGATAACCATACGGTGTCCCGGCTCAGGGTCACTCTTAGCTGATGTAGACGGTGGTCGCTCTGGCTCCACTGTTGGAGCTCGTCTTCTCACATACTGAAGTAGCATACCGTTCCTGATGTGCCCTTCCACCTCATCCTTCAGATGTCTACAGTCGTTAGTGTTATGACCGTTCAGTTCATGGAACAAGCAATATCTGTCTGATTTCCTCTCATCAACAGTGGGGTCCCTTCGTATTGGCCTACGGTAGGGAACTTGCTCTCGTGTATCTCGGTAGATTCGCTCCAAACTCTCATTCAGCTCTGAGTAGGTGGTGAATCGTGGCTCTCTCCGCAGTCTCTTTGGCCCGTCACCACTATCCTCAGCCTTTCGTTTGCCTTTATCCTTGCCTGAGTCCTTTTCGAGAGGCCTTTTGTCTTTAATTGCATAAACTTCTATTCCCTCTCCTTCTTCTCTTTCAGCATTAGCATCTTCCAATCGCAAAAACTTTTCTGCCTCGTGATAGAATTCTCCTAGGTCCATAGGCGGATAATTAGTTAGTGAATTTTTGAATTCTATGCCGTCGGCTATTACGGACACAGCTGCCATCATAACCATGGATGGATCTGGCCGATCCACCGATGCCGCTGCCGCATTGAATCGCGTCAGGAAATTCCTCAAAGATTTTCCCCAGCCTTCTGCTTTAGCGTTGCCAAACTCATCACATTCTTGGGTCTTGAAATGTGAACCCTGAATTGCCTCATAAATTTCTTAATCAAATCGGTCCATGTCCCAATGGAGTCGCTCTCTAGTTGTCTAAACCATAGCGCCGCAATGTCCGTTAAATACAATGGAAAGCACCGGGCCATGACTTCCTGCGATGCCCCCATTACTTCCATGTGTCTCATATACTTCGTTAGATGGACCGCTGGGTTCGTCCGCCCATCATACATTTCCACCGATGGTAGCTTGAAGTCTGGTGGATTCCTGGCCTGCCTGATCATAGGAGTAAAGGGACTCCTATGTACATCCTCCAGATCTCTATTGACTAGTCCACCTCTCATGGCCCGTCTGACCATCTCTGCTAACCTGTCGTTGTTGTCAGGCTGTGATCTTTGAGTGTCACCTTCGTTCTGCCCCCTGGCTGAGCGTTCATCCCTCTATTGCCACCAGGTTGCTCGGATGTCCCTGAATCTCTTCCTGGGATTGGATTAACATGTTCTAAGTGTATGCCCCCCAGCTCCGGCGCTGCGCCAGATGGTCCTGCTCCGTTCTGGATTCCGGTTGTTCCTTGATTTTGCGCTCCAAGTTGTCCAATCTGTTGAAGCAAATTCTGGATCATTTCCTCCTGTCTCTTCATCATTGTCTCCATCTCATCCCTAGTGATGAAGATCGATGCTCGGTTTTCTCCTGAGGAAGCCTCTTGACTCCCTTCATGCTGACTTTGTTCTGGTCTCTGCCTTTTACTAGTTTGCCTTGTCATATCTTCTCAGATCTGAGCTCTTAAGTCTTCAAATTTAACTTCTAAATGATAGAACTCCTGAGTTCAGTTCTCAGTGAAAGCACCAAAGTGTTTGTGCCAAAATTGGTCATAAACCCCAAATGTCGTTGAAAGCACCAGTTCGTAATCACAGATCACAAATATCAAATAAGTAGAGAAATAAAAATGAAGAACTCTCCGAAAAATTAGATGAAAGTAGTAAATGACACGGGATTTATAGTGGTTCGGCGATCTTGCCTACGTCCACTCTGAAGTGGATGATTTTATTGATGTTCACTTGATGATTACAATTTCTTTGGATGTAGTACAACTGATTATATTATTATAATCTGAATCTAAGGAAGCAGTGGTGATTCTGAGTAAATCTGGCAGAGTCTGGGCGCTCTTTAGCTCCTAAAATTATCCAACCTCCTTTCTGAATGACCAGGGGCTCTATTTATAGGTGTAGGAGGCTGATATTTCGCCTAAATTGAAGGGAGACCAGTTCTGGCACGTGAGGGGGCCCATACGCTCGCTTTCAGGAAATCCGGGCCCACTTTGGGATCGATTCGAAGTCCATTCGAATCGATCAAGAAATTGTCCAAT
Organism: Allium fistulosum; assembly: GCA_030737815.1. NCBI lineage: Eukaryota > Viridiplantae > Streptophyta > Magnoliopsida > Asparagales > Amaryllidaceae > Allium > Allium fistulosum. The sequence continues at coordinate 465,954,627 of CM060902.1, forward strand.
CGAGCTGAAATTTGGTGTGGACATTCTTCAACATGTGCTCAAGCTTCTGTGAAAATTTCGTAGCATTTGGACTTGTAGATCTCGAGATATGATCGATTCAAGATTGCATTTCCGGTTGATGTGCTCTGTTCGAATCGATCCCCTTCGAATCGATAGGGTCGAATCGATGGCCTGGTGAGCGAAGGCATTGACGTGGCGCGTGCTACCCGGGTTGATCCAGTTTTTTCTCCGAGTTTTACTGGGTCGACTTCGTGTTTTTCGCCATTTTGACTTGGTGGGTTCGAGGGAATTTCTCCACACATCGATTCGAATGGAAGTCTGCTCGTATCAATCATAGTGAGCCTTGGCCGATCGATACGAAGCTGTTGTGATAGGATGGATTCGAAGTAGAGCAACTTCGTGGATTCGAAGCACTCCATCCTGAGGGATACGAACCAGGTAAGCGCGAGGCTAATTTGCTTCTTGGTCGATGCGAACGCAAATGGACACGAAGCAACCTGATGGATTCGAACATATCATCGTACGTGGACTCGAAGCGGAGTGCCTTCATGGATTCAAACTTTAGCAACACTGGTGGATTCGAACTTGGGGTAACTTGGTGGATACAAAGCAGTGACTGTTCGTATCGATACGGAGTTGATGGAGTCGAACTGAGGTGTAATGATGGATACGAAATGAGGCTATTTTCTCCAACTTGCATCGATCATATCTTGAACATACGGATTCGGATCGACTTGAAATTTGGAATGTTAACTCTTATGGCTTCGCTTGACGTGTCTTACCAATTGTAGCCTGATCCAGGCTCGGACAAAATTCATCGATATCCATAGTGAAACAATGTATAACGAACTCTTACAACGAACTGTCCTTAGTTCTCCAGTCAAATTTTTGGTGTCACGGCCTTGCCAAAAGGCGGGATAACATAAACTTAAAAACTGTTTAAAATTTAACTTCGGGCCCAACCCGTATAGTACTCGAGACTTGACCCGAGAAAATCACCTAAAACTCCGAGTATCCCTTCGAGATAACTCCGAGCATCATCTTCTTTTCCAATCCTTCAACATCACCCAGGTACACTGACAAACCGTGCATGTGCACCACCGATTCTGATCACCTCCGACCTTCGCCCCGATCGCCCCAAGTCATCGACGATGTGCTCAGTCGCTCAGACCACCCAGACTATTTCAAAACCCCTCGAATCGAAATCTGGAACTCGACCCCAAAACTAGGCTAGAAACCATTGTCGATCGCCACCTCTCCCAGCCACCTCTGTACACCGGAGGCCTCGAAATTTCGCCAGCACCACCACCAGAGATCATCCTTTCCTTTCCCCTCCTACCGCAACCTCCAAGCACTCCTTTGACGCCGCACTTCAATGGAACCCGCACACCATCAAAGAACACATCCCAAACCCTATTTATCCCTCTATCGATCACTCCGATGATCGGAAAAATCATCATTGATTTTTTCCGAATTCCCAAGCTATGCAACCTCCTCTTGACCCAATGCCGACTCCAATCGTCGACCACCTCGCCAGAAATCGACCCAAACAAGATTTCCATTCATCATACAATTCCTCTTGAATTACCCACTTAAAATTCAAGATTCCTCTTTTAAAAATCCTAGTTTTTGATAACAATTCAGATAATATACCTGAATTCACAAATTGATCAAATCGAAATTTTGATATATATAAGTTTTTACTGTAAATCTCACATCCCAGTTAAAACCGTCATCAATTTCTATTTAAAATATTTTTAAAATTCAAATCTTGCTGTTTCTAACAATTTTTGTTTAAACATCCTGCCGTATAATAGATCAGAGAAAGCCTGCAATTGAAGAATAGAGCAAAACACTTGAACATAGACATACACACAAATATATCCATATATATACATATAATCATTTAATCAACCATGCAAACCATTATCACCAATCTAAATTCAAGTTTTAGTGCATGCATCAAAGTTTTAAACAGATTTAAAACTTTTAAAATAGAAATTGTTTACTCACTGTAAAATGTTAACAGAGAAGGCTGAGACATTTTAAAACTGGAAGTTTGATCCTGCTTCTTGATTTTGATCTGAGTTGTTGAATTGACTTGAATTTGTGAGCTCCTAGGTATGCTTTTGTTTCAGATTTTGAATTTGTGAAGAGATTTCTTTAATTTCTTTGATTTGATTTTGTTTACTGGATTTTTGTTACAGATTTTTTTTCCTTCTTTGTTTTAGAAATTGATCTGACAAAAGAAAATGTAAGAGAGGTATGGAGATGTTTATATAACTTAGTTTTATCTTTTACTAATTATTTTAAGAAATTAAGGACACTTGTTGAAATACTTACACTTGTAATTACATTTTATAATTTGTTTACACTTGTATTTAGATAATGTCTTTAGCTTACATTTGTAATTTCCATGCATAAATATGTTATTATATGTATTTATATAATATTTTAAATTTAGTTTTTATATTTATAAATGTCTTATTGTTTAAACTTTCACTTTATTTATTTACATATAATTTTAAAAGAAAATGATATAAAATCCACTTACACACTTAAAAATAATTATACTAGTTTAATATATCCTTTGAAAATTTAGTACATTGAATCCAAATCAATGCTTACAATTCACCCACATATATATCTATAATAATTAGAAAACATTATTTGATTTGAATTGTTTATATATATATATATATTCACACCTTTTACAAATTTCCATATATACTACCTCACATGGCATATATATATATATATACACACACGCACACATGTATACACACACACAAACACACTTATATACCTATATGTGTATATACTTATAATTTCCAACTTATAGAGTTTGCATACCTATTTATCTTTGTTTATTTCAAACTGTTTAAAATATCCATTCAGATATCAGCATTTATTATAGCTCAAATCCATTTATATACATCCATATATATATTTTAAATTATCAGAATTCCATTTATTTATCCAAATAAAATAAATATCCTTATAGTAAAATCTGATAATTATTCAATTATCAGATGACCAAAATCCAGATTATCACATTCCTCCCCCCTTTGAATCTTTTCGTCATCGAAAAAGAATGAAACCAAAATTTATTAAAATGCTTATTATCATAAAAATTACTCTTTGATCACTTTTTACCACAAACTTTAAAATCTATATAATATTGCCAAAATAGTGTTATAAAAATATCATTTTATAACTCGATGTTTCAACAAGTCCATCCTCGTTCTCACAGAAATTCGGTCATACGTTGATCAGGCGTAAGACTGAAAATCTATAAGTACTTGGTAAACCCGTTTTCAACACTCAGTGAAAATACTTGGAAAATAATTTATTGAAAATATAGAAAACATTTTTTTGAAATAGAGGAAACATCTTTTGGTGAGAATGCTTTGGAAATCATCAACCCCATCCATGGTCGCAGTTAACCCGATGGTTACGTTGCCATCCCGGCAAAATCCATAGATAACTGTAGGCCCTCCGCGCCCCTCGATTAGACCATGGAACCTGCTACAGATCACAGTTACATCCTGGGTTAAGTTGCCATCACAGCAAAAGTCCATGTAATTGTAGGCATCAGCGCCCTCGAATTTCGCTGCCAAAAGAATGAAACTTCTCCACTCCCACATAGGTCGCAGACTACATCAGTCAAGTCCCAATGTAGCCTTAGGCTCTCACGGCCTCTCAACTTTCGCTATGTCTTCATAGATCACAGTCTATCGATGTTACATTGCCATCCCGGCAAAATCAAACGTAGATTGTTGGCTCTCAGCAGCACAGACGACGTCCGCTATGGTCCACAGTAGATTGCAGTGACATCGAGCTACACTGTCGTCACAGCATAATCCAATGTCTTTGTAGGCATCAGCGCCCTCGACTTTCGCTACCCACTACACATAATCCTCAGGAACTAGTTTGTCCGGACTCCTCACAGGATCAACTTTAGAACCCCTCTTAGGGTTCAAGGCAGTACCACCTTGTGGCACTCCTGAGAAGTTCATTTCAAGGGAGCGCCTTTTTCCCCAAAGCCATTCTCAAAACACTTTATACTATATACTTATAGTATCTTCAAATCATACCCTTTATGATTTATATCAAAATCTCCTTTACACAAAATCGATATCCTAAATCGATAGTTCCAAACTTGGCTTTCCAAATTCCCAAAACTGATTTTTCTCAAAAATCAAAAGCCTTTCCAAAATCCATAGGTTCCAAAACCATTTCCAAAATCATTCTCATAAAATCCCTTATATATATATATAGATATATATAACCTTGAAAAATATTTGGATCACTTCATACTTGTATAAATTCCCTTTTTATATTTCAAATACTTTCAAAAACCCTTTTTCTTCTGGCTATAGATTCAACAAGGGGAGTTTATCTTATATAACAAAGATATATAACTTGTTTATTCCAAATCAAATATTCAAATTTGATTACTCCTTTATAAAGTTATTAACCATATTACTTTTCTATAAATTGAGTTCTAATCATAGAAATATCCAACTCCCATTTTATTTCATCATTCATTTTTCAAAATATACCTTTACTTTTAAGTTAACAACTTAAATCTTTAAACAATTTCATTTTGAAATTTCCAAATTTATTTCAAACACCAAATCAAATTCCAAATTGATTTCCAAATTTATAATTCATACTCACTTAAATGTTTACTTCCTTAAACATTTCATTTTGCTTAATCATTAACAAGTATTTCATTATTAAACACAACAACCATTTATGATAATAACCGAGATTATCATATCTGGATACCAATTCATTATTATCTTATTCTGAAAACACTTCTACAAATCAGGAATTTAGTTTCAGTTTGGATCCATTTCAAACTTATCTTCATTCAATTTCAATTTGGTTGTATTACTATTACCACTTAATTCTCATTATTTATTTAATTCCAATGATTTAACAACCAATTTCTTAATATATTTAATAATTAGAAAAATTATTTCTTTATATATCAAAAGATAAACATATATAAAAATCATTTATTTTTAAAACCATTTTAAAATCTTTATATAAGAAAATAACAAGTACGCTCTCATATATAATACCCTCAACTCATTTTACGGTACTATTGACCCTATCCTTAATGAGTAAACCCACCAGAGCCAAGGTTCTTGCTTAACCTTCAGCTCTGATACCAAATGTAACGATCCGGAATTTTCGATCCTGAAAATTCCAGATAGTTAGGGAAAAGTAGAAAAGAGGTAGAAGAAGAAACAGAAAACAAGTCACAGAATCTCACATTCGCAGCGGATCAAAATATAATATCAAAATAATAGCATTTATACAAAGAAAAGCTGTAATTGTTACTTTACATCAGTACATCAGAGTACACTCATTTATACATCAACTAGAGAGTTATAACAACTTGTCCAGACTACAATCAAGAAGACTCTCAAATACACAACGGTAAACTCCATACGTTCCTGCCATCCAACTCGCCTCCTGAGCTCCAGAACGTCCTAACCTGATAATCTGTAATACTCGGTCTGACCCGAGCATTACATTAAAGTAACACCCGAGTCAGGCTAGAAACCAGCGTGAGTAAACCCATATATCTTGAAATACTAAGTTATAAAACTTCTTTGAAACCAGGGTAACTCGTACCTCACTACGAGTCCTTATCTTGTTATAGCCAAACACTTATTACACAAATCCATTGATATTATAAAAAAATATCTAAGTACCGTTACTTAGTTTCAATGGTCTAGTTTACTTAATTTATTCCATTCCAGCCTATTTGATCTACAAATCAAATCTATAAAGAATTAATGTAGATTACAGATCGAAGTGGTTTCGGGTATTTTCTAATACCCGACCCCGGTCTCTTCGAATCCAATATTATCTTAAAGACAAAACTGTTTAAGTTTAAGCAATTCCATTTATATCCAAAATTTCATATTTACATAGTCATTCATCATAGATAGACAAACCATATTATCACAGTTCAACCCAAACATATCATATCACATAGCATCACAAATCACATATCAGGGATATCAACTAATCTAAGGCATACAATATCATTCAATCATTCAAATGCAAGATTAATTTGTCACACCATTTCTAATTAATTTAAATAAATTAAATTAATTACTTCAATCACCTTTTAAATCCTGCTTACTTAATCATTAATTAATTACAAACGGTTAATTAATCATCCTTTAATTACCCATTAATTATCCATAATTACTTCCATTAAGTAATTATCCCATTGGTTAATTATCCTCGATTAATTAACCTTTAATTATTAATTAATTTAATCCTTTAATTACTAATTAAATTAATTAATTCTTAACAAATTTATCCTTTAATTACTCACATTAAGTAATTATCATTTAAGTAATTAATCTCTAATTACTTATTTAATTTATCCTTAATTACGAATTAATTAATCTCTAATTAATTAACTCATAATTAATTAAGTTAATTAACTACCCTTTTATCATTAATTAATTAAATTAATTAATTACCCTTTAATTACTTTATTAATTTAATTAATCCATAATCATCCAAGGTCTTAATTAACCTTAAGATAAACTACTTATCTTTATTTAATTTCTTAATTATCATAATCATATTTAAAACGTTTATCTTTATAATTTAGTTGCCTAATTAAATCATTTAATTTAAGTTTAAATAACTTAAGCATTTAACTTAACAATTTAAGTTAAACAAATTTTATAATTTGCTTAATCAAACAATTTAAAACATTTATCATATAACAGTTAAAACTAAATTCATTTTAAATTTTAAAACTTGCTTATATTTAAACTTAAAAACTGTTTAAAATTTAACTTCGGGCCCAACCCGTATAGTACTCGAGACTTGACCCGAGAAAATCACCTAAAACTCCGAGTATCCCTTCGAGATAACTTTGAGCATCATCTTCTTTTCCAATCCTTCAACATCACCCAGGTACACTGACAAATCGTGCACGTGCACCACCGATTCTGATCACCTCCGACCTTCGCCCCGATCACCCCAAGTCATCGACGATGTGCTCAATCGCTCAGACCACCCAGACTATTTCAAAACCCCTCGAATCGAAATCTGGAACTCGACCCCAAAACTAGGCTAGAAACCATCGTCGATCGCCGCCTCTCCCAGCCACCTCTGTACACCAGAGGCCTCGAAATTTCGTCAGCACCACCGCCAGAGATCATCCTTTCCTTTCCCCTCCTACCGCAACCTCCAAACACTCCTTTGACGCCACACTTCAATGGAACCCGCACACCATCAAAGAACACATCCCAAACCCTATTTCTCCCTCTATCGATCACTCCGATGATCGGAAAAATCGTCATTGATTTTTCTCGAGTTCCCAAGCTATGCAACTCCTCTTGACCCAATGCCGACTCCAATCGTCGACCACCTCACCAGAAATCGACCCAAACAAGATTTCCGTTCATCATACAATTCCTCTTGAATTACCCACTTAAAATTCATGATTCCTCTTTTAAAAATCCTAGTTTTTGATAACAATTCAGATAATATACCTGAATTCACAAATTGATCAAATCGAAATTTTGATATATATATATATATATATATATATATAAGTTTTTACTGTAAATCTCACATCCCAGTTAAAACCGTCATCAATTTCTATTTAAAATATTTTTAAAATTCAAATCTTGCTGTTTTTAACAATTTTTGTTTAAACATACTGCCATATAATAGATCAGAGAAAGAGGAGTTGATTATTGAATTATATTTGCAGCCTGCAATTGAAGAACAGAGCAAAACACTTGAACACAGACATACACACAAATATATCCATATATATATATACATATAATCATTTAATCAACCATGCAAACCATTATCACCAATTTAAATTCAAGTTTTAGTGCATGCATCAAAGTTTTAAACAGATTTAAAACTTTTAAAATAGAAATTGTTTACTCACTGTAAAATGTTAACAGAGAAGGTCCGAGACATTTTAAAACTGGAAGTTTGATCCTGCTTCCTGATTTTGATCTGAGTTGTTGAATTGACTTGAACTTGAGAGCTCCTAGGTATGCTTTTGTTTCAGATTTTGAATTTGTGAAGAGATTTCTTGAATTTCTTTGATTTTATTTTGTTTACTGGATTTTTGTTACAGATTTTTTTTCCTTCTTTGTTTTAGAAATTGATCTGACAAAAGAAAATATAAGAGAGGTATGGAGATGTTTATATAACTTAGTTTTATCTTTTACTAATTATTTTAAGAAATTAAGGACACTTGTTGAAATACTTACACTTGTAATTACATTTTATAATTTGTTTACACTTGTATTTAGATAATGTCTTTAGCTTACATTTGTAATTTCCATGCATAAATATGTTATTATATGTATTTATATAATATTTTAAATTTAGTTTTTATATTTATAAATGTCTTAATGTTTAAACTTTCACTTTATTTATTTACATATAATTTTAAAAGAAAATGATATAAAATCCACTTACGCACTTAAAAATAATTATACTAGTTTAATATATCCTTTGAAAATTTAGTACATTGAATCCAAATCAATGCTTACAATTCACCCACATATATATCTATAATAATTAGAAAACATTATTTGATTTGAATTGTTTATATATATATATATATATATTCACACCTTTTACAAATTTCCATATATACTACCTCACATGGCATATATATATACACATGTATACACACACACACACACACTTATATACCTATATGTGTATATACTTATAATTTCCAACTTATAGAGTTTGCATATCTATTTATCTTTGTTTATTTCCAACTGTTTAAAATATCCATTCAGATATCAGCATTTATTATAGCTCAAATCCATTTATATACATCCATATATATATTTTAAATTATCAGAAATTCCATTTATTTATCCAAATAAAATAAATATCCTTGTAGTAAAATCTGATAATTATTCAATTATCAGATGACCAAAATCCAGGTTATCACAAAAGCATCTAGCCAAACCTGGGAAAAACATGCTCCGTCTGACCTAAGCATTACACGGAATAACACCCGGGTCAGTCTGGTAAACTAGCGTGAGTAAAACTCGATAACAAGTAACAACCAAATTGATTTTTATATTTGAAAACTTTTCAAACAAAGGGCATCTCGTAAGACCACACTGCACATAAAAACGGACGAGATTTTACCTCATGATAACCAAAACATTTTATATCAAAATCCAGTGATAATATCATAGTGTCCAGGTTTAAAGTAAATAGATAAAATAGTTAAAATGCTTGCATCTCACATTCTAATGTACTAGGTTCTACAATCGAAAACGTAAGGCACGTATTAGAGATTGGATTCCAACTAATGACTGGGCTATTGGGGTACCGCTCGCCACAGTACACGTCTAGAAAAATGTACCGAGGTCGTACCTAACGACCCCTGCCAACATAGAACCGGCCCACCCCTTGCTGGATAGTACCAAATATATAATCACCCCGATTGCTTTGTAACCTTTAATCAAGAGCTCCCACATACACGAATTCATTTATGATTGTGTATATATCTAGAAGGAGATGATATACCCTAATGGGTGCGACCTACATAGCCCTGCTGTATATCCGTTGTTTCAGTCATTCCCGGTTGATGAGGCTTGAGGTATGTTTTACTTTTCTAAGTAGCATCCATCTTGGAATGCTAACATTGCCCTCCAAGCATCAATGCAATGTCAGCATTCATCCATACAAGTTTGTTCTGGGTCTGAACGAAACCGAAAGCACTACCTCTACTACATCCATTTTGGAATTACCCTCGGGATTAGTAGTAGTAGCACTTGCACTTCAAAGAGCACCATCTTTAATCATCATCAAGATGTCTTCCACTCGAACATACATGTTGGTTCAGAGTGGTTTTCAGATATATAAATCCAATCCCGGTCTCTCCGTACCAATCAGCTGACAATTTCCGATTGGCTCATTCCCGGTTGTTTTAGAAGCAAGTATTCGGGTCCTTGTCGGAAACTCAAATTTTACATTCATACTTCCTAAGTCAAATTAGGCCAAATTTTATAGTCGGTAATTTAACTATCAAATAACAACAACAAAAACTAGAGATTTAATTACCCAAAGCAATCACTAAGCATCCAAACCATTTTTATAAATCTCCTAAACATTTATCAACATTCATATACTTACCTCCTTTACATAAGTATATTCACAAAACATTTATAAGGTTTCCCATTTTCCAAATCTCTTAAATGGATTAAACTACATTATTTAAATTGGAGAAAAGGATAACTCTAAGCATTATTCCTTCGATGTTAAGTATGGAAATTATGTTCCATACCACCATTTTTTAAAGGTCAATCTCGAGAAACCCAAACCTCGAATTCCTGTTCTAATTATCTTTAATAAATACTTTTATAAATTTCTCTTACCCATGAAATCCTTTTTGCTTAAACTCAAACCTGTTTACAAACATTTATCAACCTCCATACTCATTTATGAGACTCTTTATAGATATTCAAACCTGGTTATATAAACTTCTTTATAAACTTTCAAACCTTGTATAAAACTTCCCTTTATAGACATCCAAACTCATTTATAAAATCTTTTTATAAATATTCTAAACTATTTCTAAAACTCCTTTTATGAATACCCCAAAATTGTTCGTAAACTTTCCAAAATGAAATATTAACTTTCCAAAACCAAACGGAGACTTAATGTCTACAATGGATCATTAAATTTGGGTTTACTTATCCATGTTATATCATGGGTATTGCCTAACATATTATAGGTAAGGGATTCACACATAACATACAATCAATCGTGGGTAAATGTCCAAGTTACAAATACAGATACATCCATTATCGGTGAAAAATGTACATATAGAAGTATATTCCATATACTTAAGTTACCATGACCCTCTTATTTAAATTAACTTCCTTGTATTTATTATGTTACCGATATTCAACATTTGTGTTAAAACACAAGTTAACTTACTTTCCGTAAAATGTGTCAACGTTCTATAATCACTACTTTAATTCATTTTGCTACTTAATGGTCCAGACGGGAGATCCTTTGATTTGAAATCAATTAACCTTAAAAAGAAAATTGATTTAAAATATAACCGATTAAGTAAAAAATTAGCTTTGAAAAGATTAAAGTATATTAAGTTAGCTTAAACCCTAATTATATCTTAATTAAATCAAGATTAATTCACAATTAAACTTTAATTAACTTAATGAACTTGGTTAAGTCCTAATTAACTTCCTAATGTATCTTAGTTAATGTTTAAACAATTTATTATTAGTTAAACCCTAATTAATAAAAAATTAACTAAATAATCACTTGATTGAATAATAATTAATCAACTAATTAAATTAATTAACTAATGATTAAACATTTAATTACTTCTTAACTTCCTAAATCACTATTAAATTTTTTATTAATCACTAATTAACCATTAACCTTCCTTATGTGTTACTTAAACCTTAATCACTTACTTAATTGGTAATTAAGTACTAATTACTTTTAATTAATTTATTCAATAAATAAATTACTAAATTATCTAAACTTAACTCTTTTATGTTACTAATCAAGTTCGGAATACTTTGGCAAAACATTGCTAAATAAAACATTTTAAAACGAAAATCGACAATTTTGTTAAACTACATCCATACCGACTACCGCTATGAGCGCGGTTCGCTTAAACTTACTTTAAGCGAAATACTTTTCTTATTCCTTGTTATTACAAGTTTGGAAACCTAATTTTGAAAGTTTTTGAAACTTAAAAACAAAGATAAAAACTTTGAAACCATTTTCAAAATTTAAAACTAGAAAACTTAGTTTTGATTCCAAATCGGATCTCACGTCCGTCGCAACATACAAAGGTGTAAACTTTGTAATTCTTACACAACATACAACTAGTTTTGATCACAACCATACCATCAATGTACCATACACCAACATCACATTCTTACAACCAAACATACTAAACATCCAAACATGATGCTTAACATCTAAACACAATATTTAACATCCAAACTATGCTAACCACAAATCGCAAAAGTATATCATTATCATAACGTGATATTTTAAAAATATGAACTATGGATTTCCACAACATATAATGAAATAAAGTTAGTTAATTCCTAAAAATGAGATAGTTTTACTCACCGAAAATCTTTGAAACCTGAAATTCCTCAGATGAACAAAAAACATTCCGAAAATATGTCATTTTCCACGTGATTTTTGGACGTATTACCTCGGATTTTGAAAAAGTGATTAGAAGAAAAGTTTTAGAAAATTAATTTCTCTACAAAGTAAAAAAAGGATCACTTAAATCAGATTTTGTTTGAGGTAGGGTAGATATGGTCAAAAGAAGGAGAGCTATTTTCGGACTGGAATTTCTGAGTTTAAAAGTACACTGTAAAGAAATAAGATTTTGACATACCTAAGCTTGAAATTAGAAAATGTGTTAAAAGCGAAAATGTAACGATACGATTTTTCGACGCTCGAAAGTCGACATTAATACGTCCACTGTATCAAATGCCGCGCAATCGAATGCCGGAAAACCGAACCATTAGGGTTAAAAAGAAGAGGTAGAAGAAGATAGAAGAAAAGAAAGAACAGAAAAATAGAAACAGAAACAATATCAGAATCTCACATTCGCAGCGGAACAATATACAATAGATAATCACTAGTCTTTTAAACAAAGAACTATATCAGATTATACATACATCATCAGAGTCAATATACAACTCAATACAACAATGGACAGTTATATAAACTTGTCCTCACACAGAATACACAGCGGAATAAATAAACAAGTACGGTAGTACGCCTCGCCATCCAGCTCATCTCCAAAGCTCCAGAATATCCAGAATATCCTGATAACATAAATCTAGGCTGCCCGTGTGGAAAATTATGGGCACCCAGAGTTTAGAAAGGGAACAATGAACTCCGAGTCAGTCATGGTGACTGGTGTGAGATCGTAAAACGGTTATTTTCACAAAGAAAATAAAATTAATTCGAAATGCTTTTGGAAAATGAAACTACCATAAGGCCTCCCGCCACACACACAATGCAAACGCAGAATTGGAGGAGATTTCTCCTTATGATAGTCAAAGATGCTTACTACGCACAACCATTGCATATTATTACTAGTGCATAGTGTAGAAAACATTTCTTAAGTATAATATTAATCTTAGCCAACATACAACCATTATTGTATGTCTACTATAGCTACTATGTTCAATAGCAGGTTACCGCCACATTCCATAGGAGGTTATACAACTAAAACCATACAAGGTTCGTATTGTTTCTTTGGATTTTCCAACAAATGGTCAGGCAAAGGAACTTCCTTACACCGAAATGGAAACGCCTCTGGAAAGACGCCCCGAGAACCTAACCGGATCTCTGCAAACACAAGGCCGACGCTACCTCACGCTGTACAGCTGTAACTAGGTAACCAACACACTGACACTACCTCACACTGTACAGCTGTAACTAGGTAACTAACACACAAGTATACCATCCCCCCGGTCGTTACCGACCTTTATCCGAGGATCCTCAACCACAAAGCAACAACCACAAAGTATAATAAATTTGCAGCATCAACATAGGTAAAATATCTGGGCTCCATACCATGATATGACCTCTTATCCAGAAGCAAATGACATACCCTAGGGGCGCGACCCCTAAAAACCTTTCCGCAACATTCCTGTTTCGATCATTACCGGGTTGTGAGGCTCGATGAAGTCTCGTCCACAAAGCTACGCTTTTTCACAAAGCCATGCTTTGATCAACAAATGATCAACAGCACTTCGTATGCCACATTACCAAATTGGGAATGTATCACTAGTAACCATCAACTACATAACCTCTGAGCTCGTACGTCTCAGAGAAGGGTGTTAAGCTAAGAGAATAAATTCTCCGCCACCAACATAAATGTATTTGATAGAAACCAACTTTACATCTCAAAGTGTAACGTCAGACACACATCCATACAAGTCCGTTCCAGGATCGAACGAAACCAAAGGCACTTCCAAAGAAGCCCTTGCAATCCGGGTATTCACTAATCACGTCCGGACTTCCCATCACAAAAAGAGTGATATAAATCTCTATACCGGAGCAACTCGGTGCAGAGACATTCGACAGGTTGTCCTTTCATTTTCGAAAATACCCGGTCTTCACACCGGTCTTCAAATGTTATACATTCACGACGTATCACTATTCGGAATGGGTTATATGACACAAAGTCCTCTCCCGGCTTAACCGAATAATGAGCGTTGGTTTTAAAAAAACAAATTCAAGTGCCATTTCAAAGGCAAATATTGATAGTCGGTTATTTAACTATCAAACAACATTCACAACAATCAACCAATTTAAATAATTTTTCCCAAATTATTTATTTTCAAAATATCTTCACAAGATATATATTTTCCACACTTTCTCACTTTGAAAACAAATTTCAAATCATATTTTCACACTTCATTACTTTTGAAAACAAATTTCAAACCAATTTCCCTATACGGGATATATTTCCAAATATTCACGATTTTCAAATCGTTTTCCAAATATTCACTTTCAAACACCAAATTAATTACAAATTGATTTCTAAATTAATTTCAACCCCAAATCAATTACAAATTGATTTCTAAGTTTATTTCAAATCCCAAATCATTTTACAAATCGATTTCCAATTTATTTCAACACAAATCAATTTACAAATAGATTTCCAATTTTATTTCAAACACAAATCAATTTACAAATCGATTTCCAATTTTATTTCAAACACAAATCAATTTTTCATTCAACATCAAATAAATTATCATATCAATTTCCCAAAGATTTATCTTCAAATACTCAATCAATTATCAATTGGATTTCAAACAAATTTATCACCTTTTAAAATAAATTCCTTTATCTCTTCCAAACCATCTAAAATTCCATTTTAAATAAATTTCCCAACTTTCGAATAATACTATTCAAAATCCATTTATAAAAATCTTTTCCCATATTTTGGAAATAATTCGATAAGATTTCAAAAATCAACTTTATGCTTTAAAATTCCTTCTTTGAAATTCAACCAATTCTTTCAAAAGAATTTACTTAAAATTTCCAATTTTAATTTCAAAAATCCAAATTTTATTTATTTCTGGTATCCAACGATACCAAAAATACATTCGGCTAAATTATAGCCTTCAACACATTCAATCACAAATATAATCATTCACAGATTATAAATAAATAATCACACAGCATATGAAACAAATTCATACAACATATGAAATAAATTCATATAATTTGAGGAATCCAGTTGGATCCCTCCAACCTGTTTCCCTGCATCCACAGATGTTAGCACAATACCAATTCCACTTCGAGGTGGAATATCGCGGTATATGGGATTTATAAAAATATCATCTGCTATTATGCGGCGCATAGGGTCTCATCCGCTATATAATGCGGGAAATCACAACTCCAATATATATATATTCCAATATATATATATTTCTATATACTACTATCATATATACTATCATTCAAGCACACAATCAACACAATCAATAATTTTAAATATAACTATTTAAAATTTAACAAAACCTTTTGTTTGAGTGAGAAGATCTCACCTTTGCTTTTATTTGCAATACACTTCTAATCCAGTTTGTTTTCTCGATCTATCGACCTTGTAACAGACATTATAAGGTTTTATTAATATTCGAATCAATCGAATTACCAATCACCGTTTAATAGTTTTAATTCGACTAATAATTTAATTTTAAACTAATAAATTTCTTTTTTAAAAAAAATCTTTTAGTAGCTTAAATAATTTTTTCGATTTTATTATACAAATAAATCTTCATTATTATAAAATTTACCCCTTAAGTAAGAATATGTATATATGTACATTCCCTTTTCCTATGTGTCTGCATATACTAAATAACCTATATACGTTTAAAATTAACTTAAACAGATTTCATAAAAATCAGATTTATATATATAAATTTTACAGTATAATAAAACTCCCCCTTTTTTCTCTTTCTGTAAATAATAACAGAAATTCATTTTACTGTAAAAATTTATTATTATTTCTTTCTTGAAAGCCATTATTCAAACCTTAAATACTTCATTCTTTACCTATATACAGATAATAATATAAACCCAAAAAGATATCAAATAAAACTACCTCGACAAACCCATCCAAGCCGCGCATTGCAATCACAACCGAACGATAACATCTGCAAGCGACATCACCTCCCCAAATCGAATACCAGGTCACGACTTCACCAGCGAACGTTGCCTCCTCCCATCATCACCGAACCACTGCGAGCTTCACGCCTCGAAACCACCAGGCCTCGCATCCTCGACCGCGAACCCCGACCTCGAACCCATACAAAACGAATCCCTAGGCATCTCGCAATCGCAGATGTCGTCAACTTCCCCCTTCCAATTCACGAAATCCCTCGCGATTCGAATTGCCGATGAACGAGGGTTTTGAATACGATTTGTTAGCGAAGGGTGGAAGTAAGGGAAACGGTGGTTTGAATTTTAAGAAGGAGGGGTTCGACTTTGATTAGCTGCCATTTCCTTTTCTTTTCTCTGATGGATTCGATCATTATTTTGTTTTGGCCATTGATTTGAATTAGAGAAAAAGTGAGGTCACGGCAGCTCGCTTTTTTTTATTTTAAACGAAGAAGGTTTTCGTTCGATTTTTTTTCTTTTTATTAAACAAAGACGCGTGATGTTTTTAAAAGAGGCAACATGATTTGAAAGGAAGGCTGCATGCTATCTCCTAGATACTACAGTGATTCGAAATGAAAGAAGGGAGCTGATATGAAGATATAGGTCAATAAATGTATATAATATATCTTATTTTAAATTAAAATCGTCTTGATTAACGTAGCTTAAAATCTTGACATCATATCGAGGCATGTCGCTAGGCGTTTATAATGTTATACGCCTATTCCAAACACAATGGAAAAGGTTTCGAGTCCAAATTCGATCGTATGGAGAAGATAGCTTTTTGGACCAGTTATAATATTAAATTTTCGGTTAAATTTCAACGCGTTTGCTTATCGTACGGCCAAACGATCACTCCAAACATTACGAAAATTGAAATCCGATAATAATAGAATATTACGGATCCAATGGAACTGGTTTCGTCGAATTCCGAGACTGTGCCTCGGAACGCTATTTTCAAATATCGATTAGAAATGATAAAATTCAAAACTGAACAAAACAGTTCCAAATCCAATTCTGAAGCTTTTATTATCTTCAGTATTATCAATATAAATTTTCGAAGCCTTCGGATTAATTTTAATCAACTTAAAACCGAAGATTCAAATTTTTACCCAATTTTAACGATTAAATTCAATAATTAAATCGCCAACTTCATTCTGATATTCGAATTTCAAATTAAACTGTCATTCGAATATTTAAACTCAATTAAATATTCGCATTTCCAACGTCAAAAATTAAGGGTCGTTACAATCTTCCCCCCTTAAAAGAATTTCGTCCCGAAATTACAAGTTAAGAAGAATGATCCAATCCCCGTTTATCATTTTACCAAAACCAAACAGTTTTATCAAATTTTCAAACCAAATCTTTTTACTAAAGATTCGTCGCTACTTTAACTAATTTTCCACAATCAACCATAAGTTCCAAATAATATGGTTTTTTTAACAATTCAAATTTAAATTCAAATTCAAATTTTGAATTCAAAATTTTCTCAAAATTTTTTTAACTCTCTAAATTTCCGAAAAATTTCGCCAATGTCTCCTTTGTGCGGCTAGCTCGGTACGACTACAAAATGTCCCTACGGACTCCCAGATTCTAAAAGAAAACAAACGCCAAGTGGCAAAATCAGAAAGTCATCAAATTTCATACTGAAATTCAAATACATACCTTTTTGTTGAGAAATCAAAATCCAATTTCATTTTCCTATAGCCTTTATAATCCCTGTACACTTTACTTAACAACAATGTCCAAATTTACTTATTGAATTCCCAATACCCATTTACTTAAGAATTTCATTCTTTATTTCTTAAGTCATTTCAACTCAAAACTCAAGTTCAATTTCTTTGAATTCAATCTATATTTTTTTTTTCCAAGTTTGGATTTTTATTCAACTTGATCCAAATCAAATCTCATTTCATTATTCAATTCCAATTCATTTATTTACAAATGTAGCTTCATTTGTTCATTCACAAATTCATTCCTTCTCAATTTGAATCTTATTCCAATCAAATTTCAAATATTTTATTCATTCGTTCATTCTTTTATTCACAATTTCCATTATTTCTTATTCAATTTTCCATATAACAATGATAATAATTCAATATTATCACTTTGCTAACAACTAAGCATCCATATACTACTATAATTTACAGAAAATCGTTTCTTTTCTACACAAAAATAGTTTTGGGCAAAATTATTTCATTCACCCTATTTAAAACAATACTGTGTCAGTTTATCTTGTTTAAGAGTTTAGAAACCCCTATCGATTACAGTTGGCCAGACTGCACCGACCAGAATCTATAAACAATCAACCGATAAGTCAACACAATACAAAACAAATTTTATATTCACTAACAAATACGCGCTCATATATATTATTACACTCACACTCATTCTAGAGTACTACTGACTCTATCTCTAGTGAGTAATACCCAACAGAGCCAGGGTTGTCGCTTAACCAACAGCTCTGATACCACTTGTAACGATACGATTTTTCGATGCTCGAAAGTCGACATTAATACGTCCACTGTATCAAATGCTGGAAAACCGAACCATTAGGGTTAAAAAGAAGAGGTAGAAGAAGACAGAAGAAAAGAAAGAACAGAAAAACAGAAACAGAAATAATATCAGAATCTCACATTCGCAGCGGAACAATATACAATAGATAATCACTAGTCTTTTAAACAAAGAACTATATCAGATTATACATACATCATCAGAGTCAATATACAACTCAATACAACAGTGGACAGTTATATAAACTTGTCCTCACACAGAATACACAACGGAATAAATAAAAAAGTACAGTAGTATGCCTCGCCATCCAGCTCATCTCCAAAGCTCCAGAATATCCTGAATATCCTGATAACATAACTCTAGGCTGCCCGTGTGGAAAATTATGGGCACCAAGAGTTTAGAAAGGGAACAATAAACTCCGAGTTAGTCATGGTGACTGGTGTGAGACCATAAAACAGTTATTTTCACAAAGAAAATAAAATTAATTTGAAATGCTTTTGGAAAATGAAACTACCATAAGGCCTCCCGCCACACACACAATGCAAACGCAGAATTGGAGGAGATTTCTCCTTATGATAGTCAAAGATGCTTACTACGCACAACCATTGGATATTATTACTAGTGCATAGTGTAGAAAACATTTCGAAAGTATAATATTAATCTTAGCCAACATACAACCATTATTGTATGCCTACTATAGCTACTATGTTCAATAGCAGGTTACCGCCACATACCATAGCAGGTTATACAACTAAAACCGTACAAGGTTCGTATTGTTTCTTTGGATTTTCCAACAAATGGTCAGGCAAAGGAACTTCCTTACACCGAAATGGAAACGCCTCTGGAAAGACGCCCCGAGAACCTAACCGGATCTCTGCAAACACAAGGCCGTCACTACCTCACACTGTACATCTGTAACTAGGTAACCAACACACTGACACTACCTCACGCTGTACAGCCGTAACTAGGTAACTAACACACAAGTATGCCATCCCTCGGTCATTATCGACCATTATCCGAGGATCCTCAACCATAAAGCAACAACCACAAAGTATAATAAATTTGCAGCATCAACATAGGTAAAATATCTGGGCTCCATACCAATATATCACCTTTTATCCAGAAGGAAATGACATATCCTAGGGGCGCGACCCCTAAAAACCTTGCCGCAACATTC
Source organism: Allium fistulosum (assembly GCA_030737815.1). Taxonomy (NCBI): domain Eukaryota; kingdom Viridiplantae; phylum Streptophyta; class Magnoliopsida; order Asparagales; family Amaryllidaceae; genus Allium; species Allium fistulosum. The sequence continues at coordinate 465,974,551 of CM060902.1, forward strand.
CTGTTTCGACCATTACCGAGTTGTGAGGCTCGACGAAGTCTCGTCCACAAAGCTACGCTTTTTCACAAAGCCATGCTTTGATCAACAAATGATCAACAGCACTTCGTATGCCACATTACCAAATTGGGAATGTATCACTAGTAACCATCAACTATATAACCTCTGAGCTCATACGTCTCAGAGAAGGGTGTTAAGCTAAGAGAAAAAATTCTCCGCCACCAACAGAAATGTATTTGATAGAAACCAGCTTTACATCTCAAAGTGTAACGTCATACACACATCCATACAAATCCGTTCCGGGATCGAACGAAACCGAAGGCACTTCCAAAGAAGCCCTTGCAATCCGAGTATTCACTAATCACGTCCGGACTTCCCATCACAAGAAGAGTGAAATAAATCTCTATACCGGAGCAACTCGGTGCAGAGACATTCAACAGGTTGTCCTTTCATTTTCGAAATACCCAGTCTTCACACCGGTCTTCAAATGTTATCCATTCACGACGTATCACTATTCAGAATGGGTTATATGACACATAGTCCTCTCAAGGCTTAACCGAATAATGAGCGTTTGTTTTAAAAAAACAAATTCAAGTGCCATTTCAAAGGCAAATATTGATAGTCGGTTATTTAACTATCAAACAACATTCACAACAATCAACCAATTTAAATAATTTATCCCAAATTATTTATTTTCAAAATATCTTCACAAGATATATATTTTCCACACTTTCTCACTTTGAAAACAAATTTCAAATCATATTTTCACACTTCATTACTTTTGAAAACAAATTTCAAACCAATTTCCCTATACGGGATATATTTCCAAATATTCACTTATACACGATTTTCAAATCGTTTTCCAAATATTCACTTTCAAACACCAAATCAATTACAAATTTATTTCTAAATTTATTTCAACCCCAAATCAATTACAAATTGATTTCTAAGTTTATTTCAAATCCCAAATCATTTTACAAATCGATTTCCAATTTATTTCAACACAAATCAATTTACAAATCGATTTCCAATTTTATTTCAAACACAAATCAATTTACAAATCGATTTCCAATTTTATTTCAAACACAAATCAATTTTTCATTCAACATCAAATAAATTTTCATATCAATTTCCCAAAGATTTATCTTCAAATACTAAATCAATTATCAATTGGATTTCAAATAAATTTATCACCTTTTAAAATAAATTCCTTTATCTCTTCCAAACCATCTAAAATTCCATTTTAAATAAATTTCCCAACTTTCGAATAATACTATTCAAAATACATTTATAAAAATCTTTTCCCATATTTTGGAAATAATTCAATAAGATTTCAAAAATCAACTTTATGCTTTAAAATTCCTTCTTTGAAATTCAACCAATTCTTTCAAAAGAATTTACTTAAAATTTCCAATTTTATTTCAAAAATCCAATTTTTATATATTTCTGGTATCCAACGATACCAAAAATACATTCGGCTAAATTATAGCCTTCAACACATTCAATCACAAATATAATCATTCACAGATTATAAATAAATAATCACACAGCATATGAAACAAATTCATATAACATATGAAACAAATTCATATAATTTGAGGAATCCAGTTGGATCCCTCCAACCTGTTTCCCTGCATCCACAGATGTTAGCACAATACCAATTCCACTTCGAGGTGGAATATCGCGGTATATGGGATTTATAAAAATATCATCCGCTATTATGCGGCGCATAGGGTCTCATCCGCTATATAATGCGGGAAATCACAACTCATATATATATATATATATTCCAATATATATATTGCTATATACTACTATCATATATACTATCATTCAAGCACACAATCAATAATTTTAAATATAACTATTTAAAATTGAACAAAACCCTTTGTTTGAGTGAGAAGATCTCACCTTTGCTTTTATTTGCAATACACTTCCAATCCAGTTTGTTTTCTCGATCTATCGACCTTGTAACAGACAGTATAAGGTTTTATTAATATTCAAATCAATCGAATTACCAATCACCGTTTAATAGTTTTAATTCGATTAATAATTTAATTTTAAACTAATAAGTTTCTTTTAAAAAAAATCTTTTAGTAGCTAAAATAATTTTTTCGATTTTATTATACAAATAAATCTTCATTATTTTAAAATTTAACCCTTAAGTAAGAATATGTATATATGTACATTCCCTTTTCCTATGTGTCTGCATATACTAAATAACCTATATACGTTTAAAATTAACTTAAACAGATTTCATAAAAATCAGATTTATATATATAAATTTTACAGTATAATAAAACTCCCCTTTTTTTCTCTTTTTGTAAATAATAACAGAAATTCATTTTACTGTAAAAATTTATTATTATTTCTTTCTTGAAAGCCATTATTCAAACCTTAAATACTTCATTCTTTACCTATATGCAGATAATAATATAAACCCAAAAAGATATCAAATAAAACTACCTTGACAAACCCATCCAAGTCGTGCACTGCAATCACAACCGAACGATAACATCTGCAAGGGACATCACCTCCCCAAATCGAATACCAAGTCATGACTTCACCAGCGAACGCTGCCTCCTCCCATCATCACCGAACCACTGCGAGCTTCACGCCTCGAAACCACCAGGCCTCGCATCCTCGACCGCGAACCCCGACCTCGAACCCATACAAAACGAATCCCTAGGCATCTCGCAATCGCAGATGTCGTCGACTTCCCCCTTCTAATTCGCGAAGTCCCTCGCGATTCGAATTGCCGATGAACGAGGGTTTTGAATACGATTTGTTAGCGAAGGGTGGAAGTAAGGGAAACGGTGGTTTGAATTTTAAGAAGGAGGGGTTCGACTTTGATTAGCTGTCATTTCTTTTTTTTCCTCTGATGGATTCGATCGTTATTTTGTTTCGGCCATTGATTTGAATTAGAGAAAAAGTGAGGTCACGGCAGCTCGCTTTTTTTATTTTAAACGAAGAAGGTTTTCGTTCGATTTTTTTTCTTTTTATTAAACAAAGACGCGTGATGTTTTTAAAAGAGGCAACATGATTTGAAAGAAAGGCTGCATGTTGTCTCCTAGCTACTACAGTGATTCGAAATGAAAGAAGGCAGCTGATATGAAGATATAGGTCAATCAATGTATATAATTATATATCTTATTTTAAATTAAAATCGTCTCGATTAACGTAGCTTAAAATCTTGACATCATATCGAGGCATGCCGCTAGGCGTTTATATTGTTATATGCCTATTCCGAACACAATGGAAAAGGTTTCGAGTCCAAATTCGATCGTATGGAGAAGATAGCTTTTTGGACCAGTTATAATATTAAATTTTCGATTAAATTTTAGCGCGTTTGCTTATCGTACGGCCAAACGATCACTCCAAACATTACGAAAATTGAAATATGATAATAATACAATATTACGGATCCAATGGAACTAGTTTCGTCGAATTCCGAGACTATGCCTCGAAACGCTATTTTCAAATATCGATTTGAAACGATAAAATTCAAAACTGAACAAAACAGTTCCAAATCCAATTCTAAAATTTTTATTTTCTTCAGTATTATCAATATAAATTTCTAAGCCTTCAGATTAATTTTAATCTGCTTAAAACTGAAGATTCAAATTTTTACCCAATTTTAACGATTAAATTCAATAATTAAATTGCCAACTTCATTCTGATATTCGAATTTCAAATTAAACTATCATTCGAATATTTGAACTCAATTAAATATTTGCATTTCCAACGTCAAAAATTCAGGGTCGTTATAGAAAATAGCAGTTACTGAAATTTATACGATTTGAAAGAAAAAAATCTTGATTTGGTGTAAAATAGAGGAAGTTATGGCCGAATAAAGTGGAGAAAAAAGGAGAAGAAAGAGTTTTAAAACAAGTTCGCATCTTTAAAATAATTTAAATCTTTTGATTTTAAAAAACTTAAAAGTAACATCAGAAGCCATGAAATTATAAAGAAAGCTTTAGGAAAATGGAAGTGGAGAAGTAAATGAAAATATGGTGAAGGGGATGTTTATTAATAGACAAAAGAAAGTAAGAAACTTACTAAACTATCCTTTGAATTAATTAACATAACATGTAATGATTTTGGAAGGTCACATCACTACCTACTCCCCCTCTCTAGTCATGTCCATCATTATCCCTCTTTGTTCCATCCCTTAGGATATGATTGCATACTTAGCAATGATAATGATGTTAAAGAAATGACAAGGGATAAGCTGTATTATATATATAAGTGTATATGTATATATATGTTATTATTTTTAAAACCATGACTTGTTACATCACTTCCTAAACATAATTAACATAAGATAATATGTTATTAAGTGTATTATTATATGGTTAATTATCTATTATATACATGTGTATATAGTGCATAAAGGCGAACAACGTTCCCGACAAGTTACTAGTGTCGAAAAGTCGAAATTCTGGAAACGTTCTTCGATCACATTTTCTATTTTTCTACGTACTATCTATTTTGATAAACAAATTTTAAAAACTATTTTACCATCATTATTAAATAATTAAAATTGGTTTATTTGTAAATAAAAACCCATTTATTTAATATTTAAACTTAACTTGAATTTTCGAAGAAATATATAAAACCGAAGATATCAACCGTCGATGTTAGAAATACATTTTATTTTCAAAAAATAAAATAAATTGTTTTATTTCATAATCTTGTTTGAATACATATATTAGTGTATGTATCTAGAGCCGTGTGCGATCCTTATTATTTAAGAGCAGTTTTATTGATAAAACAATTTCCGGCTGTTTTATCGAAATTTTACCTAGGACGATATGTACAAATTATTAATATTTTACCTCGGTAATTTGTCAACAAATATTTTTCCCAAACAAAATAACTGTTATTAATTACCACTTAAAGCATGATTATTTCTTACTTTTAAATCCATATCTAAATATTCTAAAAATAAATATAATTTATCCAAGTGATAAATTTGCAGGTGTTACAACATACCTTGCTACCCAATCCTTAAAACACACCATGTTGATGTTGCCTTTGATCTGCACCTTGTATAAAGAATGCTTCTGGATCCAATTGAATCACCTTAGGATGTTTCCTGAAAATCGCACCTGGAATGATGATACCACCTCAGATTTCAAGATCCACATCATATCCTTGCAAGAGAAGGATGAACCACTTTTGTTTTATTTTATTTAATCTTTCTATTTGGAGTTGAAAGATTTTGGAAATTCATTTTCCTTTTTTTGTTTCTGCCATGAAATGTTAAGGGAGAGAGAGAGAAAGCCTGAATTGTTCGTGCAAAATGAATTAGAGAAATATATTTTATTTGAAAGAATGAAACTTTTTCCATTCTTCAATTAAAACTTCCCTATTTAATTCCCTTGATTGTTTCTCTCTCTAATCCTTTCTTTACATGTATGTCATCAAATGACATAAAATTTCCAAAAATCATGTCATCAAATGACATAAAATTTCATAAATCATTTCATGCAATTACCTTTAAATTACATCGATATCGTATATCAGTGCGCGCAAATATAACTTTTATAAATGCTTTAAAATAATTACAAAAAAACTTCCAAACATCAAATAACTAATAATTAATATTTCTCAAATATCAATTAATTTAATCAATTTACAACATTTTATAAATTAATTAAATAATGTGGTTTTTCAAAGAATTCGTCATTACGGTTGTGCATCTCATAGGTGTAAATTCAGTCAGCGATTAATATTGAACTATTCGAATATTAACGTTCACACGTCACTTAGCAGGTGGTGTGACATTTTGGTCGAATTTATCGCTTGCACATCTTTTGGTAAAACCCAATTTTACTTATTATAAGCGGTACCAAATAGTGACAATTATTTACATCAATTCTCTTCGTCAAAACTATATCATTTTGGATTTATAGAATTTGGTAATAGTCAAAATTCCAATATCATCCACATTCAACTTTATAGTCCAAACACTTGGTTCAATAATAACGATTATTATTGACTAAATTCTCTGGCCAGAGACTTTGATTTTGAGTTGACTACAGTTGACTGTGATATTAACCTCATATAACCGAGGAGACGAATGCTCTCTTGAATAGTATTTCACTTTTAATGCTTCCACTCGACCAACTATAGTCGTTCGATGAACGTCGTACCACGATTTAACTATAATCAAAGTGGAGCTTCCACATTAAAGATCAACAGTATTCTCAAGTTGTGAGAACTGTGTAAATTAGTCATATCGATATTCTCTGCTTGACCCTAGTTATATTAACCAACATAAAATAACTAGTGAGTCATTCCATAATTTCCAATAACTATCAGTACGTAACCCCTTGGTGCCTCCAACAGTCATGAGTAATACAATGCCTAGTCTTTGGAGAGCGTTACGTGCTCTAGTCTCAGTGGATACATCGATATCCAGTTTCGATGCATCTTGACTAGGAATATTTAAAATGGTATATTTGTTTCATTGTGATAAATTACTAATAATTACAACACTTTATAACTACTATCACATAACATACCATTTGTGGATTTTTTTATTAAATATACTTTTAATTAAATCGATTAATTAATATAACCACATTATATCAAGTATATAATAGAAAGAAAATACCTTTATTTCGAACAAGATTGGTTAACGAGTTAGATATATGTAACAAATTACATAATTGCCCTCAAGGCATATCCTAATTCTATCAATCTTCCACTTGCACTTGGGGTCAATTATGGAACCTTATTCCAACTTCTCCAATTAGTTTTCTCAAAACCAGTTGGGTCGGTCCCTTTGTGAACAAGTATGCTATTATGTTTCAATTATCTACTATGTCAATCAACTCTCTCCGACAGTGATAAACTGCTTTATCACGTGGAATAATTCGGAGTATGTCTCTCGACCTCTAGTGAGCTCTAAGTTCTATCACAAATCATATCACAATATTGTTATCATATAACAATGTTATAAGACTCTCAACATTTGGAACCATCTCGGATATAAATTTTTGCACTTATAATTTTACATACATTATTTTTATTGTGGAAATATTCAAGGCAACATACTTAGCCTTTTCATTGAATTAGCCATGGTCTTTCATTTGGAACATTTCCAACTAAAGATTCTCAACATGAATTTATTATTAACATACTATACTTAATATCAGTTATGAAGTTTTAGTTCGAACACTCCTTCATAAGGAGTTTTTTTTCCTGTAAACAATCTCTAGTATTTCATAAATACATGTGAATACTTTAGACAATCATTTAGTGATATCAATTTGGATTTGATATTTACTTCATGTATCAAATACAGAAAATAATCATGTTATCGTAGACAACATAACATGTATGACAATTCCTATTGCCAATGCATAAGGAACTCATCTCACATGTTCCTTATTAAATAATTTAATTAGGTGACTTTGCATATTGATTTGGGACATTTCCTATATCTTTTATACTTTCCATAAAAGCATCATTTACAAATCCAAAATTAAGTACTAAAACAACCAAGGTCGATTTTAACATAAGTACATTGTTAAAATCAATAACGTGTTGTTTACTTATAGTTTAGAAATATCAATGTACCTTTTAACATTCTTTCTTTTGAAGACACGCTTCTTTTGCACTTTGATTAAAAACCAAACTATTTGATATTTCTATCAAAATACTTATTTAATCTTAATGCTTACAAAATGATAATTTCGTATCATTTCTTGTATCATATCCAAAGACTCACAAACTCAATATCGCTCCCACTGACTTTGAGACATTTTTGGTTAATATTTGTAAACAACTTACTCTAAATTATTATTTAGAATTTTATGTTTCAATACATGTGTACCAAAACACAAGGACTTATCAAGCGATAATTTTGTGAGTAAATCCGAATTGAACATGTTGAATATCGAATCTATTACGCTAATTTCAATAATTGAAATTTGTGATATTATTCTAATCGACATTGCTCATTTAATTCCATCTGCATTAGTCTTACTCATAAAGACACAATTACGACTGATGGATCACATCCCTTCGGTTGTGACAACCAAAATCATATTTTGATAGCATACTTAGAATTATTCTAGATTTGCACATCACACTATAGAGTCAACACTGTTAATGGTTTAATTAAACAACCGAGGATTATATATTTTCGATATTGTTAAGAAACTCATAGTTTCTCTTCAATGTGCGAGAATACTTATTAGACACTCTAGTGCGTTGTGTTCGTTTATGTTAGTTAAATTCATGTCATCTCATCTAATCAGTATTATTTATGGATCGTATCCAATTCCATTTTACCACCAGTAATTCCTCAAAGAAATTTCTTCACAATGAAGTGGGTATTTATTGACAAAAACATTGTTTCTCGGTGAAATAGAATAGGTATTCATAAATGTTTTATGAATTACTTTATTTATAAAGATGATTTGGTTTTAGTTTACAAAACTTATTTTCAAAACATAAATATGTCATCCAATGATAGTCTTTCAAAAACTCTTTTGGGGAGACTCATAAAAGATCCCTTACGAACAATTATTACATGCAATCTTTTGACTTGCACAACCTACCAACTCCTTGTTCTAGGATATGTTGGGGTTTCTTATAACCCTCATCTTATGTGATTTTGTAAACTTTCATTTAGATGAAATAATGTTAACCTTGTTACTACTCTTAAGTACATGACCTTATAGAAAGAAACTAACTCAACTTTACTCACAATTAATCATACGTTGTCCAACAAAGTTCGATTACTCCATATCAATGCATCATTTCACATGAAGGATTTATTTTGAGATTGAATCTTTGTTCATTTTAGGTACATTTGGAACCTTTTCCAATATACCCACTCATTCGATCAAATCAAATTATTTCTATCGCCTTTTATTTTATTCACTTCTTATTCATATTCTATAAGTTTACCATAGACATACTACATGTGTATCAAATAATAAGTCCATGTCGATGATAACTCATAGGTGAATATGACGAAGTATGTGGAACCGTTTTGGTATTTATAGAATTACGACTGCATACATCTATATGTATCAATCCGAAGAGTTCATCAACTCTTATGATACTCCCACTAAATGGGTGCATAGCCCGTTATTGTTTGAGATATAATTAATAAGTATCATATGATTCAAAATCATACAATAAAATAATTTCTCAAAACTACGGCTTAGTCTATAATTCCAAAACAATTATAAATAATATTAGATACATTTGTATTTTCCAATGCATCACCTTTGTTATAAAAATAATAATACCACATTATAGTTTTATTTCACAAAAAATATTCATAATTTCCATATTGGAATATAGCTATGTCTATTTTTTCTCAGTCGATACCGAAAAATAATCATTATTTCATAAATAATGTATTGTAAATTTTACGAAAACAATTTTCATACTATGAGGCAATTAATAAGTGCTATATGGCATGCTCCCACCATTTCCACCATTACTATAATAGCGTACTAAATTCGGAGGTCCATCATTCACTTAATATAGACTATTTATTTCATATACTACAACAAATTTACAATAGAGAGTTCTTTGATCAAATATCTTAAACACATAGAAATAAATCTCATAGAAAACAATTTTCTATACAAAAATACATTTTGGAATAGAAATATTTTTTTATTCCAATGTTAAGCATCAATTATTATTACAATTCTCATTTCCAATGTTTCTCCATGAAGTAGAAGTGACTATTCATTCTCTTCATTCCAACTGTAACTTAAATTACATCTATTCTTATACATTCGTTTTCCTTTAAAATGGTCAAATTATTCAAAAGGAAACTCTTTCTACAATATCATAACGAACTCTTTACAAAAGCGCATTTTATTATCCTCAACATTTAAGGACATCAAATATGTTGCTCTTTGCATAAACTAATTAAACTGACATTTCAGCGATCGAGTTCTTAGATCTATCTTGTAGTTTTGGTCTTGTGCTACAATTAACACAATATGACCTTTTATATAATCAATCAAATTGAGTACTCATCTCATAGTACAGTTTATTGGCTTATTTTGAATGAACTATATTCATTGAACTACCGTACATTACAAACTATGACATTGCCGTATAACATTTATATGTGATAATATATGGATCAAATATCCATCTTGTATTACTTTTAGAGTCCGAAACTAATAAAATGAAATACACGGTCTAAAACAAATAAACACATAAGTGATCATTTTACGAATGTATTAAGTAGTTGTAAAAATTAGGCACTTGCATGGGTATAGAAAACATTAACATGCAATAGGCATTTAATAGTGAGCAATATTTCCATTTGTCAATTTTCAATTCAGTTCATTTGTATATATTAATTGATAAACGTTTTATCAACCATATTAAATGCACAAATTTATCATTGTAGATAATTATAACATTATTTAGCATATGTTCTTACAATATTAGAAAGGTTAAATGTTACTGTTTCATTTTTCTAATAAGGCTCCCATTAGTCCTTTATGTTTCTCCAAACCCTAGGATGAAAAATAGATTTCTCTCGACTTCACTAGTGGGTGTTAGGACTCGTCTTTCTTGGTATTCCGACCTTGAGTTTGCTCAACAAATCATAGCTCCACATACGATGGATAACTCCTTATCGTTTGTATCATATACAACTCCTAACCTATGTCTACTTGTCCTAGTCTAATTTCAACCTTGAGTTTGCTTAACAAATCGAAAGAGGTTATTCACTCATACCTACCATATTGTGACGACCTAAGTATAGTATATTTACTTTGAGTTTACTCAACAAATACATATAATTATCTTACCTCATCTGTTAAATATAGTAATAATACTACACATGACATCCCTAGCTTGAGTTTGCTCAACAACTAAGGAGTATGCAAGTAATTTATTAATATATATATATGGTAGAGGACAACATCATATTGAAGATCCAAAATCTTCAATATATATTATATTAAGTGATATCGATTTATGAAATAATGTATTTCTTATGAAATACTCTCGTGATTCAAGTGTTAGACACATCAGAAATCAAGGGATACATACATTTACGTATGTATTTAATCCTTAAGTCTATTTGGGTTTCTTTAATGTTCCACCGTTAGTTTATACATTCATATCATATAAGTTTTGTTGTTATATAAATTTTATATTTCATATCACTTATATCATAGTCTTATGTATAATATTTCATTAATTAAATCTTTAATTAATTTTATATTAATATTCCAATACAACTTTTATATTGGACATATCTACTATAACATTCATACTGTAATACATATATCTTATATATGTTTATTTTATTTAACTAATTAAACTTTAATTAATTTATTTAATTAAACAATTTTAATTAAATTGTATCAATTTCAAAATTTATCTTACATACATGTACACTTATGTTATCTTAAATAGTTTTAAATAACATAACATATATTAACATATATAATACATGCATATAAGTACTGATTAATTAACTCATTTAATTTATTTATTTTATTAACCTTATTAATAAATTTTAAATTTTGAAATTAATATTTAAATGGTTTCAAACGTTTTACAATTTTCATTACCTTTTCAAACATTTTGAAAGTTTATGTTATATTACAACCTTTTATAATAAACATGTTTTTATTTTAAATTTAACTTTCAAATTTGAAATCTAGTCTTAATTTTCAAAACTATTTTGAAAATTAGTTTTGAGAATTAGCCCAAGGCCCAATTCAAATTGGGTCTTTTCTGTCAGGATCAACCTTTGGGCACACTCCGCCTTTCAGGTCAGGTAGGTAACCAGGTAGGACATGGTACTTGATTACCCAATTTCAATCATAGGAATCACCTTTCTAGACACCGTACTAAGTGCGCAAGCTTAATTAGTTAGTCCTAACATGACTAATTTAGATCGCATAAGCTATTGGGCTTTGATGCCATTGAAGGAACATGGCCAGTCCACAGCGGAAGAAATTGATGAATTTCAAAATTATTAGCCATTTTGGATCTTTAATGGGCCTATGAAGTCTAAATTCATTTTTAACTTTTCCAAGTTTCTTTTAAATAAAATCAATATTTTATTTAACTTCATAAATAAAGTTTCACTTTAATTTAATGTGTATGTAAGTTGGAGTATATCAAATATACTCTTATATACAAATTTGTGTGTAACGTTTACTTTTCAAATTTAAGAGAAGGAAATATTTCATTTTCTTTCTCTTAACTTATTCAATTAACATGGGGGCACAAATTTATTTAGAGAATGAAACTTTTTATTTCCTTTCTCTTAAATTATTCAATTAATGAGGGATCATAAATTTTAATTAGAGAAGGAATCTTTTCATTTCCTTCTCTTAATTAAATTAAATGATTGATTAATAAAATAACATTAATGACTAATCTAAATATGACATGATTTGTCAATATATTCACAGTAAATATTGTGCAAGTGCAACATATAGGGAGTGTGCATAGTCAATGGTAATTGATATGTATAACTGTAACGACCCAGAATTTTGAACGAATTAAATTGAGAATATTTGATTAATTTTAAATATTTGAATGGTAATTTAATTTGAATCCCCGATATAACTTTGAAATTTGCGATTAAACTTTAAAATTTAATTTAGTGAATGCTGAATAAAAATTTGAATATTCAATTTAAAGTTGAAGAAAAATATTTCGAAAGCTTTTGAAATTCGTATTGACCATACTAAAGATAATTAAAACTTCAGAATCGAATTTAAAATAAATTTATTCAGTTTTGAAATTTATATCTTTGAACCGATATTTAAAAATAGCCGTTCGAGGCGCAGTCTCGGAATTCGACAAAACCAGTTCCATTGGGTCCGTAATATTGAATTATTACTGGATTTCCAATTTCATATTTTTCGGAGTTGTTTCGTGACCATACGGTGAGGAAACGCATTGAATTTTTATCGAAAATTTAATTTAAATTTTAAATTGTAATCGGTCACCTCAGCACGTTACCCTCCTTTAATCACGCAGTAAATCACGAAGGTTATCGTGTAAAGCATGCTGCTTTTCGTTTTCAAGTACCCCTCTTTCTCGTTCAAAACAAATAAAAAATGGCCGGCTTCAGAGAAAGAAAAATCGAAGCCCTCCCTTTTCTCGTTCGCGACGACTGGAATCGAAGCTGAGGGGAGGTGGCGCACGCGCGTGACTATCGAGGGGAGAGTGCGCCTGTAGATCGCGTTCATGCGATCGAACGAGGATGAGGAGCAGGAAGTAGCGGCGACGATCTCGAGTCGCGATGGAGGCTGCGACCTGGGGGCGTTCGAAGAGGCAAGCGGCGGCGGTTTCAAGTAGTGGTGAGGTCGCGACATTTGGAAGGGACTCGAGCAGGCAGCGTGCGATCTGGGTGCGTTCTCGATACTAATGGGTTGAGCTCGAGTTGGTTGCGATCGATTAAGGCATTGGGTGGTTCACAGTCGAGGCTGGGGTTGATTGGGCAGTGTCGATCTGCAGTGGATGGTATCGTGAGTGTGAAATTCGCGAGCAGAAGCTTGTCGTTCTGTCTCCTGTTCGTTTTAGGTAATTTAATTTTGTAATTTGATTTTGATCATTGTTCAATTATCATAAGTTTTTTTTTTCGAACAGGGTTTAAAAAAATGTTTTGAAATGAGACTATGGTTGCGTGCTACAACAAACAAGAGGAAAATGTTTACTGTAAAAGTTATATGTGTGCAGTTTATATATATATAAGGTTATATAAAGATTTGGATTTTTATAAAGTACAGTTTTTTTATGAAGTTGAAGATAAATATACATATTTTATCCCACTAGTTTAATTTTTAGTATAATGAATAATAATAATTAACTTGTTAGATATTTTGGAAATTTTTACACGGAGATTTGTTTAAATTAACTCATTTAATTTTTAGTGGTTAAAAATATTTTCAATAAGGAAATTTTGAGTAATTTCGTTTAATAGTTGGAAGGATTATTTAAGATACGTATTTTAAATGGATTAAAAGAGATAAAATAATTTATTTAAAAAGAAATAAATTTAGAAATTAAAATTGGTTTAAATAAAACTATCAGTTAATTAAACTATTAAACGGTAACTGGTTATTCGATTGATGTGAATATTAATAAATTGTATAATTATTTATACAAGGCTAAAAATCAAGAAGAAATGGTCGAAATGGAAATGGATTGCAAAATTAAAAGCTAAGGTGAGATCTTCTCACTCAAATGAAAGTGGATTTTCTTTTACAGTTATTGATTGATGATTGACTGTTTGGATGTGTATTAGATATAGTAGGATATATCTATATATATATATATAGCAATATATACATATTGGCATATGTATATATTGGATTGATGATTTCCCGCCTCGTATAGCGGATGAGACCCTATTGCGCCGTTAGTAAGCGGATTTTTATAAAAACCCATATACCGCGATATTCCACCTCGAAGTGGAATGGTATTGTGCTAACGTCTTTGGATGCAGGGAAACAGGTTGGAGGGATCCAACTGGATTCCTCAACTGTATTTATTTATTTACAGATGTTGATATATATTCTGTTATCATATGATGATATATGATGTTTGATGTTGTGATGGACTAATTGATGCGTTGCATCATTGGATTCAAATTTTGAAATTTAAAAATAACGATGTTGATTTTAAAAGTGAAATTTTAAAAGTGATCTTTGAAAATATACGTTTATTTAAATTGTTGAATTGATTTACTTTAAATAGATAAACGTTAAAACTTTAAAGTTATAAAAGTTAAGATTTTGTGAATTCTAACAAAAAAATAATTTCTTTTGAAATAAAGAGTTAAGAAATTTATAAAATGGTTTAAGTTGAGATTTTTGAATTATTAAACCAATGTATATAAAAGATGTATCAAATTGATATTTATCAATTAAAGTTATTGGAATTTTAAAATGAGTTTTATAAGAAGATATGAAATTTATAATTATAAAATGTGAAGATATGAAATTTATAATTATAAAATGTGAAGATATGAAATGTATAGAATTATAAATTGTAAAGATATGAAATTATAAATTGTATAGATTTATAAAGTATGAAGTTGTAGAATGAATGATTATAAGAAATTTACTTATAAACTGGATTTTTGCCTTTAAAGGGAATATTGATCGAAGTTAATAAAAAAGAAGATTTTATAAGTCAAAGTTGTTATAAAATAGAAAGAGAATTTATAAACGTTGTTTTATAAATTCGAAAGCAATTAAATTTGGTAAATCAAATATAGGAGGTCATTAAAGGAAATATGTTCGCGATTTTGGATAGCGAATTATCTTTGAAATAAATGTGTAGAAAAGATTGAAATTGGGTTAAGTGAAGTATATTCACGATTTTGGACAGTGAATATATTATTGAATAAAATGGATTCATTTTTGAAGAAGTGATATTAAAAATGAAGTTAAACATTTTAAAGATGTTTTAAAATGTATTGTGAATCGAAATCATAGAATTCAACATTCATTGTTGAAATAGACGTTTTTGAGAAATAAGGAAATGGTGGACTATAACACTGTTGTTATAGTAAATGATTTCCAAAAGGAAATGTTTTTAGGTAGTATTGGGATTTATATATCTATTTTAATTTCGGATCCCTATACTAGTGATTTTGAGTCGTCGTAGCGATGTTTTACGTAACATTCGTTTTGACCCAAATAAATGTGTTAAAAGAATATTTTCCTTAAAGAATGAAATTATACTTAATTTGATTTAAGTATATCGAATATTTTCCAAGTGTTGAAAACAAAAAGATTTGTGAAATACTTATTATTAAATAAGTAGGGAAATGCTTTTCCCATATGAAATGAACGTTTTGAGATTTTATCTTCTTAAAGATAAATCGAAAATGAATATTTGAAAACGATTGAAAATCGAATATTAGTAGATATTCGAAAAATGTAAATTTAATATGGAATTTATAAAAGGAAAGGGAAACTGTTTAGAAAAATAAATATTGATTTATTTTTGAAGTGTGGAAATTTTAATATCTAGTAAAGATATTTTGGAAAAGAAATAATTTGGAAAATTATTTGGAATCTGATGATGTTGCGCATCTTTATTGATAGTTAAATAACCGACTATCAATAATTACCTTTAGATAGGTATTTGTTAGTGAATCCTGTAAAGACCCGCAAATTCGTCTTCCGAAAACTCGACATCGATACGTCCACTGTGCCAACTGTCGAAAAGTCGAATGGCGAAAACGCGAACTTTAATGTTTTGAAAGAAAAAAAAAGGTAGAAGAAAGGATAGAAGAAAGAAGAGAAGAAAGAAGAAAAAGATAGAAGGACAACAGAACAACATCAGAATAGAAAACAATATCAGAATCTCACATATCGCAGCGGAACAATATACAATAGATAATTACTAATCTTTTAAAACAAAGAACTATATCAGTTTATACATATATCAATCATCAGAGTCAATATACAACAATGGACAGTTATATAAACTTGTCCTCATACAGAATACACAGCGGAATAAATACTATCAGATACAAATACTACGTCTCGCCATCCAGCTTATCTCCAAGCTCCAGAATATCCAGAATATCCTGATAATATAACTCTAGGCTGCCCGTGTGGAAATTTGTGGGCACCCAGAGTTTAGAAGGGAACAATAAACTCCGAGTCAGTCATGGTGACTGGTGTGAGATCGTAAAACAGTTATTCTTTAAAAATAAACAGCAGAGAATTTTAAAGTCAATTCGCAATGCTTTTGGAAAATGAAACCACCATAAGACCTCCCACCACACACAATGCAAACGCAGAATTGGAGGAGATTTCTTCTTATGATAGTCAAAGATGCTTACTACGCAAAATCAAATCATTTTGGATATTATTATTAGTGCATAGTGTAGAAAACATTTCGAAAGTATAATATTAATCTTAGCCAGCATAGGCATTCCGCACTTATGCCTACTATAGCTACTATGTTCAATAGCAGGTTACCGCCACATTCCATAGCAGGTAATACAACTAAAACCGTACACGTCACGTATTGTTTCTTTGGATTTCCAACAAATGGTCAGGCTAAGGAACTTCCTTTTCCACGATGGGTACGTCCCTGGAATAGACGACCCGAGAACCTAACCGGATCTCTGCCAACACAAGGCCGGGTTACCTCTGCAAAAATAGGTAACTACTGACACGCGTATGCCATCCCCCGATCGTCACCGATCTTCCCGAGGATCCCCGATTTCCAACAAACCACATAGATAATAATAATGCAGTAACCACAGAGGTTAAGTATCTGGGCTCCATACCATGATACCACCTTTATCCAGAAGGAATGACATACACTAAGGGGCGCTACTCCCTAGAACCTTGCCGCATTCTTCCTGTTTCGACCATTTCCGGGGTGTGAGGCTCGATGAAGTCTCGTCCACAAAGCTACGCTTTCTACAAAAAGCCCTGCTTCGGGTCAAACAAAATGATCAACCTATGATCACAAAGATATAAGATCAAACAAATGATCATATCACAAATGATCAAACACTGATCATTTCACAGCAACACTCAGTATGCCACGTTACCAAATTGGGATATATCGCTGATAAATTTCAACTACATAACCTCTGAGCTCGTACGTCTCAGAGAAGGGTGTTAAGCTAAGAGAATAAATTCTCCGCCACCAACAGAAATGTATTTGAAAGAAATCAGCTTTATATCTCAAATTGTAACGTCAGACACACAATCCATACAAGTCTGTTCCGGGATCGAACAGAACCGAAGGCACTTCTCACGAAGCCCTTGCATTTCCGGATAATTTTCTAATCACGTCCGGACTTCCCGTCACTAAGGGTGATAAAACCTCTAAATCGGAGATCAGCCGATGTAGAGTAACATAAGCTGGATGGCGAGACGTAGTATTTGTATCTGATAGTATTTATTCCGCTGTGTATTCTGTATGAGGACAAGTTTATATAACTGTCCATTGTTGTATATTGACTCTGATGATTGATATATGTATAAACTGATATAGTTCTTTGTTTTAAAAGATTAGTAATTATCTATTGTATATTGTTCCGCTGCGATATGTGAGATTCTGATATTGTTTTCTGTTCTGATGTTGTTCTGTTGTCCTTCTATCTTTTTCTTCTTTCTTCTCTTCTTTCTTCTATCCTTTCTTCTACCTTTTTTTTCTTTCAAAACATTAAAGTTCGCGTTTTCGCCATTCGACTTTTCGACAGTTGGCACAGTGGACGTATCGATGTCGAGTTTTCGGAAGACGAATTTGCAGGTCTTTACAGGTGGTATCAGAGCATATGGTTAAGCGACAACCCTGCTCTGTTGGGTGTTACTCATTAGAGATAGAGTCAGTAGTACTCTAGAATGAGTTGAGTGTAATAATAGATATGAGCGCGTATTTGTTAGTGAATATAAAATTGTTTTATATTGTGATGATTGGTTTGTTGAGTGGTATATGGATTCTGGTCGGTATTGTCCATACAACTCTATCGATAGGGATCTCTAAACACTTGAATAGAACAATTCGGCACAGTATTGTTTTGAATAGGGTAAATGAGATAATTTTGCCCAAAACTATTTTTATATAGAAAATAAATGTTTTTCTATAAAGTACTATAGTATATGGTTGCCTGGTTGTTAGGAAAGTAATAATATTGAAATGTTATCATTATCATTGAAATTGAATAAGAAATTGAAATCATAACTCCAAAATTAAGAAATAAATCCATATACTAATGAAATTTAAAGAATGTAAATTATAAATGTGATTTGTAATTTAAAACGGAATTCCAGAGAAGTTTTTGGAAATGTTTGAAAAAGATTTGAAAATTTTAGAGATTTGGAAGTTTAAATCATTTTTGATTTGAAAATGGATTTCGAAGGTTTTGAAAAGTATTTTGGAGAGTTGAAAGCTCTAAACTCTTTTCGGTCGCTGGAAAATAATTCCGATGATGATCGCGACATCACCGGTGTTCATTTTCGGGTTTCCAAAAGAGAAATTGCTGCTAAATTGTTTTAAAAGGAAGTTGTTTGAAAAATTTGGGTTTTGTTTTGAAATTCAAAAGATAATTTGAATTGTTTTTCAAAATGATTTTTGAAATGTTGGTAAACTCTGGAATGCTATATAAAGATATTTATGAAATATTACTAAGTTGATAACTTATACAATTTGAATTGATAGAATAAATTCAATTTAAAGGATGGAGTTAAATTAAATTAAGTATAAGTGAATCAATTAAATAAAGTGAAATGAATTAAATTCATATGGAATTGGAAATCCAGTTTAAATATGGGTGGTTATAAACCAAAATAGTGAATTATAAATAAATTTTGGAAATGAACGAAAGAATAAAACTGAAACTGAATGTTGAAAACGAATTTGAATTTGTAAGTAAATGAGACTGAATTGAATTCAAATAGAATTGAAATTGTGAATAAATTCAAATTAATGTGAAATGAAAAATTGAACGAAATAGATATATAATTTCAACAGTGAAGTAAAGATGGTATAAGTAGTTTATATTGGAAATTTTGTAATCAGAATTGCAAAATGGTTTGAATATGTAACTAGATATTATGGCTAGTAGGATATACAGGTGTAAAGGAATTGGGATTTTAATTTTGAAGAGAATTTGAATTGCTCGACAAAAGGTAAGTGTTTCAATTTGAATATGAGATTTGATGACTTATTTCTCTAGCCGCTTGGTTTTTTCTTTTTCTTTTTGGAATCTGAGAGTCCGTAGGGACGTTTTGTAGTCGTACCGTATTAGCCGCGCAAAGGAGACGCTGGCGAAATTTTTTGAAAATTTAGGGCGTTAGAAAATTTTTGAGAAATTTTGAAAGTTAAAATTTGAATTTAAACTCGAATTTGAATTTTGAAGTTAAACAATGTTGTTTTGAAACTTAGAGTTGAAGTCGAAATGTAGTTGAATGATAACGAATCTTTAGTAGAAGATTTGTTTTGAAAAATTGATAAAACTATTAGATTGTGAAAAATAGTAGACGAGTTAAGGACTTTTTCATTCTAACTTGTAATTTCGAGGACGAAATTCTTTTAAGGAGGGAAGTTTGTAACGACCCAGAATTTTGAACGAATTAAATTGAGAATATTTAATTAATTTTAAATATTTGAACGGTAATTTAATTTGAATCCCCGATATAACTTTGAAATTTGCGATTAAACTTTAAAATTTAATCTAGTGAATGCTGAATAAAAATTTGAATATTCAATTTAAAGTTGAAGAAAAATATTTCGAAAGCTTTTGAAATTCGTATTGACCATACTAAAGATAATTAAAACTTCAGAATCGAATTTAAAATAAATTTATTCAGTTTTGAAATTTATATCTTTGAACCGATATTTAAAAATAGCCGTCCGAGGCACAGTCTCGGAATTCGACAAAACCAGTTCCATTGGGTCCGTAATATTGAATTATTACTGGATTTCCAATTTCATATTTTTCGGAGTTGTTTCGTGACCATACGGTGAGGAAACGCATTGAATTTTTATCGAAAATTTAATTTAAATTTTAAATTGTAATCGGTCACCTCAGCACGTTACCCTCCTTTAATCACGCAGTAAATCACGAAGGTGATCATGTAAAGCATGCTGCTTTTCGTTTTCAAGTACCCCTCTTTCTCGTTCAAAACAAATAAAAAATGGCCGGCTTCAGAGAAAGAAAAATCGAAGCCCTCCCTTTTCTCGTTCGCGACGACTGGAATCGAAGCTGAGGGGAGGTGGCGCACGCGCGTGACTATCGAGGGGAGAGTGTGCCTGTAGATCGCGTTCATGCGATCGAACGAGGATGAGGAGCAGGAAGTAGCGGCGACGATCTCGAGTCGCGATGGAGGCTGCGACCTGGGGGCGTTCGAAGAGGAAAGCGGCGGCGGTTTCAAGCAGTGGTGAGGTCGCGACGTTTGGAAGGGACTCGAGCAGGCAGCGTGCGATCTGGGTGCGTGCTCGATACTGATGGGTTGAGCTCGAGTTGGTTGCGATCGATTAAGGCATTGGGTGGTTCACAGTCGAGGCTGGGGTTGATTGGGCAGTGTCGATCTGCAGTGGATGGTATCGTGAGTGTGAAATTCGCGAGCAGAAGCTTGTCGTTCTGTCTCCTGTTCGTTTTAGGTAATTTAATTTTGTAATTTGATTTTGATCATTGTTCAATTATCATAAGTTTTTTTTTTCGAACAGGGTTTAAAAAAATGTTTTGAAATGAGACTATGGTTGCGTGCTACAACAAACAAGAGGAAAATGTTTACTGTAAAAGTTATATGTGTGCAGTTTATATATATATAAGGTTATATAAAGATTTGGATTTTTATAAAGTATAGTTTTTTTTATGAAGTTGAAGATAAATATACATATTTTATCCCACTAGTTTAATTTTTAGTATAATGAATAATAATAATTAACTTGTTAGATATTTTGGAAATTTTTACAGGGAGATTTGTTTAAATTAACTCATTTAATTTTTAGTGGTTAAAAATATTTTCAATAAGGAAATTTTGAGTAATTTCGTTTAATAGTTGGAAGGATTATTTAAGATACGTATTTTAAATGGATTAAAAGAGATAAAAGAATTTATTTAAAAAGAAATAAATTTAGAAATTAAAATTGGTTTAAATAAAACTATCAGTTAATTAAACTATTAAACGGTAACTGGTTATTCGATTGATGTGAATATTAATAAATTGTATAATTATTTATACAAGGTTAAAAATCAAGAAGAAATGGTCGAAATGGAAATGGATTGCAAAATTAAAAGCTAAGGTGAGATCTTCTCACTCAAATGAAAGTGGATTTTCTTTTACAGTTATTGATTGATGATTGACTGTTTGGATGTGTATTAGATATAGTAGGATATATCTATATATATATATATAGCAATATATACATATTGGCATATGTATATATTGGATTGATGATTTCCCGCCTCGTATAGCGGATGAGACCCTATTGCGCCGTTAGTAAGCGGATTTTTATAAAAACCCATATACCGCGATATTCCACCTCGAAGTGGAATGATATTGTGCTAACGTCTTTGGATGCAGGGAAACAGGTTGGAGGGATCCAACTGGATTCCTCAACTGTATTTATTTATTTACAGATGTTGATATATATTCTGTTATCATATGATGATATATGATGTTTGATGTTGTGATGGACTAATTGATGCGTTGCATCATTGGATTCAAATTTTGAAATTTAAAAATAACGATGTTGATTTTAAAAGTGAAATTTTAAAAGTGATCTTTGAAAATATACGTTTATTTAAATTGTTGAATTGATTTACTTTAAATAGATAAACGTTAAAACTTTAAAGTTATAAAAGTTAAGATTTTGTGAATTCTAACAAAAAAATAATTTCTTTTGAAATAAAGAGTTAAGAAATTTATAAAATGGTTTAAGTTGAGATTTTTGAATTATTAAACCAATGTATATAAAAGATGTATCAAATTGATATTTATCAATTAAAGTTATTGGAATTTTAAAATGAGTTTTATAAGAAGATATGAAATTTATAATTATAAAATGTGAAGATATGAAATTTATAATTATAAAATGTGAAGATATGAAATGTATAGAATTATAAATTGTAAAGATATGAAATTATAAATTGTATAGATTTATAAAGTATGAAGTTGTAGAATGAATGATTATAAGAAATTTACTTATAAACTGGATTTTTGCCTTTAAAGGGAATATTGATCGAAGTTAATAAAAAAGAAGATTTTATAAGTCAAAGTTGTTATAAAATAGAAAGAGAATTTATAAACGTTGTTTTATAAATTCGAAAGCAATTAAATTTGGTAAATCAAATATAGGAGGTCATTAAAGGAAATATGTTCGCGATTTTGGATAGCGAATTATCTTTGAAATAAATGTGTAGAAAAGATTGAAATTGGGTTAAGTGAAGTATATTCACGATTTTGGACAGTGAATATATTATTGAATAAAATGGATTCATTTTTGAAGAAGTGATATTAAAAATGAAGTTAAACATTTTAAAGATGTTTTAAAATGTATTGTGAATCGAAATCATAGAATTCAACATTCATTGTTGAAATAGACGTTTTTGAGAAATAAGGAAATGGTGGACTATAACACTGTTGTTATAGTAAATGATTTCCAAAAGGAAATGTTTTTAGGTAGTATTGGGATTTATATATCTATTTTAATTTCGGATCCCTATACTAGTGATTTTGAGTCGTCGTAGCGATGTTTTACGTAACATTCGTTTTGACCCAAATAAATGTGTTAAAAGAATATTTTCCTTAAAGAATGAAATTATACTTAATTTGATTTAAGTATATCGAATATTTTCCAAGTGTTGAAAACAAAAAGATTTGTGAAATACTTATTATTAAATAAGTAGGGAAATGCTTTTCCCATATGAAATGAACGTTTTGAGATTTTATCTTCTTAAAGATAAATCGAAAATGAATATTTGAAAATGATTGAAAATCGAATATTAGTAGATTTTCGAAAAATGTAAATTTAATATGGAATTTATAAAAGGAAAGGGAAATTGTTTAGAAAAATAAATATTGATTTATTTTTGAAGTGTGGAAATTTTAATATCTAGTAAAGATATTTTGGAAAAGAAATAATTTGGAAAATTATTTGGAATCTGATGATGTTGCGCATCTTTATTGATAGTTAAATAACCGACTATCAATAATTACCTTTAGATAGGTATTTGTTGTGAATTGGATGAATTGGATGCCACACTTATTTTAAATAATCGCTCACTATTCGGGTTAGCCGGGAAAGGACCATGGGGTCATATAACCCATTCTGAATATGTGATACGTCGTTATGAATTGCATTCGAAGACCGGTGTTGAAGACCGGATATTTTTGAAAACGGAAGGATTACCGTCGAGTTACTCTACATCGGCTGATCTCCAATTTAGAGGTTTTATCACCCTTAGTGACGGGAAGTCCGGACGTGATTAGAAAATTATCCGGAAATGCAAGGGCTTCGTGAGAAGTGCCTTCGGTTCTGTTCGATCCCGGAACAGACTTGTATGGATTGTGTGTCTGACGTTACAATTTGAGATATAAAGCTGATTTCTTTCAAATACATTTCTGTTGGTGGCGGAGAATTTATTCTCTTAGCTTAACACCCTTCTCTGAGACGTACGAGCTCAGAGGTTATGTAGTTGAAATTTATCAGCGATATATCCCAATTTGGTAACGTGGCATACTGAGTGTTGCTGTGAAATGATCAGTGTTTGATCATTTGTGATATGATCATTTGTTTGATCTTATATCTTTGGGATCATAGGTTGATCATTTTGTTTGACCCGAAGCAGGGCTTTTTGTAGAAAGCGTAGCTTTGTGGACGAGACTTCATCGAGCCTCACACCCCGGAAATGGTCGAAACAGGAAGAATGCGGCAAGGTTCTAGGGAGTAGCGCCCCTTAGTGTATGTCATTCCTTCTGGATAAAGGTGGTATCATGGTATGGAGCCCAGATACTTAACCTCTGTGGTTACTGCATTATTATTATCTATGTGGTTTGTTGGAAATCGAGGATCCTCGGGAAGATCGGTGACGATCGGGGGATGGCATACGCGTGTCAGTAGTTACCTATTTTTGCAGAGGTAACCCGGCCTTGTGTTGGCAGAGATCCGGTTAGGTTCTCGGGTCGTCTATTCCAGGGACGTACCCATCGTGGAAAAGGAAGTTCCTTAGCCTGACCATTTGTTGGAAATCCAAAGAAACAATACGTGATGTGTACGGTTTTAGTTGTATTACCTGCTATGGAATGTGGCGGTAACCTGCTATTGAACATAGTAGCTATAGTAGGCATAAGTGCGGAATGCCTATGCTGGCTAAGATTAATATTATACTTTCGAAATGTTTTCTACACTATGCACTAATAATAATATCCAAAATGATTTGATTTTGCGTAGTAAGCATCTTTGACTATCATAAGAAGAAATCTCCTCCAATTCTGCGTTTGCATTGTGTGTGTGGTGGGAGGTCTTATGGTGGTTTCATTTTCCAAAAGCATTGCGAATTGACTTTAAAATTCTCTACTGTTTATTTTTAAAGAATAGCTGTTTTACGATCTCACACCAGTCACCATGACTGACTCGGAGTTTATTGTTCCCTTCTAAACTCTGGGTGCCCACAAATTTCCACACGGGCAGCCTAGAGTTATATTATCAGGATATTCTGGAGCTTGGAGATAAGCTGGATGGCGAGACGTAGTATTTGTATCTGATAGTATTTATTCCGCTGTGTATTCTGTATGAGGACAAGTTTATATAACTGTCCATTGTTGTATATTGACTCTGATGATTGATATATGTATAAACTGATATAGTTCTTTGTTTTAAAAGATTAGTAATTATCTATTGTATATTGTTCCGCTGCGATATGTGAGATTCTGATATTGTTTTCTGTTCTGATGTTGTTCTGTTGTCCTTCTATCTTTTTCTTCTTTCTTCTCTTCTTTCTTCTATCCTTTCTTCTACCTTTTTTTTTTCAAAACATTAAAGTTCGCGTTTTCGCCATTCGACTTTTCGACAGTTGGCACAGTGGACGTATCGATGTCGAGTTTTCGGAAGACGAATTTGCGGGTCTTTACAATAACTAAAATAAACAAGAACAATTTGAATGGTTATTACATCGGAATTGAAGTGGAAATAAATAAGGGATGACATGGGTTGATATAGTTTCCCTTTTAGTAAACTTAATTAATGCAACATATTAATGATAACCAATAAGTACAAAATTGTAAGAATATAGAAGGTAAACAATGAATTGTATGTATACATTGTTGCCTTAATTAAAAAAGAGAAATGATTCCATACTATGACAATATATATAAAGAAAAAATAAAGTGAAAATTAGGCCCATGACCCTGAAATCAAATTTAATAGTCCAAAACTCCTTCCGTTTTAAACTTGTAAATCCGATCCCTAATTTTTTTACAATATTTTGTT
The DNA here is from genome assembly GCA_030737815.1 of Allium fistulosum. NCBI lineage: Eukaryota > Viridiplantae > Streptophyta > Magnoliopsida > Asparagales > Amaryllidaceae > Allium > Allium fistulosum. The sequence continues at coordinate 466,000,498 of CM060902.1, forward strand.
TCCCTAATTACCCTCGTTTATTTCATGTCGACTATTCTCGTGTGATTGTATCGACGATCAAGATTTGAAATCTTCGTAGAGAAATCAGATTTAATTCGATCTACTTTTCGATTTTTTTTTGCGATTCATTATGGCTTCACCATCTTGCAGGTAAACGCTTGATTTAATTTTCAATCGACTTTGTATTATTGTTTTTAAATAATTGCATACAAAGCTAAAAAAACTTAAGTATGTGCATAAAAGTATGCAATTATTTGAAACTAATACTGTTGTAATTAAAAACTGTATTTTAGTATAGATTTTAACTACATTTTCATTAATTTTTAACTATGTAATACATATGTAGTCTTAAAATGCATCAGTTTATTACCAAGATTTTTTAAGGATCTTTTTAGTTTTTAACTACATACGTAAAATGCAGTTAAAATTTGCATTTAACAGCTGTATTTATTAACTGCATATCAAGTATGCAGTTAAAAAACACATTTAACAGCTGCAATTTTTAACTGCATATGATATATGCAGTTAAAAATAATGCAATTCATAACTTTATATTAGATATGTATGCAGGTATAATAAGAATCTTATGAATTTTTAACTGCATAAGTGAAATGCACTTCAAAATTTGCATGATTCAAGTGTATTTCTTAACTGCATATGTTATATGTAGTTAAAAATTGCATTTAACAGGTGCTATTTTTCACTGCATAACAGATATGCAGTTAAAAATGGTGCAATTTATAACTGCATAAGTGAAATTCAGTTAAATATGCAGTTATTCATAAATAATTGCAAACATGTATGCAACTATTCATAATAATTGCATATATGTCTGCAAGTAAATAAAAATCTTATGACTTTTTAACTGCGTAAGTGAAATGCACTTAAAATTTGCATCATTTAATTTGAAAGAATGAAACTTTTTACATTCTTTAATTAAAACTTCATTAATTAATTCCCTTGATCATTTATCTCTCTCCAATCCTTTCTTTACACGTATGTCATCAAATGACTTCAAATTTTCACCAATCATGTCATCAATCAAATGACGTAAAATTTCCATAAATCATGTCATCAAAATAAAATTTTCATAAATCATTTCATTCAATTATCTTTAAATTACATCAATATCGTATATCAATGTACCCAAATATAACTTTTATAAATGCATTAAAATAATTACAAAAAAACTTTCAAACATCAAATAAATATTAATTAATATTTCTCAAATATCAATTAATTTAATCAGTTTACAACATTTTATAAATTAATTAAATCATGTTGTTTTTTTAGAGAATTCATCATTACGGTTATGCAACTCATAGGTGTAAATACAGTCAGCGATTAATATCGAACTATTCGAATACTAACACTTACACGTCACTTAGAAGCTGGTGTGATATTTTGACAAAATTTATCGCTTACACGTCTTTTGGTAAATCCAATTTTACTTATTATAAGCGGTACCTAATAGTGACTATTATTTACACCAATTCTCTTCTTCAAAACTATATCTCTTTGGATTTATGGAAGTTGGTAATGGTCAAAATTTCAATAAGATCCACATTCAACTTTATAGTCCAAACACAAAGTCTTTGGTTCAATAATAACTATTATTATTAACCGAAATGCTCTGGCCAGAGACTTTGACTTTGAGTTGACTTCGGTTGACCGTGATATTAACCTCATAAAACTGAGGAGATGAATCCTCTCTTGAATAGTGTTTCACTTCCAATGCTTCCACTCGACCAACTATAGTCGTTTGATGGACGATGTGCCACGATTTAACTATAATCAAAGCGGAGCTTCCGCATTGAAGATAACAGTATTCTCAAGTTGAGAGATATGTGTAAATTAGTCACATTAATATTCTCTACTTGACCTTAGTTATATTAACCAACAAAAACTATCTAGTGAGTCATTCCATAGTTATCCAATAACTATCAGTACATAACTCCTTGGTGCCCCCAATGGTCATGAGTAATACACTGCCCAACATTTGGAGAGCATTATGTACTCTAGTCTTAATGGACACATTGATATCTAGTCTCGATGCATCTTGACTAGGAACATTTAAAATGGTATATTTATTTCATTGTGATAAATTACTCACGGTTACAAAGTGTTGTAGCTACTATCACAAAACATACCATTTGTGGATTTTCTGTTAAATATACTTTTAATTAAATTGATTAATTAATATAAACACATTATATCAAGTTTATAATAGAAAGAAAATACCTTTATTTCAAACAAGATTAGTCAACAAGTTAGATATACGTAACAAATTATATAATTACCCCTAGGGCATATCCCTAACTCTATCACAAACTACCTCGCAACATAAACAAAAAAATCATATCTACTGGTCCTCATTGCCTCCCGATCTCGTTGATGAAGAAAACGTGCCATGCTGTAGCATATAGGCAGCAATGCGCTCATCCAACATCTGGTACATCTCCGTAGACCAACGCCTATCTCTATCTCTAGCTCAACAATCCAAGCTCTCAACTCTGCAATCTCATGATTGTCCCGAGCTTTTTAATAGCTACTTTGCTTGCGTCTACCCTGTAACATTGTTTACCAAAGTGTATATGTTTCATATACAGTGATTAATAAATCATTGTATTATGCGTTATTCATAAATATATTATACATAAACATTTCCTCTTGATTCCTAAAACCATAACGCCTATTCTGCATTTGCTCTTCCATGACAGCATCAAAAATCTAGTCCTCCTCTTCAACAGTCAGCTCATCCTAGTATGTTCCCTCGAGCTGTTTCTCTCGTGCTTGCATGAATTTTTCCTGCAATTACAAATAGAATTACAATTAAAATTCATACTACATTCTTTTAATTATTTGTAACTTATAATTTAAAGTGATTATTAATAACTTAGAATTTAAAATATGCTTACCATGGCATCTTATGATTTCGTGTCGTGTCATGTGTATGTTATTAAGCCATCTCCATTAACATGCTCGATGGCGTGAGTACAAGTAAACACTTTCAAGTACGATACAGGACGACCACACTCTCTTTATTAAAATTATTATGTATTATTATTGTATATATAAGATTATACAATGCAATAAGTATTTAAAACCAAAATTAATAAATTTACCAGCTTTTGACGATAATGCTGGAATGACTTTGAACCCTCATGGTGTGTGATAGGTTTTTTATTTCTATTTGCAGAATTCTACTTCGACTTTGCTTGTAAATTTAAAATGAACATTATATTTTGCATTTCTAAATTGATGCAATAATTATACCAATTCTACTAATTTTTTAATAAATACACGAGACTAGTAAATATACGACCACTTCTGAACTTTTCCAGTAATCAATCCAAGCTTGCCAAATGCTTGCACTCATCCAGTTGGGCTTTTTCCCCCCTTTTTTAATGCTCGACATCATATCATGGTAATTTTTCTGCATTTTTTCATCCAGTAATTTCTACAAAGGGGAAAGTCGGATTCATGTAAGTCTACCTACCTCCCTGCATGTTAAAAAAATCGTAATACATTTTTACTTAGTCAATAAATTGTACGGTGGTTATATATAAAATGAAATATAGATTTACACTTACGTAGAAATCCTGCCAGATACACTCTAATATGTGGGGTGGGATATCATTCCACCTAGGCCAAGATCTAGTCATTTTGTTCTTATAAGCAGCCTTGGAAATATCAAGAACAACATCTGAGTGGTCCAGTTCAAAGCCCCTGTGTTAATTATGATATAAACCTTTAATAACTTATGAATAATATATCATACACCAAATATTTATCATGTTATAGTAAATTTGATACTTACTCACTCACTTTACTTACGAATGTGACTATGGGACGCTCTTCGTGTAATGGTCCACCGCCATCCCCTCCCATGTTGATCCCTTTCTGACTAGAAGAGGGGGAACCTGATGGATGGGAAGATCTCCGATGTCGAACATTCAAAAATTTTATTATGGAAGAACATATCATTTAATTATGGAAACAAATATTATTTTTTATGAGAAAATGTAACATTAATAATCACATAAATTACCTTCTATCAAAATGTACATTAATAATCAGTCTTGGTCGTTTGCTGATTCAGACTCGGTCTCGTACTCTATATTGTTTTCCTTTGTAATATCAAAGCTTATACTAAAACATTTGATTCATCGTTTAAATGCCCAAAATCAGTCTGATTGTTGGTTATTATTATTTCGGTCAAGATCTGCCTGAGAAGCTTGTTTGTTTGGAATATTCTTTTCGTCAAACATAAATCTTGCTTTTATTTTAAAAACTACCGACCAATCTGCTTTATCTCTTTTTAGAGATGGATATAGAGCATAATATACTTGCGGTGCTTATTTGGCTAGTACAAAAGGATCATACTTATGGTAATGCAAGTTATGTTTTATTTCAAAAAGATTATAACCTTTGTGTTCGTTGATTTCAAAACCTTTAACATTCCTAAACCAATTGCATCTAAATAAAAAAACATTCTTCGTGGGTCGTATAAAATATGTCAATTCCAAAACCTGGGTTCACACACCATAAAAATTATTTATATAATCATCTGGATCATCACTACATTTAAAAAATACACCAGTATTGTTAGTTAAATTTTCATCACCATATTCTTTGATGTGGAATTTAGATTCATTGATAAAGAATATTAGATATGCCTTGACTTTATTTTGTCTCAACGCAAGATGTTTCAATCTTTCATTGACTACAGAATTTCTTGGATCATAAATGTAGTCTGAAAACCAATCAGCAAATTCTTTACTGAGATCGCTGTGTAGATGCGGTGATTCGTAAATACTACAAAAATTATATATTGCAAAAATTATACTCTAGCTCAGTAGTTTTTTCTTTTATACGTTTGAGTTAGAGACTCCTTGATGTATACATATTCTTTTGCTTAGCACTTGTACCTATTCTTTTGTGATGTTGTGGATCTTGTATGACCACTATATTGATGTACACTTTTATGTGTTAAATTCATATCTGTTTCCGCCTTTGTGATATGAATATCTGTGACTGATTTGTGTTATGTTTATTTCTATATTTGTTTCTGAAGCCCACATAGCCACTGTGTGGTAGCTTTGAGTTTGTATTTGATATGTCGGATTTCCTCTTGAAATGAAATGTAAGTTATATTATCTGACATATCGGTACTCGCACAAAGCAATTACACAGATGGTCGCTCCTCAACAGCCTTATTCTTCGTGCTAGTCAATGGCATTGCTCTGTAGTGTCCTTGGCTAGTTGAGTATAGAGGTGGGGCATCACAGCTTGGTATCAGAGCCAAACTTCGTAACAATGTAGAATAATCTAGCAAGGATCATTGTCCTAAGTCTTTCTTAGGAGTCGTGCCTTAGGATTTAATTCGAGTCATTGGACCCGTTCTATCCTATTTTCTTTTATGATGCCTTGTTTTATCAATCAAGTTTGTTGATATTCATTCTGAGAATAACCTTTTTCCTCTTCTTTCTTTCTTTCTTAAAGAAGAGAAATGGTTAGACCTGGCCGTCTCAGCTCTGGTCAATCCAGTGCTACTACTCAGAATGGCGTATTTATGTCTGCCCAGCAGCTTTTAGATCTTGTTGAGAATGCTCAAGCTGTCGGACCCATTCCAGATCCTACTCATCCTAAATCTGGATTTGCACGCTTGTGCAGTGACTATACCAATTTGGGTGGAAGGCCATTCAAATGTTCCGAAAGTGTTATAGAAGTCCAAGCTTGGCTTAGAACATGCGATCACATCTTTTCCCGCATGAATCTTATTGATCTACATCGAGTCCAAGTGGCTTCTAGCATGCTCTAGGAGAGAGCATTAGATTGGTATGAGCTTCTGATCTCGGAAATTATTGAAGTGGATCTTACTTGGGAGCAATTCCGGGTAAGATTCGAGTTAAAGTTTGTGCCGGAAACTGAAAAAGTATCTTTAGCTCGACGCTTTATCGACCTTGTTCAAGGTGAATCTTCTATGACCGACTATGTCGCATCTTTTGAATCTCTCTCTAAATATGGGGTCGAGTATATTAATACCCCATTGAAGAAAAATCAGAGGTTTGTCAATGGGTTGAATAAGAACCTTAAAAAGCCTTTACTCCTGAAACTAGAAGTTTCTTTTGATCAGCCTGTTGATATCGCTCTTCGACTTAAAAAAGCCGATAAAGAAAGTGATGTTGAAGTTGTGGGTACCAAACAGAACTTCAACAACAACAACAAGAGGCCTATCAAGTTCAAACCTAATTCCAACAAGAAAGGAAAACAAGCAACTTCGGTAGCAAAGACTCCTACCTCTAGTCATGGACAATGCTACAATTGTGGTTCTAAGGACCATTATGCAAATAGGTGTCCGAAACCCCTTTATTGTCGCTATTGCAAGGGTTCGGGTCATCTTATATCTTCTTGTCCCAAACTTCAAAGCAAGAAGGAGGGAAAGCTTAATGTTGTGCAAGCTCCTTGTAACACTTCTCTTGGTCAAGTTATTTCTCATTCTATCCTTGATGGAATTATTATATTTCGTGATCTTCCTATTCGAGTTCTTTTTGATACGGGTGCATCTCACTCTTTTATATCAAAAGAACTTGTTGATGCTTTTTCTTCGAATGTTATTGGATTGATGACTTCATTGAGAATTGAAAATCCGGTTGGTGGATCCGCAACACTCAGTTTGTTTTGTAAAGATGTCGAGATTATTTTATGTGATTATTTTTTCTGAGCCGATTTGCATGTCATGTGCTACTTAGGTGTCAGAATGATTTTGGGGATGGATTGGCTTAACCGTTATGAAGCCCATATCCTATGTCCCGAGCAGACTATTCATCTTCGACATCCACAATCTGTTAAGAAGATTTATATTGTTCTTAAAGATTCAGATTCCAATTCGGGAGCATCCTTGTATTCTCCAAATCCTCATGATGACGATAATGATGATGAGGAAGATGTCATTTCTCTCATTCACGTTGTTTGTGAATTTCTTGACTTATTTGAACCCATTTTAGGATTACCACCTAAGCGAGCAATAGAGTTCAGAATTAATCTAATCCCTGGCGCTCTACCTATTACTCCTCCTTATCGTATGTCCAATAAGGAAAATGAGGAGATGCGTAAACAGTTATCCGATTTGGAAGTGAAGCAATTTATTCGTTCTAGTTCCTCCCCATGGGGAGCTTCAGCTATCTTTGTGAAGAAATCTGATGGTACACTTACGCTTTGCGTTGACTACTACAACTAAATGATCTCACCATCAAGAATAAATATCCCTTGCCTCAAATTGATGATCTATTTGATCAACTTAGTGGTGCTAGAGTCTTTTCAAAGTTAGACTTAGCAATCGGTTTTCATCAACTTCGTATTTCAAAGGATAGTATTCCTTTGACATCATTCCATACTCATTATGGATCTTAAGAATGGTTTGTTATGCCATTTGGTTTGACGAATGCTCCGGCTTATTTCGTTGACCTTATGAATCGAGTTTTCAAAGACTTCCTCGGTCGATTTGTTCTCATCTTTATCGATAATATTCTTGTTTATTCTAAAACCAAGGAAGAACATGAAAAACATCTTCGGATTGTGTTGGAAACTCTTAGGAGCAACTAATTGAAAGCAAAATTTTCTAAGTGCCACTTTTGGCAATCTTGTGTGAAATTTTTGGGACATATTATTTCTGAATCCGGAATTTCCGTGGATCCTTCAAAGATTGAAGCGATTCAAAAGTAGAAGAGACCAGAGAGTGTGATGGAAATTCATAGTTTCCTTGGATTGGCGGGCTATTACCGTCGGTTCATAAAAGACTTTTCTTAAATTTCCGTACCTCTTACTAGTTTGACAAAGAAGGGATTTAAGTACATTTGGTCAGACAAATGTGAAGCTGCTTTTCAGAAATTAAAAGAACTCCTTTCTGATGCTCCTATTCTTGTGATTCCCGAATGGAACCAAGACTTTATTGTTTATACCGATGCTAGTCGTGTTGGTTTGGGAGCCGTTCTCATGCAAAGGGAACGTGTTATTGCTTATGCTTCTAGGCAATTAAAGCCAGCCGATACTAGATATGCCACTCATGATTTAGAGCTCGCAGCTATTTTTTTTGCCCTTAGAATTTGGCGTCATTATATTTTGGGAGAGAAATTTGTTCTCTACACCGATCATAAATCTTTGAAGTATTTATTTTCTCAAAAGGAACTTAATTTGCGTCAACAACGTTGGCTCGAGTTCCTTGCATCTTATGATCTTGATATTCTTTATACTCCCGGAAAGGGTAATCGAGTTGCCGATGCCCTTAGTCGTAAACAACAAGCGATTGTTTCAATGATGATATCTGAATGGAATGATCTCGAGACTTTATCCACTTGTGAGATTCGAGATCGTGAATCCAATTTATGTTCATCTCTTGTTTTGTGTAGCCTTGAGGCTCATCCTTCTCTTTTGAACCGCATCCTTGAAGCTCAAAAGAAAGATCCCAAATTGGTTCTTCTTAGCCAAAGTTGTAGGGATAAAATTGATATTGAAGGTTTGAAAGACTTTGATGTTGATGCTCATGGAGGTATTCAAAAATTTGGTAGACTTATCGTGCCAAATATTTGTGTTCTTCGTAAAGACATCTTAAAAGATTCTGATCATTCTAAATTTACAATTCATCCCGGTAGTAGTAAAATGTACGCGGACATGAAGCGACTTTATTACTGGGGTGGAATGAAATCTGATAGTGCTAACTTTATTAACCATTGCATGACTTGCCAATTCGTAAAGGCCGAGCATCAAAGGTCCGGTGGGTTATTGCAACCTTTGGACATTCCAGTTTGGAAGTAGGATCAAGTCTTCATGGACTTTATTGACGGTCTTTCCCATTCTCGTTCGGGTCATGACAGTCTATGGGTGATAGTAGATAGACTTACAAAATCCGCCCATTTTCTTCCTGTTCGTTCCAATCGGACCGTACCTCTTTTGGCTAAACTCTATGTCAAAGAAATTGTTAAATTGCATGGAGTTCCTACTTCTATTGTTAGCGATTGTGATCCATTATTTACTAGTGGATTTTGGAAAGGTCTTCAAAAAGCTTTGGGGACAAAGCTAAATTTTAGCACCGCTTATCATTCTCAGTCCGATGGACAAATCGAGCGTGTGAATCAAACTCTTGAAGATCTTCTTCGTGCATGTGTTCTTGATTTTGGTGGAAGTTGGGAAGATCATATTTCTCTAGTTGAGTTTTCTTATAATAATAGCTTCCAATCTAATATTGGTATGACACCTTTTGAGGCACTCTATGGGAGGCCATGCCGATCTCCTTCGTGTTGGCTTGAAGTCGGTGAGAAGCTGGTTTTAGGTCCAGACTTTATTCGTGATTCCACAGAAAAGATTGACCTTATTCATCATAGGATAAAAGAAGCTCAAAGTAGACAAAAATCCTATGCCGTAACCGAAGAAGGAAATTAGAATTTTCTGTGGGAGATTTGGTGTTCATTCGTGTTTCACCTATGAAGGGTGTTGTACGTTTCAGTCGATCGGGAAAATTAGCACCTTGATATATTGGTCCATTTCCCATCACCGAACGCATTGGTTCCGTGGCTTATCGCCTTTTATTACCGGCTCAATTTTCTGCTATTCATGACGTATTCCACGTCTCTCAACTACGGAAATGCTTTAGAGATTCTGATCTTGTTCTTGAGCCCGGTGTTATTGAAGAAATTGAAGTTTCACCAAATTTAACTTATGAGCAACATCCTATTCGTATCATTGCTACGGAGGTTAAACGCCTTCGTAATAAAGATGTCCCACTTGTGAAAGTTCAATGGTCCTGAAATCCTAAGGATTGCTCTTGGGAATCTAGAAAATTCATCGACCGAACACATCCGGACTTACTCTTTCGTGCTCCTTAAGGTGAACTTCTCATTTCAAAATTTCTTCTTTTGTGTTGATTATGCCTTAGTATGGTTGTTACTTTTTATTTTCTTCTTAAGTATTGCGAGGACGCAATTTCTTTGAGGAGGGGAGTCTGTAACAACCGCATATTTTATGATTGTATATTTAAATGTTTTATTTAAATATAGCATCGTTAATCGGATTAAAGTCCAAAATGTTACTTTTGTAAACAGTCGAATTAGGACTCGAGACCACTTCCATTGAGTCCAAAATGGCATTTACAACTTTTTTAAATATAAACATTGATATGTTTGGAGTTGATTAGAATTTTGATGTTTTCATTTGGGGCTTTGGGTTTGGGTTTTAGCCCACTAACCCAATAAGAGAACCCAACTCCTTTATCAAACACTCTAACTCAACTCCTCTTCATTCATTTCATTCCTCATTTCCTAACACTCAAGCTCAAGAGAAAAATTGGGGAAAAGATTGGAAATTAAAATTCGTAAGCCCTAGTTCACTTAGGAAATTCAAGTTTTTGCTCTAAAATCAAAGAGAAGTTTAGGTAAGCATCCTCTTCTTCTTCTTCTCCATCTCAATCTCTCTTCAATTCTCATAAATTCCTAACCCTAACTTAGGAAAAACTTCACCTTTGATAATAGATTGAAGATTCTAGAGGTTTATTGAAGAGGAATTGGTCTTGCCTTGTTTTAAAACTTCTCATTCGTTGTTTTTGGGTTTAAAGGTGAGTTTTTGAACTCACATCTACGTCTATAACTTTCATTGTAGTTAGGTATGAATTCCTAACATCTATTCATGTTCATTTGCTTTTGATTGAATTGATTTGGTGAATTTTCCAATTTTTGGTTTTGAAGTCCAATTTTATGAAAATCCTACTATGGATGTTTGGACAAGATATTTGGGTGTATCGAAGAGCCTATAAGGCTGGGTTGTCACTTGGCATAAATCCATAGTCTCCGTTGCTCGTCTGATCGCTCCCGATTCATTTTGGCCATCATGGCCTAGGCAAACTGTTGCCCAGGCCAGGTGACCAGACGTCTGGGTATCAAGTCCAGACGTCTGGTTATAGACCTGGAGGAAAAAAATAGAACGCATAAAATAAAATGGCAGAAACCAATTCCAGACGTCTGACTTATAGGTTCAGACGTCTGGATAGGTCTCAGACGTCTGCCTTGAAATTTTAGACGTCTGGGGGTTTTCTGAATTAATTCTGGAACCTAAATCCAGACGTCTGGATTCTAAACCAGACGTCTGGAACTGCCAATTTTGCCTATTTTGGGCTGTTTTTGATTGGATTTTCAATTTTAATCGATTTTTGTCAATCCAGTTAGTTGTTATCACTTATTATCGACTTTGATGACTTCTTTCTTTGGATTTTTGGGAATATCCATTTGATGGATTTGATATCGATTTCTATGGTTTTGATACACGTCATTGAATGTGAATTTCTGGTCGATCGATTGTCTCTACAATCGTTTTTTCTATGATTTGTCACTTTTAAAATATAAAGGTTTTCTATACTAGTAGTAAATACTCAAACTCTTTCACAAAAACGATTTCAACACTACTTTCAAATACAAAACTCGTTTTTAAATCCGTTTTCCAATCTATTAGTATATACAAACCTTTACCTCATTCGTACGAGAAATCCAATTAAACGACTTAGCAAAATAGGTGGTATGAAACGCTTGCGTTTACTTCGTCGGTTAATTCTTAGATTTGTTCGATTGAAATCTTGTGACAATTTTCGAGTGGAAATCTACAATTTGTTCGTAAATATTTAAGTTAAGCCAGTGGTTATGGGACATGAAGCTAAACCCATTTATTTACTAACTTAGTGTAATCTACACTTTTCATTGATCAATGGTGATCATTTTATGGTTTAGACTAGCGATATGCGATGTCTCTTTGTCCCTGTGGGGGACTGTACCTCGTTTTATGGAGCTTCGTCTCATTTTTATAGGCTAGCGACCTATGGTTTTATGGAGCTTCATCTCATTTTTATAGGCTAGCGACCTATCGTTTTATGGAGCCTCGGCTTATTTTTATAGGTTAGGGACCTATGGTTTTATGGAGTTCAATTCATCGGGCGTACAGTTATTGTACTACATCGTTGCACCGGCTCTATGGTTAGCGACCATGGGATAGCGTCCCGTTTGTGATACACGTGTTGGTGAGTTTTCATGCTCCCGTTTTTGATAGGCCTCCCCCTTTGTGTTTTCTGGATTTCTAATTGTTGATTTCTAGAATTTGTGCTTCACCAATATTTGCGGTAGACATTGATATGTTTTGTCAATATCTGGGGTTTGGTGAATAAGCTAAAGAATGTGATATTCTTTTTAGGTATTTGATGAGATTTGAGATATTGTATGATTTTTATTGTTATTGAATGTGTACTTGTCACAGTAGTGCATTATTGTTATCATACATTTTTGTGGTATTTCTTATCCTTTCTCATCTCATATGAAATTTATAGCTGGACTGATCCGTTTATTATTTTTTCTTCTTAAATATTACTCAGGTCAGACCGAGGTATTACAGGTGCTTCCACTTGACTTACTAGCAGGGGCTAGCTTCTGAATTTTGGCTAACTACTCTAGCTTAGTAGTTTTTGCTTTTATACGTTTGAGTTAGAGACTCCTTGATGTATACATATTCTTTTGCTTAGCACTTGTACCTATTCTTTTGTGATGTAGTGGATCTTATATGACCACTATTTTGATGTACACTTTTATGTGTTATATTCATATCTGTTTCTGCCTTTGTGATATGAATATCTATGACTGATTTGTGTTATGCTTATTTCTATATTTGTTTCCGAAGCCCACATAGCCACTGTGTGGTAGCTTTGAGTTTGTATTTGATATGTCGGATTTCCTCTTGAAATGAAATGTAAGTTATATTGTCTGACATATCGGTACTCGCACAAAGCAATTACATAGATGGTCGCTCCTCAACAGCCTTATTCTTCATGCTAGTCGACGGCATTACCCCGTAGAGTCCTTGGCTAGTGTGAGTAAAGAGGTGGGGCATCACAGTAATCTCTATCGTTTAACCATGTTTCCGTACATTCTCCTGCAACCATGTTGTCTAAAAATAGATAACATTACTTGAGTAAAATCATGTTCAATGCCTTCGTTATTGTACGGAACACTTTCAAATGTTAAATTCACATAGTCACTGAAATAATGAAATAAAAAGAACGAAGCTTCTTCTTTGATATATGATTTGCAAATTGACCCTTCAACTTATGCTTTTTATCTAACATTTTTCTGCAGATGATTTAAATACCTATTACAAAATTGTCTCAAATTAAATTTCCTTATGTAATTAAATTAATATTTAACATACTCAATATTATTACCTCTCAAATGGATACATCCATCTATTTTACACAGGTCCTCGACGACGTGCTTCAGATGGAAGATGAACATGTAATCGCTCTATTACATTAAAGAAACATGGAGGAAAGAATTTCTTCAATTTACAAAGATATATAGGAATATCTACTTCAAGTTTGCGTAGACATTCAACTTTTAACATAACCGAACAAAGTTATTAATTAAACAAACTAAGTTCCATTATAACCATCCAAACTTATACGGGTAACAGTTCTTTGAAAACCATGGGTAACAAATTTTCCATCATTACATGGCATTCGTGACTTTTTAACCCACTCAGTTTATAGTTTTTAAAATCGACACATCTACGAAGATTAGAAGAAATTGCATCAGGAAATCTTAATCCTTCCACCCATTTCAACACAAGCTTTACTTGATTATTATCAAACTCATAGCACGCCTTGGATTTTTTAGTGTCATTTGGTTGGATATAAAGCTTGGGTCGCTTACATAATTCTTCTATATCACGACTTGATTTCACACTGCCCTTAGTCTTTCTCTTAACATTCAAAATTGTATTGAACACATTATCAAACACATTTTTCTCATTGTGTACACGTCAATATTATGACAAAGTAAAAGATCTTTCCAATAAGGTACTCCAATAATATATTTTTTGCACCAATTATGAACCATCAATTTATTTGGAATTACAATTTGTACTTCAGTTTCAAATATCTTTGGATATTCCTTTACAAGTTCATATATTTCTTCGCTTGACCAAATTGTTGGTGGTTGTCTAATCTCTACTCTATTATCTATAAAGTTTTTATCTCTTCTAAAAGTATGACTAACATGAAGAAAATACCAATGGTAATCAAACCATGAAATATTTCTCCTACACAATAAAGAAAATGCTCATGTTTCTTCCATCCAATAAGGACAAGCAAGATGACCGACCGTACTCCAACCTGAAAGCATTGCATAAGCAGGAAAATTATCAATTCCCATAATAAAGAAGCAAACATACAAAAATTCCTTTTTGTAATGACCCAGAATTTTACCGCTTTGATTTATGAATGTTAAATTAATTTTAAATGCTTAATCAATAGTTTTAATGGTCTAATAACCTTCTTTTAATTAATAAGCAATAATAGTAAACTCATATTGGAAGTTTGTTTATATAAATAATTAGTAGGATTAAAATTAAAAATGTAAGCGAAAAGCATTTTTTCAATTTTCGACTTTTTATCAAACGAAAGTTGTAGCAACAATGTTGTACACATATGTACACATTTAATAACATTTCCTATTTTCTCATGATGAGATTGATTAACTCTACTAACCATTTGAAAATTCAAAGTACTCATTAAATAAAGTAAGTATTATGTAAAAAGTTGCCACAGTAGTGGCGTAGTGGTAGAGCACTTGCAACCTGTTAATGATGTCACGAGTTCGATACCCATCTGCCCTACTCCCTCAAGGCGAGAAGTTGTGTTTCCTGTTAAATCCAACTAAACACGGTTAGGAAACTAATGCTTCCTGGTGGGCTAGCTAACCTCCCATTCCTGGCTCTGGTCGGACTAGTTGGGTTGGGGCTCTACTCTTCGGAGTGGGTTTTTTTTAAAAGTATTAAGTAAAAGGAAAACTTTTCTTTTCACTTAAAAAATAGAAAAGTACAAAGAAGTACTAAAAGGACTTAAGTAAAATATAGTGGTAATGATAAGTTTCTTAAGGGAAGTGTGTTGCATAAGTTAATAAAAGGTAGTAGTTTTTTAAAAGGAGAGGAGTAGCTTAATTTAAGGAAGGGTATTTGAAGTCATTTTCCAATTTTCATTTTTATAAAAGAAACCCTTTCCTCTCTTTTTTTCACTTTATTTCATTTCCATCTTCAGCTTTCTTTCTTCATCTTCTTTTTCCATGTCTTCCTTCAGATTCCATAGCTCAAAACCAAGTCAAAACTTCTTCTTTTCTTCTCAAACTTCTTCTATAGCCTTAAAATTACATAGCTAACACCACCACCTACCCAAAATTTTAAAATTTAGCACCCAAAACCTAATATTGGCTTGGGTCGTGAGCAATGAGGAGGAAAGTGAGGGCTTTGGCCGAGAATGCAAGGTGAAAGGAAGGATCTTGTGTTGTCTCTAGGTCGAGGGTGGTTATAGGAGGCTTTGGTTTGTATTGGTATTTGAATTAAAGTGAGATATCTCACTTTAAATTAGTTTTAAAATTAGCAAAATGTTGTAATAATTTAGTGCTAGCCTATAGTGTTGTATGTATGTAATTGTAATGTATACATAATATTGTTATTGATTCCCGCTTAAAAGTGGATGATATAAATAACCATTATGTTGTAAGGGACAAAAGCAAGGAAAAAGGTGTCGAAGAGTTTCGTAGCGAAAAGGCCGCGATGAATATGCTTCGAAAGATTAATGGAGGGATCCAGCGGGACTCCTTGCAAATGTTGATTTTAATTTACATTATTACTTGCTATGTATGATGTAATGAAGTGGATGTTATTGATAGTTAACTTAATTATTGTTGGTTTTATTGCGACATTGAAATCTCATGCTCGCTTTTAAGAAATTTACCGCTTGTTTTCTAAAGTGTTTTGAAATGATTTTCGAACTAGACTTTTATTTTCAAACCCCTTTTCAAAGTTATTAAGTGGTTTAAAATATAGAAAGGAATATGGTTTAAAAGTTATTTGATTTATAAAAACGAAGTTTTAAAAGTTACGGTACATATAACGATAGTCGCTTAAAAGTTATTTGATTTATAAAAACGAAGTTTTAAAAGTTACGGTACATATAACGATAGTCGCTATGAATGCAATTTGGAAATCGATGATTTTTGTAAAGTAAAAAAAAGAGTTATTTATTTTAGATATTTTGAAAAGACTTTTCAAATATGTTTATAAGTATTTAAAAGGAAGCTTGAAGTTTTAAATATATTTTTAAGAATTAATTTAGTTATGTAAATAAGAAGTTTAAATTTTACTCCTTTGTTTCAAAGTCAAGTTTTGTTAAAAGCTACAACCTTTGAAGGGATGTTTTAAATACAAGTTTCAAACTTGCATTAAAGGGTTGTAAAAGTAATTTTAAAAAGAGGAAGGAAGCATGGATTTCGAAACTATGTTGTAATAAATATTTCCGAGAAAATGAAAGAGATTATGGACTATAACAATTTTTCTATGGCAAATGGTTTCGGGAAATTGGAAAGGAGGTTGATTTATAATACTTTGTTATTATTAAATAAGTTGTTTACTTGTGTAAAGGGAAGGTGTTTTAGAATAGTTTGGAATTTATCAATTAAAAAGTGTTTACTTTTATAAAGGAAAAAATGTTGCCTTTTTTATTAAACTTTGGTTTAAACAAGTGATTTTGGAAAATGTTTTTAAGAACAAGTATATTGGTACTCTCGGATCCTATTTTAATTTCTAGACTTCGAGGTATGAAACACGTTTCTATTTTTAAATTTAGAAGTGTTGTCGAGTCAGGGTTTGAGAAGTAATGATACCTTAACTTGAACGGCTTCATTTCTAACCAATGAAAAGTACTTGTTTGAGTTTGAAGACTAGAAATAAGTTCATGGAGTTGGTTTTCTGATTGTTTTAAAATGGACTTTGTTTTTTGCAGGGGATTTTTTTAACAATGCCATTAAGTAACACAAAACAAATACGATAAAGTAGTGCTAAAATGTTTACATGTTTATGGAAAGTAATTCTTTTATATTTAGCACTAAAAGTCGATGAGTAAATTTTCCTATATCCGTGAGATCTAGAATCATAGTATTTTAACTAAAGCAAGGCCAGAGCAACAGTGCACCGAGTTACCTGACTTCGATTCTGGGTCAGGGATAGAGAAATCGAGATGTCGAAAACGTGATAAGTATAAAAGGGTTAATTTCGATAAATAGGTCATGATTAATTAAATATATGGAAGGTACTTCGTCTTATGCTTGACAATAAATTTTGAGGTATGGAAACCCATTTCTGCCCATGAGATTTTAAAAATATACGTCAAGGTAAGAGTAGTTCTCTAACTTGTCTGACTTTATTGTTAATCGAAGGATAGTACAGGGTTGAAATCGAAAAGTGGTTATAAGTATATAATGTCCGATTTTCCATATACAAACTATATGGTTAAACCATATAGTGGTTTGTCCACTATCGACAACTTAACCTATTTTAACTTGGGAAGTATATAAAAGCTTCACAATTTCATACGGTTTGAGATTCCCTTGGAATAACTCATTCTGGTGAAATGCCTCTCACTTTAAGGGGTATATTAGAGATCCCTTTGGGACTTTTATATAGTTCACTTACTTCTAAAAGAACCGGGATAGAGTAAACCAAAAACTATTGATTGTTGGTTCAGAGAGACCGTAACTGGATAAGCATGGGTTATCCGAAATCCACTTCGAACTGGCTTAAGCATTCGAATTCGAAGGCATCTTGAAGACAATGGAAATCAAAAATGAAACTCTTTGAAGTGCAAGGGCTGCTTATTAATAATCCTGAAGAGGTAGTAGAAGTAGTGCCTTTGGTCTTCGGTTTATTCATATCCTGAATTACTTGTATGGATGAATGCTAGCATTGCATTATTGCTTGAATGGCAGTTTTAGCACTCCAAGTGGGATTTGCTAAAAAGTTAAACGTAGGCTCAAGCCTCACATACGGTAATGATTATAACAGGGGATATGCAGCAGGGCTATATGAGTCGCACCTATTAGGGTATGGTCATTAACCGATCAAGATCCATATTTACGGATTTATGTATGCTAAAGGCGCTAGTTAGGTTGTATGCAACAACCTGGGTGATGACATATTCGGTGCTATCCAAGAAGCGGTGGGCTAGTTCTGTACTGGTAAAGGGTCCATGCGAGGCCTCAATGCAATTTTATAAAGGTGTAATGTGGCAGGCGATACCCAGTAGCCTTGTCATTGTATGAAATCCATTTTCCAACACATGCCTTTTCCAACACAAAACAAGAGATGAACATAAATTTGATTCACGATCGCGAATCTCATAAGTGAATAAAGTCTCGAGATCATTCCATTCGGATATCATCATGAAAACAACCGCCTGTTGCTTACGACTAAGGGCATCGGCAACACGATCTTCCTTTTCAGGAGTATAGAGAATATCAAGATCATAAGATGCAAGGAACTCGAGCCAACGTTGTTGATGCAAATTAAGTTCCTTTTTGAGGAAATAAATACTTCAAAGATTTATGATCGGTGTAGAGAACAATTTTCTCTCCCAAAAGATAATGACGCCAAATTCTAAGGGCGAAAACAATAGCCCCGAGCTCTAGATCATGAGTAACATATCTAGTCTCGGCAAGCTTTAATTGTCACGAAGCATATGTGATAACACGTTCCCCTTTGCATGAGAATGGCTTTCAAACCAATACGACTAGTATCGGTATAAACAATCAATTCTTGGTTCCCTTCGGGAATCGCAAGAATAAAAGAACCGGAAAAAAGTTCTTTTAATTGATCCTCTTTCTCGAAAAGCTAAGACATTCAATATTATAATTAACTTAAATGTAATCATCTTTTTAGAAAAATTTACTTATTACAAGTCAATTTACTGTGTCTGACTGTCTCATCATAGCGTTTAGGAGATTCCTATCGATAACATTGATCAAGCGCATCGACCAGAATTCTTAAAGCACTCAATGAGCAAAACAACACAAAATCATCTTCTATATGATAAACATGTCTCTTAAAAAATTTACGAATATTCTTTGCTCGTTTTAAGAACAAAATCCAATCATACTTATAAATATCTTATTAAAAAGATTTGCAAATTTTAGATTGTTGTTTTCATCCATAATCAATAAATACAAGGATAAACTCATCGAGATATTCGTAGAATACTCGATTCATAAGATGGATGAAATAAGGTAGAAGGTTCGTCAAACCGAATGACATAACGAACCACTCATAAGAACCATAACGAGTACGGAATGCGGTAAGTGGAATGCTACCCTCCGCAACTCATAGCTGATTAAAACCGATGGCAAGGTCGAGCTGAAAAGACCTTAGCACCACTCAATAGATTGCTTAGGTGGTAATCCTAAGACAAGCTCAAATATACCGGAAAATTCACAGACTACTTGAATGAGAGAAATAACACTTTCCTCATCAAGTGGGTTTAAATAATAAAATGATGCCACCGAATTTGGAAATCAAAATCATTAAAAACAATAGAAGTCTGCTTAACAGATTGAGAATGTCGAAGATGGATAGTCCTCTCAGGACATAGGATATGGGCTTATAATGATTAAGCCAATCCTTTCCCAAAAAATCAATTTCGAAGCCTAAGTAACACATAACATGCAAATCGCCTCGAAAAGAATATTAACATAAAATAATCTCGACACCTTTACAAAGCAAACTGAGTGTTGCAGATCCACCAACCGGATTCGCAATTCTCAGTGAAGTCATCAAACCCATAATATTAAAGAAAAAGTATCAACAAATTCTTTTGATATAAAAGAAGGAGATGCACCCGTATCAAAAGAATTCAAATAGGATAATCACGAAATAAAATAATGTCATCAAGGATAGAATGAGAAATACCTTAACCATGAGAAGTGTTACTAGGTGCTTGCATAACATTCAACTCTCCCTCTCTCTTGCTTTGAAGTTTGGGACAAGAAGATATATAATGATCCGAACTTTTGCAATAGCAGCAAGAAATAGGCCTTGGACACCTATTTATATAGTGGTCCTTAAAGCCACAATTGTAGCATTCTCCATGATTAGGGATTGGAGTCTTTGCTACCGAAGTTACTTGCTTCACTTTCTTGTTGGGATTAGGACTTTCAAACTTAATAAAAGGATGCCTCTTCTTATTGATGTTGAAGTTCTGTTTGGCACCCACAACTTCAACATCACTTTCTTTATCGGCCTCTTCAAGTCGAAGAGCGATATCTACAAGCTGATCGAAAGAAACTTCTAGTTTCAGAAGTAAAGGCTTTTTGAGGTTCTTATTCAACCCATAGACAAATCTCTGATTTTTCTTCAATGGGGTATTAATATACTCAACCCCATATATAGAAAGAGATTCAAAAGATGCGACGTAGTCGGTCACAGTAGATTCACCTTGAACAAGGTCAATAAAGCGCCGAGCTAAAGTTGCTTTTTCAGCTTCCGGCACAAACTTTAATTCGAATCTTTCCCGGAATTGCTCCCAAGTAAGATCCGCTTCAATAATCTCAGAAACCAAAAGCTCATACCAATCTAATGCTCTTTCTTGGAGCATGCTAGAAGCCACTTGGACTCGATGTAGATCCACAAGATTCATGCAAGAAAAGATGCGATCACATGATCTAAGCCAAGCTTGGATTTCTATAACGTTTTCGGAACCCTTGAATGGTCTTCCTCCTAAAGCGGTATAATCTCTGCACAAGCGTGCAAACCCGGACTTAGGGTGAGTAGGCGTTGGAATGGGTCCGACAGCTTGGGCATTGTTCACAAGATCTAAAAGTTGGTGAGCAGACATAAATACTCCATCCTGAGGAGTAGCACTGGATTGACCGACGTTAGGACGGCCTGTTCTAACCATTTCTCTTCTTTAAGAAAGAAAGAAGAGGAAAAAGGTTATTCTCAGAATAAATATCAAACAAACTTGATTGATAAAACAAGGCATCATAAAAAGAAATAGGATAGAATGGTACGAAGACTCGAATTAAATCCTATGGCACGATTCCTAAGAAAGACTTAGGACATGATCGTTGCTAGATTATTCTACATTGTTCCGAAGTTTGGCTCTGATACCAAGCTGTGATGCCCCACCTCTATACTCACACTAGCCAAGGACACTATGGGGTAATGCCGTCAACTAGCACGAAGATTAAGGCTGTTGAGGAGCGACCATCTGTGTAATTGCTTTGTGCGAGTACCGATATGTCAGATAATATAACTTACATTTCATTTCAAGAGGAAATCCGACATATCATATACAAACTCAAAGCTACCACACAGTGGCTATGTGGACTTCGGAAACAAATATAGAAATAAACATAACACAAATCAGTCACAGATATTCATATCACAAAGGCGGAAACATATATGAATATAACACATAGAAGTGTACATCAAAGTAGTGGTCATACAAGATCCACTATAGCACAAAAAATAGATACAAGTGCTGGACAAAAAGAATAATTATACATCAAAGAGTCTCTATCTCAAATGCATAGTAAAAAAAATTACTAAGCTAAAGTAGTTAGCCAAAAGTCAGGTGACGAACCATGATAAGAAGTCAAGCAGAAGCACCTGAAATACCTCGGTCTGACCCGAGTATTATTTAAGAAGAAAATAATAAACGAATCAGTCTAGCTATAAATATCAGATAAAATGAGATAGGATAAGAGATATCACAAATACGTATGATAACAATAATTCCGTACTGTGACAAGTATACATCAAATAACGACAAAAATCATACAATATCTCAAATCATCTCAAACATCCAAAAAGAATCACATATTCTTTAAATTATTCACCAAAACAAAAATATTGACAAAACATATCAATGCCAATCGCAAAAATCGGTGAAACGCAAATTCTAGAAATCATCAACTAGAAAACCAGAAATCACAAAAAGGGGAAGGCCCATCACAAACGGGAGCATGAAAACTACCCAACATGTGTATCACAAATGAGCCGGAGCTCCTCCAAACAGGGTATAGTCCCCCCTTGCGGAAAATGAGCCAAAGCTCCTCCTATGAGCCGAAGCTCCTCCAAACAGGGTATAGTCCCCCTTTGCGGACTATGAGACGAAACTCCTCCAAATAGGGTATAGTCCCCCCTTGCGGACTATGAGCCAAAGCTCCTCCTATGAGCCGAAGCTCCTCCAAACAGGGTATAGTCCCCCATTGCGGACTATGAGTCGAAACTCCTCCAAACGTGGTACAGTCCCCCACGCGGACAAAGAGACATCGCACATCGCTAGTCTAAATCACCAACGGATCATCATTGATCGATAAGTGTAAATTACACTGAGCTAGTAAATAAATGAGTTTAGCTTCATGTCCCATAACCACTAGCTTAACTTAAATATTTACGAACAAATTGTAGATTTCCACTCGAAAATTGTCATGAGAGTTCAATCGAACAAGTCCAAGAATTAACCGACGAAGTAAACGCAAGCGTTTCATACCACTTGTTTTACTAAGCCGTTTAATTAGATTTCTCATACGAATGAGGTAAAGGTTTGTATATACTAATAGATTGGAAAACGGTTTTATAAACGAGATTTGTATTAAAAATAGAGTTGGAACCATCTTTGTGAAAGAGTTTGAATATTTACTACTAGTATAGAAACCTTTGTATTTTAAAGTGACAAATCACAGAAATGATTGTAGAAACAATCAATCACCAAAATCCACATTCGACGACGTGAATTAAAACCATAAAAATCGATACCGAATCCATCAAAATGGATATTCTCAAAAATCCCGAAAAAGAAGTCATCAAAGTCGATAAATGATAACAACAAATCAGATCATCAAGAATCGATTAAAAATTGGAAACCCACACAAAACTGCCTAAAATAGGCAAAAAGCACATCTCCCAGATTCAGTCGACTGGACTGTATGGTCAGTCGACTGATTCATGCCTAGAAACTCTCAGTTTTTAGGTTCAGTCGACTGACTTTACAGTTCAGTCGACTGATACAGGGACAGGAACATTTTGTTCCCAGTTTCAGTCGACTGAACTGTATGGTCAGTTGACTGATACAAGGCCAGAGAACTTTCTGGTCCCAGTTTCAGTCGATTGACCATACAGTTCAGTCGACTGAACTGTCATTTGCAGTATTTTCAGTCTAGCCCAAGAAGGGAAAAAATCCAATGGAAGTGATCGGACGAGCAACGGAGACTAGGGATTTATGCCTAGCGACAACCCAGCCATATAGGCTCTTCGATACACCCCAACAACATGTTCAAACATCAAAGATAGGATTTTTAAAAGATTTGACTTCAAAACACCAAAAATTGGAATATTCATCAAACCAATTCAATTCAAAGGCAAATGGACAAGGAATAGATGTTAGGAATTACTACCTAACAACTATCAAAGATATAGACATAGATGTGAGTTCAAAAACTCACCTTATAAATCCAAAACAACAAATGAGAAGCTCTAGAACAAGCAAAGATTGACTTCTCTTCAACAACACCTCTAGAATCTTCAATCTGTTATCAAAGGTGAAGTTTTTCCTAAGTTAGGTTATAGTAATTTCTGAAAATTGAAGAGGGATTGAGATGGAGAAGATGAAGAGGATGCTTACCTAAGTTTCTCCTTGATTTTGGACTTGAATTTGTATTTCCTAAACAAACTAGGGTTTTGGAATTCTAATTTCCAATCTCTTCCCCCATTTTTACTTTAGCTTGAGTGTTAGGAAATAGAATGAGTGAATGGATAAAGAGTAGAGGAGTTAGGGTTATTTATTAGGTTGGTGGGCTGAAACCCAACCCAAAGCCCTAAATAAAAATATCAAAATTTTACTCAACTCCAAACATATCGATGTTTATACTCAAAAAGGTCGCAAACGCCATTTTGGACTCAATGGAAGTGGTCTCGAGTCCTAATTCGACTGTTTGCAAAAAGTGACATCTCGGACTTAAATCCGACTAACGATGCTATATTTAAATAAAACATTTAAATATACAATCGTAAAATATGCGGGTTGTTACATCTTGGGCCTGCATTTGAGTTTAAGGAAAAGATAAAAGATTAAATTAGATAGTTGTATATACTCTCAGGATATAGCAGGGTATTATACAAGTTTAAAACCTAAGTTATGCTTTTATGAAATGTTTTCATAGATGATTTGAATATAGAAGGGAATTAGTATAAGTAAGAACCAATAAGAATAAGTATGTAAGTTGTACGTAGATCTTTTCTTCGCATAATTTTTGATCCAAGGTTCGAGTACATGACTTTGAAGTGATTTACACTGGTTTGAATAAAGATTTATCGATCGATTCTTGACGGTAAACACTTAGTGAGCGTTCTGGATATGATACTGAGGTTTTCTATTATATTATATGGCTATGCAAGGAGAATAGAAGTTTCTAATTAAGGAGCCTGATCGGAGTTCACACTAGCAAAGTCGGGTAAGCAATACTCATTAGGAAGAAAAACTTATGTATTCGAGTATGTGATCAGATCAGATATTATGACTAGATGATCTATATACATTATATGGGCTTAAGTATATTTGCTTTAAATGTTTTATGGTTTATGAGGAGTCAGGTAGATGACTCTTCGATGATTCATAGGGTAGTATGAATAATTGATTGAATAATAACCTATGGCTGTTGAGCATGAGGCATGCTCAGTAGATTGTTTATCATCCTTGTGTGGTGAGAAAGTTGAAATCTGGACGTACTCTAAGTTTGTTTGTCAGTCATTTAAAGTTTTGGGAATGTTAAGAATGTATAGTTTTTTCTTGGTTGTTTGTTGTGATGAAATTTTTGGATCGAAATTCTTTTAAGGGGGAAGAATTTAACGACCTGAAATTTTACCGCTTTGATGTAAGAATTTTTAAATAATTTTAAATACTTAATTAAGGGTTTTAATGGTCTAATAAAACTCTTTTAATTAATAAGTAATAGTAATTGGAAGTTTTTTTACATAAGTAAGTAGTTCGATGAAAATTTGAAAATGTGACCGAAAATTGTTTTTTGGATTTTTGACTTTTTATCAAAAGAAACTTGGCGCAACGTTGATGTAACAACCCACCCTGGAACATGCCTAAATTTCGATCCAGAAAAGGCCCATCAAAACATGGATCCATTTTAATGCTGATTGTTGGTTGGAAAAAGAAATAACTGTACAGAGCAATAACTAATCTTTTTGAACCCATAATAGATGGAACAAAATATAATATCAAATTGTACCCATTTATTTTAAAACCTTTTGAAATGCCATAATACAAAACATCATAAAACTATCACATAAGATTCGTTACATTATTTGTCCAAATACGTGGGTACAATATAAAAATAGTATAAAAGATAATAATAACAACTACAAGCTTAAGCAATTCCACCTTCGAGCATCGTCACCATCATCACTCCATCCTTAACCTATGACATAACAAGGAGGGCGTCAGAACAACAAATGTTTGGTGAATAAAAACCTCGAATCTTACATTTCAGTACTTGGGCGGTATATTTCAAAAGAATATGTCTACATCTTCTTATAAGGAAAGGAGGTGGGTCCATAATCAACCACTTAATACCTTCTGTTCCCAAAGCAGGTTTCTAAATCCCATAATCCAAACCCCACGTCATAAATTCTAGTAATGTGAGAGATAGTCACCAAACCACTTAATATCTTTTATTGGAAAATAGCCAAACTCTGGCTATTTAAGACCTCAATTAAGTCAGATCCCATCATTTAATACCAATTCCCAAGATGGACCCCTTAATGGTAACTATCTAGCTGACATCATATAGATTCTCTTAAGCCTCTTAATACTTCTTTATGGAAAGACGGACCCTCAATCAATCACTTAATACCTTATCCTAAAGCGGACCCCTATTGAGATACCACTTAATGTGCCTAATAACTAACCCCTTGGCCATTTAATACTTCATTTGGGGAATAAAGGCGGGCCCTCAAACAACTACTTAATACTTCAAGACCTCGAAGCAGGCCCCACTTATTACGATCCATACTCATAATGATATCTCAGGTTAGTCTAACTATTCGTAGGTATTGGTAGCCAGGTTAGTTGGGTAGACTTACCCTGTAGAATTTGGGATTAACCTTGCGTCATTATAAATATTTATGATAGAGATGTCTCACATCAATAGGAAGTATACACAGCTGCCGGTATGTTAAAGTAAAGGGCAGGCTTCTGTCGTGCAACTCCACTGACCTCACATCCCTATGACCTAGCCATGAATTAAATATTCTATATATATAATACTCATCTTACTGTCTCATAAATAAAGCCTCATAAGGAATCTTCCTTGTTGCGCCTTAAAATATCAATTACCTTCCTAAATGGGGAAATTAGTGACGACTACTACCTAATTAACTACGTAATTATATGCCATAATTATATGTTTATTATGCTATAGAAATAAATATATATTCGCATCTAATCAATTCTAGCATACGGTTTATAATCCATAAACTAGTATTAAATGTCAATTCTTTTAACCATAATACTAATACAAGTCATTTTCCTTCAAATTCTCAAGATTTCAATATCTATAACAAGAGCTTAAATATTCATATCCAAAACTACAATACATAAACTTGTGAAAATAGAAACCCAATTTATTACATCAATCTAATAGAGTGTCCTAAACAATAGGAATTGCAATCCTAACTTCATATTCTATTCAACTCTACTTTTGGACATAAATAAACGAAGGAATTTTGTGTGGAATAAGTGGTGTAAACTACAAACAGAATTCATACTTTAAACCCTTAATTTATTACTAAAAACTCACAATTTGAATCAAAGAAGGAGGAGAAGTGGAATAGATTATGAAATTATCCAAAATTGCAGAATAATATAAATCCCATCAAATTAACATTATAATTGAGAATCTCCATCTAGAATTGACATTTCGAAATAAAAAGGAATTTTAAGGTATTTTATCTATCGTATTTTCGCAATCCCAAAATCCCTAAGGCATATTCAAATCTATAAATATACACTAATCAATTACTAAATGTATCCCCCTTTTTCCGGTTATGGAATAGATGAAATAAATCCAAAAATGGATTTTTTTTCAAGAATGAAATCTTTGAAAATAATAAGGTTTACACTCATAGATTATCCTTGCTTCTTATCTATGGATTTGCCACGCCAAAGCAACTTTTTTTTCAGATTTCCTTCTTTTGATATATATACATAGCGAAGGATAGGTATATATATAATTTTGTTAGATTCAAGGTGGTTGGAGGAGAAGAAAATAGATTAAAAGAGTAATTAAAGAAGGATTAAAATCCTTACCTTAATTTCTAATTGAATTTTAAGTCTAACTGAAGAGAGAAAATGGCAGAGGCTTGAGGTATTTTTCAAATATTTATGAATGAAAAGTGGGGAGGATAAGTTCCTATTTATAGGGGTTGAAACGCACGAGAACCGTAAGACTGAGTTAGGTGAAAAACAAATAAATCTGGAGCATTCAATAGCAAAAAGCCCTAACCGTCGCCACGACCAAGCGACCGACCTCTTTCTTTCAAGCAGTCGACCTCTTAAGTTTAAGGGGTTCGACCTTTTGCCCTTTATTTGGGGAAATTTTGAACCATTGCTTTTAATAATTTTATTCCCTAATTATGTTAATTGATTAACTTAACGTTTACTTAACTCCCAATTAAAACTACCATTAATTTTCAAAATTCAAACCCTAAATTTAAATACTTATTTGAATATGAATTCAAACTAAATTAATTCAGATCTGAAAACTGTAAACGCTCATAACTTCTTCATTTGAGCTCTATTCTCAGCATATTATATATGGAAACAGATCAGAATTTCGCCATGAATTTCGTGGTCAAATTCTAACTTTTATATAATTTCGATTTTCAACCATACCTTATTTAATTTAATTCACTCAATTTACTTATGGTTGAATTTACAGGCTGTTACATTCTTCCCCGCTTAAAAAGGATTTCATCCCAAAATCTTTCAAAGGGCAAACAATGTGATGCACAATAACATCCATATTACACAAACAAGTTATCTATACAACCATCTACTCAACCAAAGTGAAATGTGGTTCTGTACTTCAGACGTACTAAAATGAGCTCAATCCTAGTGTGAGTATGTAATCGTATCATGCAAATTGTATGCAAATATCTTAAACATGCAAAAAAAATCTACATGATTGCAAAGTGATTGTGAAAAAGTGTGGCAATCGCCTCCTACGATCCAATTTAGCAACCATGATGTAACCAAAATCCTAATTTTAGAGAGAAAATTTAACAATGAAAAGCTCTAGATGAGTGATCTTCATTTTTTCCTCGGTTTTCGACGTGCTTACCATCGGGTGGTCTCCCCACTGTACTCGGACCAGCCTAATTATTTTGTTGTGAATTCTCCTAGTTTCGTGCTTTAAAACGCATGAGGTGGCATGAGGTATTGTTTGCTCCGACTCTATTCCGCAACTGATCAGGTCAACTCTAATAGCAGTGTCAAGAAGGCATTTTCTAAGGTGAGAAACGTCAAAAACATTGTGGAATCATGTTAATCTGTCAAGAAGCTCCACATGATAAGCAATTTTTCCTATCCTTCCTAAAACTTTGAATGGCCTAACGAATCTAGGCATCAATTTTCCAGACTTGCCAAAGCTAATCAATTTTCTAAGAGGGGAGGCTTTGACAAATACCATATTTCCAACCTTAATTCGTTGTCTGATCAACTCTACTTTTTCCATGATATCACAGATCAAATTAGGTCCAAGTAATATTTTGTCGGTGGTTTCCCACTGGTTTCCCACCAAGAACTTAGCTACACTCCTCTTCATTCCACACCAAAAGAAAATCTTCTTCATATCCTTGTACATCTTATCTCCTCTAGGGTGAATGGTCATCTTCAAGTGGTGACACTCCATAAGCACTTCTCTCAACAGACTATCAACTATAGGGACACAAAGGCGTCCATCTCTTCTTAAGCATCCCTTCTCATCGACCAAATACCTACTAGCGTGAGGAAACTACTCTCCTCTCCTCTCCTCTCCTTCGCTTCTCCAAAATCTTTACTAACCTTTTGTCTTTCACTTGCTCAAAACTTATGTGATCCATCAAGGCTGGTCTAATCTCCATAACTTCTAAAAAGCCTTAGATGGGTTCTGTTAGTGGTTGGAAGTTGAAATTTGTGAGAAATTCTAATTGCCACCATTCATATATAGCACCTCGAGTAGCATGCTTCAGACTAAGGGTGTAACGACCTAGAATTTCTGTCATTTGAAATTCGTATATTTAATTAATTTTATATATTAATAAGTAAGATTTGGAAGTCGAATTAATTTAATTTCGATATAGTGATTTAATTGGACGATCTAATTTTTAATTTAATACTTGAAATTGGGTAAATAATTGAGATCTGAATTAAATGTGATTAAAAATGATTTATAAAGTTATAATAAATCATATTGGAGTTAGAATGATGTTTGTGAAATTTTAAAATCGAACTAAAAGTTAAATTGTGAAAATTGAATATTTTAATATTTAATTGACGACTGAAAATGACCATTTTTCAAACAGTCTCGGATTTCGATGAAACAAGTTTCATCGGATCCGTAATGTGATATTATTGTAAGATTTCAAATTTTGTGTCAATCGTATTTACCGTTTGTCCGGGGCAAGCCAAAACGCATCGAAATCGGTTTAAATCGATTTGATTTAAAATTGATCGTTTATTTCCGTAACTCTCACATACGATCGAATTAGCTCCTAAAACACATTCCATTGTGTTCAGAACGCGGGTAAAACCCTAGAAACGCCAGCCGGCACGCTTCGTTTGGAGTTCGGAAAATTTCGGATAAATAGTGTTTCGTTGAATTTTCTATAAAAGGACTTCACCTTTTCCATTTGCAATCAAAAGAGAGCTAGGGTTTCACAGCCGTCCCTAATTACGTTCAATGGCCGAAATCATTTCTCCTTCTCCCTCAAAATCCTCTCAATCCATTAAGCTTTTGCCGAAACTTCCAACTGAGAAAGTGTAGAGCTCGACGAGAGTTCCAGATCTAACGGCTGTGATCGAAAAATTCGCAAGGGATCGACGGCAAAAGGGTTGCGTTCGTCCACCGTTCACACTTGTTTTTCGATGCACTGGCACGACCGAGCTCTGCCGCATTCGAGCTGAAGGGGAGGTGGACGACGAGCTTTCATTTGGCACTTCCTGATCGACGTGAAGTCGAAGATGGTGGTCGCGTTAATTCGTGGAAGGAGGCGGCTCCTTTGGGTTCTCGCGTGCGTGCTCTACTGGGAGGGAAGAAGAACGTACCTACGGCCTAGATCTGGGAATTCAAAACACACGGCCGAGATGGTTAGGGTTTGTAAATAAATAAATAAATAAAAGACTTTGTTTTAAATTATATATACAAACTTTAACAATCCATATCTAATGCATACGAGGTCGGAATCGGACGAAACAGGAAGCGTTGGAATCGCAGCGACGTGATCTACACTACAGCGCAGATCTGGGCGCGTTTGGGGCAAGCGGGAATTTTTGATTAAATCGAAGGCGTCCGATTTAATTTGAAAAAAATTGAACGCTCGACATTTTAAAAAGCAAGGTGAGAACTTCTCACTCAATCGAAATTGTTTCGATTTAAATTTAAATAGTTGTATTTAAAATTGCTTGATTGTGTGAATTGGATGATATTTTTTATCTATTGTGTTAAATAGACCCTATACGCCGTATATTAAGCGTATGTTATTTATTAAAAACATATACCGCGATAATTCCACCGTGAAGTGGAATTGGTATTATATATGTATTTGGAGTTGATTTCCCGCATTATACAGCGGATGAGACCCTATTGCGCCGCATAATAGTGGATAGTAATTTTATAAATCCAATATACCGCGATATTCCACTTCGAAGTGGAATTGGTATTGTGCTAACATCTGTGGATGCAGGGAAACAGGTTGGAGGGATCCAACTGGATTCCTCAAATTATATGAATTTGTTTCATATGTTATATGAATTTGTTTCATATGTTGTGTGATTGTTTATTTATAATATGTGAATGATTATATTTGTGATTGGATGTGTTGAAGGCTATAATTTAGCCGAATGTATTTTTGGTATCGTTGGATACCAGAAATAAATAGAATTGGATTTTCGAAATAAAAGTTGGAAATTTTAAGTGAATTTCTTTTGAAAGAATTGGGTGAATGTAAAAGAAGGAATTAAAGTATTAAAATTGATTTTCGGAATCTTATCGAATAAATTCCAAAATATGGTGAAAGGATTTTAATAAAAAGGGTTTCGAATAATATTATTTAAAGGTTGAAGAATTTATTTAAAATGGAATTTTAAATGGTTGGGAAAGTATAAATGAATTTATTTTAAAAAGGTGATGAATTTCTTGAAATCCAATTAATAATTGATTTGGTATTTGAAAATAAATTTGGAAATCGATTTGTAAAATGATTTGGGATTTGAAATAAATTCAGAAATCAATTTGTAATTGATTTGGTGTTTTGAAAGTGGATATTTGGAAAATGACTTGAAAATCGTGTATAAGTGAATATTTGGAAATTTAAATTCACAATGGAATTTATAAAGGAAAGGGAAATTTGTTTTGAAAATAAACATTGATTTATTTTTAAGTGTGGAAATAAATTTACAGATTTGGAACATAAATTTGAAATAAATCGATAAGGATTTATTTAATTAGTTTAAATGGACCATTTTGTGATGAAGTGTGAAAATGTGATTTGAAATTGGTTTTCAAATGTTAAAGTGTGGAAAAATATATATCTTGTGAAGATATTCTGAAAATAAATAATTTGGGAAAAAATTATTTAAATTGGTTGATTGTTGTGAATGTTGTTGATAGTTAAACAACCGACTATCAATATTTGCCTTTGAAATGGCACTTGATTTGTTTTTAAAACAAACGCTCACTATTCGGGTTAGCCGGGAAAAGACCTTTGTGTCATATAACGAATTCCGAATTAGTGATACGACGATATGGATCGTATTGAAGATCGGTGGTGAAGACCGGATATTTTCGAAAATGAAAGGACAACCTATCGAATGTCTCTGCAACGAGTTGCTCCGGTATAGAGATTTATATCACTCTTCTTGTGATGGGAAGTCTGGACGTGATTAGTGAATATCCGGATTGCAAGGGCTTCTTTGGAAGTGCCTTCGGTTCCGTTCGATCCCGGAACGGACTTGTATGGATGTGTGTCTGACATTACTTTGAGATGTAAAGCTGGTTTCTATCAAATACATTTTTGTTGGTGGCGGAGAATTTATTCTCTTAGCTTAACACCCTTCTTTGAGACGTACGAGCTCAGATTTTATGTAGTTGATGGTTACTAGTGATACATTCCCAATTTGGTAATGTGGCATATGAAGTGCTGTTGATCATTTGTTGATGAAAGCGTGGCTTTGTGAAAAAGCGTGGCTTTGTGAAAAAAGCGTGGCTTTGTGAAAAAAGCGTGGCTTTTTGAAAAGCGTGGCTTTGTGAAAAAGCGTAGCTTTGTGGACGAGACTTCGTCGAGCCTCACTACCCGATAATGGTCGAAACAGGAATGTTGCGGCAAAGGTTTTTAAGGGTAGCGCCCCTAGGGTATGTCATTTCCTTCTGGATATAAAGGTGATATCATGGTATGGAGCCCAGATATTTTACCTATGTTGATGCAGCAAATTTATTATACTTTGTGGTTGTTGCTTTGTGGTTGAGGATCCTCGGATAAAGGTCGGTGACGACCGGGGGATGACATAGCTCGTGTGTTAGTTACCTAGTTACAGCTTTGTTAAAGCTTGAGGTAGCGTCGGCCTTGTGTTTGCAGAGATCTGGTTAGGTTCTCGGGGCGTCTTTCCAGAGGCGTTTCCATTTCGATGTAAGGAAGTTCCTTTGCCTAACCATTTGTTGGAAATCCAAAGAAACAATATGAACCTTGTACGGTTTTAGTTGTATTACCTGCTATGGAATGTGGCGGTAACCTGCTATTGAACATGGTAGCTATAGTAGGCATACAATAATGGTTGTATGCTGGCTAAGATTAATATTATATTTTCGAAATGGTTTTCGACACTATGCACTAATGATAATAATATCGAATGATTTTGCATAGTAAGCATTTTTGACTATCATAAGAAGAAATCTCCTCCAATTCTGCGTTTGCATTGTGTGTGTGGCGGGAGGTCTTATGGTAGTTTCATTTTTCAAAAGCATTGCGAAATTGTTTTGTTTTCTTTGTAAAGATAAAAACTGTTTTAGTTCTCACACCAGTCACCATGATTGACCTGGAGTTTATTGTTTCCTTCCTAAACTCTGGGTGCCCACCAATTTCCACACGGGCAGTCTAGAGTCAGGTTATCAGGTCATTCTGGATTCAGGAGATGCCATGGAGCTCATTGGCGAGCTGGATGACGAGGTGTAGTATTTGTATCTGAGATTATTATTCCACTGTGTATTATGTATGAGGACAAGTTTATATAACTGTCCAGTGTTGTATTGTTGTTGTAAACTCTGATGATGATGTAATGTATAAAATGATATAGTTCTTTGTTTTAAAGATTATTCATTTATCTATTATATGTTTTTCCGCTGCGAATGTGAGATTCTGATGGTGTTTCTGTTTCTTTTTCTTTCTTTTTCTTCTGTCCTCTTCCACCTCTTCTTTTTCTCCATAACAATTCGGTTTTCCGGCATTCGGTTGCTCGGCAGTTGATACAGTGGACGTATTAATGTCGATTTTCGAGCGTCGAAAAATCGCGTTCGTTACATTTGGTATCAGAGCGAATGGTTAAGCGATAACTTTGGCTCTGTTGGGAATTACTCATTAGAGATAGAGTTAGTAGTACTCTGGAATGAGTTGAGTGTAATAATAGATATGAGCGCGTATTTGTTAGTGAATATAAAAGTGTTTTATATTGTGTTTGCTTATCCATTGAGCTGTTTGTGAATTCTAGTCGGTATGTGGGACGCCATATTATCGATAGGGGTTTCTAAACACTTAAACGAGGCAAGTCGACATAGTATCATTTTAAATTGGGTAAATGAAATAATTTTACCTCGATTATATTTTGTATATAAAAAGAAATAATTTTTTAGAAATTATTAAAGTGTATGAAATTAATTGTTTGGTTGTTGAAAATATAAAAATATATATAAGTTAATAAAAGTTGTTTGAATAAACTAAATAAAAAGCAACAATTGTATAAGTATGGAATTATAATTAAATGATTTACAATTGTGAAATAATCTTGTATAAGTAAAATTAAATAGTGAAGTTATATGAGAAAGAGATTTATAAATGTGATTTATAAATAAAAGGAAAATTTTGAAAGAATATTAAGCACTGAATTCACTATTGTTGCTGGGAAATAATAAGGGTGATGACTACAGCATCATCAGTATCATTTTCGAGTTTCTGTGTGATGGATTTGCTACCATAACAAATTGGAAATTGAAGTTTTGTTGTGATAAACAAAATTTAAATTAAAATCCAAATTGAAATTGATAAATATAAGTAAAATGAGTTTTATACTTATAATATGATTTGGAAGTTGAATAATAAGTTGTATAACTTATAAAATGAATGAATATAAGTGAAACCAATTGTAAAAGAAATGGTTATACAATATTGTTAAGCAAAATAAAATGTGAATTTGAATAAGTGATATGGAATATAACTTAAGTGATGTTGAATGAAGTTGATTTTGATATCAAAGTAAATTAATAAAGTGAATTTATTAAATGAATGTGAACTTGAGTTATATAAATGAAATTCAACCTTATTTGTAAAATGAATTAGCAATTGAATTAATGGATTGAATATTAATCAATCTAATGTAAGTAAATTGATATGAAATAATGGATATAAGTATTAATTCATTAAAGCTAATAAATTGGAAATTGAGATCAATTTAATATTAAACCAATTGAAATTAAAAGTGTTGAACCAAATTGAATGTAAGTAAAGTAAATTTTAAAAATTTGGTTGTGTTGAATATACATTGGTTGTTATATGATTGTTAGTTGATTGTATATAGTATAATTCATTAAGTGTTAATGAAATTGAATTGATAAAAATTGAAAGCTATGTAATTGAATTTGAATTGAAAGTGAACCAACTTGAATGTAAATTAGTGAAGGTGAACTAATTGAAAATGAATACATGAATGGTTTGAAAATTTTGTTGAAAGCATTCGAATTTGTTTTGAAACTATTTAAATTGCTTATGGGAATTATCTGATTGCATTGCTTATGGAAACTTTGTGTTTGTTATTTAAAATTAATGAAATGTTAATAATTTCCTATACATGTCACTTACGTGTTTAAATTGAGTAAGTACAGGTGCCGTGGCTGCCGTTCGGCTGATTGGGTTGTGCTAAAATTCTTAATAAATAACTGCTTTGCTTAAAAATGCTAAAAAGGCACGCCTACGCAATAAAAATAGGAAATATGAACTGTTTTTCTACTTTTCCGACCAGGAGGGTCGATGTATATATATTTATGTCTATTGTGCTCCTACTACGATCGAACCACGCAAAGGAGACGCTGGCGAATTTTTCAGAAAATTTAAGGCGTTAGAAAATTTTCGGAAAATTTGTGAAAGCTAAATTTTGGATTTGGAGTTAAAAGTTAAACGATATGGTTTGTTTTGAAAAGTATAACTAAGTATAGATTTTAAAAAAAAAATAGTAAAGTTTTTTTGAAAGAGTTTAACTATTGGATTTTGGGGAAGTTGTACACTTAAGTGATTTTGAAATCCAATTTGAACAAATTGTTTGAAAAGTTAATGAATTTGAGCATTTTTCTTACTTGGCAATTTCGAGGACGAAATTCTTTTAAGGGGGGAAGTTTGTAACGACCCAGAATTTCTGTCATTTGAAATTCGTATATTTAATTAATTTTAAATATTAATAAGTAAGATTTGGAAGTCGAATTAATTTAATTTCGATATAGTGATTTAATTGGACGATTTAATTTTTAATTTAATACTTGAAATTGGGTAAATAATTGAGATCTGAATTAAATGTGATTAAAAATGATTTATAAAGTTATAATAAATCATATTGGAGTTAGAATGATGTTTGTGAAATTTTAAAATCGAACTAAAAGTTAAATTGTGAAAATTGAATATTTTAATATTTAATTGACGACTGAAAATAACCGTTTTTCAAACAGTCTCAGATTTCTACGAAACTAGTTTCATCGGATCCGTAATGTGATATTATTGTAAGATTTCAAATTTCGTGTCAATCGGATTTACCGTTTGTCCAAGGCAAGCCAAAAAGCATCGAAATCGGTTTAAATCGATTTGATTTAAAATTGATCGTTTATTTTCATAACTCTCACATACGATCGAATTAGCTCCCGAAACACATTCCATTGTGTTCGAAACGCGGGTAAAACCCTAGAAACGCCAGCCGGCACGCTTCGTTTGGAGTTCGGAAAATTTCGGATGAATAGTGTTTCGTTGAATTTTCTATAAAAGGACTTCACTTTTTCCATTTGCAATCAAAAGAGAGCTAGTGTAACGACCCAGAATTTTTGATAATTAAAATTCGAATATTTAATTAATTTTAAATATTAATAAGTGGAATTAAGAAGTCGAATGATTTATTTTTCGAATATTGGATTTAATCTGATAATTAAATCGATAAATTAATAGTTAAATTTCAGAAATAATTGAAAATTGAGTTTCAAATGATTGAAATTTATTTGTAACATTTTATTTAAATCATACTGAGGTTATAGAAATATTTTAGAACCCTTAAAAATTGAATTTAAAGTTAATCTGAGAAAATGGAATATTTTAATATTTAATTATCGACTGAAGAATAGCCAATTTTCGAACAGTCTCAGAATTGGACGAGACCAGTTTCATTGGATCCGTAATAGTTAGTTATTATCGGATTTCAATTCTCGTAGCAATCAGAGTTGTCGTTTGACTGTGGCAGCTCGAAACGCCTCGAAATCGATTTAAATCGGTTTAATTTAAATTGATCGTTTATTGCCATACCTCACACATACGATCGAATTAGCTTCCGAAACCTGTTTCATTGTGTTCGGAACGCGGGATAAACCCCAGAAACGCCAGTTACCGTGCGTAAATCGGAGTTCGGAAATTTAGGAGTGAATAGTGTTCGTCGGTTCTCTATAAAAGCAACCCACCCCCTTCATTCAAGAGAAACCCTAGTTTATAAGTTCGTGGCCGCCACTTCTATGCTGAACGGCTAGAATTCATCAACCTTTCTCCCTCCAGATCTCTCAATCCATCACGTTTTAGCAAAAGTTATCAACTAATAAATCGAAGAGCACGCTACGAGCTTCAAATCCATACGGTTGCGATCTTGTTTCGTCGACCAGAGGGAGGGGTAATGAGCTGCGTTCGTCTCGAATTGCGCACGGAAATTGAGGAGGTGGGAGGCGAGATGGAGGTGCGGTTGGAGGCTGGGGGTAGCTATGGGCGAGGCGCTTCGACCGGTGACGAGATGATCGGGTTTTGGTCAACGATGGAGGGTGAGTTCTTAACCCTAGTAGGCGGCTTCATGGGTTCGAATACGAACAAATTCGCGTGGGAGGGAAGAAGCAAAGGAACGGCCTTGATCTGGAGTTGGATTTGCACGGTCAGGATTTGGCAGAGGTTTAAAATATAAAAGGGAATTTGTATATTAATTGTATATAAATTGTACGAACTTTAAAATTGTATATCTCTTTCATACATTATCAGAAAATGATGAAACAAAATGCGTTGGAATCGTCTCGACGCGTACTTCGCTATGAAACTGGATTGGAAACGATCGGAGTCAGCGAAAATTTTGAGTGGAATTAAACGTTCGTTTAATTTCATTCGAAATAAATCGCTACAAATTGCTATCAGAAAGTCACGGTGAGATCTTCTCACTCAAAATAAATTTGGATTTGCAGTTATTGATTGTTGTTTTGGATGTGATATTAGATATAGTAGGATATATATCTATATATAGCAATATATACATATTGGCATATATATATATATTGGATTGATTGATTTCCCGCCTCGTATAGCGGATGAGACCCTATTGCGCCGTTAGTAAGCGGATAATATTTATTAAACCCATATACCGCGATATTCCACCT
Source organism: Allium fistulosum (assembly GCA_030737815.1). Classification (NCBI taxonomy): domain Eukaryota; kingdom Viridiplantae; phylum Streptophyta; class Magnoliopsida; order Asparagales; family Amaryllidaceae; genus Allium; species Allium fistulosum. The sequence goes on from CM060902.1 coordinate 466,038,537, forward strand.
CGAAGTGGAATTGGTATTGTGCTAACGTCTGTGGATGCAGGGAAACAGGTTGGAGGGATCCAACTGGATTCCTCACCAGAATTTATTTATTTACAGATATTGATGTATATTCTGTTATCATATGTTGATATATGATGTTTGATGTTGTGATTGACTAATTGGTGCTGTTGCATCATCGGATCCATTTTTGAAGTTTAAACATAACGATATTATTTTTAAAAGGATTTCAAAGTGAATTTTTGAAAGTATACGTTTTATTAAATTTTGGAATTGATTCATTTTAAATAAATAAGTGTTATAATTTTTATGTTATAAAAAAATTAAGAATTTTGTGATATAAAACCAAAATTTGATGTTTGGGAATATGAAAGGAACTATGTTGAAGAATAGTATGAGTGAAGATTTTTGAATTTATTTATAAATGGTTTATAGATAAGATTTATAAAGAATTGAATTTTTATAAATAGGAAAAAATGGAATTATAAAAGGAGTTTTTGTTAATGTTGAAAAAGGGTTTATAAATGGAATTTTACAAGAAGTAGGATTTATAAATTTTGTAAAGTTATTAAAGGAATTACTTAAGTAAAAAATTGAGTTATAGATTGATTCGGTTAATAAAATTGATTCGTAAGTTGAAGTTGTTATAAATTATAAATGGGATTTATAAACGTTGTTTATAAATCCGAAATCACTTATTTTGATAAGTGAATTGTAGAGGTTAATTAAAGGATTATATTCACGATTTTGGACAGTGGATAAGCCTTTAAATAAAACGTGTAGGAATGTTGAATTTGGATAACGAAGTATATTCACGATTTTGGACAGTGAATATATTATTAAATAAAATGGATATGTTTTGGAAAAGTGATATTACGAAATGAAGTAATTGTTTTAAAAGATGTTTTAAAACGTGATAAGTATCGAATACATAGATTTCAACATTCATTGTTGAAATAGACGTTTTCGAGAAATATAAGGAAATGGTGGACTATAACACTGTTGTTATAGTAAATGATTTCCGAAAGGAAATGTTTTGATGTAGTATTGGGATTTATATATCTATCTAAATCCGAATCCCTATACTAGTGATTTTGAGTCGTCGTAACGATATTTTACGTAACATTCGTTTTGACTCAAATAAATGTGCTTAAGAGAATGAATTCCTTAAAGAATGAAATATATACTTAATTTGATTTAAGTATATCGAATATTTTCAAATGTTGAAAATAAATAGATTTGTGAAATACTTATTTTTAAATAAGTATGGAAATGTTTTTCCAATATGAAATGAACTGTTTTGAGATTTTATCTTCAAAGATAAAATGAAATGTGGAAATTGATTTGAAATTGTTTTCAAATGATTAAGTGTGGAAATTTTATATCTAGTAAAAGATATTTTGGAAGATGAAATAATTTGGAAAATTATTTGGAATCTGATGATGTTGCGCATCTTTATTGATAGTTAAATAACCGACTATCAATAATTACCTTGAGTAGGTATTTGTTGTGAATTGCTTGAATTTGAATGCCACACTTATTTTTGAAAAATCGCTCACTATTCGGGTTAGCCGGGAAAGGACCATGGGGTCGTATAACCCATTCCGAATATGTGATACGTCGTTATGAATTGCATTCGAAGACCGGTGTTGAAGACCGGATATTTTTGAAAATGGAAGGATTACCGTCGAGTTACTCTACATCGGCTGATCTCCGATTAAGAGGTTTTATCACCCTTAGTGACGGGAAGTCCGGACGTGATTAGAAATTTATCCGGATATGCAAGGGCTTCGTGAGAAGTGCCTTCGGTTCTGTTCGATCCCGGAACAGACTTGTATGGATTGTGTGTCTGACGTTACAATTTGAGATATAAAGCTGATTTCTTTCAAATACATTTCTGTTGGTGGCGGAGAATTTATTCTCTTAGCTTAACACCCTTCTCTGAGACGTACGAGCTCAGAGGTTATGTAGTTGAAATTTATCAGCAATATACTCCCAATTTGGTAATGTGGCATACTGAGTGTTGCTGTGAAATGATCAGTGTTTGATCATTTGTGATATGATCATTTGTTTGATCTTATATCTTTGTGATCATAGGTTGATCATTTGTTGGACCCGAAGCATGGCTTTGTAGAAAGCGTAGCTTTGTGGACGAGACTGTGTCGAGCCTCACACCCCGGAAATGGTCAAAACAGGAAGGATGCGGCAAGGTTCTAGGGAGTAGCGCCCCTTAGTGTATGTCATTCCTTCTGGATAAAGGTGGTATCATGGTATGGAGCCCAGATACTTAACCTCTGTGGTTGCTGCAAATTTATTACTTTGTGGTTGTTGTGAATTGGGGATCCTCGGGAAGATCGGTGACGATCGGGGGATGGCATACGCGTGTCAGTAGTTACCTATTTTTGCAGAGGTAACCCGGCCTTGTGTTGGCAGAGATCTAACCGTAACGTTAGGTTCTCGGGTCGTCTATTCCAGGGACGTACCCATCGTGGATAGGAAGTTCCTTAGCCTGACCATTTGTTGGAAATCCAAAGAAACAATACGATCTTGTACGGTTTTAGTTGTAGAACCTATCATTCACTTATGGTGGTCACCACTGTTTGGATGGTAGCTATAGTAGGCATAAGTGCGGAATGCCTATGCTGGCTAAGATTAATATTATACTTTCGAAATGTTTTCTACACTATGCACTAATAATATATCAAAAATGATTTGATTTTTGCGTAGTAAGCATCTTTGACTATCATAAGAAGAAATCTCCTCCAATTCTGCGTTTGCATTGTGTGTGTGGCGGGAGGTCTTATGGTAGTTTCATTTTCCAAAAGCATTGCGAATTGACTTTAAAAATTATTTTGTTGTTATAAAGAATAACTGTTTTACGATCTCACACCAGTCACCATGACTGACTCGGAATTTATTGTTCCCTTCTAAACTCTGGGTGCCCACAAATTTCCACACGGGCAGCCTAGAGTTATGTTATCTGGATATTCTGGAGCTTTGGAAGCAAGCTGGATGGCGAGACGTAGTATTTGTATCTGATAGTATTTATTCCGCTGTGTATTCTGTATGAGGACAAGTTATATAACTGTCCATTGTTGTATATGACTCTGATTGATGTATGTATAAACTGATATAGTTCTTTGTTTTAAAGATTATTCATTTATCTATTATATATTGTTCCGCTGCGATATGTGAGATTCTGATATTGTTCTGTTTCTGTTCTGTGTTGTTCTTCTTTTCTTTTTCTTCTCTCTTTCTTCTGTTTTCTTCTTCTTCTACCTTTTTCTTCTTTTTAAAACCATAACTTTTCGGGTTTCCGACATTCGATGGCTCGGCAGTCGATAAAGTGAGTATCGATGTCGAATTTTCGAAAGTCGAAAATTACGGGATGTTACATTTGGTATCAGAGCATATGGTTAAGCGACAACCCTGCTCTGTTGGGTGTTACTCATTAGAGATAGAGTCAGTAGTACTCTAGAATGAGTCGAGTGTAATAATAGATATGAGCGCGTATTTGTTAGTGAATATGAAATTGTTTTGTATTGTGTTGACTTATCGGTTGATTGTTTATGGATTCTGGTCGGTGCAGTCTAGCTAACTGTAATCGATAGGGGTTTCTAAACTCTTAAACAAGATAAACCGACACAGTGTTGTTTTAAATAGGGTGAATGAAATAATTTTGCCCAAAACTATTTTTATATATAAAAGAAATGATTTTCTGTAAATTACTACAGTATATGGTTGCATGGTTGTTAGGAAGTGATAATATTGAATGTTATCATTATTATATGAAATTGAATAAGAAATTGAAATCGTAACTCCAAAGTTAAGAAATAAATCCATATACAAGTAAAATTTAAGAATGTAAATTATAAATGTGACTTATAATTTAAAACGGAATTCCAGAGAAGTATTTGGAAATGTTTTGAAAGGAGTTTGAAAATTTTAGAGATTTGGAAAGTTTAACTTCTTTTTGATTTGAAAATGAATTTCGAAGGTTTTGAAAAGTATTTTGGAGTGATGAAAGCTCTAAACTCTTTTCGGTCGCTGGAAAATAACTTCGATGATGACCGCGGCATCGTTGATGTTCATTTTCGGGTTTCCAAAAGAGGAATTGCTGCCAAATTGTTTTAAATGGAAGTGGTTTGTAAAATTTGGATTTTGTTTTGGAAATTCAAAGGATGATTTGAATTGTTTTCAAAATGATTTTTGAAATGTTGGTAAGACTCTGGAATACTATATAAAAATATTTATGAAATATTATGAAGTTGATAACTTGTAAAGTTTAAAGTTTAAATAAAAATCTAACTTAAAGAAATAAAATCCATATACAAATAAAATTTGTGAATAGAAATTGTAATGTGATTTATGAATGAAAATGGAATTCCAGAAAGATATTGGAAATTAAAATTCACTAAGGAAATTAAATTGTAAATGTGAATGTATAAATGATTTTATAAATTGGAATGTTGATAAGTCGAAGACTTATAAAATATTTGAAATTTGTTAGTAAATGAAATTCAAGCTGAATATTGAAAAACTGGATTTGATTTGTGATAAACAAAGTGAAGTATTGAAATAAAATTAGTAAGCGAAACTAATTGAAGGAATAACAAAGTAAATATAATTTGAAAATGAATTGAATTCAATAATTATAAATGAAAGGCAAATAGAATCCAAATGGAATCAATTAGCAAACGAAAGTTAATAGATAAAATTCAATATTCAAAATTGAAGATAAATTGAACTCAAATAGAATTGAAATGGTGAATTAAATTCAAATGAAATTGAAATGCAAGATTGAACGAAATTGAATGAATATGTAACTCCAATAGTGAATTAGAGATGATATAAGAAGTATAGGTTGAAAATTTTGTAATAGAATTTGCAAAATGATTTGAATGTTGTAACTAGATATTATGGCTAGTGGGATATACAGGTGTAAATGAACTGGGATTTTGATTTCAAAGATAAAGTGAATTGCTCGACAAAAGGTAAGTATTTGAATTTCAATATGAGATTTGCTGATTTCTTGTCTAGCCGCTTGGCTTTTTCTTTTCTTTTTGAAATCTGAGAGTCCGTAGGGATGTTTTGTAGTCGTACCGTATTAGCCGTGCAAAGGAGGCTATGGCGAATTTTTTCGAAAATATAAGGCGTTAGAATATTTTTGAGAAAATTGGAAAAATTGGAAATTTTTGAAAACTAAGTATGATTTGAAAACTTAGTGAAGTTATTGTAAGAAGTTTAACTATGGATTTTGAAGGAGTTAAACACTTAAATGGATTGTAAAATCTAATTTGAATAGCTGTTTTGGAAAGTTAACGAATTCTGTAACTTCTTTCTTACCTTGTAATTTCGAGGACGAAATTCTTTTAAGGGGGGAAGTTTGTAACGACCCAGAATTTTTGATAATTAAAATTCAAATATTTAATTAATTTTAAATATTAATAAGTGGAATTAAGAAGTCGAATGATTTATTTTTCGAATATTGGATTTAATCTGATAATTAAATCGATAAATTAATAGTTAAATTTCAGAAATAATTGAAAATTGAGTTTCAAATGATTGAAATTTATTTGTAACATTTTATTTAAATCATACTGAGGTTATAGAAATATTTTAGAACCCTTAAAAATTGAATTTAAAGTTAATCTGAGAAAATGGAATATTTTAATATTTAATTATCGACTGAAGAATAGCCAATTTTCGAACAGTCTCAGAATTGGACGAGACCAGTTTCATTGGATCCGTAATAGTTAGTTATTATCGGATTTCAATTCTCGTAGCAATCAGAGTTGTCGTTTGACTGTGGCAGCTCGAAATGCCTCGAAATCGATTTAAATCGGTTTAATTTAAATTGATCGTTTATTGCCATACCTCACACATACGATCGAATTAGCTTCCGAAACCTGTTTCATTGTGTTCGGAACGCGGGATAAACCCCAGAAACGCCAGTTACCGCGCGTAAATCGGAGTTCGGAAATTTAGGAGTGAATAGTGTTCGTCGGTTCTCTATAAAAGCAACCCACCCCCTTCATTCAAGAGAAACCCTAGTTTATAAGTTCGTGGCCGCCACTTCTATGCTGAACGGCCAGAATTCATCAACCTTTCTCCCTCCAGATCTCTCAATCCATCACGTTTTAGCAAAAGTTATCAACTAATAAATCGAAGAGCACGCTACGAGCTTCAGATCCATACGGTTGCGATCTTGTTTCGTCGACCAGAGGGAGGGGTAATGAGCCGCGTTCATCTCGAATTGCGCACAGAAATTGAGGAGGTGGGAGGCGAGATGGAGGTGCGGTTGGAGGCTGGGGTAGCTATGGGCGAGGCGCTTCGACCGGTGACGAGATGATCGGGTTTTGGTCAACGATGGAGGGTGAGTTCTTAACCCTAGTAGGCGGCTTCATGGGTTCGAATACGAACAAATTCGCGTGGGAGGGAAGAAGCAAAGGAACGGCCTTGATCTGGAGTTGGATTTGCACGGTCAGGATTTGGCAGAGGTTTAAAATATAAAAGGGAATTTGTATATTAATTGTACGAACTTTAAAATTGTATATCTCTTTCATACATTATCAGAAAATGACGAAACAAAATGCGTTGGAATCGGCTCGACGCGTACTTCGCTATGAAATTGGATTGGAAACGATCGGAGTCAGTGAAAATTTTGAGTGGAATTAAACGTTCGTTTAATTCCATTCGAAATAAATCGCTACAAATTGCTATCAGAAAGTCACGGTGAGATCTTCTCACTCAAAATAAATTTGGATTTGCAGTTATTGATTGTTGTTTTGGATGTGATATTAGATATAGTAGGATATATATCTATATATAGCAATATATACATATTGGCATATGTATATATTGGATTGATTGATTTCCCGCCTCGTATAGCGGATGAGACCCTATTGCGCCGTTAGTAAGCGGATAATATTTATTAAACCCATATACCGCGATATTCCACCTCGAAGTGGAATTGGTATTGTGCTAACGTCTGTGGATGGAGGGAAACAGGTTGGAGGGATCCAACTGGATTCCTCACCAGTATTTATTTATTTACGGATATTGATGTATATTCTATTATCATATGTTGATATATGATGTTTGATGTTGTGATTGACTAATTGGTGCTGTTGCATCATCGGATCCATTTTTGAAGTTTAAAAATAACGATATTATTTTTAAAAGGATTTCAAAGTGAATTTTTGAAAGTATATGTTTTATTAAATTTTGGAATTGATTCAGTTTAAATAAATAAGTGTTATAATTTTTATGTTATAAAAAAATTAAGAATTTTGTGATATAAAACCAAAATTTGATGTTTGGGAATATGAAAGGAACTATGTTGAAGAATAGTATGAGTGAAGATTTTTGAAATTATTTATAAATGGTTTATAGATAAGATTTATAAAGAATTGAATTTTTATAAATCGGAAAAAATGGAATTATAAAAGGAGTTTTTGTTAATGTTGAAAAAGGGTTTATAAATGGAATTTTACAAGAAGTAGGATTTATAAATTTTGTAAAGTTATTAAAGGAATGACTTAAGTAAAAAATTGAGTTATAGATTGATTTGGTTAATAAAATTGATTCGTAAGTTGAAGTTGTTATAAATTATAAATGGGATTTATAAACGTTGTTTATAAATCCGAAATCACTTATTTTGATAAGTGAATTGTAGAAGTTAATTAAAGGAATTATATTCACGATTTTGGACAGTGGATAAGCCTTTAAATAAAACGTGTAGGAATGTTGAATTTGGATAACGAAGTATATTCACGATTTTGGACAGTGAATATATTATTAAATAAAATGGATATGTTTTGGAAAAGTGATATTACGAAATGAAGTAATTGTTTTAAAAGATGTTTTAAAACGTGATAAGTATCGAATACATAGATTTCAACATTCATTGTTGAAATAGACGTTTTCAAGAAATATAAGGAAATGGTGGACTATAACACTGTTGCTATAGTAAATGATTTCCGAAAGGAAATGTTTTGATGTAGTATTGGGATTTATATATCTATCTAAATCCGAATCCCTATACTAGTGATTTTGAGTCGTCGTAACGATGTTTTACGTAACATTCGTTTTGACTCAAATAAATGTGCTTAAGAGAATGAATTCCTTAAAGAATGAAATATATACTTAATTTGATTTAAGTATATCGAATATTTTCAAATGTTGAAAATAAATAGATTTGTGAAATACTTATTTTTAAATGGAAATGTTTTTCCAATATGAAATGAACTGTTTTGAGATTTTATCTTCAAAGATAAAATGAAATGTGGAAATTGATTTGAAATTGTTTTCAAATGATTAAGTGTGGAAATTTTATATCTAGTAAAAGATATTTTGGAAGATGAAATAATTTGGAAAATTATTTGGAATCTGATGATGTTGCGCATCTTTATTGATAGTTAAATAACCGACTATCAATAATTACCTTGAGTAGGTATTTGTTGTGAATTGCTTGAATTTGAATGCCACACTTATTTTTGAAAAATCGCTCACTATCCGGGTTAGCCGGGAAAGGACCATGGGGTCGTATAACCCATTCCGAATATGTGATATGTCGTTATGAATTTCATTCGAAGACCGGTGTTGAAGACCGGATATTTTTGAAAACGGAAGGATTACCGTCGAGTTACTCTACATCGGCTGATCTCCGATTTAGAGGTTTTTATCACCCTTAGTGACGGGAAGTCCGGACGTGATTAGAAATTTATCCGGATATGCAAGGGCTTCGTGAGAAGTGCCTTCGGTTCTGTTCGATCCCGGAACAGACTTGTATGGATTGTGTGTCTGACGTTACAATTTGAGATATAAAGCTGATTTCTTTCAAATACATTTCTATTGGTGGCGGAGAATTTATTCTCTTAGCTTAACACCCTTCTCTGAGACGTACGAGCTCAGAGGTTATGTAGTTGAAATTTATCAGCAATATACTCCCAATTTGGTAACGTGGCATACTGAGTGTTGCTATGAAATGATCAGTGTTTGATCATTTGTGATATGATCATTTGTTTGATCTTATATCTTTGTGATCATAGGTTGATCATTTGTTGGACCCGAAGCATGGCTTTGTAGAAAGCGTAGCTTTGTGGACGAGACTGCGTCGAGCCTCACACCCCGGAAATGGTCAAAACAGGAAGGATGCGGCAAGGTTCTAGGGAGTAGCGCCCCTTAGTGTATGTCATTCCTTCTGGATAAAGGTGGTATCATGGTATGGAGCCCAGATACTTAACCTCTGTGGTTACTGCAAATTTATTACTTTGTGGTTGTTGCGAATCGGGGATCCTCGGGAAGATCGGTGACGATCGGGGGATGGCATACGCGTGTCAGTAGTTACCTATTTTTGCAGAGGTAACCCGGCCTTGTGTTGGCAGAGATCTAACCGTAACGTTAGGTTCTCGGGTCGTCTATTCCAGGGACGTACCCATCGTGGATAGGAAGTTCCTTAGCCTGACCATTTGTTGGAAATTCAAAGAAACAATACGATCTTGTACGGTTTTAGTTGTAGAACCTATCATTCACTTATGGTGGTCACCACTGTTTGGATGGTAGCTATAGTAGGCATAAGTGCGGAATGCCTATGCTGGCTAAGATTAATATTATACTTTCGAAATGTTTTCTACACTATGCACTAATAATAATATCAAAAATGATTTGATTTTTGCGTAGTAAGCATCTTTGACTATCATAAGAAGAAATCTCCTCCAATTCTGCGTTTGCATTGTGTGTGTGGCGGGAGGTCTTATGGTAGTTTCATTTTCCAAAAGCATTGCGAATTGACTTTAAAAATTATTTTGTTGTTATAAAGAATAACTGTTTTACGATCTCACACCAGTCACCATGACTGACTCGGAGTTTGTTGTTCCCTTCTAAACTCTGGGTGCCCACAAATTTCCACACGGGCAACCTAGAGTTATGTTATCAGGATATTCTGGATATTCTGCAGCTTTGGAAGCAAGCTGGATGGCGAGACGTAGTATTTGTATCTGATAGTATTTATTCCGCTGTGTATTCTGTATGAGGACAAGTTATATAACTGTCCATTGTTGTATATGACTCTGATTGATGTATGTATAAACTGATATAGTTCTTTGTTTTAAAGATTATTCATTTACCTATTATATATTGTTCCGCTGCGATATGTGAGATTCTGATATTGTTCTGTTTCTGTTCTGTGTTGTTCTTCTTTTCTTTTTCTTCTCTCTTTCTTCTGTTTTCTTCTTCTTCTACCTTTTTCTTCTTTTTAAAACCATAACTTTTTGGGTTTCCGGCATTCGATGGCTCGGCAGTCGATAAAGTGAGTATCGATGTCGAATTTTCGAAAGTCGAAAATTACGGGATGTTACAGCTAGGGTTTCACAGTCGTCCCTAATTACGTTCAATGGCCGAAATCATTTCTCCTTCTCCCTCAAAATCCTCTCAATCCATTAAGCTTTTGCCGAAACTTCCAACTGAGAAAGTGTAGAGCTCGACGAGAGCTCCAGATCTAACGGCTGTGATCGAAAAATTCGCAAGGGATCGACGACAAAAGGGTTGCGTTCGTCCATTGTTCACACTTGTTTTTCGACGCACTGGCACGACCGAGCTCTGCCGCATTCGAGCTGAAGGGGAGGTGGACGACAAGCTTTCGTTTGGCACTTCCTGATCGACGTGAAGTCGAAGATGGTGGTCGCGTTAATTCGTGGAAGGAGGCGGCTCCTTTGGGTTCTCGCGTGCGTGCTCTACTGGGAGGGAAGAAGAACGTACCTACGGCCTAGATCTGGGAATTCAAAACACACGGCCGAGATGGTTAGGGTTTGTAAATAAAAAAATAAATAAAAGAATTTGTTTTAAATTATATATACAATCTTTAACAATCCATATCTAATGCATACGAGGTCGGAATCGGACGAATTAGGAAGCGTTGGAATCGCAGCGACGCGATCTACACTGCAGCGCAGATCTGGGCGCGTTTGGGGCAAGCGAGAATTTTTTATTAAATCGAAGGCGTCCGATTTAATTTGAAAAAAATTGAACGCTCGACATTTTAAAAAGCAAGGTGAGAACTTCTCACTCGATCGAAATTGTTTCGATTTAAATTTTAAATAGTTGTATTTAAAATTGCTTGATTGTGTGAATTGGATGATATTTGTTATCTATTGTGTTAAATAGATCCTATACGCCGTATATTAAGCGTATGTTATTTATTAAAAACATATACCGCGATAATTCCACCGTGAAGTGGAATTGGTATTATATATGTATTTGGAGTTGATTTCCCGCATTATACAGCGGATGAGACCTTATTGCGCCGCATAATAGTGGATAGTAATTTTATAAATCCCATATACCGCGATATTCCACTTCGAAGTGGAATTGGTATTGTGCTAACATCTGTGGATGCAGGGAAACAGGTTGGAGGGATCCAACTTGTAACGACCCTGAATTTTGAACAAATTTAATTGAGAATATTTAATTAATTTTAAATATTTGAACGATAATTTAATTTGAATCCCCAATATCTTATTGAATTTGGCAATTAAATTATAAAATTTAATCTATTGTACGTTGAACAAAAATTTGAATCTTCAGTTCTAAGCTGATTAAAAATATTTCAAAAGCTTTTAAAATTTATATTGACAATACTGAAGATAATAGAAGCTTCAGAATTTAAATTCAAACTGTTTTGTTCGGTTTTGAAATTTAATTGTTCGAATCGATATTTAAAAACAGTCATTTTTCAAACAGTCTCGGAATTCGACGAAACCAGTTCCATTGGGTCCGTAATAGTTTGTCATTACCGGATTTAAATTTTCGTATTTTTCAGAGTTAATATGTGACCGTACGGCGGTTAAACGCATTGAAATTTAAATTGAATTCAATTTAAATCTAAATTTAAATTTATCTAAACTTGGTCAAACGACATCACGTTATCTCCTAAATCGCGCCTGATATCACGCGATGAGATCGTGTGACCCATGCCCCTTCCAGTTGTAAATAATCCTCTTCCTCTATCTGTTCAACAAATTCGAACGAAAAGAAAACAAAAATTTAACGCTCCCTCCCTTTGTCTTCTTCAATTCATCATAGCCGAAGACCTTCCATTCAAAAAGAAAAAAATATGCAAAACAATTTCGTTCGAAAATAAAAACTTGAGGCCGCCTTCGTTTCTTTTTCTCAACTTTCGAATCTCGATAACTCAAAAAAAATATGGAGCTCGTAGTCGATGACAGGCAGCGAGGGGAGGCGCTCGTCTAGGCCGATGGTGGTTCGGGGTCGCGAGCTAGGGCATCTGGGATCGGCATCGGAGGCGATTGGGGCTCGATTTCGAGCAAGGTCTGGGAAGCGCGTACGATCGCGGTGGTAGCAGCATATCTCAATTCGCGTCTATGCATCGAAGGCGGCAGCGAATCACGCGCTCGCGTGTGTAAAAACTGGGTCGGGTGGTTGGTGGCGATCGAGTTCGAGCATTGTCGGAGTCAGAGGAGGCGGTGCAGTGGTGAGGCAGCGACCGAAGGCGACTGCGGCGTTCAATTTGGGTTTTCGTGCACGCGTGGAAAAGGTTGTCACGGTGGTCGTTGATTCCGGTAGGGAGGCGCGTGGTGATGCTCGAGCTATGATGTTTGTTGTTGTCTGAGTCGCGATGTCTGGCGCGCGTCTTCGAGGGCAAGCAGTAGAGGTTGTGATTGCCTGGGTTTGCTCGATTAACAGTAAGGTAAAATGATCTTGTTTTGATTCAATGAATATATTTATATAAATTCACCTACACATTTTAAATTTCATACAGTTTTAGAAAAAATTTGATTAGTTCACTGAGAATGATAAATAATATAGTTATTGTAATTATTTCTCTTTCAAATTTAAAAAAATATGGAATTAAAATGTTGAAGAGTTTATATTAAAAATAATGGGTTCGAATGTTAATTTAACTTGTATAATATTTTGGAAGTTAATTTGGAATTTTAAAATGTTAAGTAGTTATTTATAAATCAAAACTAATATAATTTATTTAGTGGAATATTTATTTAAAGGAAGAATAGTTTTGATTTAAATTTTTGTTAGATAAATTTATTAAAAGAAAAACTAGGTTAAAATAAAATCATTGAATGATTAAAATTATATAAACGGAAATTTGTTTGAAATTGAATTGATTATATAAAATAAAATTTTACTAAATGGAAACGGATGGTTCGATTTATTTCAAATATTAATCGATTGTATAAAATTATTTATACAAGGTCAAAATTTGGAGAAATGGTCAAATTGGAAAATGGATGGCAAAATAAAAGCTAAGGTGAGATCTTCTCACTCAGATTTATAATTGAATTGCAGTTATTGATTGATTTGTTTGAATGTGCTATTAGATATGATAGGATATATCTATATATATAGTAGTATATACATATTGGCATATGTATATATTGGATTGATTGATTTCCCGCCTCGTATAGCGGATGAGACCCTATTGCGCCGTTAGTAAGCGGATTATTTTTATAAAACCCATATACCACGATATTCCACCTCGAAGTGGAATTGGTATTGTGCAAACATCTGTGGATGCAGGGAAACAGGTTGGAGGGATCCAACTGGATTCCTCACCAGTATTTATTTTTTTACAGATATTGATGTATATTCTGTTATCATATGTTGATATATGATGTTTGATGTTGTGATTGACTAATTGGTGCTGTTGCATCATCGGATTCAAGTTTTGAAGTTTAAAAATAACGACCTTTACTTTAAAAGGATTTTTAAAGTGATTTTTGAAAATATACGTTTTATGGAATTTTTGAATTGATTTATAAACGTCTAAAATTTTAAAGTTATAAAAGTTAAGATTTTTGTGAAATATAACCAAAGTGTCATTTTTGAAATAAATAGTTTATTTATTTATAAAATGGTTTAAATTGAGTTTTTCACAGTATTATAAACGGTATATTTAAAGGATTTAAAAAGTCGATATTTTTAAATCTAAAACATTGGAATTTTAAACGAGCTTTGTAAGTGTTAGAACAAGATGAAATAAAAATTCGTAAGTGAATGAAATTTATAAATTGTGAACTTATAAATGGAAATGATTTTGTAGAATAAATGAATTATAAGTATTCAACTTATAATATGGATAGTTGGTATTAAAAAATGTAGTTATGAATTGAATTAGTTAACAAAGGAGATTTATTAAATTGAAGTTGTTAGAAAATAGAAATAGAATTTATAAACGTTGTTTTTATAAATTCGAAAATAAATCAAATTTGATTGATTTTAAATATAGAGATTATTAAGGGAATTTTATCCACGATTTTGGACAGTGGATAATTCTTGAAATAAATGTGTAAAAAAAAGATTGAAATTTGGTTATTGAAGTATATTCACGATTTTGGACAGTGAATATATTATTGAAAAAAATAGTTATGTTTGGGAAAGCGATATTATAAATGAAGTTAATTGTTTTAAAAGATGTTTTAAAACGTGTGAACTATCGAAATCGTAGATTTCAACATTCATTGTTGAAATAGACGTTTTCGAGAAATAAGGAAATGATGGACTATAACACTGTTGTTATAGTAAATGATTTCCGAAAGGAAATGTTTATATAGTATTGGGATTTACATATCTATCTTAAATTTCGAATCCCTATACTAGTGATTTTGAGTCGTCGTAACGATGTTTTACGTAACATTCGTTTTGACTCAAATAAATGTGCTTAAGAGAATTATTTCCTTAAAGAATGAAATGTATACTTAATTTTGATTTAAGTATAACGAATATTTTCAAATGTTGAAAATTAATAGATTTGGGAATTACTTATTATTAAATAAGTATGGGAATGTTTTCCAAGATGAAATGAAACATTTTGAGAATTTATCTTCTTAAAGATAAACTGAAATTGAATATTTGAAATCGATTTGAGAATCGTATATCAGTAGATATTTTGAAAATATAAATTCACTATGGAATTTATGAAGGAAAGGGAAACTGTTTAGAAAAATAAACGTTGATTTATTTTTGAAGTGTGGAAATTTTATGTCTAGTAAAGATATTTTTGAAGATGAAATAATTTGGAAAATTATTTGGAATCTGATGATGTTGCGCATCTTTATTGATAGTTAAATAACCGACTATCAATAATTACCTTTAGATAGGTATTTGTTGTGATTGGATGAATTTGAATGCCACACTTATTTTTGAATAAGCGCTCACTATTCGGGTTAGCCGGGAAAGGATCATGGGGTCGTATAACCCATTCCGAATATGTGATACGTCGTTATGAATTGCATTTGAAGACCGGTGTTGAAGACCGGATATTTTTGAAAACGGAAGGATTACCGTCGAGTTACTCTACATCGGCTGATCTCTGATTTAGAGGTTTTATCACCCTTAGTGACGGGAAGTCCGTACGTGATTAGAAATTTATCCGAATGTGCAAGGGCTTCGTGAGAAGTGCCTTCGGTTCTGTTCGATCCCGGAACAGACTTGTATGGATTGTGTGTCTGACGTTACAATTTGAGATATAAAGCTGATTTCTTTCAAATACATTTCTGTTGGTGGCGGAGAATTTATTCTCTTAGCTTAACACCCTTCTCTGAGACGTACGAGCTCAGAGGTTATGTAGTTGAAATTTATCAGCGATATACTCCCAATTTGGTAACGTGGCATACTGAGTGTTGCTGTGAAATGATCAGTGTTTGATCATTTGCGATATGATCATTTGTTTGATCTTATATCTTTGTGATCATAGGTTGATCATTTTGTTGGACCCGAAGCAGGGCTTTGTAGAAAGCGTAGCTTTGTGGACGATACTTCGTCGAGCCTCACACCCCGGAAATGGTCAAAACAGGAAGGATGCAGCAAGGTTCTAGGGAGTAGCGCCCCTTAGTGTATGTCATTCCTTCTGGATAGAGGTGGTATCATGGTATGGAGCCCAGATACTTAACCTATGTGGTTGCTGCATTATTATTTTGATGTGGTTTGTTGGAAATCCGGGATCCTCGGGAAGATCGGTTACGATCGGGGGATGGCATACGCGTGTCAGTAGTTACCTATTTTTGCAGAGGTAACTCGGCCTTGTGTTGGCAGAGATCCGGTTAGGTTCTCGGGTCGTCTATTCCAGGGACGTACCCATCGTGGATAGGAAGTTCCTTGGCCTGACCATTTATTGGAAATCCAAAGAAACAATACGACAAGTGTACGGTTTTAGTTGTAGAACCTATCATTCACTTATGGTGGCGCCCCACTGTTTGGATGGTAGCTATAGTAGGCATAGTTCGAAATGTCTATGCTGGCTAAGATTTATATTATACTTTCGAAATGTTTTCTACACTATGCACTAATAATAATATCAAAAAGAATTTGATTTTTGCGTAGTAAGCATCTTTGACTATCATAAGAAGAAATCTCCTCCAATTCTGCGTTTGCATTGAGTGTGTGGCGGGATGTCTTATGGTAGTTTCATTTTCCAAAAGCATTGCGAATTTGTTTTATTTTCTTTGTGAAAAATAACTGTTTTACGATCTCACACCAGTCACCATGACTGACTCAGAGTTTATTGTTCCCTTCTAAACTCTGGGTGCCCACAAATTTCCACACGGGCAGTCTAGAGTTAGGTTATCAGGATATTCTGGATATTTTGGAGCTTTGGAGATAAGCTGGATGACGAGACGTAGTATTTGTATCTGATATATTTATTCCGCTGTGTATTCTGTATGAGGACAAGTTATATAACTGTCCATTGTTGTATATTGACTCTGATGATTGATGTATGTATAAAATGATATAGTTCTTTGTTTTAAAGATTATTCAATTATCTATTATATATTGTTCCGCTGCGATATTTAAGATTCTGTTCTGTTTCTGTTGTTCTGTTGTTCTCTTTCTTTCTTTTTCTTCTTTCTTCTCTTCTTCTACTCTTTTCTTTTTTTTCTACTTTTTTCTTCTTTTTAAAACCATAACTTTTCGGGTTTCCGGCATTCGATGGCTCGGCAGTCGATAAAGTGAGTATCGATGTCGAATTTTTGAAAGTCGAAAATTTTCGGGATGTTACATTTGGTATCAGAGCATATGGTTAAGCGACAACCCTGCTCTGTTGGGTGTTACTCATTAGAGATAGAGTCAGTAGTGCTCTAGAATGAGTTGAGTGTAATAATAGATACGAGCGCGTATTTGTTAGTGAATATAAAATTGTTTTATATTATGATGATTGGTTTATTGAGTGGCATATGAACCTTCGTCGGCACAGTCTGCGCAACTAGATCGAAGGGGTTTCTAAACACTTGAATAGAACAATTCGGCACAGTATTGTTTTAAATAGGGTAAATGAAATAATTTTACCCAAACCTATTTTTGTATAGAAAAGAAATGATTTTCTATGAATTATCATAGTATATGATTGCATGGTTGTTAGAAGTAATTACATTGAAATATTCTCATTGTTATAAAAAAATTAAATAAGAAATAGAAATCATAACTCCAAAGTTAAGAAATAAATTCACATACAAATGAAATTTGAGAATATAAATTATAAATGTGATTTGTAATTTGAAACAGGATTCCAGAGAGGTTTTTGGAAATGTTTTGAAAAGAATTTGAAAATTTTGGAGATTTGGAAAGTTTAATTCTTTTTTGGTTTGAAAATGAATTTCAAAGGTTTTGAAAAGTATTTTGAAGAAATGAAAAGCTCTAAACTCTTTTCGGTCGCTGGAAAATAACTTCGATGATGACCGCGGCATCACCGGTGTTCATTTTCGGGTTTCTAAAAGAGGAATTGCTGCCAAATTGTTTTAAATGAAAGTTGTTTGGAAAATTTGGGTTTAGTTTTGGAAATTCAAAGGATAATTTGAATTGTTTTCAAAAATGGTTTTGAAAATGTTATTAAGACTCTGGAATACTATATAAAAATATTTATGAAATATTGTAAGTTGATAACCTATACAAATTGAATTTTGATAGAATAAATCTAACTTAAAAGATGGAGTTAAATAAATGTAAGTACAGGTGAATCAATTTAATGAAAGTGAAATTGAAAGTTGAAATTCATTTCGAATTTGTAAGCCATGAATTGAATTGAATAATTATAAATGAAAGACGAATTAAAATTCATATGGAATTTGAAATCCAGTTTAAATGTAAGTAGATTTAACCAAAATAGTGAATTGAAAATAAATTTTGGGAATGAACGAAAGAATAAAACTGGAATTGAAACTGAATGTTGAAAACAAATTTGAATAAGTGAATTGTAATTTGTAATGAATTAGTAACTAAAACTAATCTAAAAAGAGCAGTTATGAATGAAAGTTGTTGGTTAATAAAATAAACCGAATGAAAATATGAAATGCAAATTAGATTTAATGGAATCAATTGCAAATGAAATGAACTAAAGATAAAATTGAATTCAAATGATTTAAATGCAAAATTGAATGAAAATGAATATATGCAACTTCAATAGTAAGCTAAAAGGGTATAAGCAGTTTATATTGAAAATTTTGTAATAGAATTTGCAAAATGATTTGATTATGTAACTAGATATTATGGCTAGTAGGACATACAGATGTTATAAAAGGAATTGGAATTTTGATTTCGAAGATAATTTGAATTGCTCGAAAAAGGTATGTGTTTAAATTTGAATATGAGATTTGATGACTTATTTCTCTAGCCGCTTGGCATTTTTCTTTTCTTTTTGAAATCTGAGAGTCCGTAGGGACGTTTTGTAGTAGTGCCATATTAGCCGCGCAAAGGAGACGCTGGCGAAATTTTTCAAAAATTTCGAGTGTTAGAAAATTTTTGAGAAAATTTTGAAAGTTAAAATTTGAATTTGAATTTAAATTTGAATTGTTAAGAAAACAATGATGTTTGAAAACTATGAAAGGTTTAGAAATTTAGTTGAATGATAACGAATCTTTAATAGAAAGATTTGTTTTGAAATTTTGATAAAACTATTGGAGTGTGCAAAATAGTAGACGAGTTAAGGACCATTTTTCCTAACTTGTAATTTCGAGGACGAAATTCTTTTAAGGAGGGAAGTCTGTAACGACCCTGAATTTTGAACAAATTTAATTGAGAATATTTAATTAATTTTAAATATTTGAACGATAATTTAATTTGAATCCCCAATATCTTATTGAATTTGGCGATTAAATTATAAAATTTAATCTATTGTTCGTTGAACAAAAATTTGAATCTTCAGTTCTAAGCTGATTAAAAATATTTCAAAAGCTTTTAAAATTTATATTGACAATACTGAAGATAATAGAAGCTTCAGAATTTAAATTCAAACTGTTTTGTTCGGTTTTGAAATTTAATTGTTCGAATCGATATTTAAAAACAGTCATTTTTCAAACAGTCTCGGAATTCGACGAAACTAGTTCCATTGGGTCCGTAATAGTTTGTCATTACCGGATTTAAATTTTCGTATTTTTCAGAGTTAATATGTGACCGTACGGCGGTTAAACGCATTGAAATTTAAATTGAATTCAATTTAAATCTAAATTTAAATTTATCTAAACTTGGTCAAACGACATCACGTTATCTCCTAAATCGCGCCTGATATCACGCGATGAGATCGTGTGACCCATGCCCCTTCCAGTTGTAAATAATCCTCTTCCTCTATCTGTTCAACAAATTCGAACGAAAAGAAAACAAAAATTTAACGCTCCCTCCCTTTGTCTTCTTCAATTCATCATAGCCGAAGACCTTCCATTCAAAAAGAAAAAAATATGCAAAACAATTTCGTTCAAAAATAAAAACTTGAGGCCGCCTTCGTTTCTTTTTCTCAACTTTCGAATCTCGATAACTCAAAAAAAATATGGAGCTCGTAGTCGATGACAGGCAGCGAGGGGAGGCGCTCGTCTAGGCCGATGGTGGTTCGAGGTCGCGAGCTAGGGCATCTGGGATCGGCATCGGAGGCGATTGGGGCTCGATTTCGAGCAAGGTCTGGGAAGCGCGTACGATCGCGGTGGTAGCAGCATATCTCAATTCGCGTCTATGCATCGAAGGCGGCAGCGAATCACGCGCTCGCGTGTGTGAAAACTGGGTCGGGTGGTTGGTGGCGATCGAGTTCGAGCATTGTCGGAGTCAGAGGAGGCGGTGCAGTGGTGAGGCAGCGACCGAAGGCGACTGCGGCGTTCAATTTGGGTTTTCGTGCACGCGTGGAAAAGTTTGTCACGGTGGTCGATGATTCCGGTAGGGAGGCGCGTGGTGATGCTCGAGCTATGATGTTTGTTGTTGTCTGAGTCGCGATGTCTGGCGCGCGTCTTCGAGGGCAAGCAGTGGAGGTTGTGATTACCTGGGTTTGCTCGATTAACAGTAAGGTAAAATGATCTTGTTTTGATTCAATGAATATATTTATATAAATTCACCTACACATTTTAAATTTCATACAGTTTTAGAAAAAATTTGATTAGTTCACTGAGAATGCTAAATAATATAGTTATTGTAATTATTTCTCTTTCAAATTTAAAAAATATATGGAATTAAAATGTTGAAGAGTTTATATTAAAAATAATGGGTTCGAATGTTAATTTAACTTGTATAATATTTTGGAAGTTAATTTGGAATTTTAAAATGTTAAGTAGTTATTTATAAATCAAAACTAATATAATTTATTTAGTGGAATATTTATTTAAAGGAAGAATAGTTTTGATTTAAATTTTTGTTAGATAAATTTATTAAAAGAAAAACTAGGTTAAAATAAAATCATTGAATGATTAAAATTATATAAACGGAAATTTGTTTGAAATTGAATTGATTATATAAAATAAAATTTTACTAAATGGAAACGGATGGTTCGATTTATTTCAAATATTAATCGATTGTATAAAATTATTTATACAAGGTCAAAATTTGGAGAAATGGTCAAATTGGAAAATGGATGGCAAAATAAAAGCTAAGGTGAGATCTTCTCACTCAGATTTATAATTGAATTGCAGTTATTGATTGATTTGTTTGAATGTGCTATTAGATATGATAGGATATATCTATATATATAGCAGTATATACATATTGGCATATGTATATATTGGATTGATTGATTTCCCGCCTCGTATAGCGGATGAGACCCTATTGCGCCGTTAGTAAGCGGATTATTTTTATAAAACCCATATACCGCGATATTCCACCTCGAAGTGGAATTGGTATTGTGCTAACATCTGTGGATGCAGGGAAACAGGTTGGAGGGATCCAACTGGATTCCTCACCAGTATTTATTTATTTACAGATATTGATGTATATTCTGTTATCATATGTTGATATATGATGTTTGATGTTGTGATTGACTAATTGGTGCTGTTGCATCATCGGATTCAAGTTTTGAAGTTTAAAAATAACGACCTTTACTTTAAAAGGATTTTTAAAGTGATTTTTGAAAATATACGTTTCATGGAATTTTTGAATTGATTTATAAACGTCTAAAATTTTAAAGTTATAAAAGTTAAGATTTTTGTGAAATATAACCAAAGTGTCATTTTTGAAATAAATAGTTGATGTATTTATAAAATGGTTTAAATTGAGTTTTTCACAGTATTATAAAAGGTTTATTTAAAGGATTTAAAAAGTCGATATTTTTAAATCTAAAACATTGGAATTTTAAACGAGCTTTGTAAGTGTTAGAACAAGATGAAATAAAAATTCGTAAGTGAATGAAATTTATAAATTGTGAACTTATAAATGGAAATGATTTTGTAGAATAAATGAATTATAAGTATTCAACTTATAATATGGATAATTGGTATTAAAAAATGTAGTTATGAATTGAATTAGTTAACAAAGGAGATTTATTAAATTGAAGTTGTTAGAAAATAGAAATAGAATTTATAAACGTTGTTTTTATAAATTCGAAAATAAATCAAATTTGATTGATTTTAAATATAGAGATTATTAAGGGAATTTTATCCACGATTTTGGACAGTGGATAATTCTTGAAATAAATGTGTAAAAAAAAAGATTGAAATTTGGTTATTGAAGTATATTCACGATTTTGGACAGTGAATATATTATTGAAAAAAATAGTTATGTTTGGGAAAGCGATATTATAAATGAAGTTAATTGTTTTAAAAGATGTTTTAAAACGTGTGAACTATCGAAATCGTAGATTTCAACATTCATTGTTGAAATAGACGTTTTCGAGAAATAAGGAAATGATGGACTATAACACTGTTGTTATAGTAAATGATTTCCGAAAGGAAATGTTTATATAGTATTGGGATTTACATATCTATCTTAAATTTCGAATCCCTATACTAGTGATTTTGAGTCGTCGTAACGATGTTTTACGTAACATTCGTTTTGACTCAAATAAATGTGCTTAAGAGAATGATTTCCTTAAAGAATGAAATGTATACTTAATTTTGATTTAAGTAAAACGAATATTTTCAAATGTTGAAAATAAATAGATTTGGGAATTACTTATTATTAAATAAGTATGGGAATGTTTTCCAAGATGAAATGAAACGTTTTGAGAATTTATCTTCTTAAAGATAAACTGAAATTGAATATTTGAAATCGATTTGAGAATCGTATATCAGTAGATATTTTGAAAATATAAATTCACTATGGAATTTATGAAGGAAAGGGAAACTGTTTAGAAAAATAAACGTTGATTTATTTTTGAAGTGTGGAAATTTTATGTCTAGTAAAGATATTTTTGAAGATGAAATAATTTGGAAAATTATTTGGAATCTGATGATGTTGCGCATCTTTATTGATAGTTAAATAACCGACTATCAATAATTACCTTTAGATAGGTATTTGTTGTGATTGGATGAATTTGAATGCCACACTTATTATTGAATAAGCGCTCACTATTCGGGTTAGCCGGGAAAGGACCATGGGGTCGTATAACCCATTCCGAATATGTGATACGTCGTTATGAATTTCATTTGAAGACCGGTGTTGAAGACCGAATATTTTTGAAAACAGAAGGATTACCGTCGAGTTACTCTACATCGGCTGATCTCCGATTTAGAGGTTTTATCACCCTTAGTGACGGGAAGTCCGGACGTGATTAGAAATTTATCCGGATGTGCAAGGGCTTCGTGAGAAGTGCCTTCGGTTCTGTTCGATCCCGGAACAGACTTGTATGGATTGTGTGTCTGACGTTACAATTTGAGATATAAAGCTGATTTCTTTCAAATACATTTCTGTTGGTGGCGGAGAATTTATTCTCGTAGCTTAACACCCTACTCTGAGACGTACGAGCTCAGAGGTTATGTAGTTGAAATTTATCAGCGATATACTCCCAATTTGGTAACGTGGCATATTGAGTGTTGCTGTGAAATGATCAGTGTTTGATCATTTGCGATATGATCATTTGTTTGATCTTATATCTTTGTGATCATAGGTTGATCATTTTGTTGGACCCGAAGCAGGGCTTTGTAGAAAGCGTAGCTTTGTGGACGAGACTTCGTCGAGCCTCACACCCAGGAAATGGTCAAAACAGGAAGGATGCAGCAAGGTTCTAGGGAGTAGCGCCCCTTAGTGTATGTCATTCCTTCTGGATAGAGGTGGTATCATGGTATGGAGCCCAGATACTTAACCTATGTGGTTGCTGCATTATTATTTTGATGTGGTTTGTTGGAAATCGGGGATCCTTGGGAAGATCGGTTACGATCGGGGGATGGCATACGCGTGTCAGTAGTTACCTATTTTTGCAGAGGTAACCCGGCCTTGTGTTGGCAGAGATCCGGTTAGGTTCTCGGGTCGTCTATTCCAGGGACGTACCCATCGTGGATAGGAAGTTCCTTGGCCTGACCATTTGTTGGAAATCCAAAGAAACAATACGACACGTGTACGGTTTTAGTTGTAGAACCTATCATTCACTTATGGTGGCGCCCCACTGTTTGGATGGTAGCTATAGTAGGCATAGTTCGAAATGTCTATGCTGGCTAAGATTTATATTATACTTTCGAAATGTTTTCTACACTATGCACTAATAATAATATCAAAAAGAATTTGATTTTTGCGTAGTAAGCATCTTTGACTATCATAAGAAGAAATCTCCTCCAATTCTGCGTTTGCATTGTGTGTGTGGCGGGAGGTCTTATGGTAGTTTCATTTTCCAAAAGCATTGCGAATTTGTTTTATTTTCTTTGTGAAAAATAACTGTTTTACGATCTCACACCAGTCACCATGACTGACTCGGAGTTTATTGTTCCCTTCTAAACTCTGGGTGCCCACAAATTTCCACACGGGCAGTCTAGAGTTAGGTTATCAGGATATTTTGGATATTCTGGAGCTTTGGAGATAAGCTGGATGACGAGACGTAGTATTTGTATCTGATATATTTATTCTGCTGTGTATTCTGTATGAGGACAAGTTATATAACTGTCCATTGTTGTATATTGACTCTGATGATTGATGTATGTATAAAATGATATAGTTCTTTGTTTTAAAGATTATTCAATTATCTATTATATATTGTTCCGCTGCGATATGTGAGATTCTGTTCTGTTTCTGTTGTTCTGTTGTTCTCTTTCTTTCTTTTTCTTCTTTCTTCTCTTCTTCTACTCTTTTCTTTTTTTCTACTTTTTTCTTCTTTTTAAAACCATAACTTTTCGGGTTTCCGGCATTCGATGGCTCGGCAGTCGATAAAGTGAGTATCGATGTCGAATTTTCGAAAGTCGAAAATTTTCGGGATGTTACACAACTGGATTCCTCAAATTATATGAATTTGTTTCATATGTTATATGAATTTGTTTCATATGTTGTGTGATTGTTTATTTATAATCTGTGAATGATTATATTTGTGATTGGATGTGTTGAAGGCTATAATTTAGCCGAATGTATTTTTGGTATCGTTGGATACCAGAAATAAATAGAATTGGATTTTCGAAATAAAAGTTGGAAATTTTAAGTGAATTTCTTTTGAAAGAATTGGGTGAATTTAAAAGAAGGAATTAAAGTATTAAAATTGATTTTCGTAATCTTATCGAATAAATTCCAAAATATGGTGAAAGGATTTTAATAAAAAAGGGTTTCGAATAATATTATTTAAAGGTTGAAGAATTTATTTAAAATGGAATTTTAAATGGTTGGGAAGTATAAATGAATTTATTTTAAAAAGGTGATGAATTTCTTGAAATCCAATTAATAATTGATTTGGTATTTGAAAATAGATTTTTGGGAAATCAATATGAAAATTTATTTGGTGTTGAAATAAATTTGGAAATCGATTTGTAAAATGATTTGGGATTTGAAATAAATTTAGAAATCAATTTGTTATTGATTTGGTGTTTTGAAAGTGGATATTTGGAAAACGACTTGAAAATCGTGTATAAGTGAATATTTGGAAATTTAAATTCACAATGGAATTTATAAAGGAAAGGGAAATTTGTTTTGAAAATAAACATTGATTTATTTTTAAGTGTGGAAATAAATTTACAGATTTGGAACGTAAATTTGAAATAAATCGATAAGGATTTATTTAATTAGTTTAAATGGACCATTTTGTGATGAAGTGTGAAAATGTGATTTGAAATTGGTTTTCAAATGTTAAAGTGTGGAAAAATATATATCTTGTGAAGATATTCTGAAAATAAATAATTTGGGAAAAAATTATTTAAATTGGTTGATTGTTGTGAATGTTGTTGATAGTTAAATAACCGACTATCAATATTTGCCTTTGAAATGGCACTTGATTATTTTTTAAAACAAACGCTCACTATTCGGGTTAGTCGGGAAAAGACCTTTGTGTCATATAGCCCATTCCGAATTAGTGATATGACGATATGGATTGTATTGAAGACCGGTGGTGAAGACCGGATATTTTCAAAAATGAAAGGACAACCTATCGAATGTCTCTGCACCGAGTTGCTCCGGTATAGAGATTTATATCACTCTTCTTGTGATGGGAAGTCCGGACGTGATTAGTGAATATCCGGATTGCAAGGGCTTCTTTGGAAGTGCCTTCGGTTCCGTTCGATCCTGGAACGGACTTGTATGGATGTGTGTCTGACATTACACTTTGAGATGTAAAGCTGGTTTCTATCAAATACATTTCTGTTGGTGGCGGAGAATTTATTCTCTTAGCTTAACACCCTTCTCTGAGACGTACGAGCTCAGAGGTTATGTAGTTGATGGTTACTAGTGATACATTCCCAATTTGGTAATGTGGCATACGAAGTGCTGTTGATCATTTGTTGATCAAAGCATGGCTTTATGAAAAAGCGTGGCTTTGTGAAAAAGCGTGGCTTTGTGGAAAAAGCGTGGCTTTGTGAAAAGCATGGCTTTGTGAAAAAGCGTAGCTTTGTGGACGAGACTTCGTCGAGCCTCACTACCCGGTAATGGTCGAAACAGGAATGTTGCGGCAAAGGTTTTTAGGGGTAGCGCCCCTAGGGTATGTCATTTCCTTCTGGATATAAAGGTGATATCATGGTATGGAGCCCAGATATTTTACCTATGTTGATGCTGCAAATTTATTATACTTTGTGGTTGTTGCTTTGTGGTTGAGGATCCTCGGATAAAGGTCGGTGACGACCGGGGGATGACACAGCTCGTGTGTTAGTTACCTAGTTACAGCTTGGTTAAAGTGTGAGGTAGCGTCGGCCTTGCATTTGCAGAGATCCGGTTAGGTTCTCGGGGCGTCTTTCCAGAGGCGTTTCCATTTCGGTGTAAGGAAGTTCCTTTGCCTGACCATTTGTTGGAAATCCAAAGAAACAGTACGAACCTTGTACGATTTTAGTTGTATTACCTGCTATGGAATGTGGCGGTAACCTGCTATTGAACATGGTAGCTATAGTAGGCATACAATAATGGTTGTATGCTAGCTAAGATTAATATTATATTTTCGAAATGGTTTTCGACACTATGCACTAATGATAATAATATCGAATGATTTTGCGTAGTAAGCATTTTTGACTATCATAAGAAGAAATCTCCTCCAATTCTGCGTTTGCATTGTGTGTGTGGCGGGAGGTCTTATGGTAGTTTCATTTTCCAAAAGCATTGCGAAATTGTTTTGTTTTCTTTGTAAAGATAAAAACTGTTTTAGTTCTCACACCAGTCACCATGACTGACCTGGAGTTTATTGTTTCCTTCCTAAACTCTGGGTGCCCACCAATTTCCACACGGGCAGTCTAGAGTCAGGTTATCAGGTCATTCTGGATTCAGGAGATGCTGTGGAGCTCATTGGCGAGCTGGATGACGAGGCGTAGTATTTGTATCTGAGATTATTATTCCGCTGTGTATTATGTATGTGGACAAGTTTATATAACTGTCCATTGTTGTATTGTTGTTGTAAACTCTGATGATGATGTAATGTATAAAATGATATAGTTCATTGTTTTAAAGATTATTCATTTATCTATTATATATTGTTCCGCTGTGAATGTGAGATTCTGATGTTGTTTCTGTTTCTTTTTCTTTCATTTTCTTCTGTCCTCTTCCACCTCTTCTTTTTCTC
Source organism: Allium fistulosum (assembly GCA_030737815.1). Classification (NCBI taxonomy): domain Eukaryota; kingdom Viridiplantae; phylum Streptophyta; class Magnoliopsida; order Asparagales; family Amaryllidaceae; genus Allium; species Allium fistulosum. The sequence goes on from CM060902.1 coordinate 466,065,916, forward strand.
CATAACAATTAGGTTTTCCGGCATTCGGTTGCTCGGCAGTTGATACAGTGGACGTATTAATGTTGATTTTCGAGCGTCGAAAATTCGCGTTCGTTACAAATGGCATCAGCGGTTACGTTCCCTTTTCCAAGGTGTACTGTATACCAAAGAAAAATGATGTTATATACTCCATCTATCTTTGTTTCCTAAGATTTAAATCTTTATGGAAAAACAGGTATTTAAGTGATTTTTGTCAGTGAATAACTCAAACCTTTCTCCCAAAGATAATGCTTCCACATCTTCAAGGCAAAGATGACAGCTACTAACTCCAAGTCATGAACTGGATATTTCTTCTCATTATCCTTTTGTTGCCTACTAGCGTAAGCAATCACTTTTCCTTCTTACATTAGAACTGCTCCTAACCCTATGCCACAAACATCTATGAAAACCGTAAATGGTTTGGTTCCATCGGGAATAATGAGCACATGTGCACTAGTTAATAACTCCTTAAGCTTCTCAAATGCCTTAGTGGATCTATCATCCCAAGAAAAGACTAGGTTTTTCTTAGTCAATTAGGTTAAAATGGATGCTATCCTTGCAAAGTTCTTGATGAACTTTCTATAGTAGCATGTCAACCCGAGAAAACTTCTAAACTCTAATGCATTCCTAAAGGTCTTCCATCCTTGAACAGCTTCCACTTTGGCGGGGTCTACTACCAATTCTTGCTCAGAAATAATATTCCCAAGAAATCTAACTTCATTTCTCCAAAAATGAAATTTAGCAAATTTAGCTTTAAGTTGGTGCTTTCTCAAGATTCCTAATACCTAGCTAAGCTAGTCCTTCTGCTCCTCTCTGCTCTTTGAGAAAACCAAAATATCATCAACAAACATCGCAACGAATTTATTGAGTTGCCCCCTAAACACTCTACTCATCAAATCTACAAAGTATGCTAAGGCATTTGTCAATCTAAAAGGCTTCACTTCCCACTCATAGAGTCCATCTGGTGTGCAAAATGCAGTCTTTAACTTGCTTTCTTCTGCAATCCTCAGTTGATGGAATCCAGTTGCTAATTCTAATTGAGAAAAAACTTTAGCTCCTCCAAGCTTATCGAACAAGTCGTCTATCCTAGGTAACGGGTACCTGATTTTCCTTTTGACTAATTCAATTCCCAATAGTCGATGCAAAGTCTCAAAGAACCGTCTTCCTTAGTGTTGAATACAACAGGAGCTCCCCACTCTGAAGTACTCCTACGAATTCTTTCTTTCTTTAATAGCTCAGATCCATTTCCTTTCTTTCTTTAGGGGCTATGTGTCTTAAAGGCAAAGAGACAGGCCATATGTCCTTCTTTAAATCTATTCAGAACTCGATCTCCCTATGGGGTGGGAAACCCGAGGCTTCCTCAAAGACATTAGGAAATTCCCAAACTATGGGAATGGATGATGGTTCTCCAACAACTGATAGATTTATTGAGTATAAATGACTTAACTCGACTAAATCTTGGGGTTTACAAAGAATTTCTAGGTCACGGCCTTTGCAACTTCTTAATCGTACAAATCTCATGTCACAAGTAAACTGCTCCGTAATATGCTAACCAATCCATACCCAAGATAAGTCCATACCCCTCAAAATTTAGAACGTATGCAATAAATATGAAATCAACGTCGCATATGTCCAACATTAGGTCTTTGCAAATAAAAAAGAGATGTGTCAAAACCCAAATAGGATTAGAGACCACTATTGGGTTAGTGACAATCTAGTTTAGAAGGTTTAAAAAGTGTATTACATTCCTAGCTATAAAGGAATGCGATGTACCTGAATCAAATAGGGTACAAATTAAAACCCCATAAATAAGAGTTATACCTTCTAATGTTATCTTCCCTTGGTCTCTCGGTAGTCTACTTGCAATAGGGACGACTTCAATAGCATAAGCTTCTCCACTTGATCTTCCTTTGCCAAAGTTCTTGAAGAGCCCTTCCTCGTGGTATGATGTGCACGTAAAAGTGTATATTTTTACTTCCACGTTTAATTTACTTTTATTTAAATAAATGAGCATATTAGGTATTTTACATGTTTAAACAAAATTTAATTTTTTTCAAATCATCATTTATTCATCTTCATTTGGATGGTAAAATGGTAATTTTGTGTATGATTTAATTTGAGAAAATTTATTTACACATTTCTATATTTATTTATAGGAAATGAAGTGCAAATATAAAGAGATTTCATGGATGTATGCATGCATATATGTTGAAGGCAAATGGAGAATGGAAATAAATGAATTCATGCAACATGGAGAAGCCGATATACCCACTACCATATGGTCCATAATTAAAAGCACATGCACATGCTAATGGAGGCTTAAAGACATGTTAATGGGGATTAATTATTTCTTAATGATTACTTGGAGGTTACACTTTTTCAAGAGCATTTTAAGTAGTCCCCTAAAATATGAATTATGTTTTTAAGCATGTATAAATACCCCTTATGTTTCATGTAATGATATTCTACTTTTCATGTAATATTGTAGCCAAAAATCAAAGTTAAATAAAAATTTCTTTCTTGGCTCCTTAGTCTTGCTGTTACTTTTATGCAATTTTTATTTTATGCTCTCTTTTGTGCTATTTTTATTTCATGCTCTCCTAATTAGTTTATGCTTCCCTTATTTCATGTTAGTAGCACATATTTAATTCTTGTAATTAGTTTAGCTTTATTTCATGCAAGTATTTAGCTCTTTTTATTTTAATAAGCTCGCATTTTCTTTATTTTTAATGTTGAAATCATTTTATGTTAACATGTTTTCAAATATGAGTAGCTAAACCACTTCAATTTAGGGGTAATGAAGCTCTCATGAAACATATTAAATTAACATAATGATTTCATTTGTGATCTCTCTCATGTGCTTAATGAAAGTTATGAATGATGGTGGTTTATGTTTCTTTTTACTGAATTCTGATAGCCTATGTTGACATCTCAAATAGGCTATGCTTAACTCCATTTAAAACATAAACTATTTGTTCTTGTGCCTAAATGATTTTGATGTGAAAGTCAAGCTAGAATCAAAATTTAATGGTCTATGTTACTAATTAATAAAAATAGATCATACTTAAAATAGATTTTATTTTTAATCTCGTGTCATGATCATGAGTGTTGATAAGTGGTTTTGAATAGTGTATTAGAGTTTGATAGTTTAAGTTGTGCTAATTAATAGCTCAAATAAACCATATTTATAATAAGAACATCCATCATTTTATACTTAATATTTTAAAGAGAGGTTATAAATGAATTTTTTGTTGATTTATATGAATGATTGGAAGTGGATTTGCCTCTAAATTGTTCTTTAATCACATAGTTTTATTCACCTTTGCTCTAGTTTATTTTCTACAATTTTTCTTAGTTTAAAATCACACTAAAAAAAGACCCTACGATAGCGCAGGAAAAACACTATTAAAGCCTATGATATCATAGGTTTGATAAACGCTGTATAACGACATGTTATAAAAAATAGTGGACAATTCATAGCGCTAAAACAACCACTATAAAAAGATTGCATATTATAGCGCAAATCATCGGCTATCTTTCATTCTAATATAGCACTGATAATCCGCTATAAAACAAGTTAACATATTCTAAACGTTGTACATTGACGTGTTAAGGTAGATGTCGTACCTTTCACAGCACTAATAAACCGCTATAAAACATTAGCAATGGTAGTACTTATACTATGTTATGATAAGTTCTGTTATAGCGGTTATGGACCTGTTATACGTTATTTTTTATTGCGCTTACTATGATACCATAGCGTTTTTTATGTTAAATGCATGTAATATTGGTAGATTTAATAGTGGTTATTCAACGCTATTAAATAACTATAACACTGTTTAAGCGTTATGGTTTCTTTTCACAGTTCTAATGTTTTCTGGTTCTTAATTATAAATTATAATATTCAATACTATATCAAAATGTGCAATAATAATCTTTTTTAACATAAAATCATTTAAATAATGCAAGAATCATAGAAGATAATAAACATAGAGATGTAACACGTTATACTAAATACAAAATATTCATACATATAATATCTCACAATTTAAACCACAAAAACCAAAACATAGAGATGTCACTAATAAACGACCCTAACATCATCGACTCCACAAAATTTTCAGTCATTTTGGTGCATCTGCTATCCTCCAGATCTTCTATTGCGGTTTACACCAGCCTAAACAATAAATAATGTATAAAAACATTTTAGATATTTCTTATGAGCGCATTAACAGAGGGTGAAAAAATTACGTCAATTGATAATTTATTGTTATTATAATACCTTGATAGATATGAATTTACAGTCTCACCTTCAGCGTCCTCGAAACCATAGTAAGGTGTTTTTATCACTTGGAAAATACACATAATGTGTGTTGTATAATCATTCCATGTAAACCTAGATCACCGTAATTTAATTTTATAAATACTACATCAGTTGAACTGAAGGAGAAAAAGCACTAAATTTTGACTAACCCATTGAAATATAGTTGTACTCAAGACCATATAACAAAAAAGTTAAGTTTACACGGTGCTACAGACTAAACAAGCTATGACAATTAATATGATTAATATACTATCCTATTTGTTTTAAAGATAACACTAAAATAAAAACCTAATAAAAAGAAACACCATCTAGTTCAAAATTTGTACAAAAATTGTCAAAGAACAATGACTATCTCAGTCCATGGGTCAAAACAAAATGATATATTTTGTGTACACCGTCAATAACAACAACATGCTATCATCCAGCATGTGCTAAAGAAAAACTATGAATCATATACCAAAGATAGGATACACTTTATAAATACAAAATAAAGTATTATTATCATAAACTTAGTTAATTTTCATACACATTAGTTAAATTATTATTATTATCAACTTAGTGAATTTTTATATGCTTATTTAATTTTTATATAACATAATAAATGAAGTTAATTTTTATAATTTTAGTTTCATTATTATTATTATTATATAATTTAGTTAATTTTTATAAACTTAGTCAACTTGGTTCATATTTTATAATTTATTATTATTAATATTATAAACTTAGTTAGTTTTTATAAAACTTATAGTTAATTTATTACTGTTTGCTCGTTGTTGTTGTAGTAGTAAAATTAGTTAATCTTCATAAACATTAGTATTATTATTGTATTATTACATAAATTTAGTTAATTCTTATAAACTTAGTTAATTGTTGTTATTATATAAATTTAGTTAACTCTTATAAACTTAGTTAATTATTATTATTATATAAATTAAGTTAATTTTTATAAAACTTAGTTAGCTTAGTTAATATTTTATAATTTATTATTATTGTTGTTTGTATCATTATTACTATAAACTTAGTTAGTTTTTTTAAAAACTTATAGTTAATTGTTATTTATGGTTGTTGTTAGTATTATTATTACAAAATTAGTTAATTTTCATAAACATTAGTAATTATTATTGTGTTATTATATAAATTTAGTTAATTTTTATAAAACTTAATTAACTTAGTTAATATTTTATAATTTATTATTATTCTTATTAGTATCATTAATACTATAAGCTAAGTTAGTTTCTATAAAACTTATAGTTAATTTATTATTATTATTATTTATGATTGTTGTTGTTGTTAGTATTATTATTACAAAATTAGTTAATTTTCATAAACATTAGTAATTATTATTGTATTATTATATAAATAAATTTATTTATTTTTATAAACTTAGTTAATTATTATTATTATTTTATTATTATTATTAGTATTATGAACTTAGTTAGTTTTTATAAACATTAGTTAAATTATTATTGTTACTATCAACTTAGTTATTTTTATAAGCTTATTTATATTTTATGTAACTTAATACACAAAGTTAATTTTTATAATCTTAGTTAATTTATTATTATTATTATATAAATTTGGTTAATTTTTTGTAAAACTTAGCTAAATACACATACCAAGCTATAACTTTTTCTTTGACAGTGCTTGCAACTGCACAAATCATAAATTTCAATCAGTTTTCAATCACAATAACGGCCTTGAAGTACAAAAAGGGATGAATAGTAGCATGAATGAACAGAAATCACTATGTTTGGATTAATCTATATTGTAAACCACTGAAATCATGCATCAACGAACATTAGATACGCAGGAAGTGAAATTTTAAATCAATACAAATTTAACAAGAAATGGTATTCAATAAATTCCATTTACATGATATTGCTGACATTAACACAGAGGGACAAGGGAGAAGATGGTAGAGGTGGATTCAGTAATTACCTGATATTAGGACAGCCCTTCCATTTTCGGTGGAAATTCCATCATCGATAGCCGGTCGACCACTTGAGCTAGAGGTCCTTGAAGACAATATTTACTTTGAATATTTGTTTTGTCGGTATTCGCATTTTTGTTGAAATTTTAGTACAAGCATTTAAAGGTTTTTACTGTAGGTAGTTGCAGTTTTCCTGAAAATAATTCTAAAGATGTATCGTGATGCCTGGTTTACGAAGGGACGAAATTATATTTTGGAACCCATAGATAGGTGTTTAATAAAACTTCCTTTTAATATTCACCATTAGTACACCTAACAATCTCCGCATCCATGCAACACATAGGCTATTTACTAGTATAATCTTATAGTATGCAGTTTCAATCCTGTGCCATTTATATAAACACAAGCATGAGTTTTTATGAAGTATAACTTGCTTGTTTATCCCAGATTTGGGAAGTAAATTGGTATGTTTTTGTTATATCTAGACTTTTCTTAAAGCAGATAGATTTGTTATGTCTTTAGAAAGGCAACTTGATCCACATATTAACAACTAGATGATTTACTACAAAGTAATAGAAAGAAAAAAAACTATAAATGAGATAATGCAGACATTATTTTTCATTCCTTTTCTGTCATAGCTAGATGATAATATTGCTGTAATTACTAGTATTGGCCAAAATGTGATATAATTTCTACAATGTGTCTTTGGGATTCGCTAGGTCAGAAAGATATGTCTGGATTATGAGTGCGTCAGGTGTTCCATACTCTCTAACATCCTTAGTAACTAATTTTACTACAGCCTCTCATTTTGCTGCAAGAACAAGACAACCTCCCTTCTTCGCATATTCTTATGCTGATTACTGTTAAATTTACAGATTGAATATAGTAAACTTTAGTTTCCTTCTCCTTTTTATAAATTTATTTTATATTTTCCAATCTGATGTTAATTGATGAGTATATTAAGTTACAGAGACTGCACATAGTTATGGAGATTCGAACAAGAGGATTGAAATGGGGTATTCGATTTTCAAATAATAATAGTATGCACGAGTTTTTGATAAACATAAAATGAATCATAAAACTTTAAGTTTAAAGTACTTACGATTTCACATATGCTTTTGTAGTCTCTTAAGGAAATAATACACTTGCAAAAAAAATTTAAAAGAGGCTCAGCTTTGTTCTCTTTACAATGGTTCCACCTAAACCGCAATTTTTAAACAGTAATAAAACTAATTTCTTGGTGGCATACCTGGAAATATAACCACTTGTGGTACCTACTTCTTACACAATTCTTTTTTATTTTTTCCTTTCTTTATGTCTTCCTTCTCCTCTCATTTTCATCCTCTCTCCATTATCATCCTCCTTGCACAATAAGTGGCACAGGGGCACGGTTCAAGAGTTCTGTAGGCCACCTTCTATCAATTGTTGACATTTGCAACTCTAGAAATTAAACGGCTGCACTCGGTATTGGTTATTCTATGGGTCTCCAATTTGCCTTACCATTGACAAGAGCCAGAAAGTATTTTCTGGAAAACATAAGCATGTTTAACCAAATTTCCAACCATTTTACTAATAATGCACATTTTACTAATAATGCACACACTGAATCCATTTTTTCCAGAGCTTATAATAAACGGATGGATATCGCGTAAAGCAATTCAAAATTTCCACATGCAAATCATCATCCCCTCGTTATATAAAATAAAAAATATCCATGCACACTCTTTTAAAAAAAATGCAAATACGAATAAAATTGTTGGTTAAACTTATACCCAAAACTATAAACTAGTAAAGTACTGCATAAAATAATCAAATAATTTTGCAAGCAGATCATCATCACCTCATTGTTGATGAGGTTAAAAAATAAAGTGGATGCAGGACAAAAATTAAAATTATGGTCATCTAATTAGTGGCATGGACACAGGGCAGTTCAAAATTAAGGAAGATGAAGAAATTGTATGAATATAATATTTAACATTTGATTATCATATAACCACAATTGACATCGACATTCACATTGCCATAAACTAACATGAAAAAGGTATTATTAATTTCTTAATGATATATTCAAAGTAATCAAAGAAAATGAAATATAAATTACCAAAAGTGGCTCGGATTTTCGATTCATCAAGAATGTTTCACACCTCAATTTACCACATTGAGTGCTTTACAGAACCGTTATCGCACTATTCTTTGGTCAACACAATCAAAAAGGCACCTTTATAGCATTATTGTTGTTGTTGTTGTTGCTGCTATGACAATTAACATTCCTATTCCTTTCCTCTAGCCACGTAAAAATAAGGGACACAAGGGTGGTTCTCGAATGCCCATCCAGTCCACCAATCAATCCTACAAGTTCTAATTGGTAAATGGCTGCATCAGGTACCTGCTATGAAGCAAGCTTCCATGTTGCCTCGCCATTGTCATAGGAAATCCATTAAATAATAGCAAAGCTTAAGAATTTCTAGCCTCATACTAAAATTATTTTCGACCTTTTTTTTTGAAAAATCAAATCTGCACTTAATTATAGGTTATTATGACTAAAATAGGTAAATTTCAAACTAACAGTTTAAAATTAGATAAATTTCAAACTCCATGTTTTCACTTCCTAATTTTGAATTCTAGTTCCACCTTATAAATAGCTCTAAGCTAAAAAGTCTACTTAGTACTCACCTTTAAATAAAAAATTAATCATATCCCTTTCCTTTTCTTAGTTCTTTCTTCCACTTATAAACGAACATGAAAAAGATGCATGCCTTTGTTCTCTACTGTAAGCAGAAGTTACAGTATAAGCAATAGCATTTCCAAACAAGCCCAACTGCTACATAACACTACATTAGTACTCATTTTGCATATAGAGTCGGTGATATATATTAGTATTCACTTTGCATTGTCAGGTTTCTTAACAGTTGTCTATTCTGTACCTCCACTGAGTGGATGGATGAAATAAAAGCCATATATACTATGCAATGAATCAATTATGGTATAAAAATTACATAAGAAAATTTTCTTTTGGATGTATTAATTTCCTAACGGTTTCCCTTAGTGGGAATTATGTAACAAAATACCCCATTTTAGCATACTGATGTCAGTGAGATATTATCAACCAGTAAAGAAATTTTTTACAACTTATATGAATAGTTATACAAGTAAAATTGAAGAAAATTGAAAAATGGACCTTCAATCTTGTTGCATCAAAAAAGAAGTAACAACATTTGGGTTTGGCAACCTAGAAACCTAATCTGGCAATGTACTAGCTGTTCGACCAATCTCCACATCGCAACTAGGACATTCGACAACGACCAGAAGTGAAATATCTGAAACCACCGCTTAAGCTAAAGGCAGAAACACAGAGGTAGGAGAGAGCATAAGGATACAACAACCACTAGTCACAAAGTAGACCATTAGAAGGCAGGGAAAAGGCGCGACATATCTAGAAAAACTCGAAAGAGAAGCAAGAAAAAGACTTAAAGATATACCTAAAATCTTTGTAAAATGAGCTCCATATTTCATCAACGATGGGCGCAGCAGATCTAGGGTTTTGGAGAAAAATGAATCGAACTCGAGGTTCGATAAGGAGGCTAAGGTCGGCGATGACAAGCAGGAGTTTGACAAGCTTAAGGCAAACCGAGGCTAGTGGTATGCGGCGGGTGTGAAAAGTTACGGGCGGAGGCGGTGATAAGGGAAGGGATTCTATGGTAAAGGACTTGAGGAAATAATGGGAGGAAGAGGGAATACTTTGGGAAGAGGCGAGCACGCGAAAAATTTGAGTCGTTGAATATGTTACATAACCAATTCACAACCAAAATAAAGCAAATTAGGAAATTCAATAACACTATAAAATAGTGTGTTATCTATTGGCGTTATAGAATACAACTTTTCTTCTAGTGTCACTTCAAAACATTGGGCTAATTTGATTGTGTAATATTGAAATTTAATTCTTTCCCTCCGGATCGACCCGTACACGTAGATGTACTACAATTGTGCGCCGTGCACTTGCGATTTTATAATGATAAAATATTTTTATAGACGGTTTTCTAATCGTTAGAAATTTCCATCGTTATCAACAAGTTTTTGGCGCCATTGCCGAGGAAGACAATTTAATTTTAGTTTACTCTTTGAATTATTATTTTTATTTATTTTCATTTGTTTTCTTTTTTGCTATTATTAAAAAAAACAGAAAATCCATCACATTTTATTCTCTGTAATCCCTCTACACTCTCTATTCACCTGTATTGCCACTATTGTATTAAATTATTCACTTTTGTTTTGTTTATTTTACACTGTTCATTTGCATTTTATCTGTGCAATTTAGTTTTGTCTGTTCATCTTTATACATTACATTTCATTTTCTGTCCATCTACATTTCATTTCAGGCAAACTTCATTTCATTAGCATTTCATTGCTTATTTACATTCTTTGTTGCAAATCTCAGGAAATTTTATTTTCCTTTGCTTACATTTGTCATTCTCTATAATATTGCCACATTTTCAACCACTCCTAACTCCACCACCACCCAACAACATCCTCACCACTAACCACAAACACATTACCTCCCTGTTACAACTCAAGTACCATCCCTAACTGCTGCCTCCATAGCATCATTCGCCTTCAACCATCACTCTCCTCTCCCACCACTAGAACTACCTAATCCACTTCCAATCTAGTTCAACCATCAACATCCACACCAGCCCAAAAACACTCGATCAACATCACTTACACTCGCAACGTCAAACCACCTTTACAACCTCCTACAAATCAAATGCAACTCTTCTTCCTCTACCTAACTTCTCCTATTTTTCCATAATCAATCCGAGCAACAACAACGTCGAATTCCACCACCAACTCACTGCCACAAACCCCCTTCAACTACACAAACAACCATCTCGTTCTACCTACAAACTACAGCCATCCAAATTGCAAACTACTTCAACTTGCTCCTTCCACTACCCGTCACCGTGCACAGCCACTACAGGTCAGAACCCCTTCTTCACTACTGCCACCCATCATCTTGACCAAATACACCACTGCAATTCAACTTCTTCCTCCACCTTCAACACATACCTCCAATCACCAATGCAATCACCTTCGACAACAACATAAACATCCTGCACCAAAAATTCCACAATCAAGAACATTACCATCCTCCTACATTTCAACTGCCCACCTTCAAGACCATCTACTCAAACATTGACACCCCTGCAACTCACTGCAACCTCACAATCAACCAAAATCCTCCACTGCATCACTCCTCCAACAACCTTCTAACTACCTTCCACCATCACCAAACAACGCTACAACTTCCTACTAGAAATTTCCCATAAAACCACCCTAGTGCCTGCAAATGCTACTTCGACCTTCAGCTAGAAACCACCACCAAACCTGCGACCATCCACCTAAATTCTCAAATCCAATAACCCAAAATCAATCCCCAACCATCTCTACTCCACCACCTAATTCAACTTCCATCCTTCTTTTCCATCTACAACTTGTGATCGCAACCTCAAGAAAATCCCATGAATCGCCAAACAAACCCGCTCTTCCATCAAATCGACCGAACCCATATTTTACGTATCAAAGGGTCATAAAAGATTTTTATTTTATTCAGTTGAGGTCGTATGATTCTATAATTTTGGAATATGACTCTTAACATTTTACAAACCTAAGATTTTTCCCAAATTTCTATGTCCAATTTTAACCCCAAAATTTTTGTTTGGGCTATAACTTTTGATAGAGATCGAATTAGGTTCTCATATCAATTCTATTACCTCGGGATGATGGTTTCCCATTTCGAAAAATGGTCATAATAGAAAAATGGACTTACAGTTAGGAAGTTATTGCTGTTTTAAGTTATAATAGCTGCTGGTCAAGGTTAGTGTATGATTAATTAAGCCTATTAGTCTAATTTGAGATTACTATAAATAAAGGGCTAAAGAGCCAAATTAAAACAGTTCCCTCTCTTCTAAATAGATCTAAACCTCCATTAGTAGTAGATTAATCCAGAATCACCCAAATTACACTCTAAATCAAACCAAATTGAAGATTGGTGAATAGATCATTAATTTGAAGATAGAGATCATCGATTTTGTTAATTTTTATTGCTTTTGATCACAGTCCATAGAGTACACCCATGCACGCAACTACTACATTCCAATCCTAATCAAATCTGACTTCAGGAAACTCGAATCACCAAAACGCGATTTCAAAATCACGTTTGTTTTTTCCCTCATCTTTTCCTTTTAGTTTATTTTAGTTGTGTGGTTTGTTTTTTTTACAGCGAGAATAGGGTTGAAATTTATTTGTAGTGCGTACAGTTGTTTATTCTACGATGGGCTTGGATATTTGGCTGAGTGTAGAAGTATATTGTAATTTAATTTAACTTTTTTTTTCGTTGGATCAATACATTTCTTTTGTGTTAGCTTTAATCCTTTATAAAAAATCCCTTCTCTTTTCAAAAAAAATTATATATAAACGAACTTTCTTTAGTTTGGGTGATTCAGTTTTTGTTTAGTGGTTGTGTGAGTTTGTTTTATTTAAATGTTTTTGTGTTTACTTTCTTTAGTTTCTTTGAAAAAAAAGAAGAAGAAAAGGAAAAAAACCAAAAAGAAATTTTATTGGCTTTTAAAATTTTGAGATTTCTTTTATGTCGTTTTGTTTTGGCTTGTAAATATTTTATTTTAATTTCCTTTTATCCTTAAAAAAAGAAAGGAAAGTTGTTTTCATTTTAGTTTTATAAATATTCGTGTTCAACAATTTTGCAGGCTGTAATTTGCAGGAACTTAAAAGTAGAAGACTTGCTTGCTAAAAACTGCCTTGCTTGCTTAAAAAAATTACCGTTTTAAAATAAATTACTAATAATTCTGCATGTTCTGGTATCATGCTCTTATCACTTGATTTTATTTTCATTGCATTACTGGTTGCTTGCATTTTAAAAATCCAAAAACAAAAACAAAATCAAATTTCATTCATAGTTTCATCGTTAACTCACGTTTATTTTCAATTTTGCATTCATCTCATTTTATTTTTCTTTTCTAAAGGCAACACCCAATTCACATAAGGTAGAAGATTTCATCACCCCTTCCTTGGCCCACAAATTGCATTTCGTAGTAAAATCTGACAAATAATAACAGTTAGACCTTGGACTAAAGGGTGTCGCGAGCTCTCTTGGGCTTAATTGTATCTTAACAAGTTGTCTTCTTTCAACAATTTAACTTCTTGGTGTCTGGCTACGGTAGAGCAATAATCATATATAAATATGACGGTGTTTCATAAATATTATAGTGATTGTTTCTCTGAAGGTACTTAATCCTTCGGTTGTATTTCTATGGTGATTCGTGGTGCATCGATAATTTCTATCTGTTACCTAGCTAAGAACTATTTTTGTTGGATTAAGACAAAGTGTGATTATACAATTTTGGGTTAGGAGCTACTAAGGACGGTAAATTTGTAATTAAATCCTTGCATTCATTTAGTTGCATTAGTTCATGCATTTTTAAAAAAAAATCTAAAAAGGTAAAAAAAATTACGTTTTACTTAACTTATTATTTTTTATACATAAATCTTTTCAAATCTTTTCCTTTGAAAAAATGAAAAAAAAAACCAAACAAAATCAAAAATCCAAAAATAAGTTTTTACTTAAGTTAGTTTTCTTTAGAAAAACAAAAATCCAAAAAAAAACCTTTTCAAAAAAACAAAACATTTAAAAAAATTCAAATTCCAGAAAAAAATAACAAAACAAACGCAAATCTCACTTTTGAAAAATAAATTCCTTTTGGTAAATAATTTTCCTTTTCAAAAAATATATATATAAAAAATTCACTTGATTTCATTTTCTAAACCTTGTTTCATCCTCTTAAGCTTGATTCTCACTTCTTTCTCTTCTTGACCTTTTCACTTGTGCATGAGTACCTAGACTCGTGACACAACAGCAAATTGTTTAACTTGGACAAACGATCCTCCAACAATGGCAAACGAAAATGCCCCTTGAAATCTCGTGGATAGAATCTTTCTCGATAGAGTTTCTATTACTTCTTGTATCACATTACCCGCCCCAAGGGGTAACCATTTCGAAATTCATTCTAATCATATTGCCACGCTCCCAAAATTTGGAAATTTTGAACATGATGACCCATACATTTTCTTGAAGAAATTCACACAAGTATGCGCAAACATTAAACTCCAACAATTATGTGATGATGGAATCAAACTTCGGTTAATTCCATTTGCCCTTACCCATTATGTTGAAAAATGGTGGTATAGCTTACCCTCAAACTCGATCAAAATTTGGGAAGAATTTGTTAAAGTCTTCTTAAAAAAGTTCTACACCTTGGAAAAACAACTAAAATCCGAAATGAAATTGCGATTTTCATCAATTCAGGGGTGAACTTTTTGGGAAATATTTTGAATGATTTAAAGAGCTTTTTATAAAATGTCCACAACATAATTTCAAAAAAATGGATTCTTTGCCAAATTCTATATGATGGACTTGAAAACAACTCACGAACCATGTTTGAATCAATGTGCCAAGGCAATTTTCTCGCTCAACATCAAAACAATGCTTGGTAATTTCTTGAAAAATAGGCCCAAAATTCATCCAAATGGGAACGTTCTAACGAAAAATCCATTTACTCTCTATCGAGCGCACATTCGATAGGATCATCTTTGGCTTTGGAAGCTAAAATTGATGCAATGATGAATAAATTCGACAATGTTTTCTCATCTAACCAAATGAACCAAGCTTCCCAACAAATGTGTTATAAATGCAACGATCCGAATCACATTGACAATCGGCGTCCTAATTCAGTTGAACAACTCAATGCTTTTAATAAGGTTAAGAATGACCCGTTTTCTCCAAAATACAATCCTAGTTGGAGAAATCATCCTAATTTTGAATGGAACCAAAATAATTCCAACCTGAATTTGGTTTGTCCCAATTTTCAAGCATTCTTGAATAATGCTTCGAATCCTCCCTTTCAACCAAACCACTTTCAACAAAATTTTGCGGGTCTGTCTCAAATTTCAACCACAATAACCTTCTACTCCCCAAGACGATAAACTTTTTACTTCACTTGAGAAAAGTCTTGAAACTTTGGCTAAACCAACCACTCAAACTATCCAATCAAACAAAAATTTGCAAAATTTGTTAACCTTGTACATGCAGAATACAAGTCAATCGATTGCTAAACTTGAAATGAAAATGGGTCAATTAGCCACGTCTATAAGTGAACGTGAATGAGGCACATTTCCAAGTCAGCCAGTTCCAAATCCCAGAAATCAAAACACGAATTCGAATCAAGCCCATGTTGTTCAGGATAGCTACGTAAACCAAATGAATGCTATCACGACTTTGTGTTTTGGTAAACAGATCGATACCCAAGTCGTTTATCCAAACGTTTTGCCGAAAACTCCTCTTGACACATCTAAAACGACAAGTGATTCAGAACATAATATTGAACCAAACATCAAATCAAATGCCAATCCAAATTCTTCTTCTACTCAAGTAGATCGATTTACTGAGTATCATGTTCCATTTCCACATTGTCTTCGACCCAAGGAACATTCTGACTAAATGGAAAAGATGTTGGAAAATTTTAAACTAGTCAAGTTAACATCCCACTTCTTGATATCGTTCAACAAGTCCCAACTTACGCTAAGTTTCTTAAAGAATTATGTACTCAAAAATGATACACTAATGTACCCAAGAAAGTTTTCCTAGCTGCTGGACTTAGCGAAGTCTTGTCCCAATCAATTCATGTAAAATACAAAGATCATGGATGTTCGACGATCTCGTGCACGATTGGAGACAAAACAATTGACAAGTGCTTACTAGATTTAAGTGCAAGTGGCAATTTGATTCCCTGTTCAGTTTACCAATAACTTGCCATGGGTGAATTAAAACCATCAAAAGTCACTCTTCAGTTTGTCGATCGTTCGATAAAGAAACCCGTGGGAGAAATCGAGGACGTACTCATCAATATCGGTTAATTCATATTCCCCATCGATTTCATCATTCTAGAAACACAACCCGTGAACAATCCAATGAGTCAAATTCCATTGATTTTAGGCCGATCTTTCTTGGCTACTTAAAATGCTCTAATCAATTGTCGAAATGGTTCGATGAAAAATTATTTTGGAAACATGACTTTGGATCTTAACATCTTCAATCTTGAAAGTCAACCGAATGAACCACGTGACCAAACGCTGGAAGTTAGCTCCATTCAAGAAAATTTTGATAACGAAATAGTTGACCTGAACAATGAACGTGAGACTGAATACAAGCAACTGTTTCGAGATGAGCCTCACGAGATTGAAAATGCACTTCCGTTTGAACCCCTTACCGTTGAGTCAAAACTTCAACCAAATTCTTTGATTCAACAACCCCCAAGGTTGGAACTCAAACCCCTTCCTGATCACCATAAGTACGTATACATAGATGATAACGAAACATTTCCTGTCATAATTTCTTCAACTCTTTCTCTTGATCAAGAAGCTTCCCTTCTTTCAATTCTGTTGAAAAACAAAGAAGCAATTATATAGTCGATCACTGATATAAAAGGAATTAGTCCCGCTCTTGTTCAACATAATATCCATTTAGTTTATAATGCCAAGCCTGTTCGTGATGCGCAATGAAAACTTAACTCAAAATGAAAGATGCAGTTCGTTACAAAATTCTTAAACTCCTTGATAACGGAATCATATACCCAATCTTTGATAGTTCGTTGGTTAGCCCAATTCATGTCGTACCTAAAAAGTCTGGACTTACCGTTATCAAGAATGACGCTAACGAACTCATTCCAACTTGCACTCAAACGGGTTGGCGTGTTTGCATTGACTGTCGAAAATTAAATGTTGCAACACGTTAAGATCACTTTCCTCTTCCTTTCATTGAGCAAATGCTAGAACGTTTAGCCGGCCATGAATTCTATTGCTTTCTTGATTGTTATTCCGGTTATAACCAAATTCCAAATGCTCTCGAAGATCAAGAGAAAATGACTTTCACGTGTCCCTTTGGCATGTTTGCATATCGACGTATGCCATTTGGGCTTTGCAATGCTCCTGCTACTTTCCAAAGATGCATGGTCAGCATCTTTTATGACATTATTGAATGCTTCCTTGAAGTGTTTATGGACGATTTTTTATCTTTGGAAACTCGTTTTTCGAGTGCATACACCATCTTGAGTTAGTTCTTAATCGATGCAAGGACAAACATTTAACGTTAAATTGGGGAAAATGCCATGATCAAACATGGTATTGTCCTTGGGCATGTCATTTCTAAGAAAGGCATTGAGGTAGATAAAGCTAAACTTGACATAATTGTGAATCTACACATTCCCAAATCTGTTACGGACGTTCATTCATTTCTTGGACACGCTGGCTTTTATCGACCCTTTGTGAAAGACATTAATAAAATTGCTCGACCTCTGATGACTCTTCTTAGAAAAGACATTCCATTTGATTTTAATTCTGATTGTGTTTCTGCTTTCGAACGTCTCAAAATGAACTCATTTCCGCTCCCATCATTTTCTCACCCAATTGGGATCTTCCTTTCGAAATATTATGCGACGCCTCTAATTTTGCAGTTGGTGCTGTCTTAGGACAACGCATCAACAAAATTCTTCATGTCATCTACTATGCTAGTATAACTCTAAACGATGCTCAACTCAGTTACACAACCACTGAAAAAGAGCTCCTAGCGCAAGTATTTGCGCTCGAAAAATTCCAACCTTATTTGATTGGCTCACACATTATGGTTTACACTGACCATTCTGCTCTTAGATACCTGTTCGCTAAAAAGGATGCTAAGTCTTGTTCGATCCATTGGGTCCTTTTACTCCAAGAATTTGACCTTACGATAAAAGGCAAAAAAGGATCCGATAACGTCATTGCCGATCATCTGTCACGTCTTCCAAATTCCCCACCTTCTTTACCGATCAACGAGAACTTTCTCGATGAACAACTCCTTTCTGTTTCCACAATCCATGGTATGACGACATAGTGAACTATTTAGCCAATCAATTCAGTTGATTCCAGTGATGTATTCAGATTTTGTATTTGACTATTATATTGAGACATCTATGTATTCGAGACCTCTGTTGTATCTTATTTAACTCTGTTATATATATATATATATAATAACTTCATGAACTACTATTCTTTTGTTTCCACTGCTTATTGTTATACTACTCTGTGTTTGTGACTCTGTGATTATTTATTTACTGTATATGCTGAGTTTTGCCGAATTTAAATTAACAATCTGATATTTTGAGCAATTCAAGTCCGACATGTGTGGATGCGAATGGTTGAAAATTTTAGGATGTTTCAGAGCAACAGCAATGTCGAATTCCACCACCAACTCACTGCCGCAAACCCCCTTCAACTACACAAACAACCATCTCCTTCTACCTACAAACTACAACCATCCAAACTACTTCAACTTGCTCCTTCCACAGCCTGTTACCATGCACAGCCACTACAGGTCAGAACTCCTTCTTTACTACTGCCACCCATCATCTTAACCAAATACACCACTGCAATTCAAATTCTTTCTCCAACTTCAACGCACACCTCCAATCACCAACGCAATCACCTTCGACAATAACATAAACATCCCGCACCAGCAATTCCACAATCAAGAACATCACCATCCTCCTACATTTCAATGCCCACCTTCAAGACCATCTACTCAAACATTGACACCCATGCAACTCACTGCAACCTCACTATCAACCAAAATCCTCCACTACATCACTCCTCCTACTACCTTCCTCTATTACCAAACAACGCTCCAACTTCCTATTAGAAATTTCCCGCAAAACCACCCTAGTGCCTACAAATGATACTTCGACCTTCAGCTAGAAATCACCAGCCAAACCTACGACCATCCACCCAAATTCTCAAATCCAATAACCCAAAATCAGTCCCCAACCATCTCTGCTCCACCACCTAATTCAACTTCCATCCCTCTTTTTCATTTACAACTCGTGATCGCAACGTCAACCGAATCCCACGAATCACCAAACAAACCCACTCTTCCCTCAGATCAACCGAACCCATATTTTATGTATCGGAGGATCATAAAAGATTTTTATTTTATTCAGTTGAGGTCGTATTATTCTATAATTTTGGAAAATGACTCTTAGGGACATTTTACAAACCTAAGATTTTTCCTAAATTTCTATGTCCTAATTTTGACCCTAAAATTTTTGTTTGGACTGAAACTTTTATAGAGATCGAATTAGGGTCTTAGATCACTTCTATTACCTTAGGATGATGGTTTCCCATTTCGCAAAATGGTTGTAATAGAAAAATTGACTTACAGTTAGGAAGTTATGGCTGTTTTAAGTTATAACAGCTACTGGTCAAGATTAGTTATTATTAATTAAGCCCATTAGCCTAATTTGAGATTACTATAAATAAAGGGCTAAAGAGCCAAATTTAACTTTTCCCACTCTTCGAAATTGGATCTAAATTCCCATTAGTAGTAGATTCATCCAAATTCACCCAAATTACTCTCTAAATCAAACTGAATTGAAGATTGGTGAATAGATCATTAATTTGAATGTTGATATCATCGATTTTATTGGTTTGCATTGCTTTTGATCGTAGTCCACAGAGTACACCCACGCACACAACTGCTACATTCCAATCCCAATCAAATCCGACTTCTGAAAACTCAAATCACCAAATCGCGATTTCAAAATCACGTTTGCTTTTTCCTTCATCTTTCCTTTTTAGTTTATTTTAGTTGTGTGGTCTGTTTTTTTTACAGCAAGAATAGGGGTTGAAATTTATCTGTAGTGCATATAGTTGTTTATTTTACGATGGGCTTGGATACTGGGCTGAGCGCTGAAGTAGATTGTAATTTAATTTAACTTTTTTTCGTTGAATCAATACATTTCTTTTGTGTTCGCTTTAATCTTTTATAAAAATTCCCTTCTCTTTTCAAATATATATATATATATATATATAAACGAACTTTCTTTAGCTTGGATGATTCGGTTTTTACTTAGTGGTTGTGTGAGTTTTTTATTTAAATCTTTTTGTGTTTACTTTTTTTAATTTCTTTGAAAAAAGGAAAAAAAAAGAAAAAGAAAGAAAAAAAAGAAAAAGAAATTTTATTGGGTTTTAAAATTTTGAGATTTCTTCTATGTTGTTTCATTTTGGCTTGTAAATATTTTCTCTTAATTTCCTTTTATCCTTAAAAAAAGAAAATGGAAGTTGTTTTCATTTTAGTTTTATAAATATTCGTATTCAACAATTTTGCAGGCTGTAATTTGTAGGAACTTAGAAGGAGAAGACTTGCTTACTAAAAACTGCCTTGCTTGCTTAAAAAAATTACCGTTTTAAAATAAATTGCTAATAATTCTGCACGCTCTAGTATCGTGCTCTTATCACTTATTTTTATTTTCATTGAATTACTTTTTTCTTTCATTTAAAAATCCAAAAACAAAAACAAAATCAAATTTCATTCATAGTTTCATCGTTAACTCACGTTCATTTTCAGATTTGCATTCATCTCATTTTATTTTTCTTTTCTAAGGGCAACGCCCAATTCACATTAGGTAGGGGATTTCATCACCCCTTCCATGGTCCACAAATTGCATTTCATAATAGAATCTGACTAATAATAATAGCTAGACCTTGGACTGAAGGGTGTCGCAAGCACATTTAGGGCTTAATTTTTTCTTAACGAGTTTTCTTCTTTCAACAATTTAACTTCTTGGTATCTAGGCTACGACAGAGCAATAATCATATATAAATATTACGGTGAATCACAAATATTATAGTGATTGTTTCTCTGAAGGTACTTAAAACTTCGGCTGCATTGCTATGGTGATTCGTGGTGCACCGATAACTCATGTCCGTTACCTGGCTAAGAACTATTTTGTTGGATTAAGACAAAGTATGATTATACAATTTTGGGTTAGGAGTTACTAAGGACGGTAAATTTGTAATTAAGTCCTTGCATTCATTTATTTGCATTAGTTCATGCATATTTTTAAAAAAAGAAAAAAAAAAGCAATTTTTTTTACGTTTTACTTAACTTAGGGCCCGTTTGGTTTGCTGTTTTTAGTTTTGTGTTTTCGTCTAAACAAAAATGCGCATTTCTTATGCATTGTTGGAAAACACACAATTTTGAAAAATGAAATTAACACAGAAAATAGAAAATAAGTTTATTTGATTTTTCGTGTTTTGAGACATAACAAAAGGACGGAAAACAATTTCTCTCCTCCATTTCCCATCCATCATTGTAATGGCTAAGAATTGTAAAAAAAATTCTCATGTTTTCTTGTATTTTGTAGTGTAGGTTGAAAACAAAAAACACAAAACTCAAAACGAAACCAAACGGGCCCTTAGTTTTTTAAAAACAAAAATCTTTTCAAATCTTTTCCTTTGAAAAAATTCAAACAAAATCAAAAATAAAAAAAACATTTTTACTTATGTTAGTTTTTTTTTAGAAAAACAAAAATCCCAAAAAAAAATAACAACCTTTTAAAAAACTACAAAAACTACAAAAACAATAAAAAAAATCCAAATTCCAGAAAAAAAAAACAAAACAAAGAGCAAATCTCCCTTTTCAAAAATTAATTCCTTTTGGTAAATATTTTTCCTTTTTAAAAGGTGTGTATATATAAAACAATTTTTCACTTGATTTCATTTTCTAAACCTTATTTCATTCTCTTAAACTTAATTCGCGCTTCTTTCTCTTCTTGACCTTTTCACTGTGCATGAGTACCTAGACTCGTGACACAACAACAAATCGTCTAACTTGGACAAACGATCCTCCAACGATGGCAAACGAAAATGTCCCTTGAACTCTCATGGATAGAAACTTTCTCGATAGAGTTTTTATTCCTTCTTGTATCACATTACCCGCCCCAACGAGAAACCATTTTGAAATTCATTCCAATAATATTGCCACGCTCCCAAAATTTGGAAATTTTGAATATGATGACCCATACATTTTCTTGAAAAAATTCGCACAAGTATGCCCAAACATTAAACTCCAACAATTATGTGATGATGGAATCAAACTTCGGTTAATTCCATTCGCCCTTACCGGTTATGTTGAAAAATGGTTGTATAGCTTACCCTCCAACTCGTCAAAATTTAGGAAGAATTTGTTTAAGTCTTCTTAAAAAAGTTCTACACCTTGGAAAAAACAACTAAAGTCCGAAATGAAATTGTGAATTTTCATCAATTCAGGGGTAAACCTTTTGGGAAGTATTTTGAAAGATTTAAAGAGCTTTTGATAAAATGTCCACACCATAATTTCAAAAAATGGACTCTTTGCCAAATCTTATTCGATGGACTGTAAAATAACTCACGAACCATGCTTGAATCGATGTGCCAAGGCAATTTTCTCGCTCAACATCAAAACAATGCTTGGTAATTTTATGAAAACTAGGCAGAAAAGTCATCCCAAGGGGTATGTTCTAACGAAAAATCCATTTACTCTCTATCGAGCGCACACTCGATAGGATCATCTTTGGCTTTGGAAGCTAAAATTGATGCAATAATTAATAAATTCGACAATGTTTTCTCTTCCAACCAAATGGACCAAGCTTCCCAATCAATGTGTTATAAATGCAACAATCTGAATCACATCGCCAATTAGTGCCCTAGTTCGGTCGAACAACTCAATGCTTTTGGTAAGGTTAAGAATGACCCGTTTTCTCCAACATACAATCCTAGTTGGAGAAATCATCCTAATTTTGCATGGAACCAAAATAATTCCAATACAAATTTGGTTCGTTCCAATTTCCAAGCATTTTCGAATAATACTTCGAATCCTCACTTTCAACCAAACCAATTTCAAATTTTTTTGCAGGTTGTCTCAAAATCAACCGCAACAACCTTTTGCTCCCTAAGACGATAAAATTTTGACTTCACTTGAGAAAATTCTTGAAAATTTGGCTAAATAAACCACTCAAAGTCTCCAATCAAATAGCAATTTGCAAAATTTGTTAACCTCGTGCATGCATAATACAAGTCAATCGATTGCTAAACTTGAAATGCAAATGGGTCAATTAGCCACGTCTATAAGTGAACGTGAACGAGGCACATTTCCAAGTCAGCCAGTTCCGAATCCAAGAAATCAAAACACGAATTCGAATCAAGCCCATGTTTTTCAAGATAGCAACGTAAGCCAAATGAATGCTCACGATTTTGCGTTTCGGTAAACATATATAACCAATTTGTTAATCCAAACGATTTAATGAAAACTCCTCTTGACACTTCTAAAATGGCAAGTTATTCAGAACAAAACATTGAACCAAACATCGAATCAAATACCAATCCAAATTCTTCATATACTCAAGTAGACCGATCTACTGAGTATCGTGTTCCATCTCCACATTGTATTCGACCAAAGAAACATTATGACCAAATGGAAAAGATGTTGGAAATTTTTAAACAAGTCAAAGTTAACATCCCACTTCTTGATATCGTTCAACATGTCCTAACTTACGCTAAGTTTCTCAAGGACTTATTTACTCAAAAATGACACACTCATGTACCCAAGAAAGTTTTCCTAGCTACCGGACTTAGCGAAGTCTTGTCCCAATCAATTCACGTCAAATACAAAGATCATGGATGTTTGATGATCTCGTGCACGATAGGAGACAAAACAGTTAACAAGTGCTTACTAGATTTGAGTGCGAGTGTCAATTTGATTCCCTATTCAGTTTACCAACAACTTGGCTTGGGGGAACTAAAACCGACAAAAGTAACTCTTCAGTTTGCCTATCGTTTGATAAAGAAACCCATGGGAGAAATCGAGGATGTACTCATCAATATTGGTCAATTCATATTCCCCATTGATTCCATCGTTCTAGAAACACAACCCGTGAATAATCCAATGAGTCAAATTCCATTGATTTTAGGCCAACCTTTCTTGGCTACTTCAAATTCTCTAATCAATTGTCGAAACAGTTTGATGAAATTTCTTTTGGAAATATGACTTTGGATCTTAGCATCTTCAATCTTGAAAATCAATTGAACGAACCACGCGACCAAACACTGGAAGTTAGCTCCATTCAAGAAAATTTTGATAACGAAATAGTTGACCTTAACAACTTACGCGAGACTAAATACAAGTAACTATTTCAAGATGAGCCTCATGAGATCGAAGATGTGCTTCCGTTTGTACCACTTACTGTTGAGTCAAAACTTCAACCAAATTCTTTGATTCAACAACCCTCGAGGTTGGAACTCAACCCCTTCCTGATTACCTTAAGTACGCATATTTGGACAATAACAAAACGTTTCCTGTCATAATTTCTTCAACTCTTTCTCTTGATCAAGAAGCTTCCCTTCTTTCAATTCTTTCGAAAAAACAAAGAAGCAATTGGATGGTCGATCACCGATATAAAGGGAATTAGTCCCGCTCTTGTTTAACATCATATCCATTTAGTTGATGATGCCAAGCCTATTCGTGATGCGTAATGAAGACTTAACCCAATAATGAAAGATGTTGTTCGTGAAAAAATTCTTAAACTCCTTGATAACAGAATCATATACCCAATCTCTGATAGTACGTGGGTTAGCCCAATTCATATCGTGCCTAAAAATTCTAGACTTACCATTATCAAGAATTATGCTAACGAACTCATTCCAACTTGCACTCAAACGGGTTGGCATGTTTGCGTTGACTATCGAAAATTAAACGCTGGAACACGTAAAGATCACTTTCCTCTTCCTTTCATCGACTAAATGCTGGAACATTTAGCCGGCTATGAATTCTATTGCTTTCTTGATGGTTATTCCGGTCATAACCAAATTCCAATCGCTCCCGAAGATCAAGAGAAAATGACTTGCACGTGTCCCTTTGGCATCTTTTCATATCAATGTATGCCATTCGGGCTTTGCAACACTCCTGCTACTTTCCAAAGATGCATGGTCAGCATCTTTTCTGACATGATTGAACGCTTTCTTGAAGTGTTTATGGATGATTTTTCCATTTTGGAAACCCGTTTTCCGAGTGTATACACCATCTTGATTTGATTCTTAATCGATGCAAGGACAAACAATTAACGTTAAATTGGGGAAAATGACATTTTATGGTCAAACATGGTATTGTCCTTGGGCATGTCATTTCTAGTAAAGGCATTGAGGTAGATAAAGCTAAAGTTGACATGACGAATCTAACCATTCCCAAATCTGTTAAGGACGTTCGTTCATTTCTTGGACACGCTGGCATTTATCAACGCATTGTGAAAGACGTTAGTAAAATTGCTTGACATCTGACAACTCTTCTTGGAAAAGACGTTCCATTTGATTTTAATTCTGATTGTGTTTCTGCTTTCGAACATCTAAAAATGAACTCATTTCCGCTCCCATCATTGTCTTACTCAACCGGGATCTTCCTTTCAAAATAATGTGCGACGCCTCTAATTTTAAAGTTGGTGTTGTCGTAGGACAACGCATCAAGAAAATTCTTCATGTCATCTACTGTGCTTGTATGACTCTAAACGATGCTCAATTCAGTTACACAACCACTGAAAAAGAGCTCCTAGCGCTAGTATTTGCGCTCGAAAAATTCCAACCTTATTTGATTGGCTCACACATTATGGTTTATACTGACCATTCTGCTCTTAGATACCTGTTCGCTAAAAGGGATGCTAAGTCTTGTTCGATCCGTTGGGTCCTTTTACTCCAAGAATTTGACCTTACGATAAAAGGCAAAAAAGGATCTGACAACGTCATTAATGATCATTTGTCACATCTTCCAAATGCACCACCTTCTTTATCGATCAATGAGAACTTTCCCAACGAACTACTCCTTTCCGTTTTCGTCAATCCATGGTATGCCGACATAGTGAACTATTTAGTCACTAAAGAAATTCCTTCATTTTGATCGAAACAAGATAAATATAAATTTCTTTCCCAAGTCAAGTACTTCTATTGGGGTGATTCATACATGTTTAAGTACTGTTCCGACCAAACCTTTCGATGTTGCATCCCGAATTGCGTAATCAAGAGTGTCCTTTCATTTTACCATGACCAAGCTTGTGGTGGTTATTTTGGTCCAAAGAAAAAAGCAAAAAAGGTGTTTCAATATGGTTTTTACTGGCCTACGCCTTTTAAAGATGCATTTGAGTTTTGTAAAACTTGCGATCACTGCCAAATGTTAGGAAGAACCTCTCGATGAGACATGATGCCTTTGACCCCATTCTTACGATCGAAATCTTTGACATTTGGGGTATTGACTTTATGGGACCGTTTTCCAATTCTTTCGGAAATCTGTACATTCTTCTTGCTATTTTTTTATTTCTCTAAATGGATTAAAGCCATTCCATGTAAAACAAATGACCACAAAGTGGTTGTGAAATTCATAAAAGAAAACATCTTTTTGAGGTTTGGAACACCTCGCGCAATAAAAAGCAACAATGGATCCCATTTCTGTAATCATTCTTCAAAACTCTAATGAAGAAATACTCGATAACCCACAAGTTATCCACTCCTTATCATTCTCAAACTTGTGGTCAAGGAGAAGTTTCAAATCGCCAAATCAAAAAAAATTTGGATAGTACAAGAAAAACGGTCTTTTATAGCGGCATATAGCCGCTATTGAACACAACTATAGCAGTTTGATAAACGTTGTATATCGACATGTTATAAAAAAGAATCGCACATTTATAACACAAAAAAAACCGTTACAAAAGAGCATGATTTCATATCATAAAGTAGCCGCTATGTTACATAAATACGGTAGCTCACTATTACCGCTATAAAACACTCAATCTTAACGAAAATAACAGAATGTTTATAACAAAGTATAGCCGCTATAAAATAGTTATTCTATAGCGCCTATTTTGCGCTATATATCAACATGTTTGTAGTATATTCTACATCCATTTACAGCATATATATACCACTATAAAATGTGTAGATACAATTACGCCTATTTGCTGCTATCATTTGACAGTAACCTCATACATTGCATTATCTTTTTATAGTACTTATGTCACATAGTTATAACGCTTTTTAGAAGCTATGCTTTATTTTACTATATATTTGATGTACCCACTATTACATTTTAATAATAACAATCAAAATGAATCTTCTTTAAATAGATAACTATTTGAACAATGTATGAACGAAAAAAATATAATAATCAGCAAATGTAAAGCATATTCATGATAACAAAATAAAGTATCATCTAACAAAAAATAAGTTTAATACATGAGTTACCAAATTCAATACATATTCATGATAACAAAAGACAATATAGTTCAAAGTTAACGTCTACAAGTACCAAATGCATCACTAAGAACTTGAATTGCTCAAAGCCTTTCTTCATGCATGTCTTCGGTCATTGGTAGTACTTCCTAAAAATTTAGAACAATCATTAAAATAATTATATAAACTGTGATGAAAATTACAGGTTATTGGTAGTACCTTCTATTATTAGATGGATGAAGATTTACATAACTTTTTTAAACATCAAATTTTTCTTAGATGGATGAAGATAACGTCTTGTTGCATGTTGCATTACAATAGCCCGTATTTGCTTTTTCTTAATAATACAAGTGCACATACACACATTTTAAAGATATTGTATTACCAAGTTGCAATGAAAAATTTGGGTGAAATGCTAATTCTGGTGAAAAATTTCATCTGAATTGCTAACTCATAGAAATACTAAAGCATAAATATGCCTTATTAATTTATATCATTCTTTTCTACATGTATATTGTATTTTTCATTGTGGTAATATTATGTTGTTTTTGAATTATGTGAATTTGTTGAATGCATCTATTGTATACTTTTTAATATAAACTGCATAAACTGATTGATTAGGGTGAGTAACATCTGTTATCTAGTTTGGGCGTAAATTGCATGATACACTATAATCTTGAAGATGAAGGTAATTCAATTATAAGTGGATGTGCATCACTCTGAGCATGTTCTTTGAACTCAGAAGTTGCTTAAAATTTGATATCACAATAGGGATAATACCTATCATTGCCGAATTCATGTGCTTGCTTTTTAACCTCATCTAGTATAACATCTTCTTTTGCAAATTCACGTGAAACCATCTCCATTTCTAAGATGTTAATCCTCAAGTAGATGATATAGCAGAACCACATCTACAGCTCATTGTATCATAATCTGAAATAATAACAAGAACTATGCATGAGGAACATTTATGTTTACAAAAAATGTAAGAAAATAGAATATAAGGTGGCCTTTAATACCAAGGTGAAGGCATATTGGTCGCTCTCTAACTTGCATGCAACATGAGATAAATAACAAACCAAATTTATGTTCATGGCTTGCCGAGCAAACATAGATTATGGTGTTGAAACCACATTAGCTAGATGAATGAAACTTTGATACACTTTTGGAGTCATCAATTCTTAATTTGAAGGCGCATGTCCATTTTGGATCAAATTTTGACATTTTCTGATGAAGATTTGTTGCTTCTTTAAAGAGGAGTTGTTCATGAGGAAGTAGCGACAATTTTTAGCAAGTGCATATCTTTCGCTGAACCAAGCGGAAAACCAATCACCCGATGCGAAGTTAACAGCTTCACAACAATTGAAACCTAGAAATACCATGAAATAAAAGCAATCTCAGTAAATATAAGTAAAATTATATGTTAACAATTACATCGAACATGTACCTTTAAACACAAGGTGAAAAATACCTTACCATGATTAAAACCTGCATGATATGGATGAGGAAAACTGATGACGGACTCTCAAGGTTTTTGTATAGCTTTAAATGGGGACATCATAGTTATTATTAACTTTTTTATTATAAACTTAGTTAATTTTATAAACTTTTTTAATTTTTATAAATTTACTCAATTTATTATTATTATTATTATATATTATATAATTTAGTTAAATTTCATAAAACTTAATTAAATTGGTTAATACTTTATCATTATTATTGTTGTTGTTGTTATTCTAAATTTAGTTTTTTTTATGAAACTTAATGAATTTTGTAATTTATCGGTATTGGTATTATTATTATTGCTTTTGTTATCATCATTATTAATATTATTATAAACTTAGTTAATTTTTATGAAACTTATTTATTTTTAAAAAACTTAGTTTATTAGTTGTTAATATTGCTATTATGGTTTTTATTATTATTAGTAATATTATTATTGTAGTTAATTTTCAAAAACATTAGTGAAATTATTATATTATCAATTTAGTGATTTATCTTAAGCATTAGATGAATTATTACTATTATTATTGTTATAAAATTGGTTAATTTATATATAAATTTTTAATTTTTCCAAAACATAATCGAAGAATTTAATTTGACATATTTTTTTATTATTTTGACTGTTACTAGGCTTCCAATAGTCTGCCAAAATGACGTGCAATATTAGAAATGATGTATCTTTTAATGATCAAGTAATGCAGAATAAATGACATTTAAAAAAACATTGAATGAAATGCCTAGGACATAAGAATACATATAAGACTGTGGTATAAGGTTGCGATTTACTAGAGAGAAAAACTAGGGTATTCGCATATAATATTTGAAGCAAGTTAGCTTACACGAGTACACCATAAGGTTAGAGTTTCTCTCGTTCATGTTCAAAAATATAGTCAAAATGTCAATGATTAATGGTAGCAGTTTGTTATGCAACTAAAAATTTTGGATTCAAGTATACCTAAATTTAAATACAAACTCAACATTGTTTTCTAAAGTGTATACATGAACATATAGTTTGTACTAATGAAGATGGCGGCGTCATTCACATACCAAAACCCCACTAAACAAGTGGTTATTACCACAACCCTAATATAAAAAAAAACTTCATCAAACCACGCCTTCTTTTCTTTTTTTTCCCTATCTCAAACTTGTGTAAAATTTTCAAACTTAAACTCCCAACTTCCGATCATCCGATTTGCAAGCCATAAATTTCATTTACAGGTCTTAATTCAAAATTCGCTTCTTTCTCTCTTATTTTTAAAAAAAGGGAAAGAAAGAAGACTAAATTTATAAATCTAGTGAGTTTTAGAGTGTAAATTGGTTAGTTTTCATTTTTTAAATGTGAGTTTAGTAAGAGAACATGCCGGTGTACATAGCAGCACTATTTAAAAGGATATATAAACTTAAAAATAATAACCATTTTTTGAACACAAAAAAGAAAACTAATTAGCCACAACTGTGCCATTATTTACCTCCTCTCCTTTTTTCATAAGTTCAACTTTTCTAATATTTAGGCGAACTGATGAATAAAATTTCAAGGCATTTCCACCAGATGTAACTTCAGTTGGACCTCCAAATCCAAATGTCTGCAACTTCGATCTCACCTACAAACAAGATTAAAAAAACATTATTTTCATACTGATACCCTACACACCTAAACCAACAATTGCAGTCATGAGGACAAGCACTATTGGCACGGTGGTTAAGTGATTTGGTTTTGGTGCGAGAGGTCACAAGTTCGAAACTTGAGTAATGTGATTCGAACGTTTATTGACATGTAATATGTTGTCACGGTGATTTGTTGTGTATAAAGTACCATTTCAAAAAAAACAATTACAGTCATGAGCTAGTTTAGTTTAATTGATAACATGCCACTAACAATTTGAACAAATGGCCCACAGATCCAACATAACGACAGAGAAAATAAAATGTTGATTGTCAGGTCATATAACTCAAATGAAAAGATAAATTATAGCTGAAATACTATAATTGTAGTTAACTGTGGATCAAAAGTGTTTCAATTTCAATAAAAGAGTTCTAAGAAGAAGACAAATTTTGGTCTATACTTCATATTTTTTGTAGAGCAAATCAAAAACATTCAGACATCAACTATATTCGCCTGGTTAATAAATAGTAAGATCGTTTGAGCATAGAAAGAGAATGGCTCAATTTGTGGAGAGCTTGACTCATGAGCCGTGCCTGAAGGGCCATGTGTGCATCACCCATTTCTCCTTCTATTTCGCTTTTAGGTACAAGTGCAGTAACCTACCAATAATTATAATTCACAAGTTATGCACTAAAAAAATGAAATAGTAGTCAGATCAGTATTCAAACATATAAAATATTATAGAACACGCGATATATATGAACACATCCTTCAATCACATATGTAGATGAGATACTCAGATGATATTAGTAAAGTACAAGAACTATAAAATTATGCAAGTTTTTTCGCAATGAGGTTTTTCTTTTTTTTCGAGTGGCTGTTAACAATTAGGATCTACTGTATTGAATATCATAATGAATACAGATCACTATAGCTGATGATCTCATAATGACTACAAATTACATATTATTACATGGATGAGAAGTAATAACAAGTTACATATTCCTAGTTATTGCAGTAACTTTACTTCATATCAGTAACTGAATATAAATTTGACATATTTTTTTAAGTAAAATTAATCTATTGACTGAGGATTCCCATATGAATTCAAATATGCTATAAAATTAATCAATAGTGGACTCCCATATGGATTAAAATATGCAACAAAATTTATCCCAACAAAAAAAATCTAGATTTAATAAAAATATAAAATTTCTTTTGCCCTGAACTATTGCAATTTAGCTATATGTCTTCTCTCTTTTTTTGAACTTAATATCATAAAAAAATAAGTTGCTTTACCAACTCATGGAATTTCTCATAATTTATCCATTTATGCCATTGACCACTAATTTTGAACTTGGCTACCTTTGCAAGCAGAACACAGCAAGAATGCTCATGCTCACAAGCAACCTCATATTCATTAATGCTTTTCATAGCCAGGGTTTTTGAGAATTTTTTGACGTCGGAAAGCCAAGAGACATTCTCCATTGTATGCTTTAAAGTAGCGATGCTACTAGATGAAAATTAAGATAGTATAGTTATCAACTAAGAACTACAATGGAATATCGATTTATGTATGGATAAGCGAACTAGACTTACGAGCCATAGTATGTGACACCCTTGATTTCTACTAGGTCTGGCTTCCTAGTTCGAATAAGTTAGCATATGCCAAATATTATGCAATGCTAGTTCAAATATAGAACAATATATCTGCAAGCCATAATGCTTAATTAAGTTTCTGGATCTGGACAAAACCAAAGCTGATTTCCCTAAATTTTAGCTAAATATTGGTCAATTTATAGCTAGACTACTTTGATATATTAAACACAAATGGTATATAGATTGAACATAATGACACAATTTCTATTTTAGAAACATAATTTTGATGGCATCAATACTATCAAATTTACCAAGTGACCATAATCTGCTAATGATTTACCTAATTCAAGCATATACATAGAAGGGGATGCCATCTAGATAAGATAACTTATCGAATCAAGAGGAAGGATGTTATAACTGCATTCAAAAAGGACTGTTAGCATATATATAAAGTGATTATAGCCATTTATTTCTACAGCAACTACCACGGTGTAAAAAATACCTGAAGCAATGGAATAAAACAAAGGTTAAGGAAGACATTTATCAAAAAAAGGTAAAGTATAATTCTCTCATGGAAACAATGGAATAGAACAAGGGTTAAATCAGTTTGCCTATTTATTCAATACAAATTTCTCAATCGATAAGAGCTAGCTCTCTCAATTGCTGCTTCTTGATGAAACCTTATGGTTCATCTTGAGATAGTAATGATATTCACACTTGATAAAATTTAAGACCATTACAGAAGTTGAAAATAGAAGAGAATGTGCATACCACGGTTTGAGTAGATCTGCAAGTATCTTAGAAGCTTACATTAAGCGGGCATATATGATGTCAATAGAGAGCTCTGCCTCAACCAAAATATGAAGTGGCTCATTCAACTGCTAGTATCCTAGTTTCCCTCTCATCACATCGTCCTACAAATTAATGAAAACAAGACTTTAGAGTTAGTACTATGACGGTGCATAGTGGGACAATTTGTAATTCAGATATGCGCCTTGTTTCATCATATAAAGAGGTCAAGTTTGAACTTATAATTGTAACATGGAAGTTACTAAATAGCTCAAAAGGTTGAGCTATGTATTATTTTTTGTAGTTAAAAAGGAATATATAAACCATTAAGGAAATAATAATTGATGGTAGTTTAATTATCTATATTTTTACATACGGGGAAAATTTCTCTAATTGTCTCTCTGACTTGAATCCGCACAATAACAACGAGGATTGAAATACCTCTACAACGATTCCTAGAACAATGATGAAATCTAGTGGTGTGATATGTGCTCTAGATGAAAAATGAAATATATGTGTGATCTTGCACAAAGAGCCGCTAAGCCATCAAATAATTGGTTTCAACATTTAACATAGTGCCAACTGAAATGCAATGCTTAATAATATCTACTTAAAATAATAAATTTATTATAAACTAAAACGAAAATAACATGCTTAAGAATGTACAAATTGGATGTCGTATAAGAACCCCAGAATAAAATTGTAGGAAATGTTTGCACTTTAATTTATAAAAGGTTGGAAATACTACAACATTAAAATGTATGTTACTACCATTAGTACTTTTCGTCAGATTACATGAACGACTAAACCGAATATTCTAGAAAGGATGATCAAAAGTGAAAGCTTCTTGCAAAGGATTAGCAAAATGTGCATTGAAAACATGCCATGTAACAAGGTAGCTGCACAAAAATGTGCAAACTTAAGTGGTAAGGTTAAATAAACACAAACATGTAGTAAAGAGCTACACAGCAACCTGCAAACTAAAAACATGTAGTGATAAAATTGCATTATAGAGCAAATTGAATGCTTGCAATATTATAGTAAATTGAGTCATAACTGAAAACTCACAGAGAATTGTTTCACAACAAGGCAACTTGTGTAAAAACCAAAGCCGAAACAAACAATGCGAAAGGTGCACAATGCGAATGAATCAATAAAAAACAATGAAGTGTGCACGAATAGGTATAATGTAGTATTTATCATAACAATATAGTTTGTAGGGTCCGGATAAATATATAAGGTGAACTCAAGTAACAGCATTAGTGCTATTTAACAATATAATATGCAGGGTCCAAGGAAATATAAAAGGCAAAGTCAGGAAACATTTACATTTTGACAAAAATATTAAAAAATACAAATAATTATCATAACAGATTTAATTTGAGCTATGAAAATATTTAAATAAAGAAAATGATAACAATAAAATATCTTTTAATAAAACTATAAAAGAATAAACTTATTATAATTTCAAACTTCGTTTTTTTTATTTGGAAACAATTTTTACAAAATTTTGAAAGATTATGTAAAAGGAAAAGGATAAAAGATAAATTAAATACAAAAGACAAATACCATCGCTAAATTATTTTAAAAATATTAATAATTTAATTGAATGAAATGATAAAATGTGTGTTATATTTTATTAAACTATAAAATGATAAAATATAAATTTAATTTTTGTTGTTTATATGGGATCAAACTTTTATGAAATCGAATAAACTATAAAAGATATAAAATAAAAAAATAAAAAATAAGCAAAGAAAAAAAAGTCCATGTCTTAAATTATGCCAAAACTTTGTTAATTTCTTTACCATATTTACATAAGTTATGAAGCTAAGATACGAACAACCAAAATTTACTATAGAGGATAAGTAGCCAATTTTTTTATTAAATTCCTCATTAATCATTAGATTTGAGTTAACGAATTATCCAGGATCATTCACTATTTGATTAGCATTAAAGTTTTGTGAAGTATATAATCAAACTTCATTTAAGTAACATTTATTAACATAGTTTAGAGAATATTGAAGGCAACACACTTATTGTTAACTGAAGAATTAAAAAGCATTACTACTTTGAGTATAGTGTCTTCTACTGTTACAAGAATGACTTTGCTGTGCCATATCCTACTTATAAAAAACAGTTAATAAACCTATGAAATAAAACAAACGAATTGTTTTCTAGTAAAACATAACCTAGAAACAGTAAATAAAATAGTTAATAAACATAACCAAACGATAAAATCATAACCTAATGATAAAAAATTTCTAAAATCATAACCAAACAATAAAATCAAAATAAAACAATTAATAAACATAACCTATAAATTTCTAACCTAGAAATCTAAGCAGATGATTTAGTGTTCTGGACGTGTCGACTTCGAAACTGCTGAAGAGTGATGAGCAGAGATCGGAGACGGCGAGCTGGATTAGAGATCGGAAATGGCAAGCAATGAGCGACTAGGAGGGAAACATAACTAGAAATCTAAGCAGATGATTTAGGGTATGATGCATATACTTCAGAACGGTCGAAGCGCGGTAAGCGAAGCGAGCTGGATCAGAGATTGGAGATCGAAGATAGCGAGGGATAAGCGATTAGGAGGGAGATGAACTGAATAAGTTTAATTTTGGTTTTGGAAGGAAGACGAACTGAATAATTATTCTAAGAGGGAGACGAAAAATTTAGGAGGGATAATTTTCTTTTTGGGCCAAAGTGTTACGTGGTAAGAGTGTACAAAAGAGAATAAATAAAGAGAAAAAAGTAAATAGCCACTCTAAACAATAACGCTTTAGAATAATGCATTATCGAATGGCGTTATTAATAACATACTTTCTTGTAGTGTGAGAAAACTATGAATAAAAATAAAAAAGATTGGGCATAAAAATTAAAAGATGCGCTTTGGGCTTATAGAACTGCATATAAAACCAATCTTGGGATGTCTCCTCTTAGGCTTGTATATGGTAAAGTGTGCCATTTACCCATGAACTTGAACATAAAGCGTTGTGGGCAATTAAGAACATAAACTATGATTTAGAAAAAGCAGGCGAAAAAAGAAAATTGCAACTCGATGAATTAGAGGAGATTAGGAATGACGCATATGAAAACGAAAAAATTTACAAAGAAAGAACAGAAGAGTTTTTCATGACAAGTCAATCCGAAGGAAAACATTTTTGCCAAACCAAAAAGTTCTTTTGTATGACTCTCAACTTTATTTGTTCCCTGGGAAATTAAAATATAGGTGGACAGGACAATACATCGTACGTACTGCTTTCCACACGGTGCCATAGAAATAGAAAACGCTAAGGATGGATCCATTTTCAAAGTCAATGGTCAACGTTTAAAACCTTACTTGGAATTGCTGAGTGATCAAGAGAAGGAGCTCATGACTTTTCATGAGCCATACTACGTCTAGTACGAAATGTTAATCCTCTCTTGTAAATATGTACATATATTTCTCCGTTTCACTCATTATATCATGTATTGACTGTGGGGACACAGTCAAAAATTAAGTGTGGGGGAAGTCTCATGTTCATTTTGATTTTTCATGATTTATTTTTTGCATTTTATTTCCAAAACTTTAAAAAAAAATCCCAATTTTTTCTTCTTTTTTTAGCATATTGATTTACTTTTGAAGAAACACTATAGAATACGTATATTTTTTGTTATTAAATTGAAATTTTTGAAAAATTATCTATCTCAACAGAAATAAAAACAAAGTTTGATTACAAGTAATTATGGTTTAACTACTATATAGGAAAGTTCATATGTGATCATTATGAAGTTTGTCCTAATTGTAATCTTTGTTTAAAAGAGTGGTTGATTTAAAGTAAATGCGATAACATTTTTGATCTTCTAAGTTAAGTGGTGCTAGGATGATTTTTCAAAACTCTCTCTTCTTAGAAAAAAATAAGCTTTTATAAAAATAAGAAACACTTAGAGTCAGGTGTTCACACGTAAGTGTGTACACTTGCCATGCTCTATACCCTTCTCACATAAGATGGCGGTGCATGATCGGTATATCTGGCCTCAGTTTATCTGAGTTAGGTGTATGTAAATAAATTTAAATTAATAAAAATAACCACCTAGAGTCATATGTTTATACGCAAGTGCGTACACTCGCCATGCTTTGTACTCTTCTCTCGTAAGCCCGAAAGGCAGTGCATGATCAGTATATCTGGCCTCAGTTTATCTGAGTTAGGTGTGTAAATAATAATAATGTTAATATTTTTCAAAATAGAGAGAGCAAGCAAGTTAAATCCAAGCACTACCTTCACTTATTTGATTTTACTTGTTATTCAAAAGAAATAAAAATACCACTTTGCAAAACCTTGATAATCAACTAAGGATTCATTTCATAGTTGCACTATGTTTTCAACCTAAACAACTAGCTAAACTAGAGTCTAACTGTCACGATAACTTAATTTTTATTGGAAGTTTTGATGAGTAAAATTTCTTGATAATGACCAAAAATTATATTTAACTTACCCGTGTCAATTTAAAAGTAAATTCTTCATTTGTAAATATTTTTGAAAACTTTCATCACATAGTCGCATTAGAATCTGCATATCGTATTTGGATTTTGTGGGTAGTATCCGCTGAAAACCCTTACGAGACAACGCTCATCCTACTAGGGACACCTAGAGGTTTAACAGCTTGTTTCACATGCTCAATGTAATCTTGTTTCCTACGAAAACGGATTTATCTTAGTTTTAGTTTATTCGAGGATGAATAAAAAGATAAGTGTGGGGGTATTAATTTGATGTGCACGTAAAAGTTTATATTTTTACTTCCATATTTAATCTACTTTTATTTAAATAAATGATCATATTAGGGTATTTTACATGTTTAAATCAAATTTAAATTATTTTCAAATCA
Organism: Allium fistulosum; assembly: GCA_030737815.1. NCBI lineage: Eukaryota > Viridiplantae > Streptophyta > Magnoliopsida > Asparagales > Amaryllidaceae > Allium > Allium fistulosum. The sequence continues at coordinate 466,103,737 of CM060902.1, forward strand.
CCATTTATTCATCTTCATCTTCGTTTGGGGGGTAAAATGGTAATTTTATGTATGATTTAATTTGAAAAAATTTGTTTGCGCATTTTTATTTTTATTTGTAGGAAATAAAGTACAAATATAAAGAGATTTCATGGATGTATGCTTGCATATATGTTGAAGGAAAATGAAGAATGGAAATAAATGAATTCATGAACATGGAGGAGCCCACATAACCTCAACCATATGGTCCATAATTAAAAGCACATGCTAATAGAGGCTTAAAGACATGTTGGTGGGGATTAATTATTTCTCAAATGATTACTTGGACGTTACACCTTCTCAAGGGCATTTTAGGTAGTCTTCTAAAATATTAATTAGGGTTTTAAGCATGTATAAATACCCCTTATGTTTCATGTAATGAACTTCTACTTTTCATGCAATATTGTAACCACAAATCAAAGTTAAATAAAAATTTCTTTCATCGCTTCTTAGCCTTGTTTTTACTTTCGTGCAAATTTTATTTCATGCTCTCTATTTATGATATTTTTATTTCATGCTCTCCTACTTAGTTTATGCTTCCCTTATTTCATGTTAGTAGCATAGATTTAATTCTTGTAATTAGTTATCTTTATTTCATGCAAGTAGTTAGCTCTCTTTTATTTTAATAAGCTCTTATTTTCCTTGTTTTTAATGTTGAAATCATTTTGTGTTAACATGTTTTCAAATATGAGTAGCTAAACCCCTTCAATTTAGGGGTAATGAAGCTCTCATGAAACATATTAAATTAACATAATGATTTCATTTGTGATCTCTCTTATGTGCTTAATGGAAGTTATGAATGATGGTGGTTTATGTTTATTTTCATTGAATTTTGATAGCCTATGTTGACATCTCAAATAGGTGCTTAACTCCATTTAAAACATAAACTATTTGTTCATGTGCCTAGATTTTGATGTGAAAGTTAAGCTAGAATCAAAATTTGATGGTCTATGTTACTAATTAGTAGTATAGGTCATACTTAAAATAGATTTTATTTTTAATCTAGTGTCATGATCATGAGAGTTGATAAGTGGGTTTGAATGGTGTGTTAGAGTTTGAAGGTTTAAGTTGTGCTAATTAATAGCTCAAATAAACCATACTTATAATAAGCACATCAATCATTTTCTACTTAATATTTTAAAGAGAGGTTATAAATGAATTTTGTGTTGATTTATATGAATGATTGGAAGTGGATTTGCCTATAAATTGTTCTTTAGTCACATAGTTTTATTCACCTTTGCTCTAGATTATTTTCTATAATTTTTCTTAGTTTAAAATCACTTCAAAACTTTGGGCTAATTTGATTGAGTAATATTGAAATTTAATTCTTTCCCTGCAGATCCTCCCGTACTCGCACACGTACTGCAATTGTACGCCGTGCGGCTTCGGTCATATCAAATGATCTGATTGGTTTACTCTAGGAGCCTTCCTCACATGATGCAGGAGCCGTATGCTCTATCATCTCATGTAGGTGAATAAGTATGTGTCTATATCATCTCATAAATAACCAAATGGAAGACCGACAGCTCTCAACTTGCTCCAGGAGCGTTCCTCACATGATCCTAGCACTAATCCTACGGTCTTAGTTACCTCGATGATTATCGTGACCCATTATCCATTAAGTATAAGTCTATGCTATGCAATGATCACGACTCTACAAGTGCTCCAAATTGTAACAGACTATTGGCCTATATGACATGGGGCAATGGCTCTCGGCCTTGGCTCTCAACCTGTACACATCAAAAATGCATGTCACAGATTTTAGGGAGCGACCCTGCAATCAGGCCGCTAGGATGGATACTAGCCTAATCTAGTTTAATCCATGCCAAATAATAGGAGTATATACATATAAGTAGACACACTTATGGCTCTCAGCCTGCACATTCTCAGTTCGCAACACCATAAATATAAATGCCCCATATAACTTGACCATGTATGAGTGACAACCACTTACAAAATGTAATCGAACCAATATCAGTTCAGGCGTCTAATACCACTTGGTGTTACTCGCTTGTTTACACAATGCTTATAAACTGTTAACTTGTTTTTTACCCAAGCAAGAATCCAAAGGAGTTAGAACATTTTGACTAAGCCATAATGACTTAAAAATTGATCAAAGCAATCAAGAAAACAAGTCAATGGACCTCAAGAAAAATAAGTCATGAATACACTAAGTGGGGATCGCTAGCGATCCATCACCTATGGATCGCTGGAAATTCATAAGGATGCATTACGAGTCATCCTAACCTCTTGCATCATGATATACTATCTCTTCTAAGAATACTTGCCAAGTTTCATAGCATTCAAAGCAGCATATCTCGAGAAATGAAGACTCATTTGATTCAATCTGTTTGACCAAAAGAAGCTAACTTAAAATGGACCTAGAGAACTTATATTGAGTCGGATTGACTTGAAATATTAGGAAAACACTTAAAAGACATAAAAGAAAGCTCATAGAAAAAATGGTATCATTTGGAGGTTGCTTGATGGATCGCTAGCGACCTAACTAGATGGATCGCTAACGATCCATGTAGGCCAGGCCCTACAACCTAAAATTTATAAGGTAGGTGTATCGACCCCGAATTTTAATTAAATTTAAATTAATAATTAATTGAATTTTTGAAGACAATTTGTAAAATTAATTGTAAAGTGATGCGAGTTTCCCCGATTTAAAATAAATTTTGTATAAATCATTTAAATAAAAAAAATATTGTATATTGTGTATATATGTGTATATATATATAATAATGATTAAGAAGATATATTTATAAAATAAGAAAAAAATGTAGTATAAAATTTATTTAAAAGCTTTTAATTAATTAGAAACACAAGTGAGTCATTCGAATTGAACAAAACAACAAAATAAACAAGTGTATCCAAGAAGTAGATAAAACAAAAGAATGTAAGTAAGGCAAAAGAAAAATATCTGCATACAAATACAAGATCAAATGAAATAATTCATGTAAACTTAAAAAAGGAAGCATATGTACTTACTAATATCTCCAGCCGAAATAAAATGTAGCATAGTCAAAGCAAGAAGAAGTAAAATAAGCAAGTTGTACAAAACAATTAATGCCATGTCCTATAACATACTATACTATATCCATCAGCCACCGAAATGAAGAAAAAAGTATTCATTTGTACAAAGCATAATTAATGTTGGCACACATTTTATCATCTCAGCCTCCAATTTGAATAAAAATCTCTGATTCATTTGTACTAGCTAGGATTATTTGTGTACAAATGCAACTATCAAAACTCTGCATACTTATTCCATTTAGCAAAGCTTCCTTTCATCTTCGATTCATTTGAACAAATATACAAACCTGAAAATCAACTAAGCCAAGCACTTCAGTTTCAAATCAAAAAAATTAAAGCATCTCAACTACAACAAGCTTTCCAGCAATTCATGGTGAATGTTTTAAAGCTATTTCAAAATTTTCAAGAATCAAGTCAACAAAAATATGCAAGTTTCAAATTCCAGTTCAAGCCTTCCTGTTTTCAAACAAAAGGTCAAGCTTACTGTTTTAATGTCAGGTGAGCAAACCTTCTTTGTTTCCTTTACCTGTGAGTAACTTCACCTTTAAGCTTAAAGTAAAATGTTGGTTGCAAGTCATTGTTGAGTTCAATATTTTATTATGGAATAAATTTGTATTTATATTGTTGAAGTGTGATGTATACAGGTAACCTCTGTTTCTTTTTACAGTTTTTACCCAAATTTGTAAAACAAATTTCTATCTCTTAATCTATTAACCATTAGAAATTAAAATACAAACAAAGATAGTTTGTTTGTTCACGAATTAAGCTTTAAAAATATATTTTTGTTAAAACAACTTGTAATACCTCTAGGAATTTGATTTTATAGAGAGAATTTAAATCTATGAAAAATTCGAATGTCGCGAATTATAAATCCATTTATATAACTTGAATCACTATTAGAAAATAGGATTTTTAAGATAGAAATGATGTTATCTATTTTCTTTCCGCTGCTATTTCTTGTATCATATCTCTGATATTGTTGTATCATATTGATATCATTGTTGTATATCATTCTGGATATTGTATTCATTGGAGTTGTATATGATATCATTGAATAATTTCTTCCGCTGTGTTGTTATACTTAATGGTGTTATAAGCTCCGGAGAACCGGATTCGGCGTTTGAATCTACGGCATTTTGAGTACAAGCGAAGTACGGATGCTGATTTTTGAAGGTCGACTTTTGGGTCTTTACATTTGGTATCAGAGCTAAGGTTGAACTTTAGCTCAGGAGTATAACACATTAAGTAACTCATTAGAGATAGGGTGAAGTATACCCTAGAATGAGTATTCCTCAGATATCAGTTCAAATGTCTCAGTAAATTCTCTTGCTATCTACTGATAGTAAGTATGAGTGCAAGAAAAGGATGAGATAGGGGACAGAGGGAATATGACTATAAATGGTCAATACTCTGTAACAACGAGGAAGCAATCTTTTCTCTATCCATCTCTTTGTTCGTCATCTTTTCTCAATTCTTCGATAGTCCTGGTAGTTCCAGGAAGGAGATTCGATATATTTGATATGGGACGTAAACTCCGGATGGACCAAAATTGTTTGTTGGATGATTGTTTGCTTTGATTTCTATGGTTGATAGGTATAATTTGGTTTTTAAACTGAAAGTTCTGAAATTGTATCCATATATCTATCTATTCTTTGGGTCCGGATATGTTCTACGAATGGTTAGTTATCCCTTTGAACTAACCGATGCCACTGTATATTTCGTAGATCTGGATAACCCGAGTATCTTGTGAAGTGTTAAACAGATTCGTTCTTGTGTCTGTTATTGATATTCTGAATTGGTAATCCAAATGCAGAATAGATATCTAGTTTGATTTGATGAAATATTCTTCATCTATCTTTGTGTCTCCTTGGCAATTTCGAGGATGAAATTCTTTTAAGGGGGAAAGTCTGTAACGACCCCGAATTTTAATTAAATTTAAATTAATAATTAATTGAATTTTTGAAGACAATTTGTAAAATTAATTGTAAAGTGATGCGAGTTTCCCCGATTTAAAATAAATTTTGTATAAATCATTTAAATAAAAAAATATTGTATATTGTGTATATATGTGTATATATGAATATATATATATATAATAATGATTAAGAAGATATATTTATAAAATAAGAAAAAAATGTAGTATAAAATTTATTTAAAAGCTTTTAATTAATGAGAAACACAAGTGAGTCATTCGAATTGAACAAAACAACAAAATAAACAAGTGTATCCAAGAAGTAGATAAAACAAAAGAATGTAAGTAAGGCAAAAGAAAAATATCTGCATACAAATACAAGATCAAATGAAATAATTCATGTAAACTTAAAAAAGGAAGCATATGTACTTACTAATATCTCCAGCCGAAATCAAATGTAGCATAGTCAAAGCAAGAAGAAGTAAAATAAGCAAGTTGTACAAAACAATTAATGCCATGTCCTATAACATACTATACTATATCCATCAGCCACCGAAATGAAGAAAAAAGTATTCATTTGTACAAAGCATAATTAATGTTGGCACACATTTTATCATCTCAGCCTCCAATTTGAATAAAAATCTCTGATTCATTTGTACTAGCTAGGATTATTTGTGTACAAATGCAACTATCAAAACTCTGCATACTTATTCCATTTAGCAAAGCTTCCTTTCATCTTCGATTCATTTAAACAAATATACAAACCTGAAAATCAACTAAGCCAAGCACTTCAGTTTCAAATCAAAATAATTAAAGCATCTCAACTACAACAAGCTTTCCAGCAATTCATGGTGAATGTTTTAAAGCTATTTCAAAATTTTCAAGAATCAAGTCAACAAAAATATGCAAGTTTCAAATTCCAGTTCAAGCCTTCCTGTTTTCAAACAAAAGGTCAAGCTTACTGTTTTAATGTCAGGTGAGCAAACCTTCTTTGTTTCCTTTACCTGTGAGTAACTTCACCTTTAAGCTTAAAGTAAAATGTTGGTTGCAAGTCATTGTTGAGTTCAATATTTTATTATGGAATAGATTTGTATTTATATTGTTGAAGTGTGATGTATACAGGTAACCTCTGTTTCTTTTTACAGTTTTTACCCAGATTTGTAAAACAAATTTCTATCTCTTAATCTATTAACCATTAGAAATTAAAATACAAACAAAGATAGTTTGTTTGTTCACGAATTAAGCTTTAAAAATATATTTTTGTTAAAACAACTTGTAATACCTCTAGGAATTTGATTTTACATAGAGAATTTAAATCTATGAAAAATTCGAATGTCGCGAATTATAAATCCATTTATATAACTTGAATCACTATTAGAAAATAGGATTTTTAAGATAGAAATGATGTTATCTATTTTCTTTCCGCTGCTATTTCTTGTATCATATCTCTGATATTGTTGTATCATATTGATATCATTGTTGTATATCATTCTGGATATTGTATTCATTGGAGTTGTATATGATATCATTGAATAATTTCTTCCGCTGTGTTGTTATACTTAATGATGTTATAAGCTCCGGAGAACCAGATTCGGCGTTTGAATCTACGGCATTTTGAGTACAAGCGAAGTACGGATGCCGATTTTCGAAGGTCGACTTTTGGGTCTTTACAGTAGGTCTCACATACCCTAAAGAGAGTACCTACAAAGTTTTGTCTACTTTCGTTAAGTTTTGAGTGAGTTATGTATGATTCTTCTCTGAATTGGGCTAGTTTGATCCATCAGGTCCGGCCTATGAGTAGTAGGCCCTATGACCTATGATCCATAACGGAGGCTCTCCTACTCATCTACATTGCATGTGTGAAGTTTTGTGTGATTTGGTTAAGTATCGAGTGAGTTATGGACGATTCTTCTAGATCAGATAACCCATGAAGACAGATGATCAAATGAACATCAAATGACTTGATATTTGGACAAGGCACTTAAATAGAAGATAGGAAGACAACCAAACTAAAATCAGTCAAAAATATGCTAAGTGGATGGATAGCTAGCGATCCATCCCCTATAGATAGCTAGAGATCCACCAAGATTGGTCAGATCGCCCTCAAACTTTCCAAGCTCCTTCGTAGCACTAAGTAAAGACTTCTGGTAGAAAAATATGCTAAGTTGATGGATAGCTAACGATCCATCCCCTATGGATAGCTAGCGATCCATAGAAATGACTCAAATTGATTTGAGATTTTGGTGATGACTTGGCATAACTACTGGACTCTTCTACACTTGGACTTCTAGCCCAATACTCATTGAATTCCCCTATTAATACTCACCTATCTGCAACATAAAGAGGGGCTTCTGGACTAGCTACTGGAACCCTACAGAGATTATTCTTCACTCTTCTCCTCCGACACAATAGTCATCTAGGGGTTCACTGTGATTCTCCAGTGAACTCTTGTACTTGTGACTTGATTTAACTTAGAAGATTCAATCATGTTGTAATCTGATTCAACAAGTAACAGTAGTTAGTTAATTGAAAGTTATAAAGTGGACGTAGGCTTCATTTGTAGCCGAACCAATATAAAAATCTTCTTGTCTTTTTACTATTTATGCTCTTTTTACATTTATTTTCTATATTATTGCTTTGTAATAACAGGGCTTGTGCTTTCACACTCAATCCTGGGTGTTGATCCATTTTTTGGGTTAATATTTTGGTGCTTTCACTGAGAACCCAACTCAGGCTTAGATCTAGCTATCTACTTTGGATCAGATAGGTTCAGAAGTTAGATCCTTAATCTATGCTTAGAAGATTTGTTGTTGAGAATCAATGGCACTAGGAAGAAAGAGAACTACCTCGGGAAGATCCATAGGAGGTACCATTGTTGGAGAAGAAACAAACCCTCAACAAACTGAAGTCAAGAACCCCAACAATCTGTTGTTAGGAGCTAACTCTGTAGATCAGGTTCCAGGATCTTCCACACAGCATGAAGTTATGAATAAGGGAGAATTGAACAAGATGGTTGATGAAATTAACTAGAAAATGGCAAACAGTCAAAGGTCTCTTATGGAAAAGATAGATGCTCTCTTAGCGCTCCAATAACTAACTACTCTCAGAACGGTGCCTGTAGCCATGGCTGCTACGAAGCAAGAGCATTCTTCTGTTTCTGGCTTGATGGAAGAAACAGAAGACAAAAGCAAAAGGAAGTAGTGGGCGGAGCTCCAAGAATCATGATGGAAGAAAACGTTAACACTCCACCGACTGCAAAAACACCTTCTACAAACCCGAACTTAGGGGTGAAAACCACATGGGGAGATATAACGATGGCTCTCTCCGGCTCTGAAGATGACAAACAATTTGAGGAAAACAAATTGGATGAAAATGCTAACGTGCAAAACGCTAGAAGAAGCTCTAAAACCTGTGTCGTAGCACAGTGCCAAGCAATGGACGAGGAATTGCTACTCAAATGGTACTCCCATAGGCAGGAGAACCAAGAAGATATGATACAAACCAGGATCGATTACAAGGCCCAGCTCCCGTGGTATATTGTGACCACTCCTAACTAAGAAGCTTCCAATCCCATCATGGATCTCCCATCGTCAAATCATGAATGCTTATCGTCGAAAATCATCAAAAATCGTTAAAATGGTCGTTGAAAAACTCAATTCAGGGTTGACTCGAAGTCGAACTCAAGTAATCATCTATTTGATTCGAAGCAGATTCTATAAGTCCTTACTCGAAGTCAAACTCGGGTAATCACCCATTTGACTCGAAGTAAACCTAGGAAATTCTGGCCCGAAATCAGACTCAGGTAAAACCAAGAGTTTCTCCAAGCAAACATGCAAATGACTCCAAGCACCGTTCGTCACCAACCCAGCGCTTCACATTTTGTAACTCAAAATGAACCATGTGTCGACTCCAAGCAAATGACAAATTTTCTCGGGTCGGACTCCGAGTAAAATACCACCAATCTATCTTCTTTTGCTCATAACTCAAACACGCGAACTCCAAATGCCTTGAAATTTCGAATGCAACCATATGGGGCCTTCCTTGTCGCCCTAGCCCGATCTCACCTAGTTTGAATTTTTTTGGGGATTATCACTGATCCATGATCCCACCCTAAGTGATTTGCCACTCAATCGGCATTTCCAATCATTCAAGCATAGAGCAATCATGCATATATCATTCTCAAGCATTATAAATAGCCGTAACCTGAAAACAGACCAGATTGACAATGATTTGAGCATCTTCCCCTATCGAAATCCATTCACCGAAGCTGTTCAGCATGTAGAATATTCAAAGAAGTTTATCATGCCAACTATACCTTCCTACAATTGTACAACTGATTCGAAATTGCTTTTTTTACAGGTATAACAAGCATATGGACGAAGCGAGGGCGACGGATGCAGTCTACTGCAAGACCCTCAGGAATCATTAAAGGATGAAACAACCTACTACCCTGAAAGAAATCTATGAGAAAGCAAGCCAGTTCTAGAGAGTAGAGGTGGTGCAATTGGTAGAAGGCAAACCCGGCAATTTGCCAAAGAACATACCAAACAGTGAAGGAGCTGCAGAACCTCAGGGACCTTCTGCCAAGCAAGGCCAATAAGACCCAATAGAAAAATGCCCTGGCTAGCTAACGAAATTAGGCGAAAGGATGATTATCAAATAACACTCTGGCTAGCAAGCTACTAAGGAATGGGGCAGTAACCTAAAGCGGTGCCTTCTCATCCATCGTTGTCTACTTCCTTTCTCCAAGTGAGCCGTACCGAGATACTGGGGCATTGCAGACAGCATGACAAAAGAAATGCTTCTATCCCTCAACGAGTCATGTCGATCCCCCTTTTGAGAACCGGCGATGCTCTGGTAGCACTGAGAAGGCTTGTCCAAAGGATCGTCGAACAAACAAATCCAACCCACTAGTCTCTAGAGACCAATAAAACTGTGTTCCCGAGAGTCGAATCGCAAAAATTTCTCTTGAAATTGATGAATCGTCGCTTTAAGACCATCAGGTCGTTGGACACACGACCCAAAGCTCTTCTTGGATATCGCTCCAAGGCCGTTTGGTCGTCATATATCCAACCAAAATTTCTTTTGAAGTCGTTGAATCATCGCTTTAAGACCATCGGGCCGTTCGACACATGACAAAAAACTCTTCTTGGAGTCGATGAATTATTGCTCCAAGGTCGTCTGGTCGCCAAACATCTGACCAAAATTCCTCTTGAAGTCGATGAATCATCGCTTTAAGACCATCAGGCCAACATACACATAGCCCAAAACCCTTTCATGGAGTCGGTGAATAATCGCTCTAGGGTCATCTGGTCGCTAGACATCCGACCAACATCCCTCTCAAAATCGATAAATTATTATTTCATGGTCGTCTGGTCGCCAGAGATCCGACCATAAAAAATCCTTCATTAACTAAAGCGTCGTAAAGGTCCTTCATGAACTAAAATGTCGTGACGGCGAACCGGTAGATCAACAGTCATCTAATCCAAAAATCCTTCACGAACTAAAGCGTCGCGTAGGACAACTGGAAGATCAACTATCATCTCATCCACAACTACCTGAGGTCAGTGAAGTCATGCTCCGGGCACGAATCGACAATCACATCAGTCACTCCACAAAATTAACAGAATTACTTCCAATGACCAATGAGACAAATTGTGTTGAATTCCAAAGCTTCAAAGTCGCTAAAAGAAACTAAGCCAAAACTGAACCGATCCTATGATCAATCAGAGGCCGACTCGAATCAAGCCAAGATTCAGCACCTGGGTGAACCAAGTATCTCGAATCCCTAATATATATGTCTTTGAAGATAGAAGCTTTCCCATATCTATAAGACATAGTTGGATCCACTGGACCGCATGCAACCAAATGGAGAAACCCCAGATACAGTTTAAGCGCGCAAACATCCCTGTGGAATGGGGGCACCACACATACTTGAATAGCTATAAGGAAAGCCAAGACTAATCATACCATAGTTCTGTTACGCCCGATCGAAAATTCTGGCATGCTGATAACTACGGACTTAACGACCTAGCTAGCACAACAAATGAAATAGAAGCATAGTACTTACTTACTTCTTCCCAACTCCTCCTTTACCACCCTTGGTGACCAGTTCCTTTTCCTCTTAGACCGTATGCCAGTTGAAGACCAATTCTCTAAAGGTGGTTTAGACCAAAAACAGAGAGTCTTTCCCCGAACTCCCACAAGCTCTTTCTTCATAACTATCTCCATGCGGTCGGTTGTAGATATCCACCATGACAACCCTATTTGTTTGGCCATGCATATCTTCTTGAAATACGGGAGGATTGTCCATGCCATGGTTACCCAATCCAAAAACATCTTATCTCCTAGAAGTGATGAAATCGCATTCCAGTGAAGTCAAATCGCCGAATTGATGGGAAAACTCGACCCTCACCTTCTAAGAACTGGTATCGCTCCTCCAGCACCGGGAAGGCCCAAACCATTATGCACATCCCATAAGCCACGCCTAACTTCTTGAACCAATAAAACCATGCTTAAGAAAATAACCTGCCAAGTCGATGGGGTCAAATCGACTCAAGATGCTGGATTGACGGAACTCGATCCCTGTCTCCTCCAAAACCTGTGTCGCTCCGGCGGCACCAAGAAGTTCCAAACCATTCTGGATTGATGGGTCATATCGATCTCATAAGCCGCACATTACTTCTTGAGCCATGGAACCACGCTCTCGAAGCACCAACTCCTTACATTACCCGAAGATTGGCAACATCGAGAAGTTCCAATCTGTTCCGGATCGACGGGTTATATCGATCCCATAAGTCGCACACTACCATAAGCCGCGTATCACTTCTTGAGCTATGGAACCATGCTCTTGAAGCACGAAGTCCTCATGTTACCCGAAGATTGGCAACGTTAAGAAGTTCCAATCCGTTTCGAATCGACGGGTCATATCAATCCCATAAGTAACGCACTGTCATAAGCCACGCATCACTTCTTGAGCTATGGAACCACGCACTCGAAGCTCCAACTCCTCACGTCACCTGAAGATTGGCAATGTCGACAAGTTCTAATCCATTCTGGATCGACGGATTGTATCGATCTATAAGTCGCGCACTTCCATAAGCTGTGCATCACTTCTTGAGCTGTGGAACCATGCTCTTGGAGCACCAACTCCTTACGTTACCCGAAAATTGACAACGTCGAGAAGTTCCAAACCATTCTGGATCGATGGGTCGTATCGATCTAATAAGCCGCGCGCTCCCATAAGCCGTGCATGTGAAGACCCAAATTATTGAGATGAAAATAATTTTATAAAAATTAGTTAATGGAAAATATTCAAAGAATAAAATAGTTCGAAAATAAATATCAAGAATGAGTGAAATAAATAAGGAAGAGGATAGTTTTTTTAGTAAATAATAATGAGAAGAAAATAACTAAGTATGAATGAGTTTTATATTCACATATATCATATATATATTGTATATAAGTAGCCAGAGGAGTATAGAGTGATAAAATAAACTCTTATGATGATTAAAATATATGAAACAAGTTTAGTATTAAATATGTATAAATACATTTTAAAATCAAGAGAAAACAAATGGTTTGAAACATTAGCAAGGAATTAATTGATAAAAAGATATATATGTGAACATTACAGATTTGTCTTAAGAAAATAAATAATGTAGATAAGTCACATGAAAATAGTGTGTATGTGAAACATGCAAATGGCATGTACACAGAAAAAGAAGAAAAGCAACTGTAATACCCGAAATGGAATCAAAAAGAAAATGGCATATTTAGCCATAAACACATATACAGAATTCTCTCATTTGTGTGGGGATAAAATGGGTTTTTCACTCCATTAAAACCTTAGCTAAATGTTTAAAAAATCAAAGGATAAGCAGTAGTTTATTTTTGAAAACAGAAAGATATTTTAGAAAATAAAAAGAAGAGCAAACTCACACTGTTTTCAAGTTAGAGCATTTTGGGGAAAGAAGAAGGAAGGTGAGTGATTAATCATCTTATGAGATTTAAGGCATTAAGACCCAAGTTAAGGGCAGCCATATTACTTTTATAAAACCATATCATGTTTTTGTTTAATTTTATTCTCTGAATAAATAAATGTTGATTATGGTTAGTGTTTTGGATGAGTCTTTGGTTGATGTTTTGATCTGTTTTGATTGTTTTGATTAATGCTTTGAAAAGATAAACACCCTGATCACAGAATGGATTATGTAACTTATAATCCAGTTTTTATATGGAGATGAGTTAAATATTTTTACTGAGAAATAGGGTATTAATGAAGAATGAAGTAGGTAGTGTGAATAAGGGGATTCATGCTTATGTCTAGTTCATTTTAAAAATGATATGAACAATGCAATATTATATATATATATGCTGATTTGTTCAAATCACAAGTTAATATGTTTTTATGGGTTTTTCTCAAAATAAACCTTACCCTATGTTCACAGTAAAATAAATGTAATGTTTTATATGACTTCACCAGATTTATGTAAGAAATGGGAATATTTCTAGAAATAAATATATGCAAGTTTTAGAAAATATGATTAAATAAAAATGACCTTAAAATGGGATGTGGTGTTTTGCATGAATGCTTTGTATGTCTGGCTGAAATCCTTGAGTGAGTTTAATACTCTTTGATTTATGAAAGGAAGAAAAGAATATAAAGCATTTCAAGAATTAATAAAATTCTCCTGAAAGAAAATGAGAATGGTCTCTAGATTATAAAGCTAATCTAGGAGTAGTGCCTTGATCTATTCATCATTAGGTGGATGATGGGTATGTGCACGACTTGTTTAAGTCCTGTAGGCCACTGTGTAAAGGGTTAACAGAATTGAGCCCCTTTGCAATGCACACATGGTGTTCAATGGCAAGAGTTAAGACCAAATAAATGATAAATGGAGATTGAGAAATTGAGCTATGGAATTAAGGGAGTTAATCCATAGGAGTATATGTACATATAACTGAATTATGTTGATGAATGAATGCTTGTGTGCATGTATGTTAGTAAGAGCTTATATATGTATATATATACTCAGATTTTAGTATGAATTTAAATAAGAATCAAACATATGAATCTCTGCACAGTATTTAGTAATTACAAGTTATTTATAATCTATGATTTCACTCACACCCGAATATATTTTCTGACCCTATTCGTTGCCTTTGCAATCTTTGGGGTGTCTCATTTTCATTGAGGCAGTTCAAAGTGTTGTTGCGGGGAAAGATGCTTGAGTAGCTTGCTTGTATGGATGTTTGAAGAACTTGCTGGTTTTAAAATGCTTTAGAGAAGTAGAAGTTTAATTGTAATAAATAATCTAGGCAAACTCTCTTATGTCTTGTGTATTTCCAGGATTGATACTTTCTTTGTTTTCTTGAAAAGAACATGTAAAAAAAACTTAACTATTATATGTGCTTGTGAGTTGTTGATTTAAGTAGCAGACTCTGCAAATAATCCAGTGGATTATAATGAAGGAGAACATGCCATATAATCTGATATGTGGATATATTCTCCTTGGCATGCTTGTTATATTTCAGTTATAAAGTTAAAGTTGTTTTTGAATAAATATGTGCCAAAGTATTAAGTAGATGGGTTGAACATGGTCTTGGCTAACCAGTAAGGCTTGTACATGTCTTGTAATTGATACAAGTACATGCAAAAGCTTGAAGTCATAGTCTTCAGATTCCTGAAGCAAACAAGACCATAGTGTAAGCTAATTTGAAATGCAACTAAATCCTATGATATGTCTAAAACAAGAGTAGGATTATGATACCATAAAACCTGAAAATCATAAGTATATAAGGATTTAGGAATTGGAATTGGTAAAATCTGGAACTGACTTCAATATGAAACTGAAGTAGCAAGCCAGAAATAGGGATAGACAATATAGACTCAAACAAGAATGTAGAGTAATTTTGTTAAGTATTTAAAAATCCAGAACGTCACACTTTATATGCTTTTAGCCAGAAATATGCAAAGATCTTTCTAAAATCATATTCAACACTATTTCCAATCTAAATATCAGAATCTGTATGACCTTTAAATTAGTTTACAACTCTATTACTCACATGATCATTACATGCTTTATGAACCTAGATATGTGCATTTTGCTTGACCTGAATTGCTTGTGCATGTTTGTGCATGTTTTGTGCATGTTTATGTTTGAATCCTGAATCTGGGCTAGACTAACCAGTGATCCATAGATCAAACCAAGTTTTAATATGTTTTATCATTCTAAAACAACATGTATGAATTCCTGAATCCCAAAGATCAAATACATGGGCTATAAATCCACAAATTAATCAATATGGTTTATAGAATAATCTAGAAAATGAAGAAGAGAATAATAGATGCTAATACTTGAAAAATGTATTAGTCAATCTTGAGTCATTCCAAGATGATAATACCTGAAAATGTATTAGTCAATCTTGAGTCATTTTAAGGTGGTAACACTTGAATCATGTATTAGTCAATCTTGAGTCAATAAAAAGATTAAAGTGTAGAAATAGCTATGTGACACAAAACCTCTCAATTATGGAAAATATTGTGTGATTAAATTTCTTTGCTACTTTAACACTCTGATAGGCAAAGAAATATTTATATATCTTCACATATATAAATGATATGACTTGATTTAAATACTGATATTTTTATATTAGTAAATTCTGGATCTTGGGAAATTAATTAAAAGAAATAAAAGAGGCAAGAAAAGAAGTGATCCCTTGTTTAAAAAAAACTCAACTCAAAATCATTAAAATATAGGTGAAGAAAAGTGGGTCACTTCAGATGGTATCAGAGCTATGTTACCAAAAACATAGCAAAAAAAATCTAATTTTCTTATATGGATAAAATCCTAAGGAACAAACCACATAAAAATATTTTCAGTAGGAATAAATTACTGAAACAATTAAATAAAAAAACAAGACTAACTAGCTATGTAAATTGTATAGCGAATCATGGTAGGAAGACCACCAAACTCTGGAGCAGGACCCTCTAATGCAACACCATTGGTCAATTTGCAAGATTTGGTGAGGGCATTTAGGGAAGGAGCAGTGCCGAGGGAAGAAAATCCTCATGAGGAGTTATCTAAGCTACTGAAAACATTCTCAAATTTAGGAGGCAAGGATTTTGAAGGCACTGAAGGAGTCATGGGTGTGCAAACATGGCTAAGAACTTTGGAAAGGATATTTGCAGACATGCAAATCAATGACCAAAGGAAGAGGCAAATAGCTTCCAGAAGGCTCAAAGGAGCAGCACTGGATTGGTGGGAGGTAATCATCACAGGAAGACCATAAAATGAGATAACATGGGATCAGTTCAAGGATATTCTTGAGGCTAGATTTGTCCCAGCAACAGCTAAGGCAACATTGCTTGAGGAGTTCATAAGATTGAGGCAAGGATCAACGAGTGTGACTGAATACACTTAAAAGTTTGAGAGCTTGTCTCAGTATGGAACCATGCTCATAGGGAATGAGGAATCAAAGAATTCAAGATTTATTCAAGGACTTAATGCTGGTTTAAGTAAAGCAATGCTACCATACAAAGACAAAACATTTGATCAAGTCATAGATCTCACTCTTTCTTTTGAACAACATGATAATGCAAGGGAGAAATTCAGGAACATGAGAGCTAATAACAACAACAAGAAGGGGAAAAATAGAGCACATCCTTATGACAAGAAGAATTCAGACAAGAAGGTTGAAGGAGCAACCAGTGGGGAAGTTAAGAAGAAAATTATTTGCTACAACTGTGGCAAGGAAGGACACATGAGTAATAGGTGTCAAGAAGCTAAGAAAACCCCATTTAGTTGCTATAATTGTGGGAAAGAAGGTCATATCAAAAAGAATTGCCCAGAGTTCAAGAAAGGAGCAAAGGTAGGAGCATTGGAAGGCAAAGCAAAAGAAAATGCAGTGGGAAATTCTGGACAATTGGAAGGTATACTCCTAATTAAAGATTATCCAATCTCAATTATATATGACACTCGGGCTACACATTCCTTAATATCACAAGACATAGTGAACAAATTGGCTCTCACATGCAATTTAGTTGATAAACCTTTGTTTATTCAGAGCCCCCTAGGTAGTTCTTGCATGCTAGGAATTAAATGTTTGGGAGTAGAATTAAACATAGGTGGAAATATGTTTAAATCTGATTTGTTTGTGTTAAAATATCATGGAATAGGAATTATTCTAGGAGTAGATTGGTTGAGTAAATTCAAAGCAATTTTGAACTTGGAAAATTTTACTATTTCTTTGAAAACAGAAAATGGTAAAAATATTATAGTCATGAGTGAAATAGCCAAAACAAATTGCCTTAATCAAATATGGAGCATGACTGAAAAAGAATTAATTCTGGAAGACATAAAAGTAATAAATGAATACCCAGATGTCTTTGGAGAGGTTATAGGAGTTCCAGAAAATAGGCAAGTTGAATTTCAGATAAGATTAATCCCAGGAGCAAGTCCTATCATCAAGAAGCCTACCAGAATGGGTCCTAAAGAATTAGTGGAATTGAAACAACAATTGGAAGAATTTGAGCAGAAAGGCTTCACAAGGCCTAGTAGTTCAAACTGGGGTTTTCCAGTGGTATTTGTAAAGAAACATGATGGTACAATGAGGATGTGTATTGATTACAGGGAATTAAACAAAGTTACCATCAAGAATAAATATCCACTCCCCAGAATTGATGATTTATTTGATCAATTAAATGGAGTAAGAATCTTTTCAAGGCTAGACTTAGCCTCTGGATTCCATCAAATGAAGGTTGAGGAGGAGAGTATTAAACACACTGTATTCAACACAAGGTATGGGCTATATGAAATTTTAGTAATGCCTTTTGGATTGACAAATGCACCATCCTATTTTGTAGATTTAATGCATAGGACATTCAGAGATTTTTAGGTAAATTTGTAGTTGTTTTCATTGATGATATATTGGTGTATTCAAAATCAAAAGAGGAGCATGCAAAGTACTTGCATCTGGTTTTGTCAAGATTAAGAGCACATGATTTAAAGGCAAAATTTACTAAGTGTACATTTTGGCAGAATGAAGTCAAATTTTTGGGACACATTATATCTCAACAAGGGATTTGTGTAGACCCAAACAAAGTCATGGTAGTGCAATCATGGAGTAGACCCAAATCAGTGACTGAGGTGAGGTCATTTTTAGGAATGGAAGGCTACTATAGAAGGTTTATAAAAGACTTTGCAAGGATAGCCATTCCACTAACCAAGCTAACCAGAAAAGAGCAACCATATGTGTGGACAGAAAATTGTGAACAAGCTTTTGAATCATTGAAGAAGGCATTGATGGAAGCTCCAGTCTTGCAAGTTCCAGAGGGAAATAAAGGATTAGTGGTTTATACTGATGCTAGTGGGTCTGGGTTAGGGGCAGTACTCATGCAACATGGAAGAGTCATAGCATATGCATCAAGGCAACTCAAGCCAAATGAAACCAGATATGCCACTCATGATTTAGAGCTTGCTGCCATTGTTTATGCATTGAAGCTATGGAGACACTACTTGTTAGGTACTAAATTTGAATTGTTTACAGACCATAAATCACTTAAGTATTTGTTTTCTCAAAAAGACTTGAATATGAGACAACATAGGTGGGTAGAGTTTTTAGCTGCCTATGATATTGATATATTATATACTCCTGGAAAAGCTAACAAGGTAGCATATGCTTTGAGTAGACATCAAGCAAGATTGGCAAGCTTAATGATGACTGAATTCAAGGATTTAACAATCCTTAGTGAAGTAGAAATGAAGGAAGAAATTGGTGCATCAGAATCAACCCTGGTTGATAAAATAGGAAATATGCAGAATCAAGACACTAATTTAAAAGAAAAGAAGGACATGATATCACAAGGCATGTCAGTGGAAAATTATGAAGTTGATGATAGAGGCTACTTAAGAAAGAAAGGGAAACTCTGCATACCCAATGTAGAAGAACTGAAGCAAGAGGTTATGGATGAGCATCACAAGACAAAGTACACTATACATCCAGGTGGTACAAAAATGTACCATGATCTTAAAAGAAACTATTGGTGGCCAGGAATGAAAGGGGCAGTGGCAAGATATGTGGCAAAGTGTTTAACATGTCAACAAGTCAAGGCAGATTATCAAAGACCTTCAGGCCTACTACAACCTCTAGAAGTGCCTACCTGGAAATGGGAAAGCATTTCAATGGATTTTGTGGATGGTTTGCCAAGAACAAGAAGAGGCAATGATAGTATTTGGGTTGTGGTTGATAGACTCATAAAAACAGCTCACTTCATTCCAGTGAATTCAAATAGAAATGCTCACAAATTAGCTCAATTATTTGTGAAGGAGATAGTGAGATTACATGGAATCCCCAAGGCTATCATTAGTGATAGAGATACCTTATTTACCTCAAGGTTTTGGGGTAGCTTTCAAGAGGCTATGGGGACAGAATTAAGCTTGAGCACAGCTTACCACCCACAAACAGATGGGCAAACTGAGATTGTTAACAGGATTTTAGAGGATTTGCTTAGAGCATGTATACTTGATTTTGGAGGCAACTGGGAAGATCATCTCTATTTAGCTGAATTTTCTTATAACAATAGCTATCAGTCCACTATAGGTATGGCTCCATTTGAGGCTTTGTATGGGAAGCCTTGTGTATCTCTTGCATGCTAGATGGAGGCAGGTGAAAGAGTGTTGCTTGGACCAGAACATGTGAAAGAGACCTCTACAAGGATTGAACTTGTAAGGCAGAGAATGAGAGCAGCACAAGAGAGACAAAAAGCCTATGCAGATAAAGGGAGAAGGCCAGTGGAATTTGAAGTGGGAAATTATGTATTTCTCAAAGTTTCACCAATGAGAAAAATATTGAGGTTTGGCAAAGCAGGAAAATTGTCACTAAGATATATAGGGCCATATGAAATTATTCAAAGAGTAGGAACTTTGGCTTATAAGTTGAAATTGCCAGAGGAATTGAGTAATATACATGATGTATTTCATGTATCTCAATTAAGAAAATGGGTGCATGATAAGGAGACCATCCTGGAATCTCCTACACAAGTTGAAATTCAAGAAAATCTGGTTTATAAGAAGGAACCAGTGGGTATTGTGGCTAGAGAAGAAAAGAAATTGAGAAATAAAATGATTAAATTGGTTAAAATCTAGTGGAGTTTAAATGAGAATGATTGTACATGGGAGACTGAAGATAGGATGAAGGATAAATACCCTAATCTATTTTCTATTTAAAGGTATGCCTATAATTATGATAAACTTAAACATTACTTATGTATGTTTGATTGGTTTTGAAAGCATGAGTTTCTAAAATTTCTGAAATGAAATTATGCTTTGTATACATTTGGATGGAAATGTATGAGAAAAATAATTGTGGGACACAATTCCTTTTAGGAGGAGAGTATGTGAAGACCCAAATTATTGAGATGAAAATAATTTTATGAAAATCAGTTAATGGAAAATATTCAAAGAATAAAATAGTTTGAAAATAAATATCAAGAATGAGTGAAATAAATAAGGAAGAGGATAGTTGTTTTCAGTAAATAATAATGAGAAGAAAATAACTAAGTATGAATGAGTTTTATATTCACATATCTCATATATATATATATATGTGTGTGTGTATATATATATATGTGTGTATATATATTGTATATAAGTAGCCAGAGGAGTATAGAGTGATAAAATAAACTCTTATGATGATTAAAATATGTGAAACCAGTTTAGTATTATATATGTATAAATACATTTTAAAATCAAGAGAAAACAAATGGTTTGAAACATTAGCAAGGAATTAATTGATAAAAAGATATATATGTGAACATTACAGATTTGTCTTAAGAAAATAAATAATGTAGATAAGTCACATGAAAATAGTGTGTATGTGAAACATGCAAATGGCATGTACACAGAAAAAGAAGAAAAGGAACTGTAATAACCGAAATGGAATCAAAAAGAAAATGGCATATTTAGCCATAAACACATATTCAGAATTCTCTCATTTGTGTGGGGATAAAATGGTTTTTCACTCCACTAAAACCCTAACTAAATGTTTTAAAAATCAAAGGATAAGCAGCAGTTTATTTTTGAAAACAGAAAGATATTTTAGAAAATAAAAGGAAGAGCAAACTCACACTGTTTACAAGTTAGAGCATTCTCGGGGAAAGAAGAAGGAAGGTGAGTGATTAATCATCTTATGAGATTTAAGGCATTAAGACCCAAGTTAAGGGCAGCCATATTACTTTTATAAAACCATATCATGTTTTTGTTTAATTTTATTCTCTGAATAAATAAATGTTGATTACGGTTGGTGTTTTGGCAGAGTCTTTGGTTAATGTTTTGATCTATTTTGATTGTTTTGATTAATGCTTTGAAAAGACAAACACCCTGATCATAGAAATGGATTATGTAACTTATAATCCAGTTTTTATATGGAGATGAGTTAAATATTTTTACTGAGAAATAGGGTATTAATGAAGAATGAAGTAGGCAGTGTGAATAAGGGGATTCATGCTTATGTCTAGTTCATTTTAAAAATGATATGAACAATGCAATATTATATATATATATATATATATATATATATATATATATATATATATATGTGCTGATTTTTTCAAATCACAAGTTAATACGTTTTTATGGGTTTTTCTCAAAAAAAATCTTACCCTATGTTCACAGTAATTTAAATGTAATGTTTTATATGACTTCACCAGATTTATGTAAGAAATGGGAATATTTCTGGAAATAAATATATGCAAGTTATAGAAAATATGATTGAATAAAAATGACCTTAAAATGGGATGTGGTGTTTTGCATGAATGCTTTGTATGTTTGGCTGAAATCCTGAGTGAGTTTAATACTCTTTGATTTATGAAAGGAAGAAAAGAATATAAAGCATTTCAAGAATTAATAAAATTCTCCTCAAAGAAAATGAGAATGGTCTCTAGATTATAAAGCTAATCTTGGAGTAGTGCCTTGATCTATTCATCATTAGGTGGATGATGGGTATGTGCACGACTTGTTTAAGTCCTGTAGGCCTCTATGTAAAGGGTTAACAGAATTGAGCCCCTTTGCAATGCACACATGGTGTTCAATGGCAAGAGTTAAGACCAAATAAATGATAAATGGAGATTGAGAAATTGAGCTATGGAATTAAGGGAGTTAATCCATAGGAGTATATGTACATATAACTGAATTGTGTTGATGAATGAATGCTTGTGTGCATGTATGTTAGTAAGAGCTTATATGTATATATATATACTCAGATTTTAGTATGAATTTAAATAAGCATCAAACATATGAATCTCTGCACAGTATTTAGTAATTAGAAGTTATTTATAATCTATGATTTCACTTACACCAGAATATATTTTCTGACCATATTCGTTGCCTTTGCAATCTTTGGGGTGTCTCATTTTCATTGAGGCAGTTCAAAGTGTTGCTGCAGGGAAAGATGCTTGAGTAGATTGCTTGTATGGATGTTTGAAGAACTTGCTGGTTTTAAAATGCTTTAGAGAAGTAGAAGTTTAATTGTAATAAATAATCTACGCAAACTCTCTTATGTCTTGTGTATTTCCAGGATTGATACTTGCTTTGTTTTCTTGAAAGAACATGTAAAAAAAACTTAAGTATTATATGTGCTTGTGAGTTGTTGATTTAAGTAGCAGACTCTGGAAATAATCCAGTGGATTATAATGAAGGAGAACATGCCATATAATCTGATATTTGGATATATTCTCCTTGGCATGTTTGTTATATTTCAGTTATAAAGTTAAAGTTGTTTTTGAATAAATATGTGCCAAAGTATTAAGTAGATGGGTTGAACATGGTCTTGGCTAACCAGTAAGGCTTGTAATTGATACAAGTACATGCAAAAGCTTGAACTCATAGTCTTCAGATTCCTGAAGCAAACAAGACCATAGTGTAGGCTAATTTGAAATGCAACTAAATCCTATGATATGTCTAGAACAAGAGTAGGATTATGATACCATAAAACATGAAAATCATAAGTATATAAGGATTTAGGAATTGGAATTGGTAAAATCTAGAACCGACTTCAATATGAAACCGAAGTAGCAAGCTAGAAATAGGGATAGACAATATAGACTCAAACAAGAATGTAGAGTAATTTTGTTAAGTGTTTAAAAATCCAGAACATCACACTTTATATGCTTTTAGCCAGAAATATGCAAAGATCTTTCTAAAATCATATTCAACACTATTTCCAATCTAAATATCAGAATCTGTATGACCTTTAAATTAGTTTACAACTCTATTACTCACATGATCATTACATGCTTTATGAACCTAGATATGTGCATTTTGCTTGACCTGAATTGCTTGTGCATGTTTGTACATGTTTTGTGCATGTTTATGTTTGAATCCTGAATCTGGGCTAGACTAACCAGTGATCCATAAATCATACCAAGTTTTAATATGTTTTTTCATTCTAAAACAACACGTATGAATTCCTGAATCCCAAAGATCAAATACATGGGTTATAAATCCACAAATTAATCAATCTGGTTTATAGAATAATCTGGAAAATGAAGAAGAGAATAATATATGCTAATACTTGAAAAATGTATTAGTCAATCTTGAGTCATTCCAAGATGATAATACCTGAAATGTATTAGTCAAATCTTGAGTCATTTTAAGGTGGTAACACTTGAATCATGTATTAGTCAATCTTGAGTCAATAAAAAGATTAAAGTGTAGAAATAGCTATGTGACACAAAACCTCTCAATTATGGAAAATATTGTGTGATTAAATTTCTTTGCTACTTTAACACTCTGATAGGCAAAGAAACATTTATATATCTTCACATATATAAATGATATGACTTGATTTAAATACTGATATTTTTATATTAGTAAATTCTGGATCTTGGGAAATTAATTAAAAGAAATAAAAGAGGCAAGAAAAGAAGTGATCCCTTGTTTAAAAAAAACTCAACTAAAAATCATTAAAATATAGGTGAAGAAAAGTGGGTCACTTCAGTGCATCACTTCTTGAGCCATGGAACCACACTCTCGAAGCACGAACTCCGCACGTTGCCCACAGATTGGCTACGCCAAGAAGTTCTAAATCATTCTGGATCGACGAGCCATATCAATCCCATAAGCCGCCTATTTCTTAAGCCGTGCACTCTCAAATGCCGCGCATTTCGTAAGCCGTGCACTCTCAAAAGCCACGCACTCTTAAAAGCCATGCATTTCGTAAGCCACGCAAGCACTGTTTGATGTTGCTCTGGCATCATCGGCAAACCACTAAGATTTTCTAAGTACCGGTATTATCCTAAAAACACCGCGAAACTTGTCTATTGCAGAATTAATAGGGATCAACTCCCGCTAGCGAAAGAACCGACGCTGCCCCGGTAGTGCCGCAAAGGTTCACAAACTAAGAAGTCGGCAAAGAATTCTGATCTTTGACCAAAGTTAATGTACAAAATGTTTAAATTCCCAAAGATTAGAACCAACGAGTAAGGTTGATACTCGCAACAATGCTATCAACCCAGCATAACGCATATGGCCTGAAACAAGCAAGGTTAAGTGTCACATATTCAGGACAAACACTACCGAACTCTACCGATCCATGATTAGGATAGGAATGACCGCGTACTAGGGGCAATGTGATGACTTGCTCCACAATTTCTAATTTTATATAAGAACTTGGAATTTGACACATAGAAATGAAGGGTTTCACAGTAGAAGTCAGATCATAACAAAAACCGATTGTAGGAAATCCGTTTTTTCATGAATAAGAATAACCATGGAATTGGTTAAACAACAACCCTGCATTTTCAAGGGTAACACTTGACGGTGATAAACAAGGCTAAGCAACAGAAATGCTCGGGGCTCCCATCCTTCTAAAATACGGCGTATTTCGAAGTTAAGCAACATTGATAAAAACAGCCATATTAGGTTGAATGGGATCTACTCAACTATGTAGGATCGGATGAATGATTCAATCCTCACCAACATGACTTTAACACTGCCCAAAGACAAGCAGCGCCAAGAAAATACTTCTACTATCCAATCATCGAAGTGCTAGTTTTCGAAGACCGAAACTAGTACCCAACTAGATTGCAAGTACCGCCAAATCGACGGGGAAAATAGATCCCAACCTCCTGAATGTCAATGTTGCCCAAACAACGCTAAGGCCTTCTCTCATTTTCTAAGTACCGATGTTGCCCTGGCAACATCGAGAAAATTTTCTATTTCCTAAGTGTTGGTGTTGCCCCCGCAACGCTGGGAAACTTTCTATTTCATAAGTACCCATGTTTCCCCGGCAATGTCGGGAAACCTTCTTCTCACTAAGTACCAGTATTGCCCCCGACAATGCCAGGAAAAATTTAATATACGGGGTCGATGAGAAACACTCATCGTAGTGAACCATGAATGCACTAGCTTCCAAAGATAGAAGTCGGTCCTCAACTAAGTTTCTACCCTTGTCTTCAGAAAACCACCATTGCCCGAAAATGGGCAAAAACAAGAAAACGTAAGCTCTCATAGTTTCAGCTGGATGGTTCGACCATTCATCACAAGAATTAGCCACTACATAGGAATAAAGCAGCACTGAAAGGAAATCCCAGGATTGAATTGCTCGTGTCCTAATTTATAGGGATGAAAGTTGGTACACAACCGAATTTCCTAAATTCAAATTAGAAAGAATTTAGTTACAGCCAAAAGATAAGCAGCCTCAAGGAAATGTTGCTTGGAACCAAGCAGCTAGGTTATCAATTCCTGAAGACGGGAATTGGCGTATGAACAGAACTTCTATGACAACAACAATCAAGCAAAGCATGCACAACTAAGGACATGTAGGGACAATCACGGAAGGTCGGAAATAAACCATCGGACCTCCACAATCCTAGAATAGGATTGAGACCGAGTGAGGCAACCCTACCCTTAGTTGTCATTTGTTTTGAATGACTCAATTTTGTTTAAAACTAAATCCAGGGCTGCACTCTTTCACAAACCAACTATATTTTTTTATATATATATTTTCCTATGTGTTTCCCAAGATCCACTTGATCAATATAGAAATATTGATATATTACTTTATAAAACTATTTTTGTGCTCATTTTAATTCTAATATCAGAGTATTTCTGTAATGGGGTATCTCAGTCTATATAAAGTAAGGTAATAGTAGTAAGACTGAGGTTAAATCTCTGTTTAATTCTTTTTAACCAATTCCCATTTTTTTTATTTTTTTTTATTCCTACATTTAACATTTATGTATTTGATATAACATGTGAACTAACTTTAAATTTGCAAGGTTTGCCTTTTTAAACAGATGAGCTATGAGTTGTGCATGCTTCTGTGCATCTGTGTGCACACAGCCATGTACATCTGTTCTCTTCCTACCTTATACTTCAGTTAGACTAATTTGTTTTAGTGAGTTCCCTAAACTAATTGATCATAATATACTAGTTTCATTCATTCATAAAATCATCAAACACATTTTAATTTGGGTTATTCCTTGTCTCATAAAATTTTGCTTCAATTCATATGTAAGTGGATTCTAATTTTTAAAACAGTCTGATGTGCATATTCTCACTATTGGTTTAAATGGATATAAGCTTCAGGTCTATGATTACTTTACTGTTAAATTCCTGGAAATTTGCATGCTCATAAATTATAATGTAAAGCTAAACATATCTATCTTTTCCACTGAATATAGTTTCAACTCATGATACTTTTCTTTTACTAGTAATGGTTCCATCACATAATAATCCCTAAAATCATTCATTACATAATAATCAAGTTCAACATACTGCAATCATTAATTACATATAAGTCTTTAAAATAAAACTTAAGGGACATTCTTCAACAAAAGCCATATTTCAGTTGTTAGAAATTTCTTCCTAGCATCACGTTTCTGCTCTTTTACTTAGCTTCTTCATTACCTGCAGGCACCCCATGATCTGCCCCACCATGTAAGTGAAGCACCCATTTGATGCAAGCAACAAACAGGTCAGACTAAAGTCTGGTATGAGTAAATTCAATTGACAATACATAAGATTTATGGAGCTAATTCCATATCACCTTTGTTTCAGAAGTTAAATGTTTTACTCAGCTTATTAAACCACTTTATCATGTTCACATTTTTAAGTATCCTTACAGTGGAATGAGGGAACTGCTAAATACAATTATATGTGCTCAGATTAAATTCTTAACAGAAATTCTTATTCTAAAAATTCATAGTAGCCATCATGCAAAACACACAGGCATTCCCAAACATGAACAAGCAACATCCATATCATTAAGCTAAAGTGCCAATATGAGACTGCATATCAAGATTCCCATATACTTTCAGCATTTATACATTTTGTATGTATATTCACTTCATGTTATTCAGTTCAAAAGGATCCAGTATCACATTTTATGGTTGCATTGGTGCACACTGCCTGGAACTACTTCTTACTTTCCAGTACACTATAAGCTTTTGGACATGATCATGCCATGTGCAAACTCACACCTCAACCTTGGTGCAAGCCAACCACTATGCCATACCCACTTCCCTCTTACCCAACCTGATAGAGGTGACCCATGTCCTTAGTTTAATTACTAAGTTCTCTCACACATCCCCATATTTTCTATGCAAATTTATGCCTAACACTGTTTTATCCCCAATCACTACATACTAATAATTTCTATACATCCATCAAAACTCATTCACTTATATATATATTTATTCAACAATCACTTTTACTTTAAAAACCAGTTCAAGTTAGTTTTATTTTTAGAGATATACCTTGGTTAAAGCATAGCCTAAAGCCTTTACCAAGTGAAGTGCTACTCTGGTTCTCCTTATAGTCCACCCACATATTAAAGTGTATTTTCTTATTACTTCAACCTTATTTCCAGAGAACATCAAATGATAAATCAGGATTCAACACATGGAAATTCCATTGCATCCTAACCATCTTTTCAGTTGCAAGACATAAGCCAGAGGACCACTTCCTCTTACTGCCTTGCACCTTACTTTTTTTTTATAAATTTATGCTTGATCCTACAACATTTCCTAGGTACACAAACATCTAAATTATCATCAATTTATCCTTAAATATATCATGTACGAACAATCAATCATAGGTTAAATGACAACCAAGGAAAACAAGACACATATCTTCAGAAACAACAGAAGAGGATTAGACTAAAAAAATGCAAACAAAACTTTTAAACAGAATTAAAATAAATTAAAGATCAAATGGCTGCCTTCCATAGGTCTTAATGCCTTGCCAAGTGAGGGTTTACTCACCATGGTTCTTCTTCCTAAGCCTTGATTTAAGTCTGCCATTGACCTCCTAATTGCTGCCTGCCTTCTCTTTCTTTCCTATGTTTTGTTT
The DNA here is from genome assembly GCA_030737815.1 of Allium fistulosum. Classification (NCBI taxonomy): domain Eukaryota; kingdom Viridiplantae; phylum Streptophyta; class Magnoliopsida; order Asparagales; family Amaryllidaceae; genus Allium; species Allium fistulosum. The sequence continues at coordinate 466,132,060 of CM060902.1, forward strand.
TTCTGGTTTTTCTCATGTGCACCCGTAGGAGGTGATGAGGTATATAGTGGAGTTATTAGGGTTTTAAGGTTAGTTAGGTAATTTATTTTCATCAGAAATCCCATCATTATTTTTGATCTCACCCTCTCCACTTTCCTTCCCTACCATTTTTTCCTTTTTCCTTGTCTTAACTATTTTTGGCAATTTTCTTTACACACTTTATGCATGATTCTGGCTTGGCATTTTCTGGTTTTAATTATGCATAAAACTTATGTGTCTAACCAAATGTGTGTGTTAATTAGTTATTATATTTTCCACCCATGCATGCTGCCATGTTTATTATACATATATGTATATATTTTTAGTTTATTTAAATTAGGACTAAGACTGCCTAGGCCATTTACACATTATAATTAGGTTAATGTAGCTATACTAATAGGTCATGCAATTTTTCCTTGCTCAGGTAGTATACTAGAATAGTGTGCACGTGCACAAAGACATGCATACCTATCTACACACCATTGTTTTTTTCAGAAAAAAAAACAAAATTTTGTTTTTCAACCAACTAACTTTCTTTTGCAAAGTATGTAACCTATATATATATATAAATATACTTAAATTATGGGCTGTCACATACACCCCTCCTTTAAGAAATTGTGTCCCACAATTTAACATTTCTTAATTCAACTAAAGCATATATCAAGCAAGCACATTCAACATTGAATACTATGTTTAATTAACTGAATGCAAGCATGAATGATAAATTACCTTTAATTTAATTTTCAGTTGCTAATAGCTGAGGGTACTGGACTTTTATCTTGTCCTCAACCTCCCATGTGCAATCATTAGGGTCTAGACTCCACTGCACCTTTACCAGTTTAATAATTTTATTTCTTAATTTCTTATCTTCTCTAGCTACAATGCCCACTGGCTTCTTCTCATATACTAAATCTGGTCTAACTTCTACTGGGTTTTGTGGCTGAATCACTGAAGCTTCATCATGTACACATTTTCTCAATTGTGATACATGAAATACATTATGTATTCCATTCATTTCTTCTGGCAACCTCAACTTGTAAGCCATCTTTCCTATTCTTGCTATGATCTCATATGGCCCTATGTACCTTGGGGTTAGCTTCCCTGCCTTACCAAATCTCAACACCTTCCTCATAGGTGAAACTTTCAAGTACACATAATCTCCTACCTCAAATTCAAGTGGTTTCCTTCTTTTATCTGCATATGATTTCATTCTGTCTTGTGCTACCTTCATTCTCTGTTTGATCAGTGTGATCTTATCATTCGTTTCTTTCACATGATCTGGTCCTAACATCACCCTATCACCTACCTCTAACCAACAAGCAGGTGACAAACAAGGCCTCCCATATAGAGATTCATAGGGAGCCATCCCTATACTACTCTGATAGCTGTTGTTGTAAGCAAATTCTGCTAAATGAAGGTAGTCTTCCCAATTACCACCATGGTCAAGTACATAGGCTCTAAGTAGATCCTCCAAAAATTTATTAACTACTTCTTTCTGGCCATCAGTTTGGGGATGGTAGGTTGTGCTCAAGCACAACTCAACCCCCATTGCCTATTGAAAACTACTCCAAAACTTTGATGTGAATATGGTGTCTCTGTCACTAATGATAGTGGTAGGAACTCCATGTAGTTTTACGATTTCTTTCATGAAAATTTGTGCCAATTTTGGTGCATTTCTATCACTCTTTACTGGTATGAAGTGTGATGATTTAGTCAACCTATCTACCACTACCCAAATACTGTCATTACCTCTCTTTGATCTTGGCAAACCATCAATGAAATCCATTGATATGCTTTCCCATTTCCACCTTGGAATTTCCAGAGGTTGCAACAGTCCACTGGGTCTTTGGTACTCAGCCTTGAATTGTTGACAAGTCATGCATCTTGCCACATATTCACCCACACTCCTTTTCATTCCTTTCCACCAATAACTCCTCTTTAGATCATGATACATTTTAGTGCCACCTGGATGTATGGTGTACTTAGACTTGTGATGAACATCCATGATTTTTCTTTGCAGTGCTTCTGTGCCAGGCACACATAGTCTTCCCTTGTATCTCAAAAATCCTTTTTCATCCAATTCAAACTTATCAATATTTGAACCATTCCTTAACAGTTCCTTCTTCTCTCTTAGGAATGCATCCATGTCTTGAGACTGATTCACTTCTTCCACTAAGTCTGATTTTATTGTGATGAGACTGAGCTTGCCATAGTGCTCCATGTCCTCATCTATCACCATAATTTGCTCTTCCACACTTTGCACTTCCACATCAGATAGTGCCAATAACATTTTAAACTCCTCTATCATCAATGTAGCCAACTTGGCATGTTGCCTACTCAATGCATCTGCCACTCTATTTGCTTTTCCTGGTGTGTACATAATGTTCAAATCATAGGCAGCAAGGAATTCCACCCACCTATGTTGTCTCATGTTCAAATCTTTTTGAGAAAATAAGTACTTCAAAGCTTTGTGATCAGTATAAAGCTCAAATTTTGCTCCTAATAGGTAGTGCCTCCAAAGCTTTAATGCATACACCACAGCTGCCAATTCCAAGTCATGTGTTGCATACTTGGTCTCACTTGGTTTCAATTGCCTTGATGCATAGGCTATTACTCTACCATTTTGCATAAGAACAGCCCCTATACCTGACCCACATGCATCAGTGTACACTACCAGATTATTATTGCCTTCTGGGATTTTCAGCACTGGAGCTTCCATCAGTGCTTTCTTCAATTGGTTGTATGCCCCTTCACACTTCTCAGTCCATAAGAAAGGTTGGTCTTTCCTTGTTAGCTTAGTTAATGGGGTTGCTATTTTAGCAAAGTCTTTTATAAATCTTCTATAGTATCCAGCCGTGCCCATGAATGATCTTATCCCAGTAACATTGCTTGGTCTCTTCCATGCTTGCACTGCCATGACCTTACTAGGATCTACTGAAATTCCTTCTTGAGAAATTATATGGCCTAAGAATTTTATTTCATTCTTCCAGAAGGAACATTTTGCAAACTTGGCTTTAAGGCCTTGTTGCCTTAGTCTACTTAGTACCATGTGCAAATGTTTCTCATGTTCACTGGATGACTTAGAATATATTAATATATCATCAATGAAAATCAGTACAAATTTATCTAAATAGTCTCTAAAAATCCTATTCATTAAATCCACAAAATAGGATGGTGCATTGGTCAAACCAAATGGCATTACTAAGTATTCATACAAGCCATACCTGGTGTTGAAAGCTGTATACTTAATACTTTCTTCTTCCACTTTCATCTGATGGAAGCCAGATGCTAAGTCAAGTCTGGAAAATACCTTAGCACCATTTAATTGATCAAAAAGATCATCTATTCTAGGTAGAGGGTATTTGGTTTTGATGGTGACTGAATTTAGTTCCCTATAGTCTATGCACATTCTCAAGGAACCATCATGCTTTTTAACAAATACTACTGGTGATCCCCAGTTTGAACTACTAGGCCTAATGAAGCCTTTTTGCTCTAATTCTTCAATTTGCTTCTTCAACTCAATTAGTTCTTTAGGACCCATCCTATTTGGCTTCTTAATGAAAGGGCTTGTCCCTGGTTTAAGTCTTATTTGAAATTCTACTGGTCTATTATGGGGGATGCCATTCACTTCACCAAACACATCAGTGTATTGGTTAACTATGGGTATCTTTTCTAGGCTTGGTTCAACTTTACCATTTTTCAAGTTGAACATCCTGCCCAGACCCCTAGCTTTTGCTACCTCAAACATGACCAAAATTCTTTTGCCATCAGGAAGTTGTAGTGAGATTGTAGAATTTTCTAAATTAATAATAGCATGAAATCTTTTTAACCAATCCATCCCTAGTATGATATCCAACTTAGGGTAATTTAGCACATATAATTCTGAAATAAAGATGTGACCACCCATACATATTTCTACTTGCATGCATTTCATGTTAGTAATACAGGAACTTCCTATGGGACTATCAATATGCAATGGTTTATCAACCAGAATACATATCAATCCCAGTTTCTGAACTATGTCATAAGAAATAAAAGAGTGGGTAGCTCCTGTGTCATAAACAACTGATATGGGTATGCTTTTAATAAATAATATACCTTCCACTTGGCTAGGTGCCTCCATTGCTCTGCCTTTCCCCTCAAGTACAGCCACCCTTGCCATTTCTGGACACTGCCTTTTCATATGTCCCTCTTTACCGCAGTTGTAGCACCTAAGAATAGTTGACTTGGGTGCTTGGCATTTGGTCTTTATATGACCTTCCTTTCCACAGTTGTAACATATAACTTTAGGTTTCTTACTGTCAGAGTTTGCCACCTTACTTCCTTCTTTTTTCATTGCCTCTCCCTTCTTCTTCTCATATGGGTGTGCTCTATTCTTCCCTTTCTTGTTATTTCTGAAATTCTTAAATTTTTCCCTGGCATTATCATGCTGCTCAAATGATAATGTCAAGTCCATAACTTGACTAAAGGTTCTGTCTTTGTAGGGTAACATGGCTCTACTCAATCCAACATTCAACCCCTGAATGTATCTTGCATTCCTTGAAACTTCATCTGGGATTAATACTGCTCCATACTTGGATAACCCTTCAAATTTTTGAGTGTATTCAGTGACACTCATAGATCCTTGTCTAAGTTTTATAAACTCCTCAAGTAATGAGGCTTTTGCTGATGCCGGGACAAATCTGGCTTCTAACATTTCTTTGAACTGATTCCATGTGATCTCTTGCTCTTGCCTGCCTGCAATGATCACTTCCCACCAATCCAAAGCAAGGCCTTTCAGTTGTCTTGAAGCTATTTGCCTTCTTCTCTGGTCATTAACCTGCATATCTGCAAAGATCCTCTCCACCGTTCTTAGCCATGTCTGGACACCCATGACATTTTCTGTGCCATCAAAGCTACTGCCTCCTAAATGTGTATATGTTTTAAGCAATTTGGACAGCTCCTCATGAGGATTATCTACTCTAGGTGCCATCCCATCCCTTAATACTCTAACAAAATCTTGCATGTTAATCATTGGGGGATCAGTGGCCATTCCAGTTGCTTGTTCAACATGATTGTCCTCCCTTTCTCCAACAGCCTGGGAATTGCTCCTAACCGTTCTGGGCCTCTATTGAACATTTCTAGTATGGTTAGTTCTAATTCCTATTCACTACTTCACTTTTAAACTAGTAGTGAACTCATTCATACATAATAAATAAAACAACCAATGCAAACAGTACAAACAATGCACACAGATTCAACCAAGTATTTGTATTGGCTATGTATTTAATAACACAGCTCTGATACCAACTGAGGCAACCCTACCCTTAGTTGTCATTTGTTTTGAATGACTCAATTTTGTTTAAAACTAAATCCAGGGCTGCACTCTTTCACAAACCAACTATTTTTTTTATATATATTTTTTCCTATGTGTTTCCCAAGATCCACTTGATCAATATAGAAATATTGATATATTACTTTATAAAACTATTTTTGTGCTCATTTTAATTCTAATATCAGAGTATTTCTGTAATGGGGTATCTCAGTCTATATAAAGTAAGGTAATAGTAGTAAGACTGAGGTTAAATCTCTGTTTAATTCTTTTTAACCAATTCCCATTTTTTTTTATTTTTTTTTATTCCTACATTTAACATTTATGTATTTGATATAACATGTGAACTAACTTTAAATTTGCAAGGTTTGCCTTTTTAAACAGATGAGCTATGAGTTGTGCATGCTTCTGTGCATCTGTGTGCACACAGCCATGTACATCTGTTCTCTTCCTACCTTATACTTCAGTTAGACTAATTTGTTTTAGTGAGTTCCCTAAACTAATTGATCATAATATACTTGTTTCATTCATTCATAAAATCATCAAACACATTTTAATTTGGGTTATTCCTTGTCTCATAAAATTTTGCTTCAATTCATATGTAAGTGGATTCTAATTTTTAAAACAGTCTGATATGCATATTCTCACTATTGGTTTAAATGGATATAAGCTTCAGGTCTATGATTACTTTACTGTTAAATTCCTGGAAATTTGCATGCTCATAAATTATAATGTAAAGCTAAACATATCTATCTTTTCCACTGAATATAGTTTCAACTCATGATACTTTTCTTTTACTAGTAATGGTTCCATCACATAATAATCCCTAAAATCATTCATTACATAATAATCAAGTTCAACATACTGCAATCATTAATTACATATAAGTCTTTAAAATAAAACTTAAGGGACATTCTTCAACAAAAGCCATATTTCAGTTGTTAGAAATTTCTTCCTAGCATCACGTTTCTGCTCTTTTACTTAGCTTCTTCATTACCTGCAGGCACCCCATGATCTGCCCCACCATGTAAGTGAAGCACCCATTTGATGCAAGCAACAAACAGGTCAGACTAAAGTCTGGTATGAGTAAATTCAATTGACAATACATAAGATTTATGGAGCTAATTCCATATCACCTTTGTTTCAGAAGTTAAATGTTTTACTCAGCTTATTAAACCACTTTATCATGTTCACATTTTTAAGTATCCTTACAGTGGAATGAGGGAACTGCTAAATACAATTATATGTGCTCAGATTAAATTCTTAACAGAAATTCTTATTCTAAAAATTCATAGTAGCCATCATGCAAAACACACAGGCATTCCCAAACATGAACAAGCAACATCCATATCATTAAGCTAAAGTGCCAATATGAGACTGCATATCAAGATTCCCATATACTTTCAGCATTTATACATTTTGTATGTATATTCACTTCATGTTATTCAGTTCAAAAGGATCCAGTATCACATTTTATGGTTGCATTGGTGCACACTGCCTGGAACTACTTCTTACTTTCCAGTACACTATAAGCTTTTGGACATGATCATGCCATGTGCAAACTCACACCTCAACCTTGGTGCAAGCCAACCACTATGCCATACCCACTTCCCTCTTACCCAACCTGATAGAGGTGACCCATGTCCTTAGTTTAATTACTAAGTTCTCTCACACATCCCCATATTTTCTATGCAGATTTATGCCTAACACTGTTTTATCCCCAATCACTACATACTAATAATTTCTATACATCCATCAAAACTCATTCACTTATATATATATATTTATTCAACAATCACTTTTACTTTAAAAACCAGTTCAAGTTAGTTTTATTTTTAGAGATATACCTTGGTTAAAGCATAGCCTAAAGCCTTTACCAAGTGAAGTGCTACTCTGGTTCTCCTTATAGTCCACCCACATATTAAAGTGTATTTTCTTATTACTTCAACCTTATTTCCAGAGAACATCAAATGATAAATCAGGATTCAGCACATGGAAATTCCATTGCATCCTAACCATCTTTTCAGTTGCAAGACATAAGCCAGAGGACCACTTCCTCTTACTGCCTTGCACCTTACTTTTTTTTATAAATTTATGCTTGATCCTACAACATTTCCTAGGTACACAAACATCTAAATTATCATCAATTTATCCTTAAATATATCATGTACGAACAATCAATCATAGGTTAAATGACAACCAAGGAAAACAAGACACATATCTTCAGAAACAACAGAAGAGGATTAGACTAAAAAAATGCAAACAAAACTTTTAAACGGAATTAAAATAAATTAAAGATCAAATGGCTGCCTTCCATAGGTCTTAATGCCTTGCCAAGTGAGGGTTTACTCACCATGGTTCTTCTTCCTAAGCCTTGATTTAAGTCTGCCATTGACCTCCTAATTGCTGCCTGCCTTCTCTTTCTTTCCTATGTTTTGTTTTTCTGGTTTTTCTCATGTGCACCCGTAGGAGGTGATGAGGTATATAGTGGAGTTATTAGGGTTTTAAGGTTAGTTAGGTAATTTATTTTCATCGGAAATCCCATCATTATTTCTGATCTCACCCAACAGCTCACCCTCTCCACTTTCCTTCCCTACCATTTTTCCCTTTTTCCTTGTCTTAACTATTTTTGGCAATTTTCTTTACACACTTTATGAATGATTCTGGCTTGGCATTTTCTGGTTTTAATTATGCATAAAACTTATGTGTCTAACCAAATGTGTGTGTTAATTAGTTATTATATTTTCCACCCATGCATGCTGCCATGTTTATTATACATATATGTATATATTTTTAGTTTATTTAAATTAGGACTAAGACTGCCTAGGCCATTTACACATTATAATTGGTTAATGTAGCTATACTAATAGGTCATGCAATTTTTCCTTGCTCAGGTAGTATACTAGAATAGTGTGCACGTGCACAAAGACATGCATACCTATCTACACACCATTGTTTTTTTCAGAAAAAAAAACAAAATTTTGTTTTTCAACCAACTAACTTTCTTTTGCAAAGTATGTAACCTATATATATATAAATATACTTAAATTATGGGCTGTCACACCCAGACCAGGGGCAATTGAATCATTTGTCCCAAACCCCTCCATCTCTCGCAATTGCCCAAATACAGGCATTCGTAACAGTTAGTCCCTCGAGAAGGGATAGATGCACAGATACTTAATCGAAAGAAATGTTGCAAAGTCCAAACATGAATAACCACGAGGTTGGTTAGATAATAGTTTTGTATCGCAAAATAGAGCATTCTAGCAACAAATCGCCAACAAAGGAAATGAAGGATTTAACGTTCAAAAATCAATCGTCGCTCGCAGTCTGGTAATGATGAGAAGGATCGATGACCTACTTACAGTCTAACTAAATCGTTTGGTTCCACCTTGCAGGAATGCACCATTATCCAAAGTTTGGTGATGCTAAGAAGAAACCACCAAAATGAAACCATCGATACATTGGCTTTCGAAAACAGAAGCAAGAGTTTGACTGAATCTTCAGCCCTACCTTCTGTCATCTCATGCTATCTGAAGATTCACAACATCAAGGAAAAATCCATAGAGTCGAGTCATCCACACACAGGTTTCCGGAGATAGAAACTGATACATGATTAGGGTCTCAATACTGGACTTGGAAGAAATCACTTTAGCAAAAGATGACGGCGACACGTTTTCCAGCACGTACCCAAAATGACATTGGATGACGATGTCAACTTGGAGGAATTCAATTACAGTCAAGAAACAAACATCATTGAAGAAATCATAGCTTGGAATCAAGCAGCAAAGTCCCTAGTTCATGGAGATAGGAGCTATCGTGTCAATCAAACTGGGGTAATCAAACGTATTGCCCAGGAGACCTAGTCTCTCAAAAACATATAGACTTAGTATTCAGAGAAATCAGCCCTATGGACTAGGGCAGATACACGAACACTTTGTTGAAACGAACTCAATTGAGGAGAAGTAGGGATAAATTACAGAACTAGCTAGACCAAGCTACCTCATAGTTCTGAACAAAGCTATGAAATAGAATATGCTGAAACGACCGTAGAAGTATTACTTATATATATAAGTACAGTAAATGAGTATGCTGCACTGAACACAAGAGGTGCAACAGCGAGAAAAAGCAATGCTCGGAAGCGAGCAATTAAACCAATAGTCCTCGGAGACAGAGGCTGGTGTGCATGTTGAATTCCGAAAAACGCAAAGAAAGGATAATTGCAATCAGATAAGGCATGCGCTAGTTTCCGAAGACTGAAACTGTGCCTGATCGAACTTCAACTACAACTCTATAAGAGCAGTTGTGCCTTGTAATTTAACCGTAATCAATCATCCCAATATGACAGGAATAATAAGCGAAGCCTAAGTTGCGAAGGACCCAGCTTCTAGAAGAGTGGAAGTCCCTTCACCAAACTAAAGATTGGATGACCAAAAAGTCATTTTCAACAATAAAACTTGGCATTCAACCCAGTTGGGTATGTTTAACTTTAAATAATATCCTCGTATAACCAATGCCTGGAATCCAAGGAAAGTCGGCGTATGTTGACCAGTCAGGTTCTGAGCATTGACCAAGGCAAATGTAGTGTGTTATCTACATGAGAAGAGTCCAGTATCCCGAATACTGCAAACGAACAATCTAGTGTAGATAGCTTACCTACATTTGAAAAACAATCCATATCGTCCTTTGAAATTATCTTTTCCACACTTACCCATTCTCGATCAACGATCGATAACGGATCCGTTGCCCAAAGCAACACGGGAAGCTTTTCTTTTCAGGATCACCGGAGTACAGAAATAGGAAAGGTGATACAATTGAATCATCCATTATATCCGATTTTGGAATAAATCGTCGCATTAGAATTCAAAACGGCTACATGAACTTAACTGAGTCCTCGAAAAATTGGTTAAAGACAAAGAGCAAGACTTCACTCTAGAATAGCGTATAATCGTTCGAGACAAAACTTAGCTTCACTGTCGGTCGAGTTAAAACTATATAGGTCGATTCCAAACCAACGCCGTTCACCCACTTACCGATCTGAACCTTTGTGTAAACTACGGAGCAAAGATTGCATCGTCAATACTAGGAATTGAGATTCAGATCGAAATTAAAAAATGAATGGCTATCAAAAGTCAGTCAATTGAAAACAACATCTTGAGATGGACTTCGATGATTCACTGAAAATCATAGAATAGTAATCTGAAACTTGTCTTATTCCAGAGCACACTTTGTTTCCAACGAAAGCATACTCTGGGGGGCAAATGTTAACTAGGTTTTTACCCAAGCAAGAATCCAAAAGAGTTGGAACATTTAGACTAAGGCAAGAATGACTTGAAACTTGACCGAAGCAATCAAGAAAACAAGTCAATGGACCTCAAGAAAATAAGTCAAGAATACACTAAGTGGATGGATCGTTAGCGATTCATCACCTATGGATCGCTAGTGATCCATAAGGATGAATTGTGAGTCATCCTAACCTCTTGCATGATGATATACTATCTCTTCTAAGAATAATTACCAAGTTTCATGGCATTCCAAGTAGCGTAGCTCGAGAAGTAAAGACTCATCTATTTCAAGCTGTTTTACCAAAAGCAGCTAACTTAAAATAGAGTTATAAAACTCATACGGAGTCAGATTGACTTGAAATTTTGGAAGAACACTTAGAAGACATAAAAGAAGGCTTATAGAAAAAAATTGGATCATTTGGAGGTTGTTTGATGGATCTCTAGCGACTTAACTAGATGGATCTCTAACAATTCATGTATGATGGGTCCCATGACCTAAAATTTATAGGGTAGGTCCACATACCCTAAAGAGAGCACCTGCAAATTTTTGTCTAGTTTCGTTAAGCCTTGAGTGAGTTATGGATGATTCTTCTCCAAATTGGGCTAGTTTGATCCATCAGGTCTGACCCATAAGGAGTGGGCCCCATGACCTATGATCCATAGGGGAGGCTCTTTAACTCATCTACATTGCATGTGTGAAGTTTCGTGTGATTTAGTTGAGTATTGAGTGAGTTATGGAAGATTCTTCTGGACCAGATGACCCATGAAGACGGATGCTCAAACGAACTCCAAATGACTTGATATTTGGACAAGGCGCTTAAATAGAAGATAGGAAGACAACCAAACTAAGATCACTCAAAAATATTCTAAGTGGATGGATAGCTAGCGATCCATCCTCTATGGATAGCTAGAGATCCATCAAGATAGGTCGGATCACCCTCAAACTTTCCAAGCTCCTTCATAGCACTAGGTAAAGGCTTCTGGTAGAAAATATGCTAAGTTAATGGATAGTTAACGATCCATCCCCGATAGGTAGCTAGCGATACATCCCCTATGGATAGCTAGCGATCCATATAAATGACTCAGATTGACTTGTGATTTTCGGTGATGACTTGGCATAACAAATGGACTCTTTTGGGCTTGGACTTCTGGCCCAATACTCACTAAATTCCCTATAAATACTTACCTATATGCAACATAAAGAGGGGCTTCTGGACTGGCTGCTGGAACTTTGCAGATATTATTCTTCACTCTTCTCCTCCCACACAATAGTCATCTAGGGGTTCACTGTGATTCTCCAGTGAACTCTTGTACTTGTGACTTGATCTAACTTAGAAGATTCAATTATATTAAAACTCGATTCAACTTGTAACATCAGCCATTTAGTAGAAAGTTATAAAGTGGATGTAGGCTTCATTAACAGCCGAACCACTATAAAAATCTTCTTGTCTTTTTTACTATTTATGCTCTTTTCACATTTATTTTCTATATATTGCTATGTAAGAATAGGGATGTTGCTTTTGCACTCAATCCAGGGTGTTGATCCATTTTTTAGGTTAATATAAACTACACTCGGTAATATTCTATGCAACAAGTCCAAATATTAACCGAAGAAATACTACCGAAAGTCCCATACTGAGTAGTGTTATAACTCCATATATCCTATATCCTCATCACACATAAAATAAACAAACATAAAACACAGTTCATTTGGAAAAGAAGTTTGATTTATATAAAATTATTTTAAATGTTTCAAAAGCCTTTAAATACTTTAAAAGGTAAAAAAATACTATTTTTCCCATTTGTATAAAACAAGAAATAAGGATTTTAATCCCTACAAATAGCTTCAAAAACCCTTTTCTATATTTTATGATCATATAAACCTCTTATATAACTAAATATCACTTATAAAAATCATTCCATAATTTTCGGTAATTAAATACGATTTTTAATTGAATTTATAAATTCTAAACCAATTTCTTTTTATATCAAATCCATAAAATATTTTCCAAAACTCTTGTTTATACTTATAAATCATGAATACACTTAAAAACTACACAATAATAATTATAAATCATTTCATATTTTTCAAGAATTTTATAGGGTTTTTAAATAATTATTTGGGGCCAAAAATCAACTTTTCCTTTAAATAATTAAAATCTTTAATAATGTAATTAATACTGCTCATTATTGATTTTGATGACCACAACCATATACAACCATATTAAATATAGATACTAATGTTTTGCCAAGTTATATAGTATATAGTGCAGAATGTTACACGTGTGCTAAATCGAAGACTGTACAATATGAAGACACAAGATAAAGATATGAAGATTACTAAGTTCAAAGACAAAGAAATAAAGATCTCAAGATTATAATTTATAGAGTCATCAGTATATATTGTTAATCCTTGATAGCAATTCTGATCTTTATCTCCAATTATCGATCATTGATATTTTTAAACAAAAAAATTATTTTAATTTCAAAAATATTTTATAGAAGTTCGTTTAAGTTCAAAAATATTTAAAAACGATGTTCAAATTATTTTACAAAATATAGGATTTTCAAAACAATTTTTTTAAAAAAACATTTACAAAAAACATTAATGTATGTCAACACACTTGATCCCTATATGTCAGCATATGGAGCATTGAGTCGTTTATTAAATTTTGAACAGAAGTGTCTATTCAACACAACTCTTCACGAATGGATACATCAGTTCATTTACTATATAAAGAGGAGTGCAAACGAATTTTTTAATAACTATTTACTTACTTTCTTCCCACTCCTTACTCTCTTGAAAATTCTCTTAAAATATATACTTTATTCTCTTCAAATTATATAGAATTAATTCATACTTCATTGTGTTGATTCAATACTACTTTCTTACTGTTTTGAAAACATCTCTCTCTCAATTCAAAGATTAAAGTGCTATTCAAGATGCTATAGGATCCATTGTATCCAAAGTACAAGAATTTGCCTTTGGAAAAACTATTAACTCTATTTGTGTTTGGTTGGGTGTGCTTATAACCCATTCAAATCAAATGGTTGTCCTTAGTATCCGTTTAAATCTAGTGAGTGTGCTTGTAGCCCAGTCAAATCAAGTGAGTGTGCTTGTAGCCCGGTCAAATCAAGTGAGTTTACCCTAGACTCAGAATACATGAGGGTGTGTCTCGTAGCCTTGAAATCGATTATATTTGGGTTTGCCTTCTACCTGGTTAAAAATTGTCATTTGAAAAGAAATCTATACAAGCAATTGTACGGGACTTGATGTAGGAGAAATCTGAATCGGTATAAAATCCCTAGTGTCATCTCTCTAATTTTACTTTAATTTATTACTTTAATTTATATTTGTGGTTGCATCTATGACTGAGTGTTAGTACAATTATGCGTTGTTAATTTGTGATTTAATATTAATCTTGAAAGAAAATTAAAAAGATTTATATAAATTAGAAAACACTATTCATCCCCCTCCAGTCTTAAATTAGCCTTAAGATCCATAATTCTGCAACCCACAAATACTAGTTAAATAAAACTATTTCACAAAAATGATTTCATATTTGCGATGTGTCAAGTCTCTACTTTCAAATCATATTTTATTTTATTTTTCAAGATATAATTTTTTAAAACAAAGTACACGACATACACTACCTGGAGCATGCTCCAAGTAGCCTATCGGCGCACCTAACCTAGACTGCCACCAGTGTCGTGACTTAGAGCGATGTTTGATCTAGGTCATGCTTTGTTATCGACATTCCTCGGCCTCCGCTCTAAAACCAAATTTGATGACATCGACTACACTTCATTCTAGCATCCATAGAATGACTAATATTACACAAATCATTCAATATGAGTAATAAAAAGGAGATTAGCAATGTGTTCATGCAACAAACAAGCAAGTAAACAATTCCAAACACTTCATTCAATCATGCAATCAAACAATTTATACGTAGATTTGTGAGTGGAGAGCACTCACCTTAGCTAAGAGAAGCTCCATTCATCTTATAACACTTCATAGCATCATCAAAACCCAATTTTTGCTCTTTTCTAAAAATCCAATAAGACGTCAACTTGTGCAAAATCCAACTTTGATAATTCCTAAAGGTGGAGATCCTTGTTGACAATCTTGGTTTCAAGTTTCATGATTTTTGAAAATTTATTTGATTTGTTATGAATTTTTATGGAAGGGATTAGGCTTTTCATAATTGGGATTAGGAAGATGGAGGATGCAACCCGTAATTTACGATAATTAATTAAAAAAATTAATTAATAAATGATAATACCGAAAAATAGAATTTTTATAAACGTTGGAATTTGGCTATGAAACATGCACCATTGGGTTCATAGTGACTTTCTGATCAATTTTCATACATAATGTTTTCCGATCGGAGTTCAAACGAAAAGATATTGACGTTTGAATAGTTCGAGTCGAAAATAATTATACATATAATTATGGAACTTAAAATAACTAATTAACATTAATTGCAACGTTAACGATAGCGTAGACATTAAGTATAATTAACATTAATAATATCATGGAGTATGTATTAAAAGTGGAAACAAATGATCTCGGAACGAAAGAAAAGGAAAATAGATCGAACGAATCAATACATCAAACAAATCATCATTTAAACAAAAGTCAGGTCGACCCTAGAAAGGAGCGGTTGACCGTTACTAGGATAAATTCAACAGTAAATCTTTAGCCAAACATCCCGGATTTAAAACAGTTTAATCGAACGGCTTGTGATGTGCACATAAAAGTGCATATTTTTACTTTCATATTTAATCTTTAAATAAATGAGCATATTAGGGTATTTTACATGTTTAAACCAAAATTTAAATTATTATCAAATCATCATTCATTCATTTTCGTTTAGGGGGTAAAATGGCAATTTTGTGTATGGTTTAATTTGAGAAAATTTATTTGCATATTTTTATTTGTAGGAAATGAAGTGCAAATATGAAGAGGTTTCATGGATGAATGCATGCACACATGTTGAAGGCTAATGAAAAATGGAAAATAAAAGAATTCATGCAACATGGAGGAGCCCACATATCCACTAGCATATGGTACATAATTAAAAGCACATGCACATGTTAATGGAGGTTTAAAGGCAGTTAGCAAGGATTAATTATTCCCTAATGATTACTTGGAGGTTACACTTTCTCAATGACATTTTAGGTAGTCCCATAAAATATGAATTAGGGTTTTAAGTATGTATAAATGTCCCTTATGCTTCATGTAATCATCTTCTTCTTTTTATGCAATATTGTATCCACAAAATCAAAGATAAATAAAAATATCTTTAATGGCTTCTTACCCTTGTTTTTACTTTCATGCAATTTTTTAATTTCATGCTTACTTTTATTACTTTTTCATTCTATGCTCTCTTATTTTCTTTGTGCTCCTTTTATTTCATGTTAGTAGCATAGATTTTATTATTGTAATTAGTTTATTCTTATTTCATGCAAGTAGTTAGCTCTCTTTTCTTGTAATTAGCTCTCATTTTCCTTTTATGTTATGTTAAAATCATTTTATGTTAACATGTTTTCAAATATGAGTAGCCAAACCCCTTTAATTTAGGGGTGGTGAAGCTCTCATGAAACATATTAAATTAACATAATGATTTCATTTGTGATCTCTCATATGTGCTTAATAGAAAATATGAATGATGGTGGTTTATGTTTCTTTTTTATTGAATTTTGATAACTTATGTTGACATCTCAAATAGGTTATGCTTAACTCCATTTAAAACATAAACTATTTGATCATTTGCCTAAGTGATTTTGATAATGAAAGTCAAACTAGAATCAAATTTTGATGGTCTTTGTTACTAATTAATAGTAAATAGATCATACTTAAATAGATTTTATTTTTAATTTTCATGTCATTTTCATGGGTATTGGTAATTGGGTTTGAATGGTGTGTTAGAGTTTGATGATTTAAGTTATGCTAACTAATGCACAAATAAATCATACTTATAATAAGCACATTTATCATTTCTACTTAATTTTAAATGAGAGATTACAAGTGAATTTTGTGTTGATTTATGTGAATGATTGGAAGTGGATTTGCATATTGCTCCTTATTATCATAATTTTATTCACTTTTGCTCTAGCTCATTTTCTAAAATTTTCTAGTTTAAAACAAATTTCAAAAACTTTTGGCTAATTTGATTGAGTAATATTGAAATTTAATTTTTTTTTTCCCTGCAGATCGACCCGTATTCGCATACGTACTACAATTATATATCGTGCGCTTGCGGTTTTATAACGATTATATTTTTAACGACGGTTTTCTAATTGATATAAATTTTCGCCGTTATTCAACAAGTTTTTGGCTCCATTGCAGGGGAATAGCAATTTAATTTTAGTTTTACTCTTCGAATTATTTTTGTTTTATTTTATTTTGTGTTCATTTTGTGTTTTTTTTTCTTAAAAACCAAAACAAAATTTTTTTGAGCATTTGTTTTGTTCAACTTGTTTTCATTTGTTTTGACTTAGTTGTGTTTGGTTTTGTTTTGTTTTATTTCTATTGCATTAATTAAAAAAAGGAAAAAAAGGACATCACAAACATTTTATAAGATTCAAACTGTGCATAACAATTTTCATTTACATTTTGTTTTTTGCATTTTCATTTCTGTTACACAATTACATTTCATTACAATACATTCATATTTATTCACTATTGAAGTCTTACTTTCACTACAAATTTCTTTATACAGTTTTTGATTTCTCTTTGTACATTTTCCTACCCACCGCCTTCATCCACCACCTTCATCCACTTTAATTGCCACTGACAGTCCATCTTATGTCCTTCCACATCCTCCTCCATCATCAAAGCCCTTGTATAAACTCCTCATGCAACTTAAAGACAGCAGCCTACCACTTTCAATTGCAACTCCATCACACTTGCATACATCCAACCAACCATTCACACTTCCTACCACAACAGTGACCCATCACTGCCTTCCTCATCGCTGCCAACTTCTCCAATCCCTTGCACCCCAACATATCACCAAACCAAACTCCACTTAACACACCACTACTGCTACCATCTCCACTACTACATCCTCATCCACTACCATCCAAGTCACTACTCTACTCCAACCACTACTTCAGCTTCATCCACTACTGCATCCATCAACATCCTCTGCCTCCACCTCAAACCACTACTGCATCTTCATCCATCAACTCCACTGAACACACTACATCCACCAACTCTGGCAATCATTCAGAAACATCACTACACCATCACCTATCATCACCTTCTCCTCAAAACACTGCCTTCAACCACCTACTGCCACTTCAATCTCTCAAGAAAAATTGCCTCAACCACCTTCAACCATCCACTTGCATCCCTCTTCACCATTGCAATCCTCTGCATCACTTGTCAACATCCATCTGCTTGAAACCATCTCCACCGCCTACAAACTGCCACTATCTCCTTTAACAGCCAACTTACACATCAATACAACCTTCAGCAGAATCACTTACATCATCATGTACATCATCTGTGTTCATTTCAGTAAGAATTTCATTACATCTTTGTCTTACTGTTACATTACGTTACCCACCATCCATCATCATCATCATTGCCACATCACTACACTTCTCTGCCATTTCACAACCTGCAAGCTAATCATCTTTCTCCTCAACTTGAACCACCTCACATCACTAACCGCGAGCCATTATTCTGCCCAAACCACCCACACCCACCACCAGCAAATCTCCCCTCATTCCCATCAAACTGTCTTCACCAAAAACACTCCACAACAAACACACAACCTCATCACACTTCACCACTGCAATCTCTGCCTGCAGCAAACAATCACCTTCAATACACATTCCTCCACAAATCACCACTACAAATCACTGTCAACCATCACCTGCAAATCACCAAACAACATCACAACCAAACCTCTGCCATCTCCTTCAACTGCCATCATCTGCTAGATCTCCACCACCACCAAAAACAACAACAAATCGACCAATCTTGAACCATCACCACCGCAACCATCACTCTTCCATATAACCAAACAAACCCAAAACCACAACTCAATCGCCTGAAACTCTCATTTCCCTTAAACACCTCAAATCCGAAACCAAAAATCGTGTTTTCCTTTTTATTTTTATTTTTATTTTTTTTGTATCGCATTTTAAAGAGTTGAAAGTTTTTTTTACAGACGAGAAGAAGTAAATTTTCCTAAGAAATTACTTTGTTTAGGGGTGCGTGTTTGTGTTTTAATTATATTTTTATTTTCTTTGGGTTGCAATACTCGTTTGTGTAACAGTGTGGGCTTTTGTTATTTTGGGCCATGTATTTAAGTTCTTTAAGTTTAATTTGGGTTCAGTTTTAAGTTATTTTTAAAAAAAAGAAAAAAAGTTGCTACCATTTTTGATTGAATAAATGATTAAAAACTAAAAATTATTTTGTTCTCGCTTTCTTCTTAAAAAAAGAGACAAAAATCGTTTTCAACTCCTTTTCAGATTGCAGGAAATAAAAAGGAATTGCTGATAAACTGCTCTGCTCTGCTTGCTAAAAAAATTACCGCTTTAAAATAAATTTCTAATAATTCTGCACTCTCTGGCATTGTGCCCTTATCTCTTGTTTTTATTTTCATTGCATTGTTAGTTGCTTGCATTTTAAAATCCAAAAACAAAATCAAATCTCATTCGTAATTGCATTGTTAATACACGTTTAATTTCTGTTTTGCATTCATATCATCTTATTTTCTTTTCTAAGGGCAACACCAAAATCCACATAAGGTGGGGGATTTCATCACCCCTTTCTTGGCCCACAAATTGCATTTCATCATAGAATTTGACTAATAATAACAGTTAGACGTTGAACTTAAGGGTGTCGTGAGCTCACCTAGGGCTTAATTGTATCTTGACAAGTTATTTTCTTTTGACAATCAAACTTATTGGTGTCTAGGCTATGCCGAGCAATAATCATATATAAATATTATTGTGATTCGTATATATTGTAGTGATTGTTTCTCTGAAGGTAATTAAACCTTCGGCTGCATTGCTATGGTGATTCATGGTGCACCGATAACTCATGTTTGTTACCTAGCTAAGAACCATTTTGTTGGATTAATACAAAGTATGATTATACAATTTTGGGTTAGAAGCTACTAAGGACATAAAATTTGTTGCTAAGTCCTTGCATTCATTTAGTTGCATTAATTCATGCAAATATAAAAAAAATCCAAAAAAGTAAAAAAAAAAATTACATTTTACTTCACTTAGTTTTTTAACAAAAATAATTTCAAATTTTTTCCTTAAAAAAAGAAAAAAAATTCAAACAAAAACAAAAATCCAAAAACAAGCATTTTTCTTAAGTTAGTTTTTTAAGAAAAACAAAAATCCAAAAAAAAACTTTTCAAAAACTAAAACTAAAAAAACAACAAAAACATTTAAAAAAAATCCAAAATCCAAAAAAAAACAAAACAAAAATCAAATCTTCCTTTTGAAAAATAAATTCTCTATGGTAAATACTTTTCCTTTAAAAAATATTTTATAAAAAAAACAAATTTTCACTTGATTTCATTTACTAAACATTGTTTCATTCTCTTAAACTTGATTCTCACTTCTTTCTCTCCTTGACCTTTTC
This sequence comes from Allium fistulosum, assembly GCA_030737815.1. NCBI lineage: Eukaryota > Viridiplantae > Streptophyta > Magnoliopsida > Asparagales > Amaryllidaceae > Allium > Allium fistulosum. Next base: position 466,152,296 of record CM060902.1, read on the forward strand.
ACTTGTGCATGTACTTGGACTCTTGACACAACAACAAACCATTTAACTCAAATGAACAATCCTCCAACGATGGCTAATGAAAATCCTATGTGGATTCTCATTGGTAAAATCTTTCCCAATAAAGTTTCTATTCCTTCTTGTATCACATTACCCTCCCCAATGGGTAACCATTTCGAAATTCATTCCAATCATATTGTCACGCTCCCAAAATTTGGCAATTTTGAACATGATGATCCATACATCTTCTTAACGAAATTCGAATAAGTATGTGCTACCATTAAACTCCAACAACTTTGTGATGATGGAATCAAACTTCGATTAATTCCATTCACCCTTACCGATTATGCTGACAAATGGTTGTACAGCTTACCGTCAAACTCGATCAAAACTTGGGAAAAATTTGTTAAAGTTCTCTTAAAAAAGTTCTACCCCTTGGAAAAAACAACTAAAATCGAAAATGAAATTGTGAATTTTCATCAATTCAGGGGTAAACCTTTTGAGAAATATTTTGAAAAATTTAAAAGAGCTTTTGATAAAATGTCCACACCATAACTTCGAAAAATGGACTCTTTGCTAAATCATAAACGATGGACTTGAAAATAGCTCACGAATCATGCTTGAATCGATGTACCAAGGCAATTTTCTCACTCAACTTCACGAGGATGCTTGGCAATTCCTTGAAAACTTGGTCGAAAAATCGTCCCAATGGGAATGTTCTAACGAAAAATCCATTTATTCATGATCGTGCGCACAGCCGATGGGATCATCGTTGGCTTTGGAAGCTAAAATCGATGCAATGATCAATAAATTCGAGAATGTTTTCTCATCCAACCAAATGAACCAAGCTTCCCAACCAATGTGTTATAAATGCAATGATCCAAATCACATAGCCGATCAGTGCCCTAATTCGGTAGAACAACTCAATGTCTTCAATAAGGTTAAGAATGACCCATTTTCTCCAACATACAATCATGTTTGGAGAAATCAACCTAACTTTGCTTGGAACCAAAATAATTCCAACACGATGGCTCGTCGCAATTTTCAAGCATTTCCGAACAATGCTTCAAACCCTCCCTTTCAACCCAATCATTTTCAACAAAATTTTGCGCGTCCGTCTCAAAATCAATCGCAAAAATCTTTTGTTCCCCAAGACGTTAACTGATTGACTTCACTTGAGAAAAGTCTTGAACTTTGGCTAAAGAAACTACTCAAAGCCTCCAATCAAACAGCAATTTGCAAAAAAAATTAACCTCGTACATGCAGAATACGAGTCAATCAATTGCTAAACTTGAAATGCAAATGAGTCAATTAGCCACCATTGTGAGTGAACGTGAACGGGGCACATTACCAAGTCAGCCAGTTCCGAATCCCAAAAATCAAAACATGAATTTGAATCAAGCCCATGTTGTTCAAGACAACAACGTAAACCAAATGAATGCTATCACGACTTTGCATCCCGGTAAACAAATCGATAGCCAAGTTGAACCAAGCTCCTCTTGACACTTCGAAAACGACAAGAGATTCTGAACAAAACATTAAGCCAAACATTAAATCAAATGCCAATCCAAATTCTTCTTCTGCTCAAGTAAACCAACCTACCAAGTATCAAATTCTGTGTCCACATCGTCTTCGACTCAAGAAACATTCTAATCAAATGTTAAAGATGTTGGAAATTTTAAACAAGTGAAAGTGAACGTTCTGCTCCTTCATATCGTTCAACAAGTTCCAACTTGCGCTAAGTTTCTAAAGGACTTGTGTACTAATAAACAATGCACTCATGTACCTAAGAAAGTCTTCTTAACTACCAGTCTTAGCGAAGTTTTGTCCCAATCAATCACTGTTAAATACAAAGATCCAGGATGTCCGACGATCTCGTGCATGATAGAAGACAAAAGGATTAACAAGTACTTACTAGACTTGGGTGTGAGTGTCAATTTGATTCCTTATTCAGTTTACCAGCAATTTGGCTTGGGTGAACTAAAACCGACAAAAGTAACTCTTCAGTTTGCCAATCGTTCGATAAAGAAACCCGTGGGAGAAATCAAGGACGTACTCATTAAAACTGGTCAATTTATCATCCCCGTCGATTTCATCGTTTTAGAGACATAACCCGTGAACAATCCGATGAGTCAAATTCCATTGATTTTAGGCCGATCTTTCTTGGTTACTTCAAAGCCCTAATCAATTGTCGTAACGGTTCGATGAAAATTTCTTTTGGAAACATGACTTTGGATCTTAACATTTTCAATCTCGAAAATTAATCAAACAAACCATATGACCAAACGTTGGAAGTTAGCTCCATTCAAGAAAATTTTAATAACGAAACAATTGACCTTAACAACGAACGCGAGACCGAATATGAACAATTGTTTCAAGCTGAGCCTAACGAAATTGAAAATGTGCTTCTGTTTAAACCCCTTACCGTTGAGTCAGATCTTCAACCAAAATATTTTACCGAGCAACGTCCTAGGTTGGAACTCAAACCTCTTACCGATCACCTTAAGTACGCATACTTAGGTGACAACGAAACATTTCCTGTCATAATCTCTTCAACTCTCTCTCTCTTGATAAAGATGCTTCCCTTCTTTCAATTCTATCGAAAAAAGAAGCAATTAGGTGGTCGATTATCGATATAAAAGGAATTCATCCCGCTCTTGTTCGACATCGTATCCATTTAGTTGACGATGCCAAGCCTGTTCGTGACGCGTAACAAAGGCTTAACCCAAAAATGAAGGATGTGGTTTGAGACGAAATTCTTAAACTCCTTGATAATGGAATCATATACCTCATTTTTGATAGTTCGTGGGTTAGCCTAATTCATGTCGTGCCTAAAAAGTCTGGACTTACTGTTACCAAAAACAACGCTAACGAATTCATTCCAACTTGTACTCAAACGGGTTGGCGTGTTTGCATTGATTATCGAAAATTAAATGCTGCAACACGTAAAGATCACTTTCCTCTTCCTTTCATCGACCAAATTCCTGAACGTTTAGCCGACCACGAATTCTATTGCTTTCTTGATGGTTACTCTGGCTATAACCAAATTCCAATCACTCACGAAGATCAAGAGAAAACGACTTTCACGTGTCCCTTTGGCACTTTTGCATATCGAAGTATGCCATTCGACTTTTGTAATGCTCCTGCTACTTTTCAAAATGCATGGTCAACATCTTTTCCAATATGATTGAACGCTTTCCTGAAGTGTTTATGGATGATTTTTCCATCTTTGGAAATTCTTCTTCTGAGTGCTTAAGGACAAACACTTAACGTTAGATTGGGAAAAATGTCATTTCATGGTCAAACATGGCATTGTCCTTGGGCATGTCATTTCAAATAAAGGCATTGAGGTAGATAAAGCTAAAGTTGACGTAATTGCTAATCTACCCATTCCCAAGTCTGTCAAAGACATTCGTTCATTTCTTGGACACGCTGGTTTCTATCGACACTTTGTAAAAAACTTCAGTAAAATTGCTCGACCTCTAATGACTCCCATTGGAAAAGACGTTCCATTTGACTTTAATTCTGATTTTGTTTCAAATTTCTAACGTCTCAAAAATGAACTCATTTCTGCTCTCATCATTTGTTTACCCAATTGGGATCTTCCTTTTGAAATAATGTGTGACGCTTCTAACTTTGCAGTTGGTGTTGTTCTAGGACAACGCATCAACAAAATTCTTCATGCCATTTACTACGCTAGTATGACTTTAAATGATACTCGACTCAATTACATGACCACTGAAAAAGAGCTTCTAGCGGTAGTTTTTGCGCTTGAAAAATTACGACCTTATTTGATTGGCAAACACATTACGGTTTACACTGACCACTCTGCTCTTAGGTACCTTTTCACTAAAAAAGATGCTAAGTCTTATTTGATTCGTTGGATCCTGTTACTCCAAGAATTTTACCTTACAATTAAAGACAAAAAAGGATCCAACAATGCCATTGCTGATCATCTATCGCGTCTTCCAAACGCACCATCGTCTTTACCGATCAACGAGAATATTCCCGATGAACAACTCCTTTCCGTTACTCCATGGTATGCCAACAAAGTAAAATATTTAGTCACTAAGGAAACTCCTTCATTTTGGTCGAAACAAGATAAATATAAATTTCTTTCCCAAGTCAAGTACTTCTATTGGGATGATCCATACTTGTTTAAGTACTGTTTCGACCAAATCATTCGACGCTGCATTTCGGATTGCGAAATAAAGAGTGTTCTTTCTTTTTATCATGGCCAAGCTTGTGGTGGTCACTTTGGTCCTAAGAAAATAGCGGAAAAGGTGCTTCAATGTGGTTTTTACTGGCCTACGCTTTTCAAAGATGCCTTCGAGTTTTGTAAAACTTGCGATCGCAGCCAAATGTTAAAAAGAATCTCTCGACAAAACATGATGCCTTTGAACCCCATTCTTACGATCAAAATCTTTGATGTTGGGGTATTGAATTTATGGGATCGTTTCCCAATCCTTTCGAAAATTTGTACATTCTTCTTACTGCTGACTATGTCTCTAAATGGGTTGAAGCCATTCCTTGTAAAACAAATGACCACAAAGTTGATGTGAAGTTCATAAAAGAAAACATCTTTTCAAGGTTTGGAACACATGCACAATAATAAGCGATAATGGAACCCACTTCTATTATCGTTCATTTGAAACTCTAATGAAGAAATACTCGATAACCCAGAAGTTATCCACTCCTTGTCATCCTCAAACTTATGGTCAAGTTGAAGTTTCAAATCAAACAAATTTTGAAAAAAAATGTGAATAAAAATCGAAAAGATTGGTCACAAAAATTGACAGATGCACTTTGGGCTTATAGAACTGCGTACAAAACCAATCTTGGGATGTCTCCTTTTAGGCTTGTTTATGGTAAAGCATGTCACTTACCTATTGAACTTGAACATAAAGCATTATGGACAGTTAAGAACATAAACTTTGATCTTGAAAAAGCTAGCGAAAACAAAAAATTGCAAATCAATGAATTAAAGGAGATTAGGAACGACGCGTATGAAAACGAGAAAATTTACAAAGAAAGAACAAAAGTTTTCATAACAAGTCAATCCTAAGGAAAATATTTTCACCAAATCAGAAAGTTCTTTTGTATGACTCTCGGCTTCATTTGTTCCTTGGGAAGTTAAAATCAAGGTGGATAGGATCATACATCGTACGTATTGTTTTTCCACATGGTGCCATAGAAATAGAAAACCTTAGGGATGGATCCATTTTTACAGTCAATGGTCATCGTTTAAAACATTACTTGGAATTGCCAAGTGATTGAGAGGAGGAGCTCATGATTCTTCATAAGCCACACTACGTCTAGTAAGAAATTTTAACACTCTCTTGTAAATATGTACATATTTTTCCCGTTACACTCGTTATATCATGCATAGACTGTAGGGACATGGTCAAAATCAAGTGTGGGGGAGGGGGAGTCTCATGTTCATTTTGATTTTTCATGGTTTATTGCATTTTCTTTCCAAAAAAACACGCAAAAAAATTCCAAAACAAATTCTCTTTTTAGCATATTGATTTGCTTTTGAAGAAACGCGATAGGATAAGTATATGTTTTTGGTTATTAAATTGAAAATTTTGAAAATCTACTTGTCTCAACAAAATTAAAAATAAAAGTTTGATTACAAGTAACTATGGTTTAACTAGTATATAGGAAGGTTCATAGGTGATAATTATGAAGTACGTCCTAATTGTAATCTTTGTTTAGAAAAGTGGTTGATTTAAAGTAGAGGCGATAAAATTTCTGATTTTCTAAGTTAAGTGGTGCTAAGATGATTTTGCAAAACTCTCTCTTCTTAAAAAAATCCAAAATTTTTTTTTTATAAAAATAGGAAACACCTATAGTCAGGTGTTCACACGTAAGTGTGTGCACTCGCCATGCTCTATACCCTTCTCACGTAAGCCCGAAAGGCAGTGCATGATCGGTTATTTGGCCTTAGTTTATCTGAGTTAGATGTATGTAAATAAAATTAAATTAATAACAATAACCACCTAGAGTCATGTGTTCATACGCAAGTGTGTACACTCGCCACGCTGTACTCTTCTCGCTTAAGCCCGAAAGGCAGTGCATGGTCGGTATATCTGGCCTTAGTTTATTTGAGTTAGGTGTGTAAATAATAATTATGATAATATTTTTCAAAATAGAGAGAGCAAGCAAGTGAAATCTAAGCATTATCTTCACTTATTTGATTTGACTTGTTATTCAAAAGAAATAAAAATACCACTTTGCAAAACTTTGATAATCAACTAAGGATTCATTTCATAGTTGCACCGTGTTTTCGACCGAAACAACTAGCCAAGCTAGAGTCTAATTGTGATGATAACTTAATTTTTGTTGGAAATTTTGATGAGTAAAAGGACAAAAAATTCTTGATAATGACCAATACTTATATTTAACTTACTCGTGTCAATTCAAAAGTAAATTCTTCATTTGTAAATATTTTGGAAACTTGCATCATGTAGTCGCATTAGAATCGCATATCGCATTTGGATTTTATGAGTAGTATCTACTGAAAACCCTAACAAGACAACATTTGTCCTGCTAGGGACACCTAGAGGTTTAACGGCTTGTTGCATACACTCAATGCAATCGTGTTTCCTACGAAAACGAATTTATCTTAGTTTTAGTTTATTCGAGGACGAATAAAAAGATAAGTGTTGGGGTATTTGATGTGCACATAAAAGTGCATATTTTTACTTCCATATTTAATCTTCCTTTAATTAAATAAATGAGCATATTATAGTATTTTACATGTTTAAACCAAATTTTAACTTATATTCAAATCATCATTCATTAATCTTCATTTGGAGGGTAAAATGGCAATTTTGTGTATGATTTAATTTGAGAAAATTTAATTGCATATTTTTATTTTTATTTGTAGGAAATGATGTGCAAATATGAAGAGGTTTCACGAATGAATGCATGCACACATGTTGAAGGCTAATGAAGAAAGGAAATAAAAGAATTCATGCAACATGGATGAGCTCACATACCCACTATCATATGGTCTATAATTAAAAGCACATGCACATGTTAATGGAGGCTTAAAGAGCTGTTAGTGGGGATTAATTATTTTCCTATTAATTACTTGGAGGTTACACTTTCTCAAGGTCATTTTAGGTAGTCCCATAAAATATGAATTAGGGTTTTAAGCATGAATAAATACCCCTTATGTTTCATGTAATCATCTTCTTCTTTTTATGCAATATTGTAGCTACAAAATCAAAGATAAATAAAAATCTCTTTAATGGCTTCTTAGCCTTGTTTTTACTTTCATGCAATTTTTTTATTTCATGCATACTTTTATTGCTCATTTATTCTATGCTCTCTTATTTACATTTTGCTCCTTTTATTTCATGTTAATAGCATAGATTTTATTATTTTAATTAGTTTAGTTTTATTTCATGCAAGTAGTTAGCTCTCTTTTCTTGTAATTAGCTCTCATTTTCCTTTTATGTTATGTTGAAACCATTTTATGTTAACATATTTTCAAATATGAGTAGCTAAACCCCTTCAATTTATGGGTAATTAAGCTATCATGAAACATATTAAATTAACATAATAATTTCATTTGTGATCTCTCGTATGTGCTTAATGGAAAATATGAATGACGGTGGTTTATGTTTTTTTATTGAATTTTGATAGCCTATGTTGACATCTCAAATATGTTATGCTTAACTCCATCTAAAATATAAACTATTTGATCATTTGCCTAAGCGATTTTGATAATGAAAATCAAATTAGAATCAAAATTTGATGATCTATGTTACTAATTAATAGTATATAGATCATACTTAAAATAGATTTTATTTTTAATGGTTATGTCATTTTCATTAGTATTGATAAGTGGGTTTGAATGGTATGTTAGAGTTTGATGATTTAAGTTGTGCTAATTAATAGCACAAATAAATCATACTTATAATAAGCACATCTATCATTTCTACTTAATATTTTAATGAGAGATTACAAGTGAATTTTATTGATTTATATGAATGATTGGAAGTGGATTTTCCTCTAAATTAATCCTTATTATCATAGTTTTATTCACTTTTGCTCTAGCTCATTTTCCAGAATTTTCTAGTTTAAAACAAATTAAAAAAACTTTGGGCTAATTTGATTAGGTAATATTGAAATTTAATTCTTTCCCTACGGATCGACCCATACTCGCATACGTACTACAATTGTATGCGTGCGGTTTTATAACGATTATAATTTTAATAACGATTTTCTAATCGATAGAAATTTTCATCGTTATTCAATAGCTTGCATTGATTTGAGCCCTTATAAATATAGACCTAGACCCCCACTTCCAAGCTCATATTTTCTAATGGATGCGGAAGCTCTGCCACTTTCTCTTCTCCTCAAATTTCTAAATTCTTAAATTAGCTCTAGTTATACGTATACATACAATTGGATAATTGTAGAAGATGATAGAGAAGGGGAATAGGGTCACATCAAATTGTCAAAGTTGGAGTAAATTGTAAATCTGGATCTTAAATAAGATCAAATCGAAATCTTTTTTCTAATCTAGATTTCTAATATATCTGTATATGCTTGCCGTATATATATCCAAATAGGGAGAAAAAGTAAGTCCAAGTGGAATAACAGGGATTAGATCCAGAGATTTGGAATGCTAAAAAGGCGATTGAGAATATTATATACTTTTGTATAATATTAGATTTATATCGTTGCAGATCTATTCCTATATGTCTGAAATGTAAATTGCAGCTGTAGGCTAAATCAATACATATGCAATGAAATTATAAACCCTACCTACATATTCAGTAATTGTTAACCTGATTTATAGATGTTATATGAATGTAAATCTAGAGAATGTTTGGGATATTAGCAGTCCCTAAATTTATTATTGAAAAATAGTAAACCATGAACTTGTAATTGATGTAATAGTTCTAGATCATTATTTAAATGGATATTGGAAAATAAGAATGTAAAATAACGTAATCACAATAAGCTTTTAGGGGTTTAAGCTGTATTTTAATTCGTTGGAATATAAGATGTTACAATGTGAATTTTTATACATTATTAAATTTATAACAAATAAAAGTATGTTGTTTCAAGTGATAAGGAATAGACCTAAACAAAGAAAGAGATGTATAAAATAGAGATATTTATCGTATTTTGTACTGTCTATTTCAATAACTATGAAAAGATAATTCCTTGTCATTCCAAATGCAACACAAATCTTCCACTTAGATAAGATATAGAAATTTACAATGTTAACATTTCCATGATAGAAGCAAAATTTCAATGCACTAAAATGTAGAAAATCCCAAGATGTTAAATGAAAGAATATAAACGTGATAAGGACATTCTAAAAGAAAAGATGTGCGATACCTATAAAGGTGGGAATTGAATAAAAAGAAATGTAAGTGTAGACAAGAACAAATAAAAACAGTAAAAAGAGAATAGAAATAGAAAATGGTGAAAAAGGGTAAAGGGATAAAAAGACATTATAAATCTTTTAAAAAAAGCAATCAATAACCCTAAAGTAAGCAAGATATAAACGCATAATGAAGAAAGAACTTATGGTCAATACTAAATTGTAGAGGCAAAATGATTTAGAAAAGATGAATAAATATACCCATTTACATACATACATACATGTGTGTGTTATATACACGTAGCCTCAAGTATGCATTATGACAGATGTGAACTATTGTGGTTAATAAATGATTGTGTGAATAGAATGGCATTAGTCGTTAGTATGGATTAGAATGCGAGGTCAGTAGTGTTACATAATAGAAGTCTGCCCACCATAGGGGGCTACTAGCACTTGTGTGCACATTATATTGATGTGATACATATCCAACCATAGGACTGAGAAGAGTATACGCTTGCGTATAGATGGAGGAATGCCCCAATATATAGAGGAGTCTGCTTCAATAATAGGAAAGGTGGGTATTGCCTTGATTGCCATTGGCAATATAAATCAGATGATGAGCAAAGAACGACACTATATCAGCATGTGTTGGTACCAAATAAAGGAGTGGGGTTACATGGATGAAGAACATCATCAATCCTTAGCAGTCAACAAGAAAGACAGGGGTTACATCTAACGGGCTACACTATCTACTTCGGACCATGTTGGGTCATGCATCGCCACGTTGTTTACTAATTTATTTGTTAGGAGGGAAGGCTTGTTAACCCTATTAAGGATATCTTTCAAATCATGCATGGGGTACTCCATGGAGCTGAGCCCATAACCGGTGAGGCTGAATCAATCATATTTACGGTTTGTAGAGCCGAGTCTACAACCAGGAAGCAAACAAGAAAATCCCTAAAAATGCAAGTTAGATTATGGATAAATTATTGCAAAACCATTATTAGGCACTACAGGAGTTCCTCGATATGCACGCCGACGAGATCGTGATACAGCGAGGGTGACGGATCTTGACGAGGTGCTGATATAGAGATACTAGTGGGGATAGTATCTAGGTCCAATGGGGGACCAGGGTACTTATATTTATATACATGAACATAGTTGTAGTCTACTACGGGTAGATGAGACGTATCGTACGCGTAAATGGGGTAGAAGCAATTGTGTAAAACTAAAAGACATAACGTGAAATAGAAGACAATCGGTATAAACTAGTGTCATGTATAAAGTGTATAATTTACCAGTGTAACAACCCGCATATTTCACGATTATATATTTAAATGTTTTATTTAAATATAGCATCGTTAATCGGATTAAAGTCCGAAATGTTACTTTTTGTAAATAGTCGAATTGGGACTCGATACTACTTCCATTTAGTCCAAAATGGCGTTTACAACTTTTTTGAGTATAAACATCGATATGTTTGGAGTTGAGTAGAATTTTGCTATATTACTATTTTGGGCTTTGGGTTTGGGTTTCAGCCCATTAACCCATCATAATACCCTAACTCCACCCCCTATCTTCTTCATTCATTCTCATTTCCTAATACTCCCAAGCTAAAGTAAAAATGGGGGAAGAGAAAAGAAATTAGAAATTCCTAAGCCCTAATTCTCTTAGGAAAAATCAACTTCAAGCTAGAAATCAAGGAGAAGCTTAGGTAAGCATCCTCTTCATCTTCTCCATCTCTATCTCTCTTCAATTTACAGAAATTCCTATAACCTAACTTAGGAAAAAACTTCACCTTTGATAATAGATTGAAGCTTCTTGAGTTGTTGTTGAAGAGGAATTGATCTTAGCTTGTTTTAGAGCTTCTCACTTGAGTTTTTGAGTTAAAGGTGAGTTCTTTAACTCACATCTACGTCTATAACTTTCATTGTAGTTGGGTATGAACTCCTAACAATTATTCGTGTTCATTTGCTTTTTATTTGAATTGATTTGGTGAATTTTCCAAATTTTGGTGTTTTGGTCCAATTTTATGAAAATCTTACTATGGATGTTTGGACATGATATTTGGGGTTTATCGAAGAGCCTATAAGGCTGGGTTGTCGCTTGGCATAAATCCCCAGTCGTCGTTGCTCGTCTGATCGCTTCCGAAACGTTTTGGCCATCTTGGCCTAGGCAAACTGTTGCCCAGGCTATGTGAGCAGACGTCTGGGGATCAAGTCCAGACGTCCGGTTATAGATAGAAAAGAAAAAAAAGACAGACATTCGGACCAGACGTCTGGTCCAAACCTACCAGACGTCTGGTTAGTTTCCAGACGTCTGGATTAAGGTTCAGACGTCTGGTAGGTTTCTGGATTATTTCCAGAGAACAAATCCAGACGTCTGGATTTTAAACCAGACGTATAGAACTGTTCATTTTGCCTATTTTAGCTGTTTTTGAATGGTTTTCCAATATTAATCGATTTTTGTTGATCCGGTTGGTTGTTATCACTTACTATCGACTTTGATGACTTCTTATCTGGATTTTTTGGAATATCCATTTGAAGGATTTGATATCGATTTTTATGGATTTAATTCACATTTTTCGTATGTGAATTTTTGGTGATTGATTGTTTCTACAATCATTTCTGTGGTTTGTCACTTTGTAACGACCCCAGATTTTAATTTAATTTAAATTAATAATTTATTGAATTTTTGAATAAATATGGGTAAAATTAATTATAAATGGATTAATTGATTGCGAGTTTCCCCGATATCCAAATATATTTTGTATAAATCATTTAAATTTAATAAACATTGTATATATGTGGATATATATGTATTTGAGCATATACGAGTGAATTTGAAAATAATAAATATATATATATATTTGACTTGAATTTAAATTGTAAATAAATTGTTTAATAATAAATGATAATAATAAATATTAGAATGGATGGTTAATAATAAATTGAATTTATAAATTAAATATAAAGCGAATAAACAAAACAAAATAAAAATTAAAATAGCAAGTATGTTTGCTGTGTAGAAGAAAACAAGGAACTAGGCAGATCATATCATAGCATAAGTATGAAGACAAATTAAAAACCAGGCAAGCAAAGGAAATAAAAATAAATATCTATATAAGTTCACAAAAGTGGTTTGCTGTAAACAAAAGTAGAAACATAAAGTATCAAGGCATTAAATGCCATTACTCTTCATCATGAACAAGATCACTTCAGCCTTACCTGTTGTACAAAATAATATCACCTTGTATAAAGAAAAACAACATCATCCTGTACAACCAATATATCTGTACAACTCATTTCTATATCTCCAACTCCTTCTTCATTTCAGTTTCGAAAATCCTTAGCAAAGAAAAACTAAGATATCACTTTGTAAACAAATAAACTAAAACAAAATTCAAAAAAAATGTAAATCAAAGCCAGAGATCAGGAAGAAAAGTTCCAGTTGAATTTGCAAAACTGTTTCATCAAAAGTCTCTGTTCTTTCCTCTGAAATAGGTGAGCAACCTTCTTGAATCTGATGTATATCTTATTGTTGATCTGATATTGAAGTTGTGATTTTGCTTGTATGATTATCTGCATATGTGTGTATATCTATATACATAAGAATTAAAGATGTATATACAGAGGCATATATCCCTGTTTTAAAAGTTTACAGGCTAAACAAAAAAAACAAAAAAAAACAAAAATACAAATCTCTTTAATCATTCACTGTTAAACTTTGATGATTAAAATTGTTCAAATTATCAAGACCAAAGTTTTAAAAATATTTCTTTGTAATAAAAATGAGTGGGTTTACTGAAATGGACTAAAACACAGTAAAATCAAATTTTATCAAAAATTTAATTTATTAAATTTTGAGTTTTGACTTCATGATCATGTTCGCCTTAGTAAACCATGATTTTTAATGAAGAAATTATGATTTTTAACTTAGTAATTCTCGAGCTTGAGGGAGTTGAACGGGAAATGGGTTTTCGTGAAAATCTGGTGATCGATGAACTTTTAGGGCTCGGGGTTTTTGTCGAAGCTAGCTGGTACATCGGTGGATACGAGAAAAATACTAGGAAAATTTTCTATTGCGTGATTCGTTTGGTCGAATCAAAATTAGGGTTTAACGTTCAATTTTGAAGGGGTCTGTAAATGTGACGATTTCGTCGACTCGGGTTGATCGAGTGGCACGTGGTTCGAGATGAAGGCAGAGGGGACTACGGCGAAGGTTTGGGCAAGGGCACGTGAACGATGGTGGCTTGGATGACCGGGACGAGACGTGTTTCCAGTGATCGTGTGTTCCAGTTTTTTTCGATCGAATGCTCGATCTCGATTTAGGCTCGCGTTCAACGATCGGAGTTGTCGATGGGGTTGAGATGATCGTAGTCGACTCATGGGTGGTCGCGATGGTGGTCTGAATTGGCGCTGGTGATCGTGCACGTGCACGCGAGAATTCGTGTATCAGGAGGAAAATGTAGATTTGGGGTGTTTGAGGAAGATGAGGCCACTCGGGATGGTCTCGAGAAAACTGGTGGTTGAACTCGAAGTAACTCATGTGAATACTCGGGGCTGAGTTGAGAAAAGTTGAAATGCCTCGGGATTGTTTTATCAAATAGCAGGTTTCTCAAATTTTTGAAATATAAACATGTTTCCAAATTTAAATATAAATAGGTTTTGAAATAAAACAAAGTTTCATAAATTTATATATTTATATAAGTTCAAATGTAAAGAATTCATTTAATATTTGAATTCAAAGAGAAATTGATGTTGAACTCTTTTAAAATTTCTCTATAACAAAAGTATTACTTTAACATGTAATTTAAAGGTTTTAAAAAAATTGAATTTAAACTGTGTATAAAAAAATGAATTTTTAAAAAAGTGGATTGAATATAAATGTTTCAACATATTTATAAGTGATAATAAAATCATCAATAAGAATGAGATTTGTCTTAAGTAAATGAAGATATAATGATGATTTAAAATTCATAAATTATTAAGTTAATTCAAATGGATAATTTATTTATTTAATTAATTAACGATTTGGATTAATTAAATAAGTTATTAAAGGGCTGAAGTAATTAATGAAGGATTTAAAGATTAATTAATTGATTAATTAAGGATTATAAATTAAATATTAATTAATGATTAAAGTGGATTTATCAAGTGGTTAATCAATAGTTAATTCAAAGATAATGTGATCAATTAATTAAGGTGATTAATTTGAGATAATGAATTCAAGTTAAAGGTTAATTAACTAATGAAAATGATTAAAGGACCTTTAATCAAATGATTTGGAATCGATTAATGTTAATTAACTATGATTGATGACCCATCTGTTTTAAATAAATCAGATAATTAATTAAGGATATTTATGGATGACTATATTCTATGGAATGTTGTGTATTGGATTGATAACTATGTTATGTGATTGTGATGCTTTGTGATATGAATTACTTTGTGCTGAGCTGTGATTTCTATTTCTGTGATATATTACTATGTGAATATGAAAACCCTTGACCCATAGAATGATATTTGAATTTCGATGCGACAGGGAGTCGGATTCCAGTTGGTTATCCGAAACCCACATCGAATTGTAATTGTGAATCTTTGTGACTGATAAATTTACTTTATCTATGAATCTGTGAATGAAGATAGGCGTTATGGATTATATCGCTTATCGATATATCTGTGATAATTGATGATGTTGCACTATTGTGTGAAACCCCTGGACTACACTTTTACACACACAAATATGGATTTCACGTGGAAATCGGTTAGGTCACAAATAATTTAAATTTGATGTTTTTGAAATTTTAATTTCAATTGATTTTGAAATTGGAAATTTGGGTTTAAAATGAAAAGCTTTTGAAATAGAATTTCAAAGATAAAAGTTATTTTGAATAACTTAATCGAGTTTTGAAAATTTAAATAATTTGATTTAAATCTGAATTCAAGTTTGAAATTGAATCCTATGATTTGAAACTAGGGATTTAAAGATGTTATACCAGTTATATATGGGTTAAACTATTTTAAAAGTGATGATTTGGGAATTTGAATTTAAATTCAAAGGCTTTAACTCGAGCAAATATAATTGGATTTTTTTCGAAATGAAAACTATTGTTTTCAAATGATAAAAGCTTTCAGATAAGAAATGAAATTCCAGTTTAATTAAAGGAATTTCAAGTGAATTGAAAAATGGATTTTCCAAGTTATGAAGGAATTGTTTTGAAAGCTATAAATTAAATCTGTTTATTTTTAACAGATTTAAAATGATGAATTGTTAAACCATCCGAAATGGAATTGTTTTGAAAGTAATAAGTTAAATCTTTGATTTAAAGATTTAACGAATTAATTAAATTGAAATGGAAATCGATTTGGGAAAATCTGTGAATGAAACTTTGTGAGATTAAGTGAACTTTGGGAATTGAATCTTTTTGTTTAAAAGATTAAAATGGTAATTTGATAAACCATTTGAAAAGAAAGTTTGGGTTTAAGTTGTGACTTAATTGAAATCCCAATATCCATATGTTTTTAAATATTTTGCTCACTATTCGGGTTAACCGGGAAAGGACCTTTGGGTCGTATAACTCATTCCGAATAGTGATACGTCGTATATGGATAGCATTTGAAGACCGGTCTTGAAGACCGGATATTTTCGAAAATGAAAGGACAACCTGTCGAATGTCTCTGCACTGAGTCGCGCCGGCATAGAGATTTATATCACTCTTTTTGTGATGGGAAGTCCGGTGGTGATTAGAAAATTATCTAGATTGCAAGGGCTTCTTTGGAAATGCCTTCGGTTCTGTTCGAACCCGGAACAGACTTGTATGGTTACATGTCTGACATTACAAATTGAGATATAAAGCCAATTTCTTTCAAATACATTTATGTTTGGTGGCGGAGAATTTATTCTCTTAGCTTAACACCCTTCTCTGAGACGTACGAGCTCAGAGGTTATGTAGTTGAAGTTATCAGCGATATATCCCAATTTGGTAATGTGACATGCTGAGTGTTGCTGTGTGATGATCAGTGTTTGATCATTTGTGATATGATCATTTGTTTGATCTTATATCTTTGTGATCATTTCTTTGATCATCTGTTGACCCAAAGCGTGGCTTTTTGAAAAAGCGTAGCTTTGTGGACGAGACTTCGTCGGACCTCACACCCCGGAAATGGTCAAAACAGGAAGGATGCGGCAAGGTTCTAGGGAGTAGCGCCCCTTAGTGTATGTCATTCTTTCTGGATAGAGGTGGTATCATGGTATGGAGCCCAGATACTTAACCTATGTTGATACTGCTTATTATGTGGTTGTTGGAATCGAGGATCCTCGGGAAAATCGGTTGCGATCTGGGGATGGCATACGCGTGTCAGTAGTTACCTATTTTTGCAGAGGTAACCCGGCCTTGTGTTGGTAGAGATCCGGTCAGGTTCTCGGGACATCATTCCAGAGGCGTTCCTTCGTGGCATAGGAAGTTCCTTAGCCTGACCATTTGTTGGAAATCCATCTTCCAATACGAACTTTGTACGGTATTAGTTGTAGAACCTGCCATTTACGTACGGTGGTCACCACTGTTTAGATGGTAGCTATAGTAGGCATACGATACTGGTCGTATGTTGGCTAAGATTGATATTCTATTTTCGAAATACTTTCTACACTATGCACTAATAATAATATCAAAAATGATTTGATTTTGCGTAGTAAGCATCTTTGACTATCATAAGAAGAAATCTCCTCCAATTCTGCGTTTGCATTGTGTGTGTGGCGGGAGGTCTTATGGTAGTTTCATTTTCCAAAAGCATTGCGAATTAACTTTAAATTCTTTTGCTTGTTCGTTTTAAAGATAAACTGTTTTTGTTGCTCACACCAGTCCCATGACTGATCCGGAGTTTATTGTTTCTTTCCTAAACTCCGGGTGCTCAAAATTTTTCTACACGAGCAGTCTAGAGTTGGGTTTTTTTCAGATAGTCAGATTAGTAGATTTTCTGGAGCTAGTTCAGTCTTTGGATCGGACTGCACTTGCTTATCTTTGTGCATCGTTATTGGGAGTTCAAGCTATTTTTGGATTGGCGCTTTGAAGATGGAGATTGTCCGCTGCTGATGTTATTGTTTTCTTTTCCGCTGCTATTTCTTGTATCATATCTCTGATGTATATTGATATCTGTTGTACCATTCTGTTGTATCATATTATATCAGATTTTGTATCTATCATTGTATCAATGTTATGTAATTAATATGTTCTTCTTCCGCTGTGTTGTTATACTTAATGGTGTTATAAGCTCCGGCGACTCGGATTTGAACGGTCGAATCTATGGCATTCGAGTACGATGTAAAGTATGGATGTCGATTTTCGAACGCGAAAAATTCGTATCGTTACACTTTAAAATACAAAGGTTTCTATACTAGTAGTAAATACTCAAACTCTTTCACAAAAACAATTTCAACACTACTTTTAAATACAAAGCTCGTTTTTAAAACCGTTTTCCAATCTATTAGTATATACAAACATTTACCTCATTCGTATGAGAAATCTAATTAAACGGCTTAGCAAAACTAGTGGTATGAAATGCTTGCGTTTACTTGTCGGTTTATTCTTAGACTTGTTCGATTGAAATCTTGTGACAATTTTCGAGTGGAAATTAACAATTTTTTCGTAAATATTTAAGTTAAGCTAGTGGTTATGGGACATGAAGCTAAACTCTTATATTTACTAGCATAGTGTGATTCACACTTCTTATTGATCTATGGTGATCATTTTGTGATTTAGAGTAGCAATGTGCGATGTCTCTTTGTTTGTGTGGGGAGTAAAAACCCCGTTTGTGGAACTTCGGTTCAATTTGGTGGGGTAGCGACCCATGGTCTTCGGGCCGTTTGTGGAGCCTCAGCTCAAAATTGATGGTTAGCGACCATGGAATAGCGTTCCGTTTGTGACACACGTGTTGGTGAGTTTTCATGCTCCCGTTTGTGATAGGCCTCCCCCTTTGTGATTTTTGGATTTCTGGTGGTTGATTTCTAGAATTTGTGTTTAACAAATTTTTGTGGATTGCATTGATAAGCTCTATCAATATTTGTGTTTTGGTGATTAATTTAAAGAATATGACATTCTTTTGGTATTTGAGAATATTTGAGATATTGTATGATTTTTGTTGTTATCTGATGTATACTTGTCACAGTATGGCATTATTGTTATCATACGTTTTTGTGATATGTCTTATTCTATCTCATTTTATCTGATATTTATAGCTAGACTGATCTATTTATTAGTTTCTTCTTAAATAATACTCAGGTCAAACCGAGGTATTTCAGGTGCTCATGCTTGACTTCTTATCAGGGTCCATCACCTGACTTTTGGCTAACTACTTTAGCATTGTAGTTTTTGTTAGTATACATTTGAGATAGAGACTCCTTATTGTATACATATTCTTTTGTCTGGCACTTGTACCTATTCCTTTGTGATGTAGTGGATCTTGTATGACCACTATTTTGATGTACACTTCTATGTGATATATTCATATCTGTTTCCGCCTTTGTGATATGAATATCTGTGACTGATTTGTGTTATGTTTTATTTCTATATTTGTTTTCGAAGTCCACATAGCCACTGTGTGGCAGCTTTGAGTTTGTATTTGATATGTCGGATTTCCTCTTGAAATGTAATGTAAGTTATATTATCTGACATATCGGTACTCGCACATAGCAATTGCACAGATGGTCGCTCCTCAACAGCCTTATTCTTCGTGCTAGTCGACGGCATTACCTAGTAGTGTCCTTGGCTACTGTGAGTATAGAGGTGGGGCGTCACAGCTTGGTATCAGAGCCAAACTTCGGAACAATGTAGAATAATCTAGCAAGGATCACTGTCCTAAGTCTTTCTTAGGAATCGTGCCATAGGATTTAATTCGAGTCTTTGTACCGTTATATCCTATTTCTTTTTATGATGCCTTGTTTTGTCAATCAAGTTTGTTTGATATTCATTATGTGAATAACCTTTTTTCCTCTTCTTTCTTTCTTTCTTAAAGAAGAGAAATGGTTAGACCAGGTCGTCCCAGCGCCGGTCAATCTAGTGCGACTCCTTAGGATGGAGTATTTATGTCTGCCCAGCAGCTTTTAGATCTTGTGAAAAATGCTCAGCTATCGGACCCATTTCAAAGCCTACTCATCCTAAATCTGGGTTTGCACGCTTGTGCAGTGATTACACCAACTTGGGTGGAAGGCCTTTCAAGGGTTTCGAAAGCATTATAGAAGTCCAAGCTTGGCTTAGAATATGCGATCGCATCTTTTCCCGCATGAACCTTATTGATCTACAT
Organism: Allium fistulosum; assembly: GCA_030737815.1. Classification (NCBI taxonomy): domain Eukaryota; kingdom Viridiplantae; phylum Streptophyta; class Magnoliopsida; order Asparagales; family Amaryllidaceae; genus Allium; species Allium fistulosum. Next base: position 466,171,943 of record CM060902.1, read on the forward strand.
CGAGTCCAAGTGGCTTCTAGCATGCTCCAGGAGAGAGCATTAGATTGGTATGAGCTTCTGATCTCGGAAATTATTGAAGCGGATCTTACTTGGGAGCAATTCCGGGAAAGGTTTGAGTTAAAATTTGTGCCAGAAGCAGAAAAAGTATCTTTAGCTCGACGTTTTATTGACCTTGTTCAAGGTGAATCTTCTGTGACCGACTATGTCGCATCTTTTGAATCTCTTTCTAAGTATGGGGTCGAGTATATTAATACCCCATTGAAGAAAAATCAGAGATTTGTCTATGGGTTGAATAAGAACCTCAAAAAGAAATTACTTCTGAAATTAGAAGTTTCTTTCGATCATCTTGTTGATATCGCTCTTCGACTCGAAGAGGCCGATAATGAAAGTGATGTTGAAGTTGTGGGGGCCAAACAAAACATCGATAAGAAGAGGCCTTTTAAGTTCAAGCCTTATCCCAACAAGAAAGGGAAGCAAGCAACTTCGGTAGCAAAGACTCCTACCTCTAGTCGTGGAGAATGTTACAATTGTGGTTCTAAGGACCATTATGCAAACAAGTGTCTAAAGCCCCTTACTTGTCGCTATTGCAAAAGTTCAGGTCATACTATATCTTCATGTCCCAAAATTCAAAGCAAGAAGGAAGGGAAGCTAAATGTTGTGCAAGCCCCTAGTAACACTTCTCTTGGTCAAGGTAATTCTCATTCTATCCTTGATGGCATTATTATATTTCGTGATCTTCCTATTCAAGTTCTTTTTGATACGGGTGCATCTCACTCTTTTATATCAAAAGAACTTGTTGATGCTTTGTCTTTGAATGTTATTGGCTTGATGACTTCATTGAGAATTGCGAATTCGGTTGGTGGATCCGCAACACTCGGTTTACTTTGAAAAGATGACGAAATTATTTTATGTGATTATGCCTTCTGAGTCGATTTGCATGTTATGCGTTACCTAGGTTTCAAAATGATTTTGGGGATGGATTGGCTTAACCGTTATGAAGCCCATATCCTAAGTCCTGAGCGGACTATATATCTTCGACATCCGCAATCTGTTAAGCAGATTTCTCTTGTTCTTAAAGATTCAGATTCTAATTCAGGAGCATCCTTGTATTCTCTAAATCCTCATGATGACGATAATGATGATGAGGAAGATGTCATTTCCCTCATTCACATTGTTCGTGAATTTCCCAACATATTTGAGCCCGTTTTAGGATTACCACCTAAGCGAGCAATTGAGTTCAGAATTAATCTAATCCCTGGAGCTCTACCTATCACTCGTCCTCCTTATCGTATGTCCAATAAGGAAAATAAGGAGATGCGTAAACAATTATCCAAATTGGAAGCCAAAGAGTTTATTCGTTCTAGTTCCTCTCCTTGGGGAGCTTCGACTATTTTTGTGAAGAAATCCGATGGTGCACTTAGGCTTTGCGTTGACTATCGCAAGCTTAATGATCTCACCATCAAGAATAAATATCCCTTACCTCGGATTGATGATTTATTCGATCAACTTAGTGGTGCTAGAGTCTTTTCACAATTAGACTTAGCAACCGGTTTTCATCAGCTCCGTATTGCAGAGGATAGCATTCCTTTGACATCGTTCCGTACTCGTTATGGATCTTATGAATGGCTTGTTATGCCATTTGGTTTGACGAATGCTCCAGCTTATTTCGTTGACCTTATGAATCGAGTTTTCAAAGACTTCCTCGATCGATTTGTTCTCATCTTTATCGACGGTATTCTTGTTTATTCTAAAACCGAGGAAGAGCATGAAAAACATCTTCGGATTGTGTTAGAAACTCTTAGGAGCAACCAATTGAAAGCAAAAATTTCTAAATGCCACTTTTGGCAATCTCGTGTGAAATTTTTGGGGCATATTATTTCTGAATCCGGAATTTCCGTGGATCCTTCAAAGATTGAAGCGATTCAAATTTAGAAGAGACCGGAGAGTGTGATGGAAATTCGTAGCTTCCTTGGATTGGCGGGCTATTACTAGTTTGACAAAGAAGGGAGTTAAATACATTTAGTCTAACAAATGTGAAGCTGCTTTTCATAAATTAAAAGAACTCCTTTCCGATGCTCCTATTCTTAAGATTCCCGAAGGGAACCAAGACTTTATTGTTTATACTGATGCTAGTCATGTTGGTTTGGGCATCGTTCTCATGCAAAGGGAACGTGTTATCGCTTATGCTTCTAGGAAATTAAAGCCTGCCGAGACTAGATATGCCACTCATGATTTAGAGCTCGCAGCTATTGTTTTTGCCCTTAGAATTTGGCGTCGTTATCTTTTGGGAGAGAAATTTTTTCTCTACACCGATCATAAATCTTTGAAGTATTTATTTTCTCAAAAGGAACTTAATTTGCGTCAACAACATTGGCTCGAGTTCCTTGCATCTTATGATCTTGATATTCTCTATACTCCCAGAAAGGGTAATCGAGTTGCCGATGCCCTTAGTCATAAGCAACAAGCGGTTGATTCAATGATGATATCCGAATGGAATGATCTCGAGACTTTATCCACTTGTGAGATTCGAGATCGTGAATCCAATTCATGTTCATCTCTTGTTTTGAGTAGCCTTGAGGCTCATCCTTCTCTTTTAGACTGCATTCTTGAAGCTCAAAGGCATGATCCCGAATTGGCTCTTCTTAGCCAAAGTTGTAGGGATAAAATTGATATTGAAGGTTTGAAAGACTCTGATATTAATGGTTGTGGCAGTATTCGAAAATTCGGTAGACTTATCATGCCAAATATTATTGATCTTTGTAAAGACATTTTAGAAGATTCTCATCGTTCTAAATTTACCATTCAACCCGGTAGTAGTAAAATGTACGCAGACATGAAGCGATTTTATTATTGGGATGGAATGAAGTCTGATATTGCTAACTTTATTAAGCGTTGCATGACTTGCCAACTTGTGAAGGCCGAGCTTCAAAGGCCCGGTGGGTTATTGCAACCTCTGGACATTCCCGTTTGGAAGTGGGATCAGGTCCCCATGGACTTTATTGACGGTCTTCACCGTTCTCGTTCGGGCTATGATAGTTTATGGGTGATTATCGATAGACTTACAAAATCCGCCCATTTTATTCCCGTTCGGTCCAATCGGACCGTACCTCTTTTAGCCAAAATCTATGTTAAAGAAACTGTTAAATTTCATGGAGCTTCTACTTCTATTGTTAGCGATCGTGATCCATTATTTACTAGTGGGTTTTGGAAGGGTCTTCAAAAAGCTTTGGGAACGAAGCTTAATTTTAGCACCGGTTATCATCCTTAGTCCGATGGACAAACAGAGCGTGTGAATCAAACTCTTGAAGATCTCCTTCGTGCTTGTGTTCTTGATTTTGGTGGAAGTTGGGAAGATCATATTTCTCTTGTTGAGTTTTCTTATAATAATAGCTTCCAATCTAGTATTGGTATGGCACCTTTTGAGGCACTCTATGGGAGGCCATGCCGATCTCCTTCGTGTTGGCTTGAAGCCGGTGAGAAGCTGGTTTTAGGTCCAGATTTTATTCGTGATTCCAGAGAAAAGATTGACCTTATTCGTCATAGGATGAAATAAGCTCAAAGTAGGCAAAAATCCTATGTCGATAACCGAAGAAGGAGTTTAGAATTTTCTATGGGAGATTTGGTGTTCATTCGTGTTTCACCTATGAAGGGTGTTGTGCGTTTCAGTCAATCGGGGAAATTAGCACCTCGATATATTGGTCCATTTCCCATCACCGAGCGCATTGGTTCCGTGGCTTATTGCCTTTTATTACCGGCTCAGTTTTCTGCTATACATGACATATTCCACGTCTCTCAACTACAGAAATGCCTTGGGGATTCCGATTCTATTCTTGAGCCCGGTGTAATTGAAGAAATTGAAGTTTCACCAAATTTGACTTATGAGCAACATCCTATTCGTATCATTGCTACGGAGGTTAAACGCCTTCGTAATAAAGATGTCCCGCTTGTGAAAGTTCAATGGTCCTCAAATCCTAAGGATTGCTCTTGGGAATCTAGAGAATTCATCGAGCGAACACATCCGGACTTACTCTCTCGTGCTCCTTAAGGTGAATTTCTCATTTCAAAATTTCTTCTTTTGTGTTGTTATGCCTTAGTATGGTTGTTACTTTTTATTTTTCTTCTTAAGTATTGCGAGGACGCAATTTCTTTAAGGAGGGGAGTCTGTAACAACCGGCATATTTCACGATTATATATTTAAATATTTTATTTAAATATAGCATCGTTAATTAGATTAAAGTCCAAAATGTTACTTTTTGTAAATAGTCGAATTGGGACTCGAGATCGCTTCCATTGAGTCCAAAATGGCGTTTACAAATTTTTTGAGTATAAACATCGATATGTTTGGAGTTGAGTAGAATTTTGCTATATTTCTATTTTGGGCTTTGGGTTTGGGTTTCAGCCCATTAACCCATCATAATACCCTAACTCCACCCCCTATCTTCTTCATTCATTCTCATTTCCTAATACTCCCAAGCTAAAGTAAAAATGGGGGAAGAGAAAAGAAATTAGAAATTCCTAAGCCCTAATTCTCTTAGGAAAAATCAACTTCAAGCTAGAAATCAAGGAGAAGCTTAGGTAAGCATCCTCTTCATCTTCTCCATCTCTATATCTCTTCAATTTACAGAAATTCCTATAACCCAACTTAGGAAAAAACTTCACCTTTGATAATAGATTGAAGCTTCTTGAGTTGTTGTTGAAGAGGAATTGATCTTAGCTTGTTTTAGAGCTTCTCACTTGAGTTTATGAGGTAAAGGTGAGTTTTTGAACTCACATCTACGTCTATAACTTTCATTGTCGTTAGGTATGAATTCCTAACATCTATTCATGTTCATTTGCTTTTGATTTGAATTGATTTGGTGAATTTTCCAATTTTTGGTTTTGAAGTCAAATTTTATGAAAATCCTACTATGGATGTTTGGACAAGATATTTGGGGTGTATCGAAGAGTCTATAAGGCTGGGTTGTCGCTTGGCATAAATCCCTAGTCGTCGTTGCTCGTCCGATCGCTTCCGAAACGTTTTGGCCATCTTGGCCTAGGCAAACTATTGCCCAGGCCAGGTGACCAGACGTTTGAGGATCAAGTCCAAACGTCTGGTTATAGATAGAAAAGAAAAAAAAAGATAGACACTCGGACCAGACGTCTGGTCCAAACCTACCAGACGTCTGGTTAGTTTCCAGATGTCTGGATTAAGGTTCGGACGTCTGGTAGGTTTCTGGATTATTTCCAAAGAACAAATCCAGACGTTTGGATTCTAAAGCAGACGTCTCAAACTGTTCATTTTGCCTATTTTGGCTGTTTTTGAATGGTTTTCCAATATTAATCGATTTTTGTTGATCCGGTTGGTTGTTATCACTTACTATCGACTTTGATGACTTCTTATATGGATTTTTGGGAATATCCATTTGAAGGATTTGATATCGATTTTTATGGGTTTAATTCACATTTTTCGTATGTGAATTTTTGGTGATTGATTGTTTCTACAATCATATCTGTGGTTTGTCACTTTAAAATACAAAGGTTTCTATACTAGTAGTAAATACTCAAACTCTTTCACAAAAACGATTTCATCACTAATTTTAAATACAAAGCTCGTTTTTAAAACTATTTTCCAATCTATTAGTTTATACAAACCTTTACCTCATTCATATGAGAAATCTAATTAAACGGCTCAGCAAAACAAGTGGTATGAAACGCTTGCGTTTACTTTGTCAGTTAATTCTTAGACTTGTTCGATTGAAATCTTGTGACAATTTTCGAGTGGAAATTTACAATTTGTTCGTAAATATTTAAGTTAAGCTAGTGGTTATGGGACATGAAGCTAAACTCTTATATTTACTAGCATAGTGTGATTCACACTTCTTATTGATCTATGGTGATCAATTTGTGATTTAAACTAGCGACGTGCGATGTCTCTTTGTTTGTGTGGGGACTAAAAACCCCGTTTATGGAACTTCGGTTCAATTTGGTCGGGTAGCGACCCATGGCCTTCGGGCCGTTTGTGGAGCCTCGGCTCAAAATTGATGGTTAGTGAACATGGAATAGCGTTCCGTTTGTGACACACGTGTTGGTGAGTTTTCATGCTCCCATTTGTGATAGGCCTCCCCCTTTGTGATTTCTGGATTTCTGGTGGTTGATTTTTAGAATTTGTGTTTCACCAATTTTCGTGGATTGCATTGATAAGCTCTATCAATATTTGTGTTTTGGTGATTAATTTAAAGAATATGATATTCTTTTGGTGTTTGAGAATATTTGAGATATTGTATGATTTTTGTTGTTATCTGATGTATACTTGTCACAGTATGGCATTATTGTTATCATACGTTTTTGTGATATCTCTTATCCTATCTCATTTTATCTAATATTTATAGCTAGACCGATTCGTTTGTTATTTTCTTCTTAAATAATACTCGGGTCAGACCGAGGTATTTTAGGTGCTCCTGCTTGACTTCTTATCAGGGTCCGTCACCTGACTTTTGGCTAACTACTTTAGCATTGTAGTTTTTGTTATTATACATTTGAGATAGAGACTCCTTGTTGTATACATATTCTTTTGTCTGGAACTTGTACCTATTCCTTTGTGATGTAGTGGATCTTGTATGACCACTATTTTGATGTACACTTCTATGTGATATATTCATATTTGTTTCCGCCTTTGTGATATGAATATCTGTGACTGATTTGTGTTATGTTTTATTTCTATATTTGTTTCCGAAGTCTACATAGCCACTGTGTGGTAGCTTTGAGTTTGTATTTGATATGTCGGATTTCCTCTTGAAATGAAATGTAAGTTATATTATCTGACATATCGGTACTCGCACAAAGCTATTGCACAGATGGTCGCTCCTCAACAGCCTTATTCTTCGTGCTAGTCGACGGCATTACCCAGTAGTGTCCTTGGCTACTGTGGGTATAGAGGTGGGGCATCACAACCAGTCACTGGAACGTTGTTCTGACCCCTCCTCCTTACAACCCATAAGATAACTTAGAAGGACAAGTACTGGTGTAAGGCAAGTTCTGTAGAAGGACCAGTTCCTTATCCATGCTCGATACTGACAAGGACACTAGAACTTGGAAGTGTCAAATTTTGCTCAATGACTATGTGATTTATTATATTTTGATATTCCACTATGAGTTATATCATTAGTGCTCTGATATGCATTCATTTGTTTATTTATAGGATACCAAACCAATGATCTATACTCTAGTAAACTTAGGTTTTCGATTTACCGAAAATTCGGGCCCATTGGGGAGTGGGTTGTTATAGAGGAGAAAATGTTAAACAAGATGGGAAAATGAAGGCAAAGTGGAGGATTCTAGACTCCCCTTGAAAAAGCAATAAAGTGGATATTTTCTTAAGTGCTAGGATGGGCCAAATGGGCTCGCTTATTTATTTGTTTAATTCTTTTTCTTTCTTTCTCTTGCTAATCCATTTTCCTACCACAACAAGTTAGTCCAAGGTTCCAAATAAAATTCATATTTACCCCCATAAGTGTTTTACTATCATCCCATAAATTTTCCATAGTTATTATTTATTATCTTTACCAATTAAATAATTATTTCCTTATTTACCATATAAGGTCCAGTATCACAAATAAATTAATACACCCATTTTTACAAGTGAAATAAAAATTCACTTTCTTTAAAATAAGTTCCTTGTCTTCTTTACTTTTAATATTTAACTGTAAAAAAATTACTTATCCTTTTAACTATAATTTAAAAATCATTTTGACCCTTAGATATGTTCAAACTATTTTAAAAATCAAAATTTGCTCAAATAAATTATTTTCTTACTTCATAAAACATTTCCCATAGAATTTCCCAATGAATTCCATTTACCCTATTTTAAATATTAAAACCATTTCAATTAATTAAACCTTTATTTTAAATCCGAAATAAATTCTATATTTCCAAATCATCACAACTCCTAATATTCACATTTTATTACTAAAACTCATTTGATTAGATAAATCTCCATTATTAATTTAATTAATTAATTCTCAGCATTGGATTGTTACAGGAATGTTGAATATTGACATTTATTACACTTAAAATTAATTATCGACGGTTTTGTTTCTAAAATCTTGTAGGAGCTATAGCTTTTGATTGAAGCCGAATCGGGGTTTGAAACCACTTCCAAATGGAAGACTTGATGGTTTGTCTTTCCGTAGAGGAGTCATAATAGTTTTTTGCTTTATAGTTTATGAAATATGAATATTTTAAGTTTGACAGTTTTTGGAAAAATTTGGTGGTAATTAAGTTAAGCCTGTAATTAGGCCCACTAACCCATGTCACGATTAGAGATAATTATAGCTTAGAGCATAGCCTCTAATAACTTTTCATCTTCTCGAAAACTATCTCTAACCTCCATTATACCTTCTCCTGTCAAAACTCCATCAAATCCTTAATAAAATTAGCTTGATCAAGCAATTAAAAGGAGATTAGCAAAGGGAATTGCAAGAGAATTAACTAATATCAAATTTGGGGGCATTGGTATTCATGTATTGGCTATCTAAATTAGATCTACCTCATCGATTTTACATCAATAGGTGAGTGTCATCTCACAACCTTTTAAATATCGTTCTATGTTTAAAAATGTGTTTTTAAAACCACTTTGAAGTTAAAAATGAGATCTTTGACTGATCAAGATTTATAAATGTTTTATAAATGAATATGTAAATCCATGCATTGGTGTGTCATATAAGTGTTAGATTAGGATATGTTTGATATGATGCTTTTATTCTACGGATATGATGCTTATTTAGTTGTTGTATGTTGTTTATATGCTTAGATTAGATAATAGTATTCAATGTTTATTTGGAGATGGATGGTTTTAGTGCAATTGAAGACGTATCGATGCAAAGTGAAGATAACAATTAGATCGGAGCATAAATCAGATGATTATTGATGTAAAAAGCGGAGGAAATGACTTAGGTGAATTTTTGGCAAATTAGTCGGCCGGCACCGATCCATATGGCTTCGCACCAACTAATTAAGGGGGACAAAAGTGCAAAAAATTGCACTTGGTGATGGAAGTTGAAGCTGGCTTGGGCAAGCATGAAGCCAACAAGGAAAGGATTTTGGGTTAGATGGGAAAAGCCCAAGAAAAATTCATTATGTACTTGGGGTGATCTTTCGGCACTGGTCGATTGCCACTGATCGATCATCTTTTCTCAAATGAATGAGCGATCGATATGGAGATTCGACATCATGCTATATGATCGATCGCCAAAAGGCTTGGGCCAAGGGTTTATGAGTTATGGCCAAAAGACAATTGATATGGATTTTAGAGCCGGTATAGAGCAAATGCTATAGAAACTTGGAGTTACTTTGAGCCGAGCATGTGTTGACTTCGGGGATCACTCAAGGAAGTCAAAAATGACTAAGTGAAGAAGAACGATCAATCGTGATTTGGATGATTGATCCTAAATTTTACAGAGGTGCTTGGCATGGTGTGATGAGGTTCCATGATCGATCGCAAGCCATTCCAATGGTTGGATCTCGAGAAAATGGCCAAAGACGGTCAATCAAGAGCATTGAGAAAATGCATGTGAGACACATGTGAAATAGGGATTTTTTCGAGTCAAATGTGAGGAATTTGTGTGTTTCTTCAAGTTCAACATGGGTATCGTATGAACTTTTTAGAGTGTTTCAAACTTCGATGAAACGACAATGTGAGTTCTTTGGACCAAGCTCTTCATGTGAGAGACTTAGTAATGGTCTGAGGTAGCACATTCAATGACATGAGTTGATGGAATGTAACATAGAGTGTTCTACTATCGAGTCATGTGCTGAAGGGATCGATAGATAACTTGGAGATGTAATACGCGCTCTGGAGAAGGGGTGTGTGATAGTGTTCACCTGTACACCCTTAACCTTAGTGGTGGTCTGACTCACCTTAGTTATGGTAGTACCTTAGTGATTGTATGTCATCGAGCACCGATCCGATCGCGACTTAGTGTATCGCTGACCTTAGTGATGGTCGAACGAGTTATCATATATCTAAAGGAATCTTAGTGGTAATGTGAGGCTTAGTGATGATTGTTGTGTTTTCCATTCGATGTGTTTGTTATTATTGTCATGTGATTAGGATGGATGTCATGTGAGTAGGTACTAGTGAGTTAGGTACCCCGATACCCTTTACTGTATTTATTGTAGTACACCCATATATAATAGTGTAGCATAAATCGTATTTACGTGCTAACTTGTTAGATGTAGGGACATGTCATGTATGATTCTCTATACTTTATGTTCTCACTTTACTATATCAGTTTGATACCTATTTTGAGATTACAGATTGCTCATATCAGGCTTATGCCTGACCCAAGTTATTTTCTTTGCTTCTTATCATCTTTGGTACTCTTAACTGAGTAAACTAGAGATAGCAGGTATGAGATAGCGCATGGAGCTATGCGAAGGACGAGCAGGTGGCTAGCGCTTTTATAAATCTATATGAGATAGCGCATGGAGCTATGTGAAGGACGAGCAGGTGGCTAGCGCTTTTATAAATCTATATTTGGAGCTGTTATCACTATTTCCATTATGTAGTACTGTGTAACTATTTCAGTACTCATTATTCAAGTAGAGATAGTTTTCTATTTGGAGTTTAATATTCATATGTATAAACTCTATTGCATTTTGTTTTTTATAACTTTATGAACCCGCTACACTCTGATTATGTTTGGTTCATTTAGTTATATCACTGTCCCGCCTGTTTATATCTATGTTGGTTATTATATTTTATCCTACGCGTTGTGAGATACACGACAAATTCTACTTTGGAATGCTATTTCTTTTCCTTGATTGCCATCTTACATCGGTCGGGTACCGTGGCAGTGCATTATTTATGGCATTTGGGTACTAGAGTTGAGGGTGATTGTCACAACTTTCGTCATCTTTTATTTGGTAAATGTTTTTGTATATGTTATTGATTCTAATTTACTCAATCTTGGAAACTCGTGTATAGTACTTTGCGCCGAGATGAGATACATACTATTGAGATGTATTATCGAATTTAAACATATCCATATTGGTCCAAGGGAGTGCATACGAGAGTTTGTTCCTATCGTGTTTAACCCATGCTATCAAATAGTTAACTCTATTTGGTAGCATGAGTATTAGGTCTAGGCATCACAACTCGTAAGAACCAATTGAACATAACTCAAGCCTGTATATACCACAAAGCTGCCGATCTTTCTAAGCACAAAGGGAATCTTAATAGATGTTGCATAGGGTTTGGTAGTTCATTACACTACAACATTATCGAATAATGAACCTTCGAGGATACCACGCTCCTCTAATCTCTATGGTAAAGGGATTTTGACTCGATGCAGTCTCCCACTCATCCTCACTGTTCTTTCTCTAGAGTAACAGTCTGATCATTTCATTGATTGTATTATCGTTTCCTTCCTGCACCCTTAAGTGGGCTATCACTTGCATCATCGTGTGCGCGGTTCCACGAACGGCCTTGATGGTTGTTGCCTAAGTGCTTATGGTTAGCGATACGATGCCTAGGTCTCTATATCTTTTGGGAGTCCATTCGTTTTGACTTTCCATCTCTTTCACATTGTATATCCAGACTACGTCTTTAGTATCGATCTCGTATGTGAGCATTTTCCTCGACATTGTCTCTGGCTCTGTCTTTATAGGAATAGCTCCTTGATATTTCTATTACCTTCCAAGAACTCTAGAATGATCGTTGTCATCTTTATATTGGTAGGTATCGATCAATGAGGATCAATCAGTACTAATCGATGCATTTGGAGCTACAACGTTAGTTGTATTGTTTCTAACTCTAATTATTCTCTCGGCTCTATTTTGATATATCCCTCGCCTGGTGGCTGAGCTTTCTTCTACAAGAATATCCGATGAGTTTCTCCTTCCATCTTAATCCATCACTATTAGCATTTGGTCCTTGAGAGGTCGGCTTACCATGTTAACTCAAATTGTCACCTTAACTCCTCCATCAGCGATCACTGAGTTGCTTCCATACGTCGTTTAACTCTAGCGATGATCCTGTCATGCTACTCCCTTGTAATAAGATCCGATGGTGGTTACATATGCAATCCATCATCTGCATTATGCTTACTATCACTTCCACTTCATCACCAAACCCTCTAGTTTTTTTTCCAAGATTCTTCTTAGGACCCATTAGATCCGATCTCCAAATAGATGTAATCAACCATGAGTAACTTTGACGATCTAACCTACGATGAAGCTTCACAGTGAAAGGCACCAAAAAACGTTGGCCTTAAAATTAATCTAACATCCTGTAAGAGATTGTGTAGAACCAATGATTCGGTACGTAATTGTTGATTTTAATTTAATCGTGGATTTAGCCGCTCATCTACGTTGTTTGTGAGTTGTAACTATTCAATCTTCGATCTTGATCTACATAACATATAAGGGAATTATTAAGGAATATGGAAAAGAATGCAAGAAAGCAAATAAAAATCACATAACGATTTTAGTGGTTTGGTTGTTGCCTTTATCCATTTTAATCTGAATTTATTCCGTTCTAATTCACTAGTATCAAAGGTCATTACGACCAAACTTTCATAATCTCAACCAGATGTAAGACAAGAAAATAGGAGAACCCTTCAGTGAAAAATATTTCGGTCTCATTCTTGGTTGATGTCTCGCTATATCTATAGGCGTACAAGGATAAGTTAGGGTCCTAGTCGAGATTTTTTCTTTAAAAAGCCATTCAAAATATCTCATATCCAAATCGTCTTTCAAAGGAGAAATATTAGGGAAGTCAGCCCATCGATACCGATTGATAAACTTATTATTTCTATTCCATTTACTCTGATCCATCATTGCTTCATGCTTTAGCTTTATTTCATGTTTCAAAGAAAGAATACATCATAGATTCGTTAATAATTGAAAGTTTTATGGATTGATACCGTTCCATACCATAGATAGGTACCAATCAATGCACTTAGATTTTACTGAACTCTTTCTTTATACCATATTGCACTCGATCGTCTATTAGCTTTATATTCAATTCTTTATCATTTCAAAGTCCAACATCATCAAATCGTGGTATGTGAAAAATTACGGGCAACAATTATATTTAAGAAAACCATTGATTGCCATACTCTAAGCATACTTTTGTCCATTCTCAACTTTTAACCTTGAATGCATGGTCAGGTGAGGTATTTGAATATTTGATGTGGACCAACTGTAATACCCAATATGGAGACAAGGTATGTTCGTTATTCCCTTCATGACTCGTTTAGGAATAGGAGGATCACTATGATGTAATACGACAGGACTCGACCCATTTCATGTACGGACTCGATCCAAAAAGGAAAAAGAAAAAAATAAAGAAAAAAAAGAAAAAGAAAAAGAAAAACAGAAATGTAGTCCATCAGCGCTGCTACTTTTCCCGAAAACCCCGCAACTTTCGTCAAGGATGCAATGAAAAGAAAATTAATGGCCACTGTTTAGTTGAGCTCGTTGATTTTGAAGAAACGTAGTAATTATGTAGCAAGTTTGATGGAACATATCATACAACCAGGTATCGCTATTTTTTTTTCTCTGGCCTGTGCTCTCAGTTAATTTACTATTTATCAACCCTAGCTCATTTTCTGTTGATTTCACCGCTGATGTTAACACAGCCTATATTGTCTTACCAACTAAAGTTTGAGCTGATTTTATCATTCAGTTGCATAAACTATCCATATATGGGGGCAAAAAGGGCAAGAAGATGGTATATGTGTTGCTTGTTGGCAGTGGCGAAAATAGAGGTTGACTTGAGAGGGATTAGTTCCCAATGTATAATGTATTCGTTCTTGTTATAAGACGCACCGTAGCTAATCAGAGAAGTAATTCGAGGCGGGTCAGCTAATTTCACTTCACCATGAGTGTTAGGCTTGACAATTGTGCCTACCATGAATTGCCTATTATAGAACAGCTATATGTTTGGCATTAGATACACGACAAGGTGCGAGTTGGATAATAGCCATGTATTAGTAAAATGATAATAGTAGACAAACCATGCGTATGTGTGTGTTCAAAAATGCCAGTTAATTTGGGTAGGACAAGTGAAAATACTTTTACCATTAATTGAATTGAATGGAATGTGTATGGAAACAAAAACAGACTACAAAGGATCAGAAATACAATCAAAAGAAGGCATTTTTAGGGTTTTGAGATTCAAATCGTAAGATGCGATGAGATTCAAATCGTAAATCGTGAAGTTCAAACTTTAAATCGGTACTAGATTTAAATCATAATTCTTTAAAGGATACACACATATACACACACATATGTATACACACACACACATATGTACACAGACACACACACATATATACATAGATACACACACATATACATACATACATATTTTTATGGCAGAAGTCTGCTCCAATATAGATTATTAAATATTTAAATGTCATTCAAGTACGTAAAAGCATGGATTTTTTTTTCATAACAATAATTTATATATTTGATGCTTGAGCTTCTACATCTAAATTTAAAACTTAATTATGTCTTCGCTCCATCTTTAATTATATTGTTTAGAAAACATTCAAACAATACAATTTGAATTTAGAGTCAAGCAAATATCGTAATATTTTTATTTCAAGCTGTATTTAATGATTTTTTTTTTCAATTGAGATTTCAATTTAGTTTTGAATCGGATTTTGAGAATTGAATCATAATTAGAAAGATTAGACTTGAAATGAGATTTTGATCGTAAATTTTTTAACATTTTTATAACAATAAATTTTTTACGCAACGGTTCTTGTTAAAATAAATCTATGTAATATTGCAATAGGTATGTCTTTCACCCTGATAATAAAGCTTGCTATTTTTTAACCAGTTTACCTCAAAAACATGGCCTGAATGCATGTTTTGTCCTTGTTTATTTATTGTTTCCTTAAGATGTAATTTCTATTGTTACCAGCAGACATACATGTTGTATTTCAGCATTTTTGATATCTTCATTTATTTGTTTCATTCAATCGCAATCTTTATGTTGGATGTATCTCAAATTGAATTCCACAACTTATAAGATAAAAGCCTGTTGAAATCAAAGCCTACCAAATTCTGTATTTTTGTGGTTCCTCATTTATTTACTTTTGATTAATTATGTTGGTAGCACTGGCATGAATACATCGACTTATGCTAATGCAGTATACTTCTTTTTGGCGGTTGATTTGATATAATGGAATTTAATGCACGTACTAGAGGAAATATAACTTTATGCAACCTTATTGTTTATGGCACTGTTTCAGCTGTTCTTATAATAGCAAAATCAAATGCAGTTGACCATAATAGAGCTATTTATATAGGCAAACATTCTCAAGTCTTTACATCCTCAAAACCAATTAAATAATTGAATTAAAAATAATAGCTTTGTTGCATGACCACATTTTCTCGTCCTTGGATTTTCTTCTATGATGCAAAGATAATCTTTCCGAAATTGCAATTTAGAAGAAAAATCTAAATTGCAATCTTGAAAATGTCTGCTAACGATCTTGTTGATATAACAGATCAAGCTAATGATGCTGTATGCAAAAAATTGGAAAGAGATGCTGGGCTTGATGATTTTGTTTTTGTCACTGCAGAAATTATCATCCTTATCGCTGTAGCCAGATTCTTCCACATTTTCTTGAAACGTGTTGGGATGCCTAGCGCTGTGTCTCAAATGTTGGTATGTATTGTTAAATAGGTCCAATTTTGATTGCAAGTAGAATTCCAAATGATAAAGAAATTGTGCTTTCATATATCTATAATGCTTGGCTTTTATCTGTTGATCGATGTTATAAATAGGACCAATTTCTCCAATTTGGAAAAAAATAAAAAAAATCAGTTGCCCCATTTTTAGATGACTAAGATATATAGTGTTCGCATTACAGGCATATACACATTTGTATAATTGTATGTGTATTGTAACATTTATGGTATTATGATTCATTACATGCAGGCCGGATTGTTAGTCGGTCGAAGTTGCTTAAGCCGAATACCGGCATTTAAAAGGTTGTACAGAATAGACGACGATGAACATCTGATTAGCATGGCTACAATAGGCAGTACTTTTTTCATGTTTCTTCTTGGACTCGAAATAGACTACCAATTTCTCAGAAGATCATTAAGAGCGGCTAGTTTTGTCACATTCACTGGCATGATTACATGCACTTTTATTTCTGCCATTGCGGGTCCCATTTTGTATAACATTCTTCATGTTAAAGGAGAACGATTCATGTTCGTTTTGATTCTTATTGTTCTCCTTGCTAATTCAGCTTCTCCGATGCTTATTCGTATAATGACCGAGCTAAAGGTAACTCTAATATTTGTGTCTGTTTTTGTAAATTATTTTCACTCAAACCAAATAGGGTATCCTGATTCCAAAGATTTAAACCAGGTTAACTCTCGATATGATAGTCAAACCAAACATCTGTGCCCAATGGAGTGTTTTGAATAATTTATCAGTGAAATCAATACAATATAATTTTTGTTTCTTTATTAGTACATTTCCATAGCATGGTTTTAACAGAAGCTAAAACAATGACAGGTAACAATGTCAGAGGTGGGTCGTATTGGCATATCTGCAGCCCTAATCAATGACGTCTCCTGCCTAGCTGTGATCGCCATAGTTGTGCTCTTTCCAATGCCAAATTCCGGTAATAGAACGAGTGCTAGAGAAGCTCTATATTCTGGAATATTAGCCATGTTTATAACTGGTGTCTTATCTGGAATCATGCGCGTAGCTGTCAAAATCGTAAACCGCATGAATCTAAAACGTAATATCATACCAGAAGAAGCAATCTGGGTCCTCCTGATATTCTTTTTTGGCATATCAGCAATGACTGACTTCCTGGGCTTTTATAGCATGACTGTTGCATTTGTGCTGGGTCTTGCTTTTCCTAGAGACGGGCCTTGCACTAGAGTTGTGACTAGTCGACTGAGCATTTTGGTTAATGAGTACGTGCTACCGATCTATTTTGGTTATGCTGGTGTTCAGACTGATTTGAGTGCACTGGTTACAAAAGATGTAGCGATTACTGTGGCGAGCCTCGTAATATTAGGAACAACTGCGAAGGTTGCGAGTACACTTGTAGTTGCAAACTATTTGGGGATGCAATCGAAGGAGGGCTTGGTTCTAGGATTGTTGCTAAATGTTAAGGGACACGTGGAACTTATTGTTGTTACACTTGGAAGAAAGTATGGGGTGAGTTTTATTTCTTCAGGCTATATGCTTATTGTCATTTGTACCTATATTTTTTTAAATCCTTTTTAACTTAGCATTATTCACTGTTGTCGTACCGTAATACCTACACATGCACTTAAATAAGACATTTGGGGAATTTGATTTTAAAAACTTCGCTGATATACATATTAATAGTTGGTAATATGGTATATGAGGGAAATGACTTCATGTTATAACATAAATTTCGACTATTATACTCGTATGCTCCCAAATTTGATTTCAAGAGGGAAAGGGAATGACAGTAAAAGTTGTATTATAACATGGTCAATCCACTGTGTTGTAACACATTCTCTTTTCTCATGGTAGATTGAGTGGGCATTTGTATATATTATTTTTGTATCCATATCTACCAGACATCCAAATTTAATTTTATATCATTTTTTATAAATTTTTAGGAGGAACATAGTTTTCTTAACAAGTGTTGACAACCACAATTGTACTTTAAGATTAGAGCGTTATGTATGATAAAATGTTCGGTTGAGTCCTTATTTCATAAAATTACTTAATTTGTCCTTTAAACAAATGAATTTTGTTTTATTGTCATTAGATTTGGAAAAAAAATCTCATACATTAATGAAGACTTATATTTTTATTAGCTAATTTTTCCTCCTTTTAACTAGATATGATATTATCAACTAAGAAAAACTGTTCTAGATCAACAGTTGCAGGAAACAAATCAATTCAAAAAGTTATTTAATTCCACCATACATACAATTGGGTTTCAGGCTAGCAGTACTGTGTTATTGTAATTTTGTTGCTACCTTTACTACCCAAAACATCTTTTCAGTGACTAGGAAAATTGTACCAACTAAATGTAGAATAAATAAATATCTGATTCATGAATCATACAAACTAATTCTTGTAGAAAATGTAACAGTTATGGGGAAAATCGATCCACCAAGCCCTCCTGATAAGCATGCTGATTTGCAGCATCACAGCAGGGCCTGCTGCTGCATATATTGTGCGCCGGGAGAGGCGTGCCATAAAAGTTCAATCATGTGGTCTTGAATGGCTTGATCTTGATCAGGAGCTTCGTATCCTGACATGCATCCACACACCACATGACATTCCAACCATGCTTGATCTCATTCAGATTTCTAGTGGTACGGATCTGACTCCCCTTGCTCCTTACCTCATGCACCTTATTGAGTTCACTGGAGATGCTAATGTTACTATGCTTTACAATCAGACCAGTGAAGATGATGTCGACTCGCAAAGTCTAAATGTACAACAGGTATATGTTAGCAAGTAACCATATTTTTTTTAAAAAAAAAAACCAAACATTCGTATGTTTGGTAACCATATTTTCTTTAAAAAAAACATTACACATGGAATCACATTTGTTAAGATGCACGACAACAGAAATTATTTGGTAATTTTTATGGTATGGTAGATATATATCATTATATCATGATATGGATTCATTTTCATATTGCTCTACCCATTATGAATGTTTTCACATTTTGGCTTACATTCCTGTTAAGAGGAAAAAAATAGGTTCCCATTCCTTCCATTCGAACAATCTAGGTTATATTTATGTTTTATATCTCTAAAGTCATTGAAAATTGATGCTAAATCCATTTTGTGGTATATTTTTCAAACACTATCAAATGTAATATTTTATGAATATCAAATGTTTGAATCTGATAACTCAATATTGTTACTCATATTTTTTTAAATGATGTTAATGCGAATCTGCAGTGCAAATATTTACATATCAACTATTAACTTGTTTCTTGTTATAGCTGCAGATGTTAAATCTAGGTTATAACCTTTAAGACATTAGTTGGGATTTTTTTCTTTAAAAAATGAATTCATCTTACTATTTCATGTAGTATAGTTGTCTTCGGTTTGATGTGTTGGAATCAAATCTTCTTTAGGTTTCCTTGAACGTTACCCAAGTGCATAAAACAAAGAACTGTTGTGATACTTAATTCACAAAATATATGAGGTTACATAAATGAAACTCTTGAAGTAGGTTGGAGTGGTGCAAAATTACTCATGTGTGATTCTCATATGCTATCTTTTTCTAAAGGTGAACGCAGCCGTAGACACATTCAACCTGGAAACAGGCATCAAACTGCGACAGTTGACAGCAGTATCCTGCATAGCAGACATGCACATACATCTACAAAATGGTGCACAAGATGTACGTGCGTCAATCGTGATCATCCCATATCACTGTAAACTGAGATTTGATGGCAAAATGGGAGCAGAAAAAGATGGACTTCGAGTATTCAACAGGAATGTGCTAAAAAACGCTCCATGCACAGTAGGTATATTAGTCGATAGAGGCCTAACTGGTGGCGGCTCAATTGGTAGTGATTCAGTTCAAGAGGAAAAAGCATCATATAAAGTACTAGTGTTGTTTTTTGGAGGGAAAGACGATAGAGAGGCAGCAACCTATGGAGGCAGACTAGCGATGCACCCTTGTGTTAGTGTTACAGTTATGAGATTTGTATCTACGTTTCAGAAAAGTAGTGTGGCTTCTATTTCGAGGAATACATCTGATAATAGTATGGTTTTAAGGAGCGAATCGGGAGTTAGCTATAAAAGTTCTGAAGCATTCATGGATATTGTCGAAGAGGAAAGTAACGATGAAGGATTCATGGCTGATTTTCACAATCGGTGAGTTTTCCCTTTGCTATGAACAATGGCTGATTATTATTTTTAATGAATGAACTGGATACTGTGCGTCAACTCCAAATGAAGTGCATGCACCAACATCACAATACCTATTTTAGTTTATTCAAATGAATTTATGCCGTCATTGAAAATCTCAATGATTTTACAAAATGAGGTATCATTTGAGGGTGTGAACAAGTGTTAATGCTAATAAATATTTGCTAAATATTAATTGATATATTTCTTGAATCACATAGGTAGCGGTTGATTTGAAAATGAGTTTTGTGTTTTGCTTTTTAACGTGTACTTCAAAATGCACGGAAGAGGAGAATGAGATGAAAAACGGTTGATTTGGAAAATGGTTTTAACATGTAAAACTGAAAATGGTTTTTTTTCCATCTTTTTGGTAATGTCAGAAACTATCTTCTTCCTTCTCATTCTCTCCTTTGTTGGAATGGCTAGGATTTTCTATCTCCTTGTTCTATCTTGCATTATTTGACATACATTAAAAATGCAAAACACAAAACTCGTTTTCAAGTCAAATACTATCTTAGCTTTTGTCCTATCTACTCACAAAATATGAAAACACAAATTAAGTTGTCACAGCACGAATGCTTACCGTGTTACAAGTTAAATTATTAGGAAGGACAATGAAGAAATGTAAAATCTGTTATAACTTAGAACAAATAATGGATTTTGTTTGCACATTGGACTTACGCTTCTCAATTGTGTAATGATGAGATTTTTCTATTAATGTGGTATTTACTTGAACATCTGTGCCTAGATATATCAAGACTGGACCACATGCTCTGGTTGAAACTTGAAAATCAGTGTTGAGGTTTTGTGACTTAATATGAGCTGCATATTAAAAAAATTAGTGGTTTACATTAGATGGTCCAAGCTGTATTCCAAAAGATATAGCAGTTTAGATTAGTTGGTATTTAACATGATTCATTTTACAAAACTAACAACAGAAACATATCATTCTGAATTGAATAACTTGGTTAGATATTACATATTAGAGCATGATTTAAATTGTATATAAAAATGTACAGTGTTCAAATTAATTGGTGCATTTTAGCATATTTAATAGTTTAAAGATCATTATTCATCCGACCAAAGCCTTGAAATAGCATAGTAGAGCTAATAATCTAAAATGTGTAGTGGAAGTTTATGTATAGTGTCGATTTATTTGCATATTGTGATCGACTGGTGAACGTCTTGCTTTGTCTTTTAAAGGACACAGATGATCAAAATAAGTGCACTAACTACATAATATTAACTCATTATACAATTTTGGGTATAGGTTTGTGACAACAGGAACAGTGACATTCACAGAGCAAGTGGTAGAAAACTCATCAGAGACG
Source organism: Allium fistulosum (assembly GCA_030737815.1). Taxonomy (NCBI): domain Eukaryota; kingdom Viridiplantae; phylum Streptophyta; class Magnoliopsida; order Asparagales; family Amaryllidaceae; genus Allium; species Allium fistulosum. The sequence goes on from CM060902.1 coordinate 466,193,153, forward strand.
GTTAAAATATTGTCAGATATGGATGGATTGTACTCATTATTTATAGTAGGAAGACAGAGACATGGGCCCGCTGCTTACTTAACAGTCGGCATGAGTGCATGGCAAAAAGAGCTTGGAGAGGTTGGAGATCTTCTAGCTTCTTCAGATTATATGTTACATGGGTCAGTGCTTGTTATTCATCAACACGATTCTAATGTAGATATCAGTTTTTCTATGAAACAAATGTCTAGAAGTAAAAGAGATTTAGATAATGAGTTTAGAGTGTAGTTCAATTTATACTTTTGGATATACATGAAATTTTAGGAGGATGCATTCTGGAAGGTGCTTGTATCTGAATGTAAATTATTGTTGTACATTATTTGATTAGAATACTACTTCATTAGCAATAATAGCTATTCAGATGTTCAACTCATTGAACTCAACATTGCGAGTTTTTGTTCTTCCACTTTTTTCCAGCTTAACATCTGCTGTATAGTTGAAATTCATATTTTCTTGCCTAACTTGCCTACTAATATGGAAAAAGAAAATAAATAAAAAGGTATCTAAATCTGCATAATTTATGATAACCTTTTTTTGGAGTTAGAGCATATATAAATCTGCAAGTCACATTAAAATAAATGATGGTGCACGCGTTAATTCGCTAACAAGTACCATAAACTAAAGCCTAATAATGTGTATGGAAAGAAGCAAAACATGAATAAGTGCGTGCATTGTCAAATATAACGATCTCCGTTGTTATTGGCATAGGAACATACGGAATCTTATTTGATTTTCTTGATTTTATATGTGACGGTTAATCGATGAATATTTAAAAACAAAAGATATATAATTCCATGATTATTAAGTATACCGACTGCAATATTGATAGAATACACGTTGCGATAGCAACAGATATATATATTATATATAGCGTCGGCAAATTAATGAGCCGAGCGCGCACGAATGCAATATTGATGGAATCTTTATTCACTGTTTGTGGTCGCTGTTTTAAATGAATTCCTGTATTGATAAGCTGTAGCTGTCTATTTGATCATTGCTTCGACGATGGTATTACTGATTTGCATGATGTAGCAGTAACATTGAAAATGCTTATTATGTCGTTATGTAAACCTTTTTCGTTGTTACTTAAAATTCGATAATGCTAATCTTATTCTGTCGAATAAAAAGGAAAAAGATTGACGAGACGAACAGAGCAATGTGGTCTAATATGTATTGATATTTGTTTGCAGCATTAAGAATAGGTTTATACTTTATTCTATCATCTTTACTACTAATAAAGAAAATTTATTGAATATATTTACTCGGTGTCTTTTTGAAATTCCAAATATACCCTTTTACATCTCATAGAGAAATAGTATTCAAATGTGGGAATATAGCCTGTTATTTTCTAAGTACAACTGTCAGTCACCATGGAGAACTACAGTGTGCATTCACAAGATGAAGTATCCAACTATACCGTATTATTCGTAATTTAGGTGGGAGTTCATCGGTCGAAGTATTGCCTGATTCCGAGTTAGTATGAAGAAATTATTGCAGTCTGAACAAAAAATTAGTGGCTTCTGCACTAGGCGGAGTTCAAATATGGAGATGTGGTAGCTTGTTATTTTCACTGTCAGTCCTCATGGAGAACTACAGTGTGCGTTCAGAAGATGAAGTATTCGAGTGTTCCATATTGTCCGTAATTTAGATGGGAGTTAATTTGTCGAAGTCTCGTCGGATTCCGAATTAGTATGAAGAAAATATAGCAGTCTGAACAAAAAAAATAGCGGCTTCTGCACTAGGCGGAGTTCAAATACGGGGATGTGGTAGCTTGTTATTTTCTAAGTACAACTGTCAGTCACCATAGAGAACTACAGTGATGAAGTATGCAACTATACCATATTGTCCGTAATTTAGGTGAGAGTTCATCAGTCGAAGTATCGCCTGATTCCGAGTTAGTATGAAGAAGTTATTGCAATTTGAACAAAAAAAAATAGCGGCTTCTGTACTAGGCTGAGTTGAAATATGAGGATGTGGTAGCCTGTTATTTTCTAAGTACAACTGTCAATCCCCATGGAGAACTACAGTGTGCGTTCATAAGATGAAGTATCCGAGTGTTCCATATTGTCTGTAATTTAGGAGGGAGTTAAGCGGTCGAAATCTCGCCGGATTCCAAGTTAGTATGAAGAAAATATTGCAGTTTGAACCAAAAAAAAGCGGCTTCTGCACTAGGCGGAGTTCAAATGTGGGGATGTGGTATCCTGTTATTTTTTAAGTACAACTGTCTGTAACATCCCGAAATTTTCGAACTTTCGAAAATTCGACATCGATACTCACTTTATCGACTGCCGAGCCATCGAATGCCGGAAACCCGAAAAGTTATGGTTTTAAAAAAAAGAAAAAGGTAGAAGAAGAAGAGAGAAGAAGAAAGCAGAAGAAGAAAGAAAGAAGAAGAAAAGAAGGAACAGAAAGAAAAAGAACAACAGAACAGCAACAGAAACAGAAACAGAAAACAATATCAGAATCTTACACATCGCAGCGGAACAATATACAATAGATAATTACTAGTCTTTTAAAACAAAGAACTATATCAGTTTATACATACATCAATCAGAGTCAATATACAACAATGGACAGTTATATAAACTTGTCCTCATACAGAATACACAGCGGAATAAATACTATCAGATACAAATACTACGTCTCGTCATCCAGCTTATCTCCAAAGCTCCAGAATATCCTGATAACATAACTCTAGACTGCCCGTGTGGAAATTGATGGGCACCCAGAGTTTAGAAGGAAAACAATAAACTCCGAGTCAGTCATGGTGACTGGTGTGAGATCGTAAAACAGTTTATCTTTAGAATAAACAACAGAAGAATTTTAAGGTAAATTCGCAATGCTTTTGGAAAATGAAACTACCATAAGACCTCCCACCACACACACAATGCAAACGCAGACTTGGAGGAGATTTCTTCTTATGTTAGTCAAAGATGCTTACTACGCAAAATCAAATCATTTTGGGTATTATTATTAGTGCATAGTGGAAAACATTTCGGAAGTAGAATATAAATCTTAGCCAGCATAGGTACCATTATATTATGCTTGCTATAGCTGCCTCCTGAGGAGACAGGTTATACAATTGAAATCGTAAAGGCTCGTATTGTTTCTTTGGATTTCCAACAAATGGTCAGGCTAAGGAACTTCCTTTTCCACGATGGGTACGTCCCTGGAATAGACGACCCGAGAAATAACCTAACATTACGGTTAGATCTCTGCCAACACAAGGCCGGGTTACCTCTGCAAAAATAGGTAACTACTGACACGCGTATGCCATCCCCCGATCGTCACCGATCTTCCCGAGGATCCCCGATTCGCAACAACCACAAAGTAATAAATTTGCAGCAACCATAGAGGTTAAGTATCTGGGCTCCATACCATGATACCACCTTTATCCAGAAGGAATGACATACACTAAGGGGCGCTACTCCCTAAAACCTTGCTGCATCCTTCCTGTTTCGACCATTTCCGGGGTGTGAGGCTCGATGAAGTCTCGTCCACAAAGCTACGCTTTCTACAAAGCCCTGCTTCGGGTCAAACAAAAATGATCAACCTATGATCACAAAGATATAAGATCAAACAAATGATCATATCACAAATGATCAAACACTGATCATTTCACAGCAACACTCAGTATGCCACGTTACCAAATTGGGAATATATCGCTGATAAATTTCAACTACATAACCTCTGAGCTCGTACGTCTCAGAGAAGGGTGTTAAGCTAAGAGAATAAATTCTCCGCCACCAACAGACATGTATTTGAAAGAAATCAGCTTTATATCTCAAATTGTAACGTCAGACATACAATCCATACAAGTCTGTTCCGGGATCGAACAGAACCGAAGGCACTTCTCACGAAGCCCTTGCATATCCGGATAAATTTCTAATCACGTCCGGACTTCCCGTCACTAAGGGTGATAAAACCTCTAAACCGGAGATCAGCCGATGTAGAGTAACTCGACGGTAATCCTTCCGTTTTCAAAAATATCCGGTCTTCAACACCGGTCTTCGAATGCAATTCATAACGACGTATCACATATTCGGAATGGGTTATACGACCCCATGGTCCTTTCCCGGCTAACCCGAATAGTGAGCGCTTATTCAAAAATAAGTGTGGCATTCAAATTCATCCAATTCACAACAAATACCTATCTAAAGGTAATTATTGATAGTCGGTTATTTAACTATCAATAAAGATGCGCAACATCATCAGATTCCAAATAAGTTTCCAATTTATTTAATTTCCAAAAATATCTTTACAAGATATATAATTTCCACACTTAACCATTTGAAAACAATTTCAAATCAATTTCCACATTTTATTTTATCTTTGAAGATAAAATCGCAAAACAGTTCATTTCATATTGGAAAAGCATTTCCATACTTATTTAAAAATAAGTATTTCACAAATCTATTTATTTTCAACATTTGAAAATATTCGATATACTTAAATCAAATTAAGTATATAATCATTTCTTTAAGGAAATCATTCTCTTAAGCACATTTATTTGAGTCAAAACGAATGTTACGTAAAACATCGTTACGACGACTCAAAATCACTAGTATAGGGATTCGAAATTTAGATAGATATATAAATCCCAATACTATATAAAACATTCCCTTTCGGAAATCATTTACTATAACAACAGTGTTATAGTCCACCATTTCCTTATTTCTCGAAAACATCTATTTCAACAATGAATGTTGAAATCTATGTATTCGATACTTAACACGTTTTAAAACATCTTTAAAATGTTTAACTTCATTTTTAATATCACTTCTTCAAAAATAAATCCATTTTACTTAACAATATATTCACTGTCCAAAATCGTGAATATACTTCACTAACCACATTTAAATCTTTTCTACACATTTATTTCAAGAATAATTCGCTATCCAAAATCGCGAATATATCTTCTTTAATAATCTTCTATATTTAATTTATCAAATTCAATCGATTTCGAATTTATAAACACGGTTATAAATTCTATTTCTATTTTCTAACAACTTCGATTTAATAAATCTCCTTTTATTAACTTCTATATTTTTACTTATCAAAATAAGTGATTTCGGATTTATAAACAACTTTTATAAATTCCAATTCTATTTATAAAAACTTCAATCCCAAATCAATTTCGATATTGATTTTAAAAATTTATTTATCACTACTAAGTAAATTCCTCATTTTTTCTCAAATTATTCAATATTCTGTTTTAAAATGGATTCTTCAAATCGAAATCATTTTACATTGATTTCCCAATTTATTTCAATTTACCAATTAAATTTCTAGTTGGATTTCCAACTTATCTTCTTTTAATAAATTCCTTTTTAAGGAAATAAATTCCAATCGTTTCTTTCAATCTATTTAAAAATCCAAATTCTTAAATTAAACTCTTCAAATTATAATCACTATTTTACGAAATCCATTTATTTAACATTTTCACTTGATTCTGGAATTAATTCGATAAGATTATAAAAATTAACTTTTTATACTTTAAAAATTCCTTTCTTCAAAATTTATTCAATTTCTAAAATTAATTCACTTAGAAATTTCTATTTTGATTTCAAAAATTAAATTTCGTTTATTTTTGGAATCTAATGATATCAAACATCCATTCAGCTAAATTTTAGCTTTCAAACAATTTTCAGACATCAATTCAATAACATCAATAATCATTCACAGATTATCACATCACAGTAGAAATAAATTCAATCAATGTGAGGGGTCCAGTTGGATCCCTCCAACCTGTTTCCCTGCATCCAAAGACGTTAGCACAATACCAATTCCACTTCGAGGTGGAATATCGCGGTATATGGGTTTTATAAAAATAATCCGCTTACTAACGGCGCAATAGGGTCTCATCCGCTATACGAGGCGGGAAATCAATCAATCCAATATATACATATGCCAATATGTATATATTGCTATATATAGATATATCCTATAATATCTAATATCACATCCAATAGCAATCAATATCAATCAATAAATACTGCAATCCAAATTTATTTTGAGTGAGAAGATCTCACCTTAGCTTTTAATTTGCCATCCATTTCCATTGCAGTTTGTTTTCTCGACTTTATTTGACCTTGTATAAACATTATAAGGTTTTATTATCAATATTCAAATAAATTGAAGAATTAAATTCCATTTGATAATTCAATTAACCCGTGATTTGTTTTTATTGTAAACAAATACCTTTAAATTTCAAACAAATTTCTTTTAACAATTTATTTACTAAAATGAAATTTAAAATTAAGTTTCTTTTAATAAATATTTTTATATAATGACAAAAATTAAATGAACTATTAAATCCAATTAGTTTCTTTAAATCGGATAATTAATTTCTATTCCATAGTTATAACTTGCTAACTATTCAATTTTAAATATAATTTTTCTTTGAAATCCTTTCACTTATAAAAATTCACTTGTACAGATTTAAAATTTATTCCCTTTCATGTCTTCTGTTTATTTTATAGTCTACAATTATATACATAAAAAAAATAAGTTACAGATTTTAAAGATCTAATTACTCATTTCTGTTTCACCTGTATATTAAACATGTATGTACATATTTTTGTTCTCTAAATAACATAAATGGTAATTCCTTTACTGTTAAATTTTCTTTTGACAAATGAAAAAAAAAACCTACGATTTAAGGTTTAAAACTAGGTAATACTAAATATAAATGAGTTAAATTACCTTAACCTACAGGAAAACAAAGTCAACGAGTCTGCACTGATCGCCAAACCCTAAGTCGATTCCACCTTCTTGTCGTCCCCTTACGCGAGTGCCACCACGCTGCTCGAAATCGAGCTCCAGTTCGCGCCCAAGACGCTGCACCTCCATCGCGACTCTACCCCGCCTAATACGTCGCCGCCTCCCCCTTAAGCGATCGCGAGCGCACGCGCTGCCGACAAACCCAACTCGCGACCCCAACAAGCCCTAGCTCGTACGCGATACTGCCCCATCGCGACCACTTCCAGTTGCTATGCCGCGACTTGCGACCTCCAGATCCCTCGATCCCCATCGAGATTTGTATGTGACCTCGAGCTCGATTTATTTTATCTTTTAATTCGAACGAAATGGCGTTCGAATGAATCAATGTTATCGAACGAGAAGGTGGGCATTTATTTTTGAACGAGAGTAAAGGGCTTCGGCCATTATTGTTTTCCTTCTGTGATTTGAATTGAACGAACAGAAAAGGAATTGAAGAGGGATATTTAAAATTGAAGAGGCATGGGTTTTCACGATTTTCTCCCCTGTTCTCTGCACGATTTCGTTCGTGATTTTAGGGAGAGACAATGGGGCGTGTTTTAAGGGAGAAAGGAAAACTGATGTGACCAGATTTTAAATTTAAATTTAAATCAAATCCGTTTAAATTTCAATGCGTTTGTCTATCGTGTGCACACATAACGACTCTGAAAAATACGAAATTTGAAATTCGATAATAATTCAATATTACGGACCCAATGGAACTGGTTTCGTCGAATTCCGAGACTGTTTGAAAAATGACTATTTTTAAATATCGATTCGAACGATTAAATTCAAAACTGAACGAAACACTTTGAAATACAATTCTGAAGTTTCTATTATCTTCAGTATTATCAATACGAATTTTAAAAGCTTTCGAAATATTTTTCTTCAGCTTAAATTGAAGATACAAATTTTTATTCAACATTCACTCGATTAAATTTTAAAGTTTAATCGTCAAATTCAAAGTTTGAATCGGGGATTCAAATTAAATTATCGTTCAAATATTTAAAATAAATTAAATATTCTCAATTTAATTTGTTCAAAATTCTAGGTCGTTACAGACTTCCCCCTTTAAAAGAATTTCGTCCTCGAAATTACAAGTTAGGAAAAAATGGTCCTTAACTCGTCCACTATTTTTCACAATCCGATAGTTTTATCAAATTTTCAAAACAAATCTCTCTACTAGAGATTCGTTACTAATTCAACTAAATTTTCAACTTCAATTATAAGTTTCAAACAACATTGTTTAACTTCTCAATTCAAATTTAAGTTTAAATTCGAATTTTAAACTTACAAAATTTTCTCAAAATTTTCTAACATTCGAGATTTTCGAAAAATTTCGCCAGCGTCTCCTTTGCGCGGCTAATACGATACGACTACAAAACGTCCCTACTGACTCTCAGATTTCAAAAAGAAAAAGAAAAAGCCAAACGGCTAGACAAGAAATCATCAAAAACTCATATTATAATTCAAATACTTACCTTTTGTCGAGCAATTCAAATTTATCTTCAAAATTAAAATCCCAATTCCTTTTATAACACCTGTATGTCCTACTAGCCATAATATCTAGTTACAACATTCAATTTATCATTTTGCACATTTTATTATGAAATTTTCAATATAAACTGCTTATACATTTCTAGCTTACTATTGAAGTTACATATTCAATTTCATTCAATTTTTCATTTCAAAATTCCATTTGAATTCGATTTCATCTTTTATCTTTAGTTCATAACTATACTATTCTAAATTAGTTTTATTTACTAATTCATTCGTCTTCAATTTGAATTTCATTCCAATCAGATTTCAAATATTCTGTAAGTTATCAACTTATTTACATCTTGATTTATACAATCATTTATACATTCACATTCACAATTCCATTTCATTAAGGAATTTTATTTTCAATTATCTTCTTGGAATTCTATTTTCATTTATAAATTCATTTACAATTTATATTCACCATTTTATTCAAATACGAATTCATCTCTTTATATTTCAATTCACATTTATAAATTTCATTCGTTAAATGGATTTTTATTTAAACTTTAAACTTTAAACTTTACAAGTTATCAACTTCATAATATTTCATAAATATTTTTATATAGTATTCCAGAGTTTTTTTTTCAACCTTTCAATGCCATTTTGAAAACAATTCAAATTATCCTTTTGAATTTCAAAAACCAAACCCAAAATTTTTAAACAATTTTCATTTAAAACAATTTGGTAGCAATTCCTCTTTTGGAAACCCGAAAATGAACACCGGTGATGTCGCGATCATCATCGAAATTATTTTCCAGCGACCGAAAAGAGTTTAGAGCTTTTCATCTCTCTAAAACAATTTTCAAAACCTTCGAAATTCATTTTCAAATCAAAAGGGAATTTAAACTTTCCAAATCTCCAAAATTTTCAAATTCTTTTAAAACATTTCCAAATACTTCTCTGGAATTCTACTTCCAATTATAAGTCACATTTATAATTTACATTCTTAAATTTCATTTGTATATGGATTTATTTCTTAACTTTGGAGTTACGATTTCAATTTCTTATCCAATTTCATATAATAATGATAACGTTTCAACATTATCACTTTCCTAACATCCATGCAACCATATACTGTAATAATTTACAGAAAATCATTTCTTTTATATACAAAAATAGTTTTGGGCAAAATTATTTCATTCACCCTATTTAAAACAATACTGTGTCGGTTTATCTTGTTTAGAGTTTAGAAACCCCTATCGATTACAGTTAGCTAGACTGCACCGACCAGAATCCATAAACAATCAACCGATAAGTCAACACAATACAAAACAATTTCATATTCACTAACAAATACGCACTCGTATCTATTATTACACTCAACTCATTCTAGAGTACTGCTGACTCTATCTCTAATGAGTAACACCCAACAGAGCAGGGTTGTCGCTTAACCATATGCTCTGATACCAAATGTAACATCCCGAAATTTTCGAACTTTCGAAAATTCGACATCGATACTCACTTTATCGACTGCCGAGCCATCGAATGCCGGAAACCCGAAAAGTTATGGTTTTAAAAAGAAGAAAAAGGTAGAAGAAGAAGAGAGAAGAAGAAGAAAGCAGAAGAAGAAAGAAAGAAGAAGAAAAGAAGGAACAGAAAGAAAAAGAACAACAGAACAGCAACAGAAACAGAAAACAATATCAGAATCTTACACATCGCAGCGGAACAATATACAATAGATAATTACTAGTCTTTTAAAACAAAGAACTATATCAGTTTATACATACATCAATCAGAGTCAATATACAACAATGGACAGTTATATAAACTTGTCCTCATACAGAATACACAGCGGAATAAATACTATCAGATACAAATACTACGTCTCGTCATCCAGCTTATCTCCAAAGCTCCAGAATATCCTGATAACATAACTCTAGACTGCCCGTGTGGAAATTGATGGGCACCCAGAGTTTAGAAGGGAAACAATAAACTCCGAGTCAGTCATGGTGACTGGTGTGAGATCGTAAAACAGTTTATCTTTAGAATAAACAACAGAAGAATTTTAAGGTAAATTCGCAATGCTTTTGGAAAATGAAACTACCATAAGACCTCCCACCACACACACAATGCAAACGCAGACTTGGAGGAGATTTCTTCTTATGTTAGTCAAAGATGCTTACTACGCAAAATCAAATCATTTTGGGTATTATTATTAGTGCATAGTGGAAAACATTTCGAAAGTAGAATATAAATCTTAGCCAGCATAGGTACCATTATATTATGCCTGCTATAGCTGCCTCCTGAGGAGACAGGTTATACAATTGAAATCGTAAAGGCTCGTATTGTTTCTTTGGATTTCCAACAAATGGTCAGGCTAAGGAACTTCCTTTTCCACGATGGGTACGTCCCTGGAATAGACGACCCGAGAAATAACCTAACATTACGGTTAGATCTCTGCCAACACAAGGCCGGGTTACCTCTGCAAAAATAGGTAACTACTGACACGCGTATGCCATCCCCCGATCGTCACCGATCTTCCCGAGGATCCCCGATTCGCAACAACCACAAAGTAATAAATTTGCAGCAACCACAGAGGTTAAGTATCTGGGCTCCATACCATGATACCACCTTTATCCAGAAGGAATGACATACACTAAGGGGCGCTACTCCCTAAAACCTTGCTGCATCCTTCCTGTTTCGACCATTTCCGGGGTGTGAGGCTCGATGAAGTCTCGTCCACAAAGCTACGCTTTCTACAAAGCCCTGCTTCGGGTCAAACAAAAATGATCAACCTATGATCACAAAGATATAAGATCAAACAAATGATCATATCACAAATGATCAAACACTGATCATTTCACAGCAACACTCAGTATGCCACGTTACCAAATTGGGAATATATCGCTGATAAATTTCAACTACATAACCTCTGAGCTCGTACGTCTCAGAGAAGGGTGTTAAGCTAAGAGAATAAATTCTCCGCCACCAACAGATATGTATTTGAAAGAAATCAGCTTTATATCTCAAATTGTAACGTCAGACATACAATCCATACAAGTCTGTTCCGGGATCGAACAGAACCGAAGGCACTTCTCACGAAGCCCTTGCATATCCGGATAAATTTCTAATCACGTCCGGACTTCCCGTCACTAAGGGTGATAAAACCTCTAAACCGGAGATCAGCCGATGTAGAGTAACTCGACGGTAATCCTTCCGTTTTCAAAAATATCCGGTCTTCAACACCGGTCTTCGAATGCAATTCATAACGACGTATCACATATTCGGAATGGGTTATACGACCCCATGGTCCTTTCCCGGCTAACCCGAATAGTGAGCGCTTATTCAAAAATAAGTGTGGCATTCAAATTCATCCAATTCACAACAAATACCTATCTAAAGGTAATTATTGATAGTCGGTTATTTAACTATCAATAAAGATGCGCAACATCATCAGATTCCAAATAATTTTCCAATTTATTTAATTTCCAAAAATATATTTACAAGATATATAATTTCCACACTTAACCATTTGAAAACAATTTCAAATCAATTTCCACATTTCATTTTATCTTTGAAGATAAAATCGCAAAACAGTTCATTTCATATTGGAAAAGCATTTCCATACTTATTTAAAAATAAGTATTTCACAAATCTATTTATTTTCAACATTTGAAAATATTCGATATACTTAAATCAAATTAAGTATATAATCATTTTTTTAAGGAAATCATTCTCTTAAGCACATTTATTTGAGTCAAAACGAATGTTACGTAAAACATCGTTACGACGACTCAAAATCACTAGTATAGGGATTCGAAATTTAGATAGATATATAAATCCCAATACTATATAAAACATTCCCTTTCGGAAATCATTTACTATAACAACAGTGTTATAGTCCACCATTTCCTTATTTCTCGAAAACGTCTATTTCAACAATGAATGTTGAAATCTATGTATTCGATACTTAACACGTTTTAAAACATCTTTAAAATGTTTAACTTCATTTTTAATATCACTTCTTCAAAAATAAATCCATTTTACTTAACAATATATTCACTGTCCAAAATCGTGAATATACTTCACTAACCACATTTAAATCTTTTCTACACATTTATTTCAAGAATAATTCGCTATCCAAAATCGCGAATATATCTTCTTTAATAATCTTCTATATTTAATTTATCAAATTCAATCGATTTCGAATTTATAAACACGGTTATAAATTCTATTTCTATTTTCTAACAACTTCGATTTAATAAATCTCCTTTTATTAACTTCTATATTTTTACTTATCAAAATAAGTGATTTCGGATTTATAAACAACTTTTATAAATTCCAATTCTATTTATAAAAACTTCAATCCCAAATCAATTTCGATATTGATTTTAAAAATTTATTTATCACTACTAAGTAAATTCCTCATTTTTTCTCAAATTATTCAATATTCTGTTTTAAAATGGATTCTTCAAATCGAAATCATTTTACATTGATTTCCCAATTTATTTCAATTTACCAATTAAATTTCTAGTTGGATTTCCAACTTATCTTCTTTTAATAAATTCCTTTTTAAGGAAATAAATTCCAATCGTTTCTTTCAATCTATTTAAAAATCCAAATTCTTAAATTAAACTCTTCAAATTATAATCACTATTTTACGAAATCCATTTATTTAACATTTTCACTTGATTCTGGAATTAATTCGATAAGATTATAAAATTTAACTTTTTATACTTTAAAAATTCCTTTCTTCAAAATTTATTCAATTTCTAAAATTAATTCACTTAGAAATTTCTATTTTGATTTCAAAAATTAAATTTCGTTTATTTTTGGAATCCAATGATATCAAACATCCATTCAGCTAAATTTTAGCTTTCAAACAATTTTCAGACATCAATTCAATAACATCAATAATCATTCACAGATTATCACATCACAGTAGAAATAAATTCAATCAATGTAAGGGGTCCAGTTGGATCCCTCCAACCTGTTTCCCTGCATTCAAAGACGTTAGCACAATACCAATTCCACTTCGAGGTGGAATATCGCGGTATATGGGTTTTATAAAAATAATCCGCTTACTAACGGCGCAATAGGGTCTCATCCGCTATACGAGACGGGAAATCAATCAATCCAATATATACATATGCCAATATGTATATATTGCTATATATAGATATATCCTATAATATCTAATATCACATCCAATAGCAATCAATATCAATCAATAAATACTGCAATCCAAATTTATTTTGAGTGAGAAGATCTCACCTTAGCTTTTAATTTGCCATCCATTTCCATTGCAGTTTGTTTTCTCGACTTTATTTGACCTTGTATAAACATTATAAGGTTTTATTATCAATATTCAAATAAATTGAAGAATTAAATTCCATTTGATAATTCAATTAACCCGTGATTTGTTTTTATTGTAAACAAATACCTTTAAATTTCAAACAAATTTCTTTTAACAATTTATTTAACTAAAATGAAATTTAAAATTAAGTTTCTTTTAATAAATATTTTTATATAATGACAAAAATTAAATGAACTATTAAATCCAATTAGTTTCTTTAAATCGGATAATTAATTTCTATTCCATAGTTATAACTTGCTAACTATTCAATTTTAAATATAAATTTTCTTTGAAATCCTTTCACTTATAAAAATTCACTTGTATAGATTTAAAATTTATTCCCTTTCCTGTCTTCTGTTTATTTTATAGTCTACAATTATATACATAAAAAAAATAAGTTACAGATTTTAAAGATCTAATTACTCATTTCTGTTTCACCTGTATATTAAACATGTATGTACATATTTTTGTTCTCTAAATAACATAAATGGTAATTCCTTTACTGTTAAATTTTCTTTTGACAAATGAAAAAAAATAACCTGCGATTTAAGGTTTAAAACTAGGTAATACTAAATATAAATGAGTTAAATTACCTTAACCTACAGGAAAACAAAGTCAACGAGTCTGCACTGATCGCCAAACCCTAAGTCGATTCCACCTTCTTGTCGTCCCCTTACGCGAGTGCCACCACGCTGCTCGAAATCGAGCTCCAGTTCGCGCCCAAGACGCTGCACCTCCATCGCGACTCTACCCCGCCTAATACGTCGCCGCCTCCCCCTTAAGCGATCGCGAGCGCACGCGCTGCCGACAAACCCAACTCGCGACCCCAACAAGCCCTAGCTCGTACGCGATACTGCCCCATCGCGACCACTTCCAGTTGCTATGCCGCGACTTGCGACCTCCAGATCCCTCGATCCCCATCGAGATTTGTATGCGACCTCGAGCTCGATTTATTTTATCTTTTAATTCGAACGAAATGGCGTTCGAATGAATCAATGTTATCGAACGAGAAGGTGGGCATTTATTTTTGAACGAGAGTAAAGGGCTTCGGCCATTATTGTTTTCCTTCTGTGATTTGAATTGAACGAACAGAAAAGGAATTGAAGAGGGATATTTAAAATTGAAGAGGCATGGGTTTTCACGATTTTCTCCCCTGTTCTCTGCACGATTTCGTTCGTGATTTTAGGCAGAGACAATGGGGCGTGTTTTAAGGGAGAAAGGAAAACTGATGTGACCAGATTTTAAATTTAAATTTAAATCAAATCCGTTTAAATTTCAATGCGTTTGTCTATCGTGTGCACACATAACGACTCTGAAAAATACAAAATTTGAAATTCGATAATAATTCAATATTACGGACCCAATGGAACTGGTTTCATCGAATTCCGAGACTGTTTGAAAATGACTATTTTTAAATATCGATTCGAACGATTAAATTCAAAACTGAACGAAACACTTTGAAATACAATTCTGAAGTTTCTATTATCTTCAGTATTATCAATACGAATTTTAAAAGCTTTCGAAATATTTTTCTTCAGCTTAAATTGAAGATACAAATTTTTATTCAACATTCACTCGATTAAATTTTAAAGTTTAATCGTCAAATTCAAAGTTTGAATCGGGGATTCACATTAAATTATCGTTCAAATATTTAAAATAAATTAAATATTCTCAATTTAATTTGTTCAAAATTCTGGGTCGTTACAGACTTCCCCCTTTAAAAGAATTTCGTCCTCGAAATTACAAGTTAGGAAAAAATGGTCCTTAACTCGTCCACTATTTTTCACAATCCGATAGTTTTATCAAATTTTCAAAACAAATCTCTCTACTAGAGATTCGTTACTAATTCAACTAAATTTTCAACTTCAATTATAAGTTTCAAACAACATGGTTTAACTTCTCAATTCAAATTTAAGTTTAAATTCGAATTTTAAACTTACAAAATTTTCTCAAAATTTTCTAACATTCGAGATTTTCGAAAAATTTCGCCAGCGTCTCCTTTGCGCGGCTAATACGGTACGACTACAAAACGTCCCTACGGACTCTCAGATTTCAAAAAGAAAAAGAAAAAGCCAAACGGCTAGACAAGAAATCATCAAAAACTCATATTATAATTCAAATACTTACCTTTTGTCGAGCAATTCAAATTTATCTTCAAAATTAAAATCCCAATTCCTTTTATAACACCTGTATGTCCTACTAGCCATAATATCTAGTTACAACATTCAATTTATCATTTTGCACATTTTATTATGAAATTTTCAATATAAACTGCTTATACATTTCTAGCTTACTATTGAAGTTACATATTCAATTTCATTCAATTTTTCATTTCAAAATTCCATTTGAATTCGATTTCATCTTTTATCTTTAGTTCATAACTATACTATTCTAAATTAGTTTTATTTACTAATTCATTCGTCTTCAATTTGAATTTCATTCCAATCAGATTTCAAATATTCTATAAGTTATCAACTTATTTACATCTTGATTTATACAATCATTTATACATTCACATTCACAATTCCATTTCATTAAGGAATTTTATTTTCAATTATCTTCTTGGAATTCTATTTTCATTTATAAATTCATTTATAATTTATATTCACCATTTTATTCAAATATGAATTCATCTCTTTATATTTCAATTCACATTTATAAATTTCATTCGTTAAATGGATTTTTATTTAAACTTTAAACTTTAAACTTTACAAGTTATCAACTTCATAATATTTCATAAATATTTTTATATAGTATTCCAGAGTTTTTTTTTTCAACCTTTCAAAGCCATTTTGAAAACAATTCAAATTATCCTTTTGAATTTCAAAAACCAAACCCAAAATTTTTAAACAATTTTCATTTAAAACAATTTGGTAGCAATTCCTCTTTTGGAAACCCGAAAATGAACACCGGTGATGTCGCGATCATCATCGAAATTATTTTCCAGCGACCGAAAAGAATTTAGAGCTTTTCATCTCTCTAAAACAATTTTCAAAACCTTCGAAATTCATTTTCAAATCAAAAGGGAATTTAAACTTTCCAAATCTCCAAAATTTTCAAATTCTTTTAAAACATTTCCAAATACTTCTCTGGAATTCTACTTCCAATTATAAGTCACATTTATAATTTACATTCTTAAATTTCATTTGTATATGGATTTATTTCTTAACTTTGGAGTTACGATTTCAATTTCTTATCCAATTTCATATAATAATGATAACGTTTCAACATTATCACTTTCCTAACATCCATGCAACCATATACTGTAATAATTTACAGAAAATCATTTCTTTTATATACAAAAATAGTTTTGGGCAAAATTATTTCATTCACCCTATTTAAAACAATACTGTGTCGGTTTATCTTGTTTAGAGTTTAGAAACCCCTATCGATTACAGTTAGCTAGACTGCACCGACCAGAATCCATAAACAATCAACCGATAAGTCAACACAATACAAAACAATTTCATATTCACTAACAAATACGCACTCGTATCTATTATTACACTCAACTCATTCTAGAGTACTGCTGACTCTATCTCTAATGAGTAACACCCAACAGAGCAGGGTTGTCGCTTAACCATATGCTCTGATACCAAATGTAACATCCCGAAATTTTCGAACTTTCGAAAATTCGACATCGATACTCACTTTATCGACTGCCGAGCCATCGAATGCCGGAAACCCGAAAAGTTATGGTTTTAAAAAGAAGAAAAAGGTAGAAGAAGAAGAGAGAAGAAGAAGAAAGCAGAAGAAGAAAGAAAGAAGAAGAAAAGAAGGAACAGAAAGAAAAAGAACAACAGAACAGCAACAGAAACAGAAAACAATATCAGAATCTTACACATCGCAGCGGAACAATATACAATAGATAATTACTAGTCTTTTAAAACAAAGAACTATATCAGTTTATACATACATCAATCAGAGTCAATATACAACAATGGACAGTTATATAAACTTGTCCTCATACAGAATACACAGCGGAATAAATACTATCAGATACAAATACTACGTCTCGTCATCCAGCTTATCTCCAAAGCTCCAGAATATCCTGATAACATAACTCTAGACTGCCCGTGTGGAAATTGATGGGCACCCAGAGTTTAGAAGGGAAACAATAAACTCCGAGTCAGTCATGGTGACTAGTGTGAGATCGTAAAACAGTTTATCTTTAGAATAAACAACAGAAGAATTTTAAGGTAAATTCGCAATGCTTTTGGAAAATGAAACTACCATAAGACCTCCCACCACACACACAATGCAAACGCAGACTTGGAGGAGATTTCTTCTTATGTTAGTCAAAGATGCTTACTACGCAAAATCAAATCATTTTGGGTATTATTATTAGTGCATAGTGGAAAACATTTCGGAAGTAGAATATAAATCTTAGCCAGCATAGGTACCATTATATTATGCCTGATATAGCTGCCTCCTGAGGAGACAGGTTATACAATTGAAATCGTAAAGGCTCGTATTGTTTCTTTGGATTTCCAACAAATGGTCAGGCTAAGGAACTTCCTTTTCCACGATGGGTACGTCCCTGGAATAGACGACCCGAGAAATAACCTAACATTACGGTTAGATCTCTGCCAACACAAGGCCGGGTTACCTCTGCAAAAATAGGTAACTACTGACACGCGTATGCCATCCCCCGATCGTCACCGATCTTCCCGAGGATCCCCGATTCGCAACAACCACAAAGTAATAAATTTGCAGCAACCACAGAGGTTAAGTATCTGGGCTCCATACCATGATACCACCTTTATCCAGAAGGAATGACATACACTAAGGGGCGCTACTCCCTAAAACCTTGCTGCATCCTTCCTGTTTCGACCATTTCCAGGGTGTGAGGCTCGATGAAGTCTCATCCACAAAGCTACGCTTTCTACAAAGCCCTGCTTCGGGTCAAACAAAAATGATCAACCTATGATCACAAAGATATAAGATCAAACAAATGATCATATCACAAATGATCAAACACTGATCATTTCACAGCAACACTCAGTATGCCACGTTACCAAATTGGGAATATATCGCTGATAAATTTCAACTACATAACCTCTGAGCTCGTACGTCTCAGAGAAGGGTGTTAAGCTAAGAGAATAAATTCTCCGCCACCAACAGATATGTATTTGAAAGAAATCAGCTTTATATCTCAAATTGTAACATCAGACATACAATCCATACAAGTCTGTTCCGGGATCGAACAGAACCGAAGGCACTTCTCACGAAGCCCTTGCATATCCGGATAAATTTCTAATCACGTCCGGACTTCCCGTCACTAAGGGTGATAAAACCTCTAAACCGGAGATCAGCCGATGTAGAGTAACTCGACGGTAATCCTTCCGTTTTCAAAAATATCCGGTCTTCAACACCGGTCTTCGAATGCAATTCATAACGACGTATCACATATTCGGAATGGGTTATACGACCCCATGGTCCTTTCTCGGCTAACCCGAATAGTGAGCGCTTATTCAAAAATAAGTGTGGCATTCAAATTCATCCAATTCACAACAAATACCTATCTAAAGGTAATTATTGATAGTCGGTTATTTAACTATCAATAAAGATGCGCAACATCATCAGATTCCAAATAATTTTCCAATTTATTTAATTTCCAAAAATATATTTACAAGATATATAATTTCCACACTTAACCATTTGAAAACAATTTCAAATCAATTTCCACATTTCATTTTATCTTTGAAGATAAAATCGCAAAACAGTTCATTTCATATTGGAAAAGCATTTCCATACTTATTTAAAAATAAGTATTTCACAAATCTATTTATTTTCAACATTTGAAAATATTCAATATACTTAAATCAAATTAAGTATATAATCATTTCTTTAAGGAAATCATTCTCTTAAGCACATTTATTTGAGTCAAAACGAATGTTACGTAAAACATCGTTACGACGACTCAAAATCACTAGTATAGGGATTCGAAATTTAGATAGATATATAAATCCCAATACTATATAAAACATTCCCTTTCGGAAATCATTTACTATAACAACAGTGTTATAGTCCACCATTTCCTTATTTCTCGAAAACGTCTATTTCAACAATGAATGTTGAAATCTATGTATTCGATACTTAACACGTTTTAAAACATTTTTAAAATGTTTAACTTCATTTTTAATATCACTTCTTCAAAAATAAATCCATTTTACTTAACAATATATTCACTGTCCAAAATCGTGAATATACTTCACTAACCACATTTAAATATTTTCTACACATTTATTTCAAGAATAATTCGCTATCCAAAATCGCGAATATATCTTCTTTAATAATCTTCTATATTTAATTTATCAAATTCAATCGATTTCGAATTTATAAACACGGTTATAAATTCTATTTCTATTTTCTAACAACTTCGATTTAATAAATCTCCTTTTATTAACTCTTATATTTTTACTTATCAAAATAAGTGATTTCGGATTTATAAACAACTTTTATAAATTCCAATTCTATTTATAAAAACTTCAATCCCAAATCAATTTCGATATTGATTTTAAAATTTTATTTATCACTACTAAGTAAATTCCTCATTTTTTCTCAAATTATTCAATATTATGTTTTAAAATGGATTCTTCAAATCGAAATCATTTTACATTGATTCCCAATTTATTTCAATTTACCAATTAAATTTCTAGTTGGATTTCCAACTTATCTTCTTTTAATAAATTCCTTTTTAAGGAAATAAATTCCAATCGTTTCTTTCAATCTATTAAAAATCCAAATTCTTAAATTAAACTCTTCAAATTATAATCACTATTTTACGAAATCCATTTATTTAACATTTTCACTTGATTCTGGAATTAATTCGATAAGATTATAAAAATTAACTTTTTATACTTTAAAAATTCCTTTCTTCAAAATTTATTCAATTTCTAAAATTAATTAACTTAGAAATTTCTATTTTGATTTCAAAAATTAAATTTTGTTTATTTTTGAAATCCAATGATATCAAACATCCATTCAGCTAAATTTTAGCTTTCAAACAATTTCCAGACATCAATTCAATAACATCAATAATCATTCACAAATTATCACATCACAGTAGAAATAAATTCAATCAATGTGAGGGGTCTAGTTGGATCCCTCCAACCTGTTTTCCTGCATCCAAAGACGTTAGCACAATACTAATTCCACTTCGAGGTGGAATATCGCGGTATATGGGTTTTATAAAAATAATCCGCTTACTAACGGCGCAATAGGGTCTCATCCGCTATACGAGGCGGGAAATCAATCAATCCAATATATACATATGCCAATATGTATATATTGCTATATATAGATATATCCTATAATATCTAATATCACATCCAATAGCAATCAATATCAATCAATAAATACTGCAATCCAAATTTATTTTGAGTGAGAAGATCTCACCTTAGCTTTTAATTTGCCATCCATTTCCATTGCAGTTTGTTTTCTCGACTTTATTTGACCTTGTATAAACATTATAAGGTTTTATTATCAATATTCAAATAAATTGAAGAATTAAATTCCATTTGATAATTCAATTAACCCGTGATTTGTTTTTATTGTAAACAAATACCTTTAAATTTCAAACAAATTTCTTTTAACAATTTATTTACTAAAATGAAATTTAAAATTAAGTTTCTTTTAATAAATATTTTTATATAATGACAAAAATTAAATGAACTATCAAATCCAATTAGTTTCTTTAAATCGGATAATTAATTTCTATTCCATAGTTATAACTTGCTAACTATTCAATTTTAAATATAATTTTTCTTTGAAATCCTTTCACTTATAAAAATTCACTTGTACAGATTTAAAATTTATTCCCTTTCATGTCTTCTGTTTATTTTATAGTCTACAATTATATACATAAAAAAAATAAGTTACAGATTTTAAAGATCTAATTACTCATTTCTGTTTCACCTGTATATTAAACATGTATGTACATATTTTTGTTCTCTAAATAACATAAATGGTAATTCCTTTACTGTTAAATTTTCTTTTGACAAATGAAAAAAAATAACCTGCGATTTAAGGTTTAAAACTAGGTAATACTAAATATAAATGAGTTAAATTACCTTAACCTAGAGGAAAAAAAAGTCAACGAGTCTGCACTGATCGCCAAACCCTAAGTCGATTCCACCTTCTTGTCGTCCCCTTACGAGAGTGCCACCACGCTGCTCGAAATCGAGCTCCAGTTCGCGCCCAAGACGCTGCACCTCCATCGCGACTCTACCCCGCCTAATACGTCGCCGCCTCCCCCTTAAGCGATCGCGAGCGCACGCGCTGCCGACAAACCCAACTCGCGACCCCAACAAGCCCTAGCTCGTACGCGATACTGCCCCATCGCGACCACTTCCAGTTGCTATGCCGCGACTTGCGACCTCCAGATCCCTCGATCCCCATCGAGATTTGTATGCGACCTCGAGCTCGATTTATTTTATCTTTTAATTCGAACGAAATGGCGTTCGAATGAATCAATGTTATCGAACGAGAAGGTGGGCATTTATTTTTGAACGAGAGTAAAGGGCTTCGGCCATTATTGTTTTCCTTCTGTGATTTGAATTGAACGAACAGAAAAGGAATTGAAGAGGGATATTTAAAATTGAAGAGGCATGGGTTTTCACGATTTTCTCCTCTGTTCTCTGCACGATTTCGTTCGTGATTTTAGGCAGAGACAATGGGGCGTGTTTTAAGGGAGAAAGGAAAACTGATGTGATCAGATTTTTATTTAAATTTAAATCAAATCCGTTTAAATTTTAATGCGTTTGTCTATCGTGTGCACACATAACGACTCTGAAAAATACGAAATTTGAAATTCGATAATAATTCAATATTACGGACCCAATGGAACTGGTTTCGTCGAATTCCGAGACTGTTTGAAAAATGACTATTTTTAAATATCGATTCGAACGATTAAATTCAAAACTGAACGAAACACTTTGAAATACAATTCTGAAGTTTCTATTATCTTCAGTATTATCAATACGAATTTTAAAAGCTTTCGAAATATTTTTCTTCAGCTTAAATTGAAGATACAAATTTTTATTCAACATTCACTCGATTAAATTTTAAAGTTTAATCGTCAAATTCAAAGTTTGAATCGGGGATTCAAATTAAATTATCGTTCAAATATTTAAAATAAATTAAATATTCTCAATTTAATTTGTTCAAAATTCTGGGTCGTTACACTGTCAGTGTCCATGGAGAACTACATTGTGCGTTCACAAGATGAAGTATCCGAGTGTTTCATATTGTCCGTAATTTAGGTGGGAGTTAATTGGTCGAAGTCTCACCGGATTCTGAATTAATATGAAGACGTTATTGAAGTTTGAACAAAAAAAATAGCGGCTTCTGCACTAGGCGGAGTTCAAATATGGGGATGTGGTAGCCTGTTATTTTCTAAGTACAACTGTCAGTCCCCATGGAGAACTACAGTGTGCATTCAGAAGATGAAGTATCCGAGTGTTTCATATTATCCGTAATTTAGGTGGAAGTTAATTTGTCGAAGTCTCGCCGAATTCCGAATTAGTATGAAGAAAATATAGCAGTCTGAACAAAAAAATAACGGCTTTTGCACTAGGCGGAGTTGAAATACGGGGATTTGGTAGACTGTTAGTTTCTAAGTACAACTGTCAGTCCCCATGGAGAACTACAGTGTGCGTTCACAGGATGAAGTATCCGAGTGTTCCATATTGTCTGTAATTTAGGTGGGAGTTAACCGGTCGAAGTCTCGCCGGATTCCAAATTAGTATGAAGAAGTTATTGCAGTCTAAACAAAAAAAAATAGCGGCTTCTACACTAGGCAGAGTTCAAATATGGGGATGTGATAGCCTGTTATTTTCTAAGTACAACTGTTAGTCCCCATGGAGAACTACAGTGTGCGTTCATAAGATGAAGTATACGAGTGTTCCATATTGTCCGTAATTTAGGTGGGAGTTAATCGGTCGAAGTCTCGCCGGATTTCGAGTTAGTATAAAGAAAATATTGTAGTCTGAACAAAAAAAATAGCGGCTTCTACACTAGACGGAGTTCAAATATGAGGATATGGTAGCCTGTTATTTTCTAAGTATAACTGTCAGTCCACATGGAGAACTACAGTGTGCGTTCACAAGATGAAGTATCCAACTATAACGTATTGTCCAAAATTTAGGTGGGAGTTAATCGGTCAAAGTCTCGCCGGATTCCGAGTTAGCATGAAGAAAATATTGCAGTCTGAACAAAAAAAATAGCGGCTTCTGCACTAGGCGGAGTTCAAATATGTGGATGTGGTAGCCTGTTATTTTCTAAGTACAACTGTCAGTCCCCATGGGGAACTACAGTGTGCGCTCATAAGATGAAGTATCCGAGTGTTTCATATTGTCCGTAATTTAGGCGGGAGTTAATCTGTCGAAGTCTCGTCGGATTCCGAGTTAGTATGAAGAAAATATAGCAGTCTCAATAAAAAAAATAGCGGCTTCTGCACTAGACGGAGTTCAAATAAGAGGATGTTGTGCCATATTATTTTCTAAGTAAACTGTCAGAGTGTCAGTCCCATTAAAAAACTAAAGTGTGCGTTCACAAGATGAAGTATCCGAGTGTATCATATTGTATGTAATTTAGATAAGAGTTCATCAGTCGAAGTTTTGCCTGATTCCGGATTAGTATGAAGAAGTTATTGCAGTCTGAACAAAAAAATAGCGGTTTCTGCCTAGACGGCATTCAAATGTCGGAATGCTACTATCAAATCTACTTCCACGGGTACAAATAAAAATACATGCACATTGTGGTTAAATGCAGGACCACCTGACGTGCATATGCAGTCATAATTAATAACTAGTCTTTATAATCCATCCATAATATTACTAATACTAACCTGACGTGGGATATGTAAGCGCGTGAATTCCGACACGCTAAAATGAATAACTGACTACATATATATAATTTGAAATAGGCACATGTGTTTCCAGGCAAACAAAACATGTATATGCATGCATCCAGTTCTTATGATAGGTAAAGGTTCCAGTATCAATTTATTGCGTGCGACCCCGCAAAAGTGAATACAAACTTTTATGTCATTTGGTATGATCCCTACGTGGGCAATTGTTTATTATTTATCTTGGAAGGGCTAGATAGAACCAATGCATAATGCCACGTACCAACGTACGTACGTATAGCTGTACAAATACTACTAGGTGGGGTAGTACTTATGTACATCCATTGTATTGGATTGAGCATATTCACTTTCTTGGCGTATTTATCCGAAATCTCCCGCGTTTCCGGTCTCTCAATGAAACATCCCAATAAAAAATAATGTACAACTACATACTACATCCTATCCTAGAACAAATGTGTAAAATAAGCACAATACAATAATGTTGATGGTTTTTGAAGCTTGTTCATGGAAGTAAATGGAATCGCTCAAATGCTCATGTTTTGAGTCTCTGTCTTTAAGATGTTAAAAGCACTCCCCGTTGTTTAATCAAACTAATAAGTGTTTTTTTAGTTATGGCAGATTCATCCCCAAAATACAATAAAGTCTAGGAATCAATCTTTTCGATCGATTCTGTTATCACAAAACAAAATCGATTCTAGATTATTTTCGTAGTTACACTTACAAGAGTATAGGATTTGTAATCTGCTATGCTATAAATCTGACGAAATTTTTGTATATGCTAAGAAACCATGATACTAGAATAAAATTTGAGGAAATGAATATTTCAATTTTTTTAATTTTACAATTGACCTCGATAATGGCACTTTATAGGCTAGAAATAGTAGCGTCTCTTGGCGAAGAGACATGAATGTTTTGAAAGAAACCGACTCTTTTCAAACAACTAAAAACAACGACCCGTCTATTGATCAAGAATGACTAATCAATCGAACCAACCGACTGGTTCCTAGATCAATCGATTGAAACAAGCTTAATTTGAATGCATTTTTCTTGGAATTTCTCTCAACCATATGATTGATCATAGTGACCCGGTTGACGGGTCGATTTAAAAACGCTTAGTAAATTATTTTTGAACAATTACAACTGTTTTCAATGGTCACCTTCCATTGCCGCGTCTTTTGCCTTTCCATGGCTTAAAAAACCTAATTAAATAATAGGACCCAAATCCGACCCAAGTCAGCTTGAACGATATGAGTTGACGACATGGGAGTGTGTTGTCATGCATGTGCTCTCTTTTCAACCGAAGAGAAAGCATTTAGGTAGCCTAAGAGCCCAACCTTCTCTTAAATTCCATATACTTACACGGTTACAGTTTCATATTTTCCATGATGTGAGACTATTCTCAATTCTCTCTTTCTTCTTCTCTCACTACCAGAAAACTAGTAAAACATCGATGAAAATTTCCGAGCCAGAATGGTGTTAGAAATGTGTAGATGAGAAAGAAGGCGTTAGAAATGCGTCGAAAAATACCGAAGTCTTTCCGGCGCTTTTATATAGTTGGTAAACTCAATTGAAGGCGTAAATTTAATTGTAAATCGAAAGCACACCCATAAGTATATAATGTCACAAGTAAACAAATTCGAAAAGGTGTAAATAAAATTATATTGTCGTAATGTTTAAAGTATACTTATTTATACACATTATTAATTTATATTAATATGAATAAAAATTTACACACACATATATATATTTGTTATTTTAAATTATTATTTATATACTTACTAATTTTCAAATTATTTAACTTGAAAGTAAAAAATATACATAATTTTAAAATTATATATATTTCAATTATTTCAAAATTATATATTTCAAATTTTAATAATAAATATTATTATAGTTTAAAATATTTAAATTTTAAATATAATCATTTTAGTTCCTGCTTTATACGTTCCAAATTATGAAATCAGACCATACACATTCCTTAATATTGTATGAGAAGCTCAAATATATGATTTCATGTAATTTTGAGTCAGTTTGACCATCTATCTTATCAGATGTAAATATTCCTAGGCGTCAATTTATTATTGAAAATAATCAAATAACTTACGGGATCGTGGATCAAACTGACTCAAAACAACATAATATTTTATATTTAAGCATCCAGGACTCGATTCTAAATGGTCAGACTTTAAAAATTCAGAATGTAGACAGGTCTGTTGGTTCAAATTAGTCGTTTTCCATACAGGTTACTTAGAGTTCTATTAGAAACGACCAATTCTAACTAAAATTCCTACTAACGTCTCCACATTTACAAAAACGACCATGAACATTCGTTAATACCGTATGAGAAGTTTAAGCATACGATTTTTCTGAGTTAGTTTGACCATCCATCTTATTGAATGTAAATATTCATAGGTGTTAGTTGATTATTGAAAATAATCGATTAACATATGAGATCGCGGATCAAACGGACTCGAAACAACATAAGATTTTATACTTAAGTATTCAGGACAACAATATCGATTTTCATCAGTTGGATTTCAAAAAATCGTAATGTAGATGGTCCGTCGGTTCAAACTGGTCATTTCCTATACAAGTTACTTTGAGTTCTTTTGGAAACAACCAGTTCTAACTGAAATTCCTACTTACATTCCACATTTATGAGATTCGACCGTACGCTTTCGTTAATATCATATGAAAAACTTAATTATATAATTTTGTGTAATTCTGAGTTAATTAGACCATCCATCTTAACAAGTGTAAATATTCCTAAGTGCTAGTTGATTATTGAAAATAATCGATTAACTTACGAGATCGTGGATTAAACTGATTCAGAATGGAAAATTTTATACTTAAGCATTTAGGACAATAATGTCGATTCTCAATGGTCGGATTTCAAAAATCGTAATGTAGATGGGTCTGTTTGTTCAAACTATCCGTTTTCCATATAATTTACTTAAAGTTTTATTGGAAACGACCAGTTCTGACTAAAGTTCCTACTTACATTTCAAATTTATGAAATCCGACCGTACACATTCGTTAGTACCATATGAGAAGCTTAAAATACAATTTCATGTAATTTTGAGTCAGTTTGACTTTCCTTCTTACCGAATGCAAATATTCTAAGGTGTTAGTTGATTATTGAAAATAATATGTCAACTTATGCGATCGTGGACCAAATTGAATTAGAATGGCACGAAATTTTACACTTAAGCATCCTGGAAATAATGTCGATTCAACGGTTGAATTTTTAAATTATAATGCTTTATTATTTAAACTATATACAAATTATAATAATTATATATATAAAATTCTTAAATTCTTAAAAACATAAAAAATTTAAACTATAAAAGATGTAAAGTTATTAAATTCTTAAAAATACAAAAAAAAAATTAAATAAATTCTTACCGACGCCCATTGACATCATCCTCTCCTTCAACCCTAATCATGTACTGTCTGCCTCATTTACACCCAAATCACAAAGCAAAAAAACTTAAATCAACAAAACCCTTGAATCCCGCCATGAACCTCCACCGCTATAGTTGTTCGACATCCATCGTGTCCGTTGCCAATTGTGCTTCATTCGAAGTTGAAGCCGAAGTCATCAGGTTTGAAGTCATCCGAGGTACTTTGATGTCCGTCACATCGTTCGAAGTCGAAGCTGAAGTCGGAACAAAGCCTAGGTCAAAGCTGATATCGAGGCCGAAGTTGAAGCCGCAACCCTTGAAGTGGGAGCCGAAACCTAGGTCGAAGCTGGTATCGAGGTCAAATTTGAAGCTTCCAATCGACCCTAACTTTTGCTCCCCAACGACCGCAACCTCAAACTTAAAAGGATTAAATTAAATTTTAAAAATTATTTTTTTCTTCCCAAAGTGGACATAATATATTCTATATTTCTATGCAAATTATTTGTTAGTTGAATTAGTTAATAGTCGAATTTGTCTAGTATAATTGTGCATATCAAATAAATTAATATATCATTGTGATCATTTGACATTGATACATAATTATGGAAATTTAACCGACTAGTACTTGAATATTAATTATATAATCTAATTTTAATTTGAAAATTCATTATTTTTTAACTTAAATTAAAATTAAAATTTAAAAGTTATATAATCCAATTTTAATTTTAATTTCAAAAGTTATTATAACTTAATTATAATAGTTACAATTTTTAAATTTAATTTTCAAAGTTATTATAATTCAATTTTAAAATTTTTACCATTTAATTTTATTCTTAATTTGAAAAGTTATTATAATTTAAATAATTAAATTTAAATTATTTATACAACATAATTTTAGTTTGAAAAGTTATTATATATAAATATAAATTTATATTTAAAAGAAAATATTTATTTCAATTTTAAAAGTTATTAAAACTTAATTCTATTAGTTATATAATTTATATTTAATTTTCAAAGTTATTGTAACTTAGTTTTAATTTTCATTCAATTTAAAAATTTATATAATTTAATTTTCATTTTAATTTTAAAAGTTATTAAAATTTAATTAACTAAATTTAAATTATTTATATAATCTAATTTTAATTTGGAAATCCACTATATTTCAATTCAAATTATAATTAAAGTTTAAAAATTAGATAATCTAATTTGAATTTGAAGTTTAAATGTTCATATAGCTTAATTTTAATAGTTATATAATGTAAGTTTAATTTTCAAAGTTAATATAATATAATTTTTTTAATTCGATTTCAAAATTATATAATTTAATTTCTAGGTTAATAGTTATTATAGTTTAATTTTGTTGTCCTTAAATTGTATTTGGCCCCGTCTAGCAAGTATTGTATACGATCGTTATAGAGATGTTCATTTTTTTGTGAAACGAACTTCGATACTCGTCTGATACAATATTTGTTAGATTTGTCCCATTATTGAACATATATAGATACAACGATATTTTTATATTTCATAAACCATTTCAACAATGGTAAACAAAATCTCGAGTACTATTTCTATTTTGTTACCTATGTATGCGCATTGGCATACAAAATGGGGAATAAGGGAAGTGATGTCGGAACTTTGTTAAATTATTTGAGATGAAATAATTTCTGAAATGTAAAAATAGCGTTATGATTTTGGAAGTAGATTGACCGAACTATAAAAAGGAGTCAGACTTTAAATATATTCAGAACCATGTATATGGTAATACTAATAAAATATGAATAGTCTATGGAATTATAATGAAAGAAAATATAATAAAAATGACTTTATAAATAAATAATACTAATATGTGGTATTAATAAAAAATAAATTATAATAATTTTTTTAATTACATATAAATTATAATACCAAGTATGTGTATTATTTGTAGTAGAAGATGGATTATCTAAAAACCCAAAATTGGATGTACAAGGTTAATTTTGGGAAGAAAGAAATGATACCGTTGCATTTTAAAAATGGTGTGGATGCATTTACGAAAGTGGTATCTTGTGACATAACAAAGGATATAGAAATTTGATGTTCTTGTTCTAAATTTCATTATCTAAAACTTCAGGAATATGATATCGTAACGTTTCATTTGCATAGTGTTGTAGGCGTTTTCACCCATAGCATGACGAATATGAAAGGAGATTAAGGAGTACAGGAACTACATAAAAGTCTATAATCGGGGTATCATCACTTGGTCAAAAGGCTAGGACAAGAAGGAAGGAAGATCAAAAGATAGCACAAGAAAATCTAGAAGAAAAGGGTGAATTTAACAAGGATTAAGTAAACGGTTCGATAGTGTACTGCCGAACCACGAAATTCTTGTTCGGTGATCACCTATCGAAAAAATTCTGGCTCGGTAGTTACTAACCGAACATAATTTTCTGTTCGGCATACTACACCGAACTATAAAGCCACCATACCCTATGTGCTATCGAACCATGAAACCACCGAAATAAAGCATGGTTCCATCAGAATACCGCTTAGTCGCAGTAACTTGAACTTAGATGTCGTTTCGATCGACATTCATCATTTTACACGGTGGAAGTTCCTCCATTGATTAAAGCAATTCCAAGACCATGGAAAATTTATCCGTAGCAATTATCTTCAATGTTGTGTCATGTATATAGTTTATGTGTATCTACAGGTAATTATTCTCAGGGTGATATATTATTTTTCTTTGAATTATGTTGAATTTTGTATTATTTTATTATTACGGTAATATGATTATTTGAAGTAAAAGCAAAAAATCATTTGGTTATTCCTGAAATTAGACTATGATGTTGTTGAGTGCTAGCTTAGATGGTCGTGATGTTAGAGATATTGAAGAGGTGCAAGGTTTGATTACCAATGATAGCACTAATCAGTTTGTTAATTACCCAGAGTGAGGGGATTCTCTAGCATGCTCATTCAAGTGTTAATGAAATTGTGCGATGTACCTAAGTATTCAAAAAAGATAGTCTATATAATGTTTATGGTTTATGTATACTTCTCATGTTATATATGCTACATGTATTAACAATATAACTTTTCAAGCTATTGAATAGATTTACTAATTTAATTAGTGTTGGATATTATGAAATAGTGTATTAATGCAAATGTTAGAATATTGTTTATTCCAACCAAATTCGAAACATCATTTATCTCCTAACTTGATATCCTTATGCCATATATGGAATGCCATTACCACATTAAATGTGTACGTATTCGAATTCATATTCTATTTATGATGGACTCATGTTGAACTTATTCATTGCTTAAATTAACAATCATTCTCAGTTTGTGAATAATTGACAGTCGACGTTAGTTTTTTTTGGGTATAAATCCATTATTCTCTAAAATGAGTCGTTATACTTTGCATGCTTCACCATTACTGAAGCAGATTTATTAATAAATGTTTGTCAATACTGGTTTTAAAAAAACCAATCTAAATAAATCAATCCATAAACATACATTCTCATTTTCATATAACTAAAAAGAAATTTGACACTGTACCGCTAAATAAATTATGTAGTAAACCCCATGTGCGTAGCATGAAATTATGCTAGTTTTTAAAGGATTAAATAATCATGTCATTTAATTTAATCCTTAACCATATGAATAGATCATTTTTAATGCCAAACTTAAAGCAAATAGTAAAGGAGCCAAAATAATAATAATAAGCATAAACCAATGTATTTCATTGGGAAATGTAAATGAGATTGAAATTAAATGGAAAGAAGGGATTGTCAATGGACTTTTCATCTCAATTTTTCAGCTCAACGTCAATTGAGAACGTAACCTTGTTAGCACCAATGTAAATTAATATACATAAAACCCAAAATTGTTCGTGGCCGAAGGTTAGAAAATCGCGAAATTAGAGTTTTATTTAATCTAACTCAATAATTGATAAGAAGAAATGAGATAGAAGTAGAGTTATCATCAAATACAACACTAAATGAACATGAAAGTTAGCGTTGTTGGAAATAATTAAGTAGAAATCAAGGAATCTTACCTTAGCGCAAAAAGAATGATTACAGTCCATAGTTGTTTCATAATCATTTTAATATTGTGTATGTGTTGAAGACATTAAACAGAAGATTAAAGAAAATTGTAATTAATTTACTTGGTGGGATACTATAGAATTAATTAGATACTGAATGAATTTAGGAGGAGCCCAAAAAAAAAAGGAAAAAAATACGAAAAATAAAGAAAGTAAGAAAGGTATTATCTTAAGTTATGTGCAAGGAAAAAACCGAAGGATTTTGGGATTAACAGAAGTAAATAATTTCATGCTCGTCTTTGAAAGTATTATATAGACAGTATAATATTTAGACAAAATGAGCATTGTGTGCATGCAAAATCATCCTACATATAGAATAAGCGCAGTTAAGTATAAACGCATCTGCTAATTCACCATGATTAGAAATTCATTGGTTGTTCATGACAATCAGAATCGAACATCACCGCGTAGTGAGGTGTACTGCTATTAATTCAAAATCAAAGAAGCCACGCACACCATCACGTGCTGTCCAATGCCCATCAAACACGGCGCCAGCATCGCTTAATTAAATTATACCTCAAGTCCACTCTACTCACCTGCCTTTATTCGCGGATCCAACAGCTCCCCCCGGCCCCCACCCACTCGTGCGCCCATTATTCTATCTCCTTTACCCGACCCGTTATCTTCCGCTATAAATACCGGAACTCACCCACTGATTCCCCAGTCCAGTTCAAATCGTTTCATACAAAATTTCAAATCACACAATAATATAATAATAATAATAATAATGGTAACTGCATTCAATCGCTCCTTCTCCCTTCCCGGATCCCCACGCCTCAAAACCCGACCCGCATCCACCAAATCATACCACACCCGCTCCGTCAGCCTCCCCTGCCATGCCCACCCTCTCCTCTCCAACCTCCACGACCACCTCCACTCCCTCGCCACCTGGCACTCCCAATACCCTAGTTCCCTTTTCTCCATCTCCGACGGTTTAACCCGCCTCGAACTCCTCCAAGCCTCCTTCAACGACTTCCTCCTCCACCATAACGGGTTCGGATCCGACTCCATCACCCGCGTTCTGGACGACTTCCTCTCCTTGCTCGATTTACAAAACACTTTCATACACGAACTTTTCTCGCTACGCGAGTTGCAATACGAAGCTCAAATAGCCATTAGACAGCAGGATTGCTCAAAGATCGAATCTTGCGTTAAATCCATGAAGAAAACGGAGAAGCAGATTATCAAGCTATCTGTTTCATTGCAGGACATCATGAAACATAAGCATTTGGAAGATAGTGAGGTTAAGGTGGTGGTTAGAGAGGTGGTTAGTGTTACCGTGACTGTATTGCAAGTTGTGTTTTTGAAGACTGCGGGTTTGATTTCTGCATTGTGTGGGGCGAATAATTCATGGTTGAGGAGTTTTAAGAATGTGAAAGGAGCAAGTGATGATGAGTTCAGGAAGAGTTATGTGATGGAGAAGTTGCTTGAGTTGGAGGAGTTTGGTGGAGAAGTTGAGGTTAAGAGTGAGAAGTTGTTTAGGTGTTTGATTAACGTTAGAGTTTCTCTATTGAATATAGTCAGTGGAAATTAATACATGTTGTGTATACCGTGTAAATTTGGATATAATTAGATGAATGAGAACAAGATGTTTTGACATATACATAGGTGTTAATTATTTTCCCCCTTTTTTCTTTCTTCTTTATATTCGATACAATAACCAGACAAAGGATAATTCACCAAAAAAGAATGTGTTATACTCTTTGTGTATTGTGCACTGCAAAACTTTGGGCTATCAACGGAAGAATTTTCAACTGAGATCAAGTATTACATCTTTTATTGATATTTTATAGCTAATAAAATGCAATGGTTATATAATATATTTTGATTAACTTTATATTTCCATAGAAGTTACATTGATGGCATCCTCACGCTTAGAGCATCTCTTCAATATTACGATTACTTACAAAAGATTTATTATATATTGTCCAGTGTAATATTTAGTTTTAAACATTGCACTTTACAATGTGAAATAATAAATATTAAGTAATTTTTTATCTATCATTTTTATTTATTTAAATTTTAATTATAACGCATAATTACTTTGTTTTTTCTATAAATACATTTGAATTGAATTAGTTTTCTTCTTTTTAATGTTATGTTTAATTTTTAGAAATTACATTGAGTTAACATTGTAATTTATCTCTCTTGACATATGAGATTTAATTAGCATTACGTCCTATTTGGCTCGGGAATGCTCCTTGAGCTACCGTAATTGAGCTGCCGAATATGTAAAATCAGTTTGAAATGATGCAGTCTGCTTGTCGAAAACAACAGTGAAGCTTGAAAATTTTCATGTCTCTCTTCTAAGTCTCTCATGCTATTTCGACAGTTCATATTTTTCTACAATTATTTAGAAATTTCTGCTTAATTGTATCACAGTATTTTACATTCAAATCATTTTAATTTACATAATTAATTACTGTGTTTTCTTTGATTCTTATCCACTATTTTGCAATTAAGTACATACAATTTTTTCTTTTTAAACTTAATGTTTCATTAAAAACAAATAAATGTATGGACAAAAATTAATATTTAAAACAACATAAAAAATTAAAATTATTACTTTTGCACAACATAGTGTTGAAAAAAATGTTTTTTCCTTTTGTTATGTTCTCAAAATATAATTGGTTAGTTCTTTGAAATTATAAATTATGATTACTGTTCCATCTAATATAATAAGTGATAGGTGAATCCATCTGGTGTGCATATGCATGTGCTTCTGCCATTGTCTCCGTGCTGTATATGTAACAAACACATCATGTGTTCTCACTTCCACCATATACAAGTAGTAATGATTCAGTTTTCCAGTTAGGCAGTTCTGATTATACAATCAATCACAACTTAGTGCTTAAATCAAATTGATAAACATTATTTATTAGTGATGAAACATGTGGTTATAGCTTCAAATATTATATTCAAGAAGATACATGATGGCAGACTGCAGATTAAGCAGTGCGTCAAGCTGCAGCTGATGACGCGTAAAATGATATCTATTTATTGTCATGAGCTGCAACGACAGGTAATAATGATTGTGGATTATGAGCAACTGATTAAAACTGATAACTAACTAATTTATTGATTAAACGATGTAATATTGAAGAACTTATGGTTATGAGATAGATGTCGTCAATCTTTAGAAAAAATGAATACATTAATTAAACAGGGATAGTTCCAAAATGCACAAAGTAAACTGATTACGTGCAATCTGCATGGTTTGAAAAAGCGAAGAAATTTATTAAATTTGAAATCCGATCCCTTTGCTGCCAAGTCTGCATAAGCCATGAGGTATGAAATTCAGGAAGTTCCAAAAATGAATTAAAGTTGGCGATCATTTGTGGATACAAGCAGAATTGTTATCGTAGCGATTGGCCATAGGATTTTGAAGGTATTGAAAACTTACGTGTTTATGGACAAGTTAAAAAGTATGATATTGATAACTCACCTACATGGAAAAAGAAAAGAACCGTCTCAAGTTTGTTCTTTCAAAAATTTTTTTGGTAAATTAAGATGAAATTAGTAGCTACATAATATTAGTGTCTTTAAATTTCAAATTTCACCTCTAGAAGTTCAAGCTAGAGAACTCATTTGGTATATGTATGTTTTATTCAACAAAATAGGGGGAGGAAAAACTTTTGCGCTATTTTTGAATGAAAGACGCGGCCTAGGAAATTAGACCGAAGAAAAAAGCCATTCTTCTGGGAGGGAGAACTACTGGTCGAGCATCTGGAATAAGATCAATGTAGAATTCGATTTCCCGCGGAGGTGGTAGAGAATTGACTTCTCCAAACACATCAGAAAAGAGCTGAACAATCAGGGTAGAGCTTAGATTATTCAGATGAGAGTCAAGAGAGAATATAAAACTTCCAGCACACTCCTGAGACGATTTACCTTCAATAACTAAAGGTTTACTCTTGTCGTCAATTAGAGAGACGGTTCGAGCTTTGCAAAAGATAACGACTTCAAACTTTAGTAGCCAATCAACGTCTAATAGGATATCGAATGCCTCGAATCCAAGGACATAGAAATCCCAAGTGAAACGATGCATACCATACATAAGCGTGACATATTTGCATACCCTTTTGAGGTTAGCGGGTCCTCCGATGGGATTTGATAAACATAAGAAAGTTGAGGCAAGAATGGGTTCCAATTCAAGTTTATTACACAAATAAATAGATATGAAACTATGTGTTGCTCCAGTATCAAATAGAACTTTAACAGGTAAAATATGCAACATAAAAGTACCCTCTAATGTACCTTGGTCATCCTGAACTACAGGGGTAGGGGTGGTAATAGCAAAATCTCCAGATGGGGTACCCTTCTTTTGGGTAGGGCAATCCTTCTTGAAATGTCCGGGCTGTAGGCAAATGTGGCATACATCTCTCTTGGCCATCTGAGCCGGTGGCGGAATAGCTGCTCCCTTTGGGGATGGGCAACTGTTGGCATAATGACCATTTTGATTGCAGTTGAAGCAGGTGATAGAGGATAAGTCGATGGGCTTCTTCTGAGAATAGCCAAGCCCAGTTGTCTTCTGCCAGTTCTTCCTTCGCTGCTCAAAATTCGGCTTCCTCTTTCCAGTCTGACTAGAGGATGACTGAGCAACTGGTGTCTTGGTGACTGATGCACCCCTCAGCTTTCCCTCATATCTAAGGGCATAATCCATCAGCTCGGTGAAAGTGCCATGGACATGAGCTGTAAGGAGATCGTAATACTCTGGACGTGCTCCATGGATAAATTTCTCGTTTTTCAGAAGTGGTGTATCAATCAAGCCAGGTCCGAACTTGGAGAGTTCGTTAAACTTCCTTTCATACTCAGAGAAAGTCATGTTACCCTGCTTGAGGTCCATAAATGATCGGTAAAGCTAAGCCTTCCCGGCTGCTGGCATCCACTGAGTCGAAAAAGAATCCCTATTCACAAGCGAGACAAAGATGAGTCAAGATTCGAAGAGGCAAAAGGAATTATTTGGATGAAATTTCAGTTAGATTTTACCTAAACTAGGCCCAGGTGATAGTTTCTTCGTCAGTCCGGGAGGTTACTAACTCCCACCAATCCTGTGCTGCATCCTGAAGCTGCCAAGTGGCCAATTGACGCTTCTGCGCGTCAGTAATCTCAAAACCAGTGAAGATCCTTTCCAGGCTCTTCAGCCATTGTTGCGCTCCAATGATGCTCTCGGCTCCAGAGAATTTGATGCCGCCAAGATGGGTGTACTCTTTGCTAAGAGTAGAGAACTTGACTGCTGGAGCTAGGGCACATGGTGCGGGAGCATTTCCTCTACCCCCACCTCTGGCATTCCTTCTGGTACTCATCCTGGAATACCAAAAGCGATTCAGAATCAAACATGAATTTATAAAACTTAAGGAAATTCTAATCAAACGAATTCAATAAGGAGGATGGAATCAAAAGGATATAGATTCTGAAATGATTCTCCTCATTCTAGGGTATTATTACCCTATCTCTAATGAGCTTTACAACTCCACTGGCTAAGGTTTTCGGGAACCAAAGCTCTGATACCAACTGTAACAACCCGTATATTTGGACCATTTAAATTGACAATAATCCTTACATGTCAACTTAAATAGTACAAAACACGAATCATTAATGGAGTATATGTATATAAATGAGAATCATTACAGAATCACAGACATATACAATATAACAGAATAACGCAGCGGAATTACAACAATGTCATAATAGTAGTTCATGAAGCTACTAGATAAATACAACAATGTCTCAAGCAAATGGTGAAATAGAAATACATAGATGTCCGATACAAGTATCATAATAGAGTAGAGCAATACTGATAAAGATAAATGATAGTCTTCAAAGTCTTCAACTTCCAAGCAGCTCGGCAACAGAAATCCTCAGACTGACCCAAGCATAAGCACAACAAACACTCGAGTCAGGACATATATTCTTATACAAGATAATATGGCACAAATTTTGAAATAATAATAACTCAAAGATGAATGGAATGAACATCTTTCAGGATCCGTTAAATTATCT
Source organism: Allium fistulosum (assembly GCA_030737815.1). Lineage (NCBI taxonomy): Eukaryota > Viridiplantae > Streptophyta > Magnoliopsida > Asparagales > Amaryllidaceae > Allium > Allium fistulosum. Next base: position 466,231,153 of record CM060902.1, read on the forward strand.
ATATATAGTAGTGTACGTTAGGTAGATAATGTCTAACAGTAATATAAAGTATCAAAATAGTGTTAAGGCGTTACCATTATTCCCCTTAACACATTTATATAGCATCATAGTCTATACAGCACTGTAAACTCCACCGTAAACTAGTGGGCTATCAGGGAGTACTCCATAGGTATAATACAAAACAAATCGTAGTGGTCGCGCATAGGGATACAAGTATGACAAGGCACATGAGGCAATACCCAAGGTAGTGAAACTACCGTTTGCCTGATCCGGACTTGTGAGAACGCATCGCCGCAACGATCGCAACACCGCGATACAACACTCCAAATTCAAGGGTGCACACCAATCAAAACAAGTAATGAGTAGTTTACGAAGAAGTGTGTTTGCTAGAGGTAGCTAACCTCATTGGCTCGGCACGGCTCCTGTTTAAGTCATTTCCAATTTGACACAAGTGTCAAGGCTATCCATCATCATTCTCTTTCTTCAAATCCAGCAACGTCATCATTCCAACCACTTCATTCTGGATCACACTCTGCGTATAATAGTTATTAAAGTGGTATTCGGTTTAGACAAAGAGTATGTCCCTAACCAATCCCGGACACTTTAATAACTGCGTAATTATTACACCGATTGGTCATTTAATAACCTTAAAAACCAAAATTAATTTCACTTAGAATTCGAAAGTCAACATTCCACTTGACTTTTAATTCAAATTTCAAAGTTCAAATTTCCATTTGGTTTCGCAATTCCGTTTAAATTAAATTTAAACAGTTCGGATATTGATTTAAATTCAAATATAGATTCCATTCGATAATCATTTAAATTATGTTAATTTAACATTCAAATCAAATTCGATTTAATTTCTAATTGATTAAATCATTCACTTAAGTTGACCTAAATTTTAATCCAAACACATATGTTGAATTTAATTGAATTCACCAAATTAAATTCTTAAATCAAATTTATATTCAATTCATTTAGTAAATCAATTTTTGTTTCTTATTAAAGAAATTTAAATTCACTTATTTACTTATTTAATTAAATTGTCACAAATTAAATTTCTTCAGTGAACAAGTTCCAAATTTGTTTAATTATTAGATAAATTCACAAACTTAATTCAATAATTTATTAAATTTAAACAACATACTTTCATCAAACATTTGTTAACATTTGTTTCAATTTATCAAATATTTAACATTTAAGTTTCGCTTGAATTTAAAATTTCGGATTTAATTAAACCCTTCATTATTTCTTTTAAATCAAATCTTATTTTATTTTATTCAAATCAAATTGTTTGACCAATCGGGTTTCTTATTTAATTCTCTATCCTAGGTCAAGTGTTTTATTTGGGTATTTATCATTTCAACCCGATTCCATTTCAATTCAATATCAGAGTCATAGTAAAGGGAACTTGTAGTGTGGTAACTGGGATGGTGTTAAAGTAAATAAACAAGCAATAACAAAAATCAATAACAACACAATAATTTATTTAAATAATCCCGAAATAATCGTATCAATTTTACAATATTATTTCATGTAAATTAATACCATTATTTCTAGAATCTAAAGTTTTATTTCGTGTAGATTAAAGATTATTACGCTATTATTTAATGGGATTCTACACTATGTTATCTACCTAATTCAAGTCCATGCTTTATCAAATTTACACGATATGAAATTTGTTTATATTGTTTCAAAGTGTCGCCAACTATTTTCTACTTGTCGACTAAATTAGGCATTTCAAAGGTTATGCTATGTAGATTTTAATTTGATCAAATTCAAGTATATACATGTCAAATTTTAAAATGTTAACTACCATACGTCTAGTTCAAGTGTATATTATTTATCACTTCATGTGTTAACAATTTAACATTCAATATTAACATCAAACAATCACCAATATCATCAATCAAACTTGATTATCATTGTATAATAATATAAGTCGTGAAATTTATTCACCTTTATTGGTTAAAGAGAGTGAACGCCGAAGCACGAATAACTCGACTCGAACACAACACTAGCACGAACAATCAAACAAGCTGCAACAATCGACAAGAAAGAAATAGCATCAACTTCGAATATAGACATTCATATATATATATATATATATAAACATATATATACACCTTCTTACCAATCAACCAAGAAAGAAAAGCGAATCTAAGAGAGGGAGCTGCTGCAAAGTGAATGGCTTTAGATAGTTGCTGTACAATAACAGAGAAACAACATTACTACCCATAGCGCATATTAATATATACATATATAAAATATATATATTTATATGTGAAAGAAAGTGTTCATCATGCAAAAGAGGGGGTGCACAAGTTCACACGGAAAGACAGGGTACGGTGGCTCGGGTTGGATGGCGTCGACAGGGCAGTAGGGGATGGTGGCGCAGTCAGGTCAATGGGAGGGGAGCACGACAACTTAACCGGGGAAAAGTGGTTCAGGTCTTGTAGCGTGGCTCGGGTCTGAAGCTAGTTGTGCTGGCGATAGCGACTGGAGGGAGTCAGGGTCGGTCGGCGATGGCTAGTTAGGGAAGTTAGCAGCGGTGGAGGCTAGGGTAGGACAGCAAGCATGGTAGGATTCAGTTTCATGGGTCTGCGTGGGTTCGGTCTCAGGTAGTGGAGCAACGGTGGCCGGAGAGCGAAGTCAAGGGGGTAGGTGACGGCACGGTGAGGTGCGAGGTGGCGACGAGTCAAGGTAGCGGTGGGAGGTGGCAGTAGCGAAGGATGTGAGGAGGAAAGCTAACTCGGTTAGGTGGTCTGTTGCGATCGCCGACGTCAGGGGTTAGGCGGTGGCACGTAGTGGGGTGTGAGGTGGCGCAGGCGAGGTGAAAGAAGGAAGGCGCGGTGCGAAGTCAGGTGATCGTGAGGGGACTGTTTCCTTCTTTTGAAAAATGACAGATAAAAGAAAATGTAAAAGAAAATATCAAGAGAAGAGGAAAGAGAAGATTGTCAGAGCACGTTCCATACCTGGTTGAATATAATTGCAAACAAACGTTTCAGTGCGTACGAATTGGTTTATGTAAAGGCAGGGATTCGATGGGTGGATGGAACCAATGGACAGAAATATTCAATGGTGGCGAGTAACGAGGTGTTGTATATTTTCCATGTTATCAACAGCTGCTGCACAACCTTTCATGCCCATTAAATCAGCCGCCAACCACCCTAATCAATTCACTTTTAGCCAAAGATTTTGAATAAAAATGGGCTGAAATAGATTTTTGCTTTAATTCAGAAATAAATGGGTACAGTCAGGTGAATTGGAGTGGGCTGAAAATGGACTGGATGTTCATTTAACCGATCTGTTTGGAACGATTAAATTAGTGCGACGATTTGAGCCGAACTCCGATTTGTACCAATGAATATACCATTCTAATTGGCATGACGTGGCGCTTACAACGGTACACAGATATTGACGATACGACAGTTCTATCAAAACTCAAATTTTACGCCGATTAAATTGTTCGTTTGACAAAAAAATTTAAATAACAATTTAAATGAAGTAGACGACGATGGAATTAGACATAACGGAATGCGACGTCTCGATCAGATAAATTTTTACAACATTATTGAGTAAAATATTTAGGTTCGGAAGATGAAAATTTACACACTCTAAAATGAACTGATATACCGTAAAATGTGAATGAATTTTACTACGATATTTTACGACGAAACTTTTCTTATATCCATAACTAACTAGACGCATCTTATATACGAAGTTTGGATGTTAACTGAGAATGTATATAAATTTCAAATTTTATATTAAAATAATAGATTCAAAATTTTAAACTGGGTCGGAAATCCAGGGTCGTTACAATCTCCCCCACTCAAAACTTTTCGTCCTTGAAAAGGAACGAAGCGGAAGAAGTACAAAAGAACAAGCAGAAATCAAGATAGATTTAAGAAAAATGAATTATACCTGGAATCAGTAATTCGGGGTTTGAATCCCGAATACTATCCTTAGTTTCTCATGTGCAATCTCGGTCATCTGCACTCCACTGAACTTTGACGAGATTTACCGGCTTCCTTCTAAGTTGCTTCGTCTCACGGTCGACTATCTGAAGTGGCTTCCGCTCAATAGTCAAGTCAGGCTTGATGACTAACTCTTCCAACTGAGCAGTGGGAACGATTATAGATGTATCGCGCACTACTTTCCGGAGATGTGAGACATGGAACACATTGTGCACACCGGCAAACTTTTCTGGTAATGCGATTCTATAGGCCAAGGTTCCGATCCTTTCCGTAATCTCAAACGGGCCAACAAATCTGGGAGCAAGCTTTCCTTTCCTTCCAAATCGAATAACATTCTTCAAAGGTGACACTTTTAGGAATACTTCGTCTCCTGCACTGAATTCGAGATCTCTCCTTCTTCTGTCAGTGCAACACTTCTGTCTGTCTTGTGCCGTCTTTATCTTCCTCCTGATTTCTTCAAATTTCTCGGAAGCTTCCATAATCATTTCTAGACCAAGCACTAATCGGTCCCCTGGCTCAATCCAACAAGTTGGTGATTTGCACGGCCGTCCATATAAAGCTTCGAACGGCGCCATACCAATACTTGCCTGATTTATCAAAGATAATTAAATTCCAATTCAAATATACTTATTCAAATTGAAATTCAATTTTACCTGATAACTATTATTATAGGTGAATTCAACCAAATGGAGACGGTCTTCCCAGGATCCACCAAAGTCTATAATACAAGCTCGGAGAAGATCTTCCAAAATCCGATTCACCCTCTCAGTTTGACCATCTGTTTGAGGATGATAAGCTGTGCTCAAGTTTAGTTTAGTGCCTAAAGTATCTTGAAATGCCTTCCAGAATTTACTAGTGAAAATAGGAACTCTATCGCATACGATACTAGATGGTACACCATGAAGTTTAACAACTTCCCTCATATATATCTCGGCCAAACTCGAAGCAGTACGAGTGGTCTTGACTGGAATAAAATGAGCGGATTTTGTCAACCTATCGATAATCATCCAAATGCTCTCGTTACTCCTTCTGGTCCTTGGTAGCCCATCAACAAAGTCCATGGAAATCTGCTCCCACTTCCAATTTGGAATCTCTAGAGGTTGAAGTAATCCTGTCGTCTTCCTATGATTGGCCTTAACTTGTTGACAAGTTGTACATCTACTAACATAGGTAGAAATATCATGCTTCATCTCGCTCCACCAATATAACCTCTTCATATTCTGATACATCTTTGTGACTCCTGGATGAAATGAAAGCGAGGATTGATGGTTTTCTTTCAGCACTTCCTGTCTTAAACCGTCAACATTTGGAACACAAATTCGGTTGTCGATCCTCAAAACTCCATTACTATCCACTTGTGCACCCATTTTACTGTTAACATTCCCGACTCTACCGAGAACTATTTCCTTGATACGATAGAGCAAAGTGTCCTCGTATTGCTTAGCTATGATGCGATCCATAAGAGCTGGGGAGACAACGAGCTGAAATAACATTCCTTCTACAAGATTACAACATATCATTGCTTTGTTTCTGCTCAAAGCGTCGGCTACGACATTTGCTTTCCCTGGGGTATAGTTAATATCGAGATCATATGCAGCTAAGAATTCGTGCCATCGGACTTCTCTCTGATTCAAATCCTTCTGTGAGAAAATATATCTCAATGACTTATGGTATGTAACTAATTCGAATTTGGTCCCCAAAAGATAATGCCTCCATAGCTTCAGAGCAAATACAACCGCAAGAAGCTCTAAATCATGAGTTGCGTAATTTGCTTCATGGGTCTTTAACTGACGACCAGCATAAGCAATGACCTTTCCATTCTGCATTAAAACTGCTCCTAATCCATCACGGCAAGCATCAGTATAGACGGTCAAACCTTCGCTTCCATTAATAACTGTAAGAATTGGGGCAGAGGTCAACTTTCGCTTCATCTCATTGAAAGCTGATTCGCACTTTTCATTCCAATTAAACTTGACATCCTTTCTGGTCAGTGCGGTGAGCGGTGCGGCAATTCGAGCAAAATTTTCTATAAATCTACAATAATAACCGGCCAAGCCCAAGAACCTACGAATATCGGTAGGAGTTTTGGGAGTCTCCCAATCCTGCAAATTTCGAGGATTCGAGTTTAGAAAGAGATAAGATATTTGGATATAAATGATGAATAAGGATAGAAGTTACATTGATTATGGCGATCTTAACTGGATCGACCGAAATCCCATTCTCCAAAATCATCTGGCCAAGAAATCGAACTTCATCTCTCCAAAAGTGGCATTTCGAGAACTTAGATTTAAGCTGATGACTACGAAGAGTTTCAAGGATAAAAGCCAAATGTAACTTATGCTCTTTCTCATCTTTAGAGAAGACGAAAATATCATCGATGAAAACAAGAACAAACTTGTTAAGAACATCACGGAAAACTCTGTTCATCAAATCGATGAAATAAGCTGGAGCATTAGTTAGGCCGAACGACATAACCGGCCATTCAAAGAAACCATTATCAGTGCGGAATGCTGTTTTAGGAATACTCTCCTCAGCAATTCTGAGTTGGTGAAAGCCAGTAGCCAGATTGAGTTTAGTGAAAACTTTAGCTCCATGGAGCTGGTCGAATAAATCATTAATGCAGGGCATTGGATATCTATTCTTGTGTGTGAGCTTGTTTAGCTCTCTGTAGTCTACACACATTCCGAGAGAACCATCTGACTTTGTGACAAATACAACTGTAGCTCCCCATTCTGAATGACTTCGCCTAATCAAGCCTTTAGCAAATAAATCTTCAATCTGAGCATTCAATTATGCCTTCCCTTTAGGAGCCATTCTCCTGGGAGGGAGAACTACTGGTCGAGCACCTGGAATAAGATCAATGCGGAATTCGATTTATCGCGGAGGTGGTAGAGAATTGACTTCTCCAAACACGTTAGAAAAGAGCTGAACAATCGGGGTAGAGCTTAGAACATTCGGATGAGAGTCAAGAGAGAATATAAAACTTCCAGCACACTCCTGAGGCGATTTACCTTCAATAACTAAAGGTTTACTCTTGTCATCAATTAGAGAGACGGTTCGAGCTTTGCAAGAGATAACAGCTTCGAACTTTAGTAGCCAATCAACGCCTAATAGGATATCGAATGCCTCGAATCCAAGGACATAGAAATCCCAAGTGAAACGATGCATACCATACATAAGCATGACATATTTGCATACCCTTTTGAGGTTAGCGGGTCCTCCGATGGGATTTGATACACATAAGAAAGTTGAGGCAAGAATGGGTTCCAATTCAAGTTTATTACACAAATAAATAGATATGAAACTATGTGTTGCTCCAGTATCAAATAGAACTTTAACAGGTAAAGTATGCAACATAAAAGTACCCTGTAATGTACCTTGGTTATCCTGAACTTCAGGGGTAGGGGTGGTAATAGCAAAAACTCCAGATGGGGTACCCTTCTTCTGGGTAGGGCAATCCTTCTTGAAATGTCCGGGCTGTAAGCAAATGTGGCATACATCTCTCTTGGCCATCTGATCCGGTGGCGGAATAGCTGCTCCCTTTGGGGATGGACAACTGCTGGCATAATGACCATTCTGATTGCAGTTGAAGCAGGTGATAGAGGATAAGTCGATGGGCTTCTTCTGAGAATAGCCAAGCCCGGTTGTCTTCTGCCAGTTCTTCCTTTGCTGCTCAAAATTCGGCTTCCTCTTTCCAGTCTGACTAGAGGATGACCGAGCAACTGGTGTTTTGGTGACTGATGCACCCCTCAGCTTTCCCTCATATCTAAGGGCATAATCCATCAGCTCGGTGAAAGTGCCATGGACATGAGCTGTAAGGAGATCGTAATACTCTGGACGTGCTCCATGGATAAATTTCTCGTTTTTCAGAAGTGGTGTATCAATCAAGCCAGGTCCGAACTTGGAGAGTTCGTTAAACTTCCTTTCATACTCAGAGAAAGTCATGTTACCCTGCTTGAGGTCCATAAATGATCGGTAAAGCCGAGCCTTCCCGGCTGCTGGCATCATCTGAGCCGAAAAAGAATCCTTATTCACAAGCGAGACAAAGATGAGTCAAGATTCGAAGAGGCAAAAGGAATTATTTGGATGAAATTTCAGTTATATTTTACCTAAACTGGGCCCAGGTGATAGTTTCTTTGTCAGTCCGGGAGGTTACTGACTCCCACCAATCCTGTGCTGCATCCTGAAGCTGCCAAGCGGCCAATTGACGCTTCCGCGCGTCAGTAATCTCAAGACCAGTGAAGATCCTTTCCAGGCTCTTCAGCCACTGTTGCGCTCCAATGATGCTCTTGGCTCCAGAGAATTTGATGCCGCCAAGTTGGGTGTACTCTTTGCTAAGAGTAGAGAACTTGATTGCTGGAGCTAGGGCACGTGGTGCGGGAGCATTTCCTCTACCCCCACCCTTGGCGTTCCTTCTGGTACTCATCCTGAAATACCAAAAGCAATTCAGAATCAAACAGGAATTTATAGAACTCAAGGAAATTCTAATCAAACGAATTCAATAAGGAGGATGGAATCAAAAGGATATAGATTCTAAAATGATTCTCCTCATTCTAGGGTATTATTACCCTATCTCTAATGAGCTTTACAACTCCATAGGCTAAGGTTTTCGGGAACGAATGCTCTGATACCAACTGTAACAACCCGTATATTTGGACCATTTAAATTGATAATAATCCTCACATGTCAACTTAAATAGTACAAAACATGAATCATTAATGGAGTATATGTATATAAATGAGAATCATCACAGAATCACAGACAGATACAATATAACAGAATAACGCAGCGGAATTACAACAATGTCATAATAGTAGTTCATGAAGCTACTAGATAAATACAACAATGTCTCAAGCAAATGGTGAAATAGAAATACATAGATGTCCGATACAAGTATCATAATAGAGTAGAGAAATACTGATAAAGATAAATGATAGTCTTCAAAGTCTTCAACTTCCAAGCAGCTCGACAATAGAAATCCTCAGACTGACCCGAGCATAAGCACAACAAACACTCGAGTCTGGACATATATTCTTATACAAGATAATATGGCACAAATTTTGAAATAATAATAACTCAAAGATGAATGGAATGAACATCTTTCAGGATCCGTTAAATTATCTATATATAGTAGTGTACGCTAGGTAGATAATGTCTAACAGTAATATAAAGTATCAAAATAGTGTTAAGGCGTTACCATTATTCCCCTTAACACATTTATATAGCATCATAGTCTATACAGCACTGTAAACTCCACCGTAAACTAGTGGGCTATCAGGGAGTACTCCATAGGTATAATACAAAAAAATCATAGTGGTCGCGCATAGGGATACAAGTACGACAAGGCACATGAGGCAATACCCAAGGTAGTGAAACTACCGTTTTCCTGATCTGGACTGGTGAGAACGCATCGCCGCAATGATCGCAACACCGCGATAGAACACTCCAAATTCAAGGGTGCGCACCAATCAAAACAAGTAATGAGTAGTTTACGAAGAAGTGTGTTCGCTAGAGGTAGCTAACCTCATTGGCCCAGCACGGCTCCTGTTTAAGTCATTTCCAATTTGATACAAGTGTCAAGGCTATCCATTATCGTTCTCTTTCTTCAAATCCAGCAACGTCATCATTCCAACCACTTCATTATGGATCACACTCCACGTATAATAGTTATTAAAGTGGTATTCGGTTTAGACAAAGAGTATGTCCCTAACCGATCCCGGACTCTTTAATAACTGCATAATTATTACACCGATTTGTCATTTAATAACCTTAAAAACCATAATTAATTTCACTTAAAATTTTAAAGTCAACATTCCACTTGACTTTTAATTCAAATTTCAAAGTTTAAATTTCCAACTTCAAATTTCCATTTGGTTTCACAATTCAATTTAAATTAAATTTAAACAGTTCAGATATTGATTTAAATTCAAATATAGATTCCATTCGATAATCATTTAAGTTATGTTAATTTAACATTCAAATCAAATTCGATTTAATTTCTAATTAATTAAATCATTCACTTAAGTTGACCTAAATTTTAATCCAAACACATATGTTGAATTTAATTGAATTCACCAAATTAAATTCTTAAATCAAATTTATATTCAATTCATTTAATAAATCAAAATTTGTTTCTTATTAAAGAAATTCAAATTCACTTATTTACTTATTTAATTAAATTGTCACAAATTAAATTTCTTCAGTGAACAAGTTCCAAATTTGTTTAATTATTAGATAAATTCACAAACTTAATTCAATAATTTATTAAATTTAAACAACATACTTTCATCAAACATTTGTTAACATTTGTTTCAATTTATCAAATATTTAACATTTAAGTTTCGCTTGAATTTAAAATTTCGGATTTAATTAAACCCTTCATTATTTCTTTTAAATCAAATCTTATTTTATTTTATTCAAATCAAATTGTTTGACCAATCGGGTTTCTTATTTAATTCTCTATCCTAGGTCAAGTGTTTTATTTGGGTATTTACCATTTCAACCCGATTCCATTTCAATTCAATATCAGAGTCATAGTAAAGGGAACTTGTAGTGTGGTAACTGGGATGGTGTTAAAGTAAATAAACAAGCAATAACAATAATCAATAACAACACAATAATTTATTTAAATAATTCTGAAATAATCGTATCAATTTTACAATATTATTTCATGTAAATTAATACCATTATTTCTAGAATCTACACTTTTATTTCGTGTAGATTAAAGATTATTACGCTATTATTTCATGGGATTCTACGCTGTGTTATCTACCTAATTCAAGTCCATGCTTTATCAAATTTACACGATATGAAATTTGTTTATATTGTTTCAAAGTGTCGCCAACTATTTTCTACTTGTCGACTAAATTAGGCATTTCAAAGGTTATGCTATGCAGATTTTAATTTGATCAAATTCAAGTATATACATGTCAAATTTTAAAATGTTAACTACCATACGTCTAGTTCAAGTGTATATTATTTATCACTTCATGTGTTAACAATTTAACGTTCAATATTAACATCAAACAATCACTAATATCATCAATCAAACTTGATTATCATTGTATAATAATATAAGTCATGAAATTTATTCACCTTTAGTGGTTAAAGAGAGTGAACGACGAAGCATAAAGAGGCACGAATAACTCGACTCGAACACAACACTAGCACGAACAATCAAACAAGCTGCAACAATCGACAAGAAAGAAATAGCATCAACTTCGAATATAGACATTCATATATATATATATATATAAACATATATATACACATTCTTACCAATCAACCAAGAAAGAAAAGAGAATCTAAGAGAGGGTGCTGCTGCAAAGTGAATGGCTTCAGATAGTTGCTGTACAATAACAGAGAAACAACATTACTACCCATAGCGCATATTAATATATACATATATATATATATATATTTATATGTGAAAGAAAGTGTCCATCATGCAAAAGAGGGGGTGCACAAGTTCACACGGAAAGACAAGGTACGGTGGCTCGGGTTGGATGGCGTTGACAGGACAGCAAGGGATGGTGGTGCAGTCAGGTCGATGGGAGGGGAGCACGGCAACTTAACCGGGGAAAAGTGGTTCAGGTCTTGTAGCGTGGCTTGGGTCTGAAGCTAGTTGTGCTGGCGATAGCGACTGGAGGGAGTCAGGGTCGGTCGGCGATGGCCAGTCAGGGAATTTAGCGGTGGTGGAGGCTAGGGTAGGACAGCAAGCATGGTAGGATTCGGGTTCATGGGTCTGTGTGGGTTCGGTCTCAGGTGGTGGAGCTACGGTGGCCGGAGAGCGAAGTCAAGGGGGTAGGCGGTGGCATGGTGAGGTGCGAGGTGGCGACGAGTCAAGGTGGCGGTGGGAGGTAGCAGTAGCGAAGGATGGGAAGGGGAAAGCTAACTCGATTAGGTGGTCTGTTGCGATCGCCAATGTCAGGGGTTAGGCGGTGGCGCGCGATGGGGTGTGAGGTGGCGCAGGCGAGGGGAAAGAAGGAAGGCGCGGTGCGAAGTCAGGTGATCGTGAGGGGACTGTTTCCTTCTTTTGAAAAATGACAGATAAAAGAAAATGTAAAAGAAAATATTAAGAGAAGAGGAAAGAGAAGATTGTCAGAGCACGTTCCATACCTGGTTGAATATAATTGCAAACAAACGTTTCAGTGCGTACAAATTGGTTTATGTAAAGGCAGGGATTCGATGGGTGGATGGAACCAATGGACATAAATATTCAATGGTGGTGAGTAACGAGGTGTTGTATATTTTCCATGTTATCAACAGCTGCTGCACAACCTTTCATGCCCATTAAATCAACTGCCAACCACCCTAATCAATTCACTTTTAGCCAAAGATTTTGAATACAAATGGGCTGAAATATATTTTTGCTTTAATTCAGAAATAAATGGGTACAGTCAGGTGAATTGGAGTGGGCCGAAAATGGACTGGATATTCATTTAACCGGTCCGTTTGGAACGATTAAATTAGCGCGACGATTTACGCCGAACTCCGATTTGTACCAATGAATATACCATTTTGATTGGCGCGATGAGGCACTTATAACGGTACACAGATATTGACGATACGACAGTTCTATCAGAACTCAAATTTTACGCCGATTAAATTGTTCGTTTGATAAAACAATTCAAATGAAGTAGACGACGACGGAATTAGACGGAACAGAATGCGACGTCTCGATCAGATAAATTTTTACAACATTATTGAGTAAAATATTTAGATTCGGAAGATGAAAATTTACACACTCTAAAATGAACTGATATACCTAAAATGTGAACGAATTTTACTGCGATATTTTACGATGAAACTTTTCTTATATCCATAACTAACTAGACGCATCTTATATACGAAGTTTGGATGTTAACTGAGAACGTATATAAATTTCAAATTTTATATTAAAATAATGGATTCAATATTTTAAACTGGGTTGGAAATTCAGGGTCGTTACAAATTTAGTATTCCATTTATCTAATACTAATTTAGTGTAGCATTCTGTTTTATCTGATGCTAATTTAATGCAATATTATGTTGTCCTCCATATTATATATTAAAACTTGTGTCCTTCAAATTAAAATCGATCTAGGGTTGTTCTTTAAACTAACTCACTCTTTTTTTTAATTTCAAAAGCTTCGAATGGAGTCATTCTCAATATATATAAATATCAAATATTACCAAATAACACTTACAATACTAACTATAAAATATTATTTGTTTGAAAAATAAAGAAGTTTGGTATTTTTGTAATGTAATGGGAGAGCAAATCCTCCAATTCTATTTTTCAATGTCCCTTTATTTCAAACAAATATTCATCGTTCATTTTAAATTTATTCATTTATAAAAAAATTAGAAAATGAACTGGTGGATTTCAAGGGGGGTGGTGGCCCTTGGAGACACGAAAAAGGAGACCATAGGATTATTTCTGATATAATGGTGCTTATCATACTTTCGTGTCACTTAATAAAAGAAAATAGTGAAATAATTAAAAACGATCATTTAAGCCAAATTCTTACAGTAAATCTAATCAATTGCTTACTTCTAAATACATGTAACATAATTAATTTTATGAATATCATACACTATAACGTATTTAATGAATTTCGCACTAATTTACTAGTGGAGGTTAGAAATCAGCAAACCTATAAACAAACAAAATACATAAAGCTTGATAGTTACTCTCCTAAAAAGATCTTATTTCTTTTTTCGATTAGGGCGAGAAATACTTAAAGATGAAAACTGAAAGTATGAGCAATTGCGACTCTAAGAGAGATGTTAAAAATTTTTTTGCAAGGCAAACATGATTGGATGATCATCTACCATACACACACATGTATAATAGGATTAAAACATCAAAACAAGGGCGAGGTAGAACTACAACACACACAAAACAAGAGTAAAACGATATCATCACACAAGGTACAAAATCACAACAAGGGTAAATCATTGAGGCAAAATAATATGAACTATCCTAAAATTGCAATATTAATATGGGAAGAGTGCAGGATGATCTATACTGAAATCAATGTCATACCATGTATATGGATCTCAACAAGCGGTGTAATAACCAAAGTCAGAGGAGGTACAAGTGAAGGCTTGGATATGGACTAGACATCATCAATAGAGAACCCAATCCTATCATCCATGTCATTTGGTTTCGTGCCACATTCTGAGGTTGTAGAGAGCCCAGGTGGAAGAGGAGGAGGCGTGTTACACGGTATTTTTTCATTCATATGGTTGCATGCGACCAGGAAGTATTCACGAACTAATATAACATTACTCTAACATATTTAAGTTCATGAAAGAAAGATACACATGTCTTTGAGCAAAAATATCGTTGAAAAGATGAGAACCAATTACAATCACTACAACAAAATAACCTTTTTACAATGGGTAAAACCCGTTGTAATAGCTGTTTCGCAACGGGCCAGCGCCCGTCTTATTATGCGACGTTGTAATAAATGTAAAAGATTTTACAACAGACGTAAACTGTTGTTGTGGACCGTTGTAAATATGAGTCAGTTTGTTTGGAAAATATGATATTGCAACCAGCATGGACCGTTGTAGTAGAGTATAATACAAGCGAACTAGCCAGTTGTAATTGGTCTCAGCTACAACATCCAAAGACCGTTATCCTTTCTATCTTTTGCAACTATTTTGGCCCGTTGCAAAATAAATGCAAAATAAAAAAATTAATTAGCTGCAATGTCCATACAATACGCCTGTAACAATATTTAATAACTAATATATATTATCTTAAAACAACCAAAATCACACATACTATAAGACTATAAAGCAACATTCATAAGGTTCCAACACATTCCAAAAGGAGTAGATAAGTTTTTACATTCACAATCGTCAAACTCATAACAACTAGTTTCAAAGTACATAATAACTAGTTACAAAATACATATCAAGTTCTAAGTATTAACATAACCCATAAAACCAAAATGCACATACATACTAGGCCAAGGAGATGAAATCTTTGGGTCACGCGATGGTTGATCTAACAACCTCTTTAATAGTGGACATCTCTGAATTTGGTTTGAATAAAAAAGCTTCTGGTTCCACCGCTACATTCACCCATACCTTCCACACATCAGGTCCAAGCTTTATGAAGTATAACGAAGAATCAAGATCGACGCTTGCTATGGTTCCTTCTACAACTATGTTCTTCTGCCAGCTCCATGACTTGCATTTTTTTAACCAAATTTTTGGGAGTATCGTGATCATGAATCTGCAAATTGTTACTATCGCGGTGTGACTACAAGCAAACAAAAAACAGTTAACACTTGTGAAATGGCATAGGCAGTCGTAAACAATATGAATACAACAACTATTAAAGAAATAAGAGTTATCTTAGCTTCTAGGATATTGACTCTTTGAAAAATAAAAAATCATAATGTTTGATTTTGTGCACATAAAAGATGTTTAAAATGCAGAAAACAAAACCTTTTACTGTTTTCTTATTTGGCAATTAATTAACCACCTCCTGGAAAACAAAATACTCTCAATTTGAACCTGGCAACTATCCTAATTTGAATTCAAAATACTCCTGAAATCAGGACCTATATCACCTGCATCAGCAATTAATGGTTCTAGTTAAGAAGTATTTTCTTCTTCTGGTATAAAATAAGTAGGAAACGGTAGCTGTTTTACTATGTTTTCGTTTTTGATAAGATTTTTGTAAACGGCGTCCTTGATGAATACAAAGTTGCCTTCGGTGCCCGGTATCTAAAATAAAAAAATATGCAATCCATTACGATCTATTGCCGATAAAATTTCCCTTATTTCTTGGATATTCGATTTTAGACAAAGTACTGGTTTTGATAGAAGCATTCAACTTGCTGGTAATAAGTAAATTAATTTTATAATTTAAATAAATTTCATACAATAATATAATGTCGACAAGTCATGAATAAAAGCTTTGTACAGAGAAATATTTGAGTACCAAATAATAAAAATGATACCTGACCTTTCACCCACATCAAATTTCTTATAGGGTCAATTTTGTAGACCCGGACATTTTTCACAGTTCTCTGCATGTTTCCCATGTGCCCAGACATTTTTTTTCCTTTAAAAACCTGATTACATATCAAGATCAGTTTTCTCATTTAAACAAATTAATCAACTTTCATATACATGTTTTTTGCATACCATCTATAAAAATGGTATCTGCTAATAATCCAAGTGATTTATTTGGAAAGTTAAGTCTTCCAACAGCATAAGTTTTTTTCTTGAGCACTTATCAGGTAACCGACATTTTTAATAACCTAAAAATAAATTTATTTGAGGTCAAATATTAAGCAATGATAAAAATCTGTCGTTAGCATTCTAAATTATCTTTCTAATTTAGCAAGACTAACACATAGTGATGTAGTAACACTAAAGATTCATACCTTCCCTGAAGCATCTCTTTGTTCGGTAGAACCGATATTTCTGTATGTCAATGAAGTACCATGACTTGCAGGCATTCCTTTAAAGCCCTATCTTTTCATTCCACCCTTTGGTTAAGAGTAGCAACAAAAGAAAAAAATGCATTTAGTAAATAAAACAACGCAAGTAGAGATGGAAAGGACCACATAGAAGACAACTTGCATCCTAGGTTATGATATAGGTTCTTTTTTTGGCCCAACCCCCAAAAATTGATTATTAGATTAAAGAAAATCGGCGGATAAAGTAAACGTAGATATCTAATATTCTAGCATATTTTTTTTCCTTACATCATTGTTGGTAGGGTCATTAAGTTTGTCAAACTAACGATAAATATTTAGAAGCAAAAAACAAAGAAATGTTGAACATCCCTTGTATATGTACACACATACAAGTTAAGTGCAACCCCAATCCAACACCCCATTTGCATCCTAATCTAGCAACCCAGTATTCAATGATTATCAATCATATCCCATTTGATCTAATATTAGTTATTGATATGTCATCTTTATAACTAGTCATTTCTTAAACAACCTAAAATGATTTCATTAATTGTCAATTAAAATTAGGAGTGCCATTGAACCTACCTTATAAGGGCAGATGATTGCCCCTAGAATTAGGTAAAATACAATACAAACTAAATGATCATAACGAACAAGTACTTATAATCAATAATACTATAATCAATAACGAATAAGTAATTATATATGTGTGTAGGTTCTGTGCGTTCTATGTGCTTAGTTGGATAAGTAAATATGTAAGTATATTATATATATATATACACATGTGTGTATGTATGTATGTATTGTGAGGAATGCGGAATATTGATCTTAAGGCTAGAATGAACACTAGAGGGAGGGGGTGAATAGTGTTTATAAGAAATTACTAAATCTTTTTGAGTTATTGTTGATTTGTACAAAAATGTATGCAATATTCAGACACAGATATAATCACAGAATCAAACACAGATGGAGAAATAAAGTAAATGCAGTAAAGGAAAGAACACACTGGATTTTATACTGGTTCGGAGTTACCCTACATCCAGTCCCGCACAACTAAGTACGGATTTCCTTTCAAAAGCAATTCAACAATTACAACCCTCGATTTCAAGGCCACGAGGTACACCCTCCAGAATCACAATCCTCTGGGTAGAGATACTTGATTTCCGGGCAACAAGTTCACCCAATTGATTTCTCAAGGCTACAATCACACCTTTTCTCACTTGATTGATTTCCAAGGCTACAATCACACCTTTTCTCGCTAGATAGATTACAAAGAAGCCAATAACTCTGAATAGAACTGGGATCTTGTTGAGATAGTGATAGAGAATCAAACCAGAGATGATCTAGTTAGATTCAATGTTGATTTCGGAAGAGTGATGATATGATTTTGAATAAGAAAACGTGGAAGAAGAAGAGAAGTGAAAAACCAGAAAATCTATATATAAATTCGTTGAAACTAATCCCTATTTATAGAAGAACAACATCCATGTCCATTCGTGAAAGGTTATGGCGAATAGACACTTCTTTTGAAATTCAAATTTTTGAATCTAACTGTCACTATGTCGACATGGGGTACTAGGGCATGTCGACATCCCAAAGCATTTTTTGAAGATTTGATTTTCTTTGAAAATAACCTTTATCTTATATTAAGAACTATTTAAACTTTATAAATATACTTGACTATAGATAAAATACATAGATAAATATAGAGAATAATATATATACAATTTTACTATAATTTTATATTTAAATCTAAGTATAAATATATTATAATTAAAAGATAGTTTAAAACAAGAGTTTATTAAAAACAAAAACAAAGAATAGTTTAAGGCTAAAACATCTTTTTGAAAATCATTTGAAAAGATAATTTTTAAGGCTAAAACATTTTGAAAAGCAGTTTTGAAAATCATTTTGAAGTAGTTTTGCAAGTTTCTTCCTGCAGAATATCTCATCATATCAGGACTCGAGAACTTGTACAAAACCAGGATGTTCGTGGGTTTGTAAGCCACTTGTCGTAGGTTTGTAAGCTACTTATCGTGGGTTTGTAAGCCACTAAAAAGGTAGAAATGGGTTCCATCCCAAATGAAAAATGGAGTGAAGATTTCAGTGCTATTATGAAGTTTTAACATAATTCTAGACCCCATACTTATCTTGAAATCTTGAACTCTTGATAATCTTGATATTCTTGATACCCATGAGTCTTCAATATTGATACCTTGAATCTCTATACTGTACAGTCTTCATTCTTGGTACCTACATGGTTAAATCCTGCATATACATATATATCTAAACTATAATGTTAGTATTTATATTTTATAATCTTATCCCAAGGTTGTTGTCATCAAAACCATCATCTCAAGGACTAACAATCTCCTCCTTTTTGATGATGACAACCTTTGTTTATAAAATATTACTTCTATCCTAATAACTCCACTCCCCCTAAAACTGATAACTCCCTCTTAATCTATGCCTAACTCTTCTATTTTATATTTCTCCCCCTTTGTCATTAACAAAAACAAACTAACTCCAAACTATATAACTCTTAGTCTAATATCCTATATGATTATAATGATAGTGTTATCATACATAATCAATACTTACTTGTAAACCTAAAACTTAGTCCTAAACCACTAACATTCCTAACCAAGTACCTATATAATACTTATATATAACATATATAGGAATCATATATAAGAACACACAATATTTCTTTTTATATATATATGTTTATATTTATATTTTCGTACAACGTGACAAATATACACATAACGATGAAAAACGAAAAAGAAGAAACTATTGAGTATCTTTGACAATTGGAGATCTATGGATCGAACAATTTGGATAATGGAAACAGAAATTTCCACGTTGTTCAACCAAGTTTCCGTCCTTGTCAAAACATACTTCGCCAACGCAAATGACTTTGTCGTTGTCTTCCGCATGCTCTTCTTCCATTGGTTCTTCTTCTTCTTCTTCACTTTCCTCTTGTTCATGATCTCCTGAAGAGTCCTCGTCAATC
Source organism: Allium fistulosum (assembly GCA_030737815.1). Taxonomy (NCBI): domain Eukaryota; kingdom Viridiplantae; phylum Streptophyta; class Magnoliopsida; order Asparagales; family Amaryllidaceae; genus Allium; species Allium fistulosum. The sequence continues at coordinate 466,250,577 of CM060902.1, forward strand.
AAGATTGGATTAGCATGATTGTCCATTAGAAATTTTTGCAAATTTCTAAGGATTTTTCCTTGCCTTCCCTGTTCTTTTGCCATTCGGAGTTGCACTATTTGAATTTCAGTCATTAACTGAATTGCATCCTTCAGAGAATCCTCCATTTTTGTCACTCGGGCGAGCGTAGTACGTTGGAACGGACCAGAGGTAGGAGAAGGGAACGAAAAGGTTGATTTTATGTTTGATTTGGAAGAGGAGGCCATTGATAAATTGATTTCAAAAGATAGAACAAAAAGAGAACAGAGAGAATGAAGAAAATTTCGAAAATAAGAAGAATATATAACCAATTATTTGAATTTTGGTGGGAAAAAATTTCAAAATAAAAAAACGTTATATGTCGACATGGGTATATGGGGGATGTCGACATGGTTCTCAATATTTTTACTATTTGATTTATTTTGATTTAATTTTTAATTATACTTTGTTATTTATATTTTATATTTCAGTTAATGAACAAATACCTAATTCTCTTCTTAATTTAGTAAATGTAGATTCATTTAAGGGTTTTGTTAAGATATCAGCAATTTGATTTTCAAAATTGATATAGTCGAGAGTAATTACTTCTCTACTCTGAGAAAATGGTGTCTGATATCAATATGTTTAGTTCGAGCATGTTGAGTAGTATTTGGATAAATTTATTGCACTAGTATTATCACAATAAATTGGTGATTTTGAGATATTTAAACCAAAATCTTTTAAAGTTTGTTGCATATATATTACTTGAGAACAAGCCAAAGCAGCAGAAATATACTCTGCTTCAGTTGTTGATAGAGAAACTGTGTTTTGCTTTTTACTAAACCAGGAAATCAGAGAATGCCCTAAAAAGTGACAAGTTCCACTTGTACTTTTTCGGTCTGATTTACAACCAGCATAATCAGCATTACAGTAAGATATTAAGTCAAACGAATCATTTTAAGGATAAAATAAGCCATAATCAAAGGTGTGTTTAACATATCTTATAATACGTTTTACAGCTTTTAAGTGAGTTTCTTTAGGTTGGGATTGATACCTTGCACAGAGACAGACACTATGCATGATTTCAGGTCTACTCGCAGTGATATAGAGTAGTGATCCAATCATTCCTCTATATAATTTTTGATCTACATCTTTTGAGAGATCTTCTTTACTAAGGTACTCATTGGTTGCCATGGGAGTGGGTTTTCCACTCGCAGTAGTCAAACCAAATTTACTAACTAGGTTATTAGCATATTTTTCTTGACTAATAAAGATACCATTATCTAATTGTTTTATTTGTAATCCTAAAAAGAAGTTTAATTCACCCATATGACTCATCTCAAACTCTTTTGTCATTATTTCAGAAAATTCTTCATTCATTTCAAAATTAGTTGATCCAAAAATGATATCATCTACGTAGACTTGTACTAGTTGAATATCATTTTTATTTCTTTTAATAAAATGAGTATTATCTACTTTACCTATTTCAAAATTTGAGTGTAACAAGTAAGATCTTAGTCTATCATACCAGGCTCTAGGAGCTTGCTTTAGACCATATAGAGCTTTCTTAAGTTTGTAAACATGATTTGGAAATTTATCATTTTCAAAAAGTGGTGGTTGTTTAACAAATACTTCTTCTTTTACAAAACCATTTAAAAATGCACTTTTAACATCCATTTGAAATAATTTGAAATTATTATTATTTTGCGAAAGCAAGTAGAATCCTAATGGCTTCTAATCTTGCTACGGGGGCAAAGGTTTCATCAAAATCTATTCCTTCTTCTTGACAATAACCTTGAGAGACTAACCGGGCTTTATTTCTAACAACCTCTCCTTTTTCATTCATTTTATTTTTATAAACCCATTTAGTTCCAATTATTGTTTTATTTTCAGGTCTAGGAACAAGTTCCCAAACATCATTTCTAGTGAATTGATTTAATTCTTCTTGCATAGCCAAAATCCATGAATCATCAGTTGATGCTTCTTCTGGATTTTTGGGTTCAATAGTTGATATAAAAGCTACATTACTCATTTGACTTAGTTGGTTTCTAGTTTTAACAACAGATTGCATATCTCCAAGTATATTTTCTATAGGATGATCTTTTAAAAGTTTAATCCTTTTATTAGGACGATTTAATTCATTATTAGTTTCAGTTGACTCTTGGTTTTGAATGATTAAATCCTCTTCATCATTTATTTCTTCAAAAATTTTGAAATTTTCATCAAATGAAACATGCATTGTTTCTTCGATGGTATTAGTTCTTAAATTAAATACTCTGTATGCTTTACTTCTATTAGAGTATCTGATAAAGATACCTTTGTCGGATTTAGGATCAAATTTATCTAAGTTATCTTTTGTATTTAAAATAAAACATTTACTTTCAAAAATTCTAAAATAAGATACCTTAGGTTTCTTTGAGTAAATAAGTTCATAAGATGTCTTATTAGTTAAAGGTCTAATTAAAATTCTATTTAAAATATAACAAGCGGTAGCAACTGCTTCTGCCCAAAAGTACTTTGGTAAATTACTATCAGAAAGCATAGTTCTCGCACACTCTTGAATCGTCCTATTTTTACGTTCTACTACTTCGTTTTGTTGTGGAGTTCTTGGAAATGAAAAATTGTGAATTATTCCCTTTTTATTGCAGAATTCTTCAAACTTTTCATTTTCAAATTCACCACCGTGATCACTACGAATGGTTATAATTTTTTGAGAAAGATGACTTTGAACCCTTTTTGAAAAATTCTTAAAATATTCAAAAGTATCACTTTTATGTTTTAAAAATATTGTCCATGTAAATCTAGAATAATCATCTACAATTACAAAAACATATTTACTATTATTTATTGATAGAATTTGAGGTGGACCAAATAGATCAATATGAAGTAATTCAAGAGGTTTTGAAGTAGAAATTATATTTTTTAATTTAAAGGAGCTTTTTCTAAGTTTTCCTAGTTGACATGCATCACATAGACTATCTACTTTAAAATTCATTTTAGGGAGGCCTCTTACTAGATCATGTTTTGACAGTCTAGATAAGAGTTTGAAATTCAAATGCCCAAATCTCTTATGCCAAATCCAAGGGTCACTTGCATTTGCCAAAAGACACAAGTTATCATTTGAAATTTTCATACTAAGAATATAAATATTCTTTTTCCTAATTCCCTCAAATATTATGGTTGAATTATTATCTTCAATGTGACACTTATCTTTTTCAAATTTAATTTTATATCCTTTATCGCATAGCTGACTTATACTTAGCAGATTGTGTTTCAGATTCTTAACTAGCAAAACATTAGTAATAATAGAAGTTTCAGAGTTATCGACTTTGCCGATGCCGATCACATAACCTTTTGAATTGTCTCCAAAGTTAATCAGTCCTCCGTCTTTGTATATTATATCATTCAGCATATCTGGATTCCCAGTCATGTGTCTAGAACATCCACTATCGAGTATCCATTTGTTCTTTTTGATCTGCACAGTTTGTTTGTTCTGGATTGATTCCTTAACTCCCATAAAGCATGATTCCTGCACATCAAACAATCTTAGTAGACAACTTGTATTTGAATATTGATTATATGCAGACTCAAGAGACAATGATGTTCTGAATATTTCTAAACATGCATTAACAAATTTCTTAAACATAGCCATTTAAAAAAAACTTTTTCAAAAATCAGATTATGAAACTTTTGAAAACCTTGCTCCGATACCAAATATGAGGAATGCAGAATATGGATCTTAAGGCTAGAATGAACACTAGAGGGGGGGGGGTGAATAGTGTTTATAAGAAATTACTAAATCTTTTTGAGTTATTGTTGATTTTTACACAAATGTATGCAATATTTAGACACAGATATAATCACAGAATCAAACACAGATGCAGAAATAAAGTAAATGCAGTAAAGGAAAGAACACACCGGATTTTATACTGGTTCGTAGTTACCCTACATCCAGTTCCATACAACTAAGTACGGATTTCCTTTCAAAAGCAATTCAACAATTACAACCCTCGATTTCAAGGCCACGAGGTACACCCTCCAGAATCACAATCCTCTGGGTAGAGATACTTGATTTCCGGGCAACAAGTTCACCCAATTGATTTCTCAAGACTACAATCACACCTTTTCTCACTTGATTGATTTCCAAGGCTACAATAGCACCTTTTCTCGCTATATAGATTACAAAGAAGCCTATAACTCTAAATAGCACTGGGATCTTGTTGAGATAGTGATAGAGAATCAAACCAGAGATGATCTAGTTAGATTCAATGTTGATTTCGGCAAAGTGATGATAGGATTTTGAATAAGAAAATGTGAAAGAAGAAGAGAAGTGAAAAACCAGAAAATCTATATATAAATTCGTTGAAACTAACCCCTATTTATAGAAGAACAACAGCCATGTCCATTCGTGAAAGGTTATGGCGAATAGACACTTCTTTTGAAATTCAAATTTTTGAATCTAACTGTCACTATGTCGACATGGGGTACTAGGGCATGTCGACATCCCAAAGCATTTTTTGAAGATTTGATTTTCTTTGAAAATAACCTTTATCTTATATTAAGAACTATTTAAACTTTATAAATATACTTGACTATAGATAAAATACATAGATAAATATAGAGAATAATATATATAAAATTTTACTATAATTTTATATTTAAATCTAAGTATAAATATATTATAATTAAAAGATAGTTTAAAACAAGAGTTTATTAAAAACAAAAACAAAGAATAGTTTAAGGCTAAAACATCTTTTTGAAAATCATTTGAAAAGATAATTTTTAAGGCTAAAACATTTTGAAAAGCAGTTTTGAAAATCATTCTGAAGTAGTTTTGAAAATCATTTTGAAGTAGTTTTGCAAGCTTCTTCCTGCAGAATATCTCATCATATCAGGACTCGAGAACTTGTACAAAACCAGGATGTTCGTGGGTTTGTAAGCCACTTGTCGTAGGTTTGTAAGCTACTTGTCGTGGGTTTGTAAGCCACTAAAAAGGTAGAAATGGGTTCCATCCCAAATGAAAAATGGAGTGAAGATTTCAGTGCTATCATGAAGTTTTAACATAATTCTAGACTCAATACTTATCTTGAAATCTTGAACTCTTGATAATCTTGATATTCTTGATACTCATGAGTCTTCAATCTTGATATCTTGAATCTCTATACTGTACAGTCTTCATTCTTGGTACCTGCATGATTAAATCCTGCATATACATATATATCTAAACTATAATGTTAGTATTTATATTTTATAACCTTATTCTAAAGTTGTTGTCATCAAAACCATCATCTCAAGGACTAACATGTATGTATGTATGTATGTATATATAATCGAAAATATTATAAAGGTAGGATATTGAACAACATAGCTGCTATCGTTTAGTCTTGGATTTACCAAGAACTTTGTTTTGTTCTAATATATAACTTGTAAAATAATTGATACTTTTGTAGTATATATACATCTCAAGTCAGAGCCTTTTGTATGGAATCTGAAATTTAACATGTGATGCGAATGTGGCTATAATATGGAGTTGCATGTTGGGTGTTGTGTTAAAATGTGTCAGACGTGAGTTAAAATATATTTTAGTGTGTGTGTTGTGCTTTCAAGGTGTGTAGTATACTAAAATTAAAAGTGTACCTAATCAAAAGAACTTGCTGTTAACCCCAGCTCTGTATAACTGCAGTGTATCATCACCATGAGAACTAATTCTAAGCTTAGTGTTTGCCGGAAGAGGAAACTTTCAATTGCTCGGGTTATAAAATGACATTTTCAATGCTAAAAGTATAACATTTTATGCCAGACGTGAGACATGAGGTATCACATTTAAACTTAAAAAATACATTTATTTTGGAAATGGTTAAGGGGAAAAACTTGTTGGACAACAAACCTAATTGTGACGACCGTCCATGACCCCTGCACCGAATCTAGAGATAGTGCGCTGTAAAGTGTGCCAGGCGACCATGGACAATTGTCAGGGTAGATTAAAACAACAGAATCTATCGTATTACTCACAGCGCATGGACAAAATACAATAGAACATATATATAGTGAAGTTTTACAGAATAAAATGCCATCATATAAAACTTCATAATAGTTGAATACAAGCATCCAAATAGCCAATACATCAAGCCTCACTACATAACACTCAGAGAATACAAACAGCGGAACATCCAGTACATATAATAAGAAGATAATATGCAACCCTCCAGCTCGTCTTCGATATCAGCATCGTGAGAAGAGAACAGCACCTGTCACCTGTTACCTAGTCTGCCCGTCCCAAAAATGGACGAACAACCCAAGGCAATAAGAGTTAAAACATAAAGCCTTGAGTCAGACAACAGTCTTAGTGAGCAGTAAATTAACTAACAACATACCAAAAGAGCATAAAGGAAAAAGGAATAGGAATACAACCCTCCCACTCCACCTCTTTCTACAGTGATAGCCCCCAGACACACACTAAGCAGAAGCAACATAGCAGAGCATACAATTTAATGTAAATAATAATCATTCGAGTCAAGGGCGATGTTTTCCAAGTACCAAGGCCTAAATCAGATAAGCACCCAGAAAATACCGCTCTTGAATCCGAATGACGATACAACCAAACATCCATGACTCTGGCTATCACTGTTATCGTTGCCTTGATATCACCGTTAATTGAATGACCGGCTCATTCTTTCAGCCGTCCGTCAAGGGCTAATGGAAACCCCGGTTCTAGACATAACTCTCGCACGTCATCATGACCCGTGCCTAGGACTATCTAATCTGCCCAGAGTACTTGACTATCGAACATTAGCCTTCAGGGACTATCTAATCTGCCCAACGTACTCTTGCTTTGAGCATGCTAGAACCTTCAACAACGATGAGATCTCAGCCTCCTAGTCATCCTCCTCGACGACTATTTCCGTACTAGCTCAAGCGCCTCTCGAGCAACCATTATCCTCAACCCGAACCATATCACCGAGTTACCAACGTGCTTGGAATGATCCCATCTGGATTAGACCAAGTCTTCATCACATGATGCCTCGCTTCATTACATCCTCGCAAAGCCTCATCTCAACATCACCTCATCAAATCTATGCATAAGAGCTTCATCATCCCGCTACATATGCCACGAGCAGCTTTCCCAATTCAAGAGCCTTTCCCTTAGCTTTTGAATCGTCTTCGGTCTAAATCAAACCATCAATCATCTAATTCATAACAATCAATCAAATCAAACATTAATCCAAACAATCAAGCATTCAAACAAGATCTAAATAGACAATTATCACAATAATGGCATTTTCGTAATTAAAGAGTTGAAAGTCCAATAAGCATGAAAACATGAATTATATCCCTACAACTTGATGAATGAACTTTCATAGGTTAACATATGATAAAATGGATGTAACATCATCATGAACAATGGATCTACATGGATCTACACTTAGGATGAAGAAAATGCATGAAAATCACTATTTTAACACCAAATCGAGCCAACAATCCGATCTACTCCTTTGGATCCGTGTGAGAGATAATCACCACTCACCAAATCACCTAAACAACTCCAAATCTACACGCTTCAGATCTGGACAGCGAAGGATCGAGCTTGATCTATCACGAATCCGCTTCAAACGAAGAAATCTCTCTTGAAAAGATGAAGATCTTCAATCTAAGCTCTTGAATCTTCAATCTTGATCTTCAACTTGGATGGATGGAAGCACTAGATTAGAGTGGAGAAAAGAAGTGAAGAAGTGTAGAAGTCGAGCTCTCAAAATGGCAGCACTTCGTCGCTTCAAAATCCGGATCCCAAAAAGTGAGAACAACCCCCTCTATTTATAGCAGAAATCTTCCCTAGGTCGCTCGGAGTTAGGTCGTCCACGACCTACGACCTAAAACCAACCGACCTAAAGACTTGCCCAAACCTTACGACTTAACACATGGCCAAACCCAGCGACCTAACAATGCGCACGACCTAACAGACAACTGAAGCTTAGCGCACATACGACTCAACTTCTAGGTCGCTTTCAACCTAACACCCAGCGACTTATCGCACGCGCGACCTAACAACTTACGCGCTTAGCGACCTAACAGAGCTCTCCATCCTACGACCTAACGAGGTTACGACCTAACACTTAACAAAACCCAGCGACCTAACAACTCACGCGACCTACCAGTGTTACGACCTAACACTTAGACCCACGCGACCTAACACTTAAACTATCCTAGCGACCTAACAACTTATGCGACCTAACTCCTTAGGTCGCCTAACGACCTAACTATGATAACAAGCTATCCACTAGGTCGCAACATACTGGGTTGTTAACTCGCTAACCCTTAGGTCGCGTACTACTATAGGTCGCTCCCTGCTTATCCCCTAGCTTCCTTAGGTCGCTGCCCCTATAAGTCGTCTACGACTTACCACTTAACTTCCCTAAGTCGTATACTCCTTAAGTCGCTAACCTATAGGTCATACCAAGATACTAGGTCGCAACACAGCTATCTCCAAACTTCTTAGGTCGTTGCCGACCTAACAAATGCTAACTCGGAACCACTTAATCTGGCTACGACCTAACTCTTAACTCGCCTATCCCCTTAGGTCGCAGACCTTCTCTAAGTCGCTCACGACTTATCTCCTAAGTCGCCAACAACATTTAACTAACCTCTAGGTCGCGTACGACCTAGGACTTAGGCAAATTTCAACCAAAATCTGAAACAACTAGAAAATGCTGAAAATCCCAGATTTTGACAAACTTTTCGATTCGGAATATACGGGTCGTTACACTAATAGAAATAGGGAACAATAGTTTGAGCAAACATTTTATTTGGCCTAAATTTGTTAGCATCTTTGCTAGAATACAACTGTGTCAATTTTTTTTTGTAACGACCCATAAATTTTAATGGTTTTTATAACGTAATTAACTGAAATTTTGTGAAAAATAAATAATTAAAATTTAGCAATGAAAATTTGATATTTGAAATACATCTATTTAAACATAGCAAATTGCAAATTTTCATTTTAAAATATGAAAGTTGGTTCTGTTGTGTAATTTTCAATTTCAATTCAAAATAGTTAAAATTTGATTGAAATAAAATATTTTCAAAACCTGAATATTTTTACACAATAAAAATGTTTATTGTTTTCTGAGTGAGACGTCATAGTTCGTTTCGCCGAATTTGGAATGTTACAGCTCCGTTTATCTTATTTTCAGCGTTTCAGCAGTAATTTTAGAAGCGAATACCAACTTTTGATAGGATGATCGTATCGCTGATATCTGTGTACCAGTCTGTTCGTCTCATCGTGCCGATCTCTGCAGTATATTCATTTGTTCATTTCGGTGTTCGGTAAACGACGATTTCGGCATAACGATTTGTCATAACGGTATCCATTTTGAGCCTTTTGGTTTTCATTTGTCCATTCATTTATCCACTATGAAACCAATAGCCATTGGCTATTAAATTATTTCAGAATTTAATGCATACCTTTTGTTATTCCACCCTTTTAATTTATAATATCTTGAGATGTCCTTTCATTTTCATACTCTCCATTTCTACTTTCTCTTCATCTCCATTTTTCTCGGCCTTCATTTTCAAACCTGCTCCTCCAATTTCTTTTACCCGTGCTTGTCCTCCTCTTTGTAAATAAAAAAATATTATAATATACATATAGTGGCGTGTTTGATGTAGGCTCCTAATTTATATTTGCATGGAGATAGCCATTTAATCGTCAGCTTCTTTTGACCACACCTCGCCACTCATTCCCTCCGCCTTACACCCAACCCGACCATGCCACCATTCGCCAACGCGAACCGAGCCTGCAAACCCCACCTCCTCGGCCTCTCCCCTCTAGCCACGTCACTGACTTTCCCATCACACCGCAACATACCTCCGCCTTTGATCCTCTCACCGCTACCGACATCTCCACACCACACAGCCGCTACAGCCACGCCCGGACTTCGCCCTGGTAGCCACCATTCCTACACGTCACTTCCGCCTTTTCCTCTAACGACCATCCACCCAGCATCATCCGCCCATGCTCCAACAGCCACGTCACCGTCTCCCTTCCCTTTCCACACTCACATCACATCAACCCAAGCTCTGAGTCTAGATTCGACCACCCTCTGGCCTTCTCCGCCTTGGCTTTCCCACCGTGCCTCGACTGCCATCAAAACAACCACCCTGACCTGGCCACGTCCAGCTTGCATGCCTTCCTCCACTTTGCTTTTATATATACACTTGGGTACATGACTGTTTTTATCAATTCACTTATATATATATATATAAGTTATGTAAGTTGGACATATTCTGTTATTATATATAGATGTTATATAGGTTGTATATCACCTGTTGTAAGTATATATTATTTTAAATAAGCTACGTGATAGAGTTATATATTTTACATGATAAAGCTACATTATAAAGCTGTACACTTTTGATGCTTTACTGCTATCATGTATCCTATAGTTTATATATATATATATAGTTTATAAAGTTGTATGATCTATTAATATATAAAGTTTAGTGTAGGTTGTAAGTTGCATGTATAAGTTTATACACATATTATAGTAAAGTAAGTTGTAGTGATTTTACAATAAATATTGATTTGAAAAATATGATGTGTACGTAAGTTATATATTAGTTTATATATTAATTTACATATATAAGTATAGGTTGAGTTGGTTTTCAAATATATTATATATAGGTTTTATTGTTAATATGTGTTTCGATTTTGAAGTATATATAAAGATTTTTGATTTTAACATGAATTAATATACACACACACACACACACACACTGTTTGGAGTGTTTTCAATTTATGTAAATATTCTAAGCTGTATGTTATATATAATAGGTTCATTTATTTTTAAATACATGATTTTGAAATGCATTTTTTTGAAATGATTTTTAAAACATATATATATAATTTATTAAAAATTGATTTGTGAGTATTAATTTAAAAAGAAAAGAAAAATAATGATATATAGATAGTTTGATTTTATATATATGTGTTTATAAATATCGATTTGAAAATATAATATGAAGATTTTATCTTAGTATGTGTTAATTAAATATTGATTTTTAGAGAATAAATAATAATATAGGTTATATTTTATTTCCATCGAATCCAGTCTACCGTGCTTTGCTTTTGGTTTCGCCACAGTCTAGAATTGGTGGCAGCAGTTAGTTGCTTCGATTCGTCGCTTATTCGTGTGCTTATCCTGTCTTCTCTAGCCTCGAAAGGTGAGCAATCACTCACGATTAACATTCTTATATTTAGTAGATTCAATCCACATGAAATGACGATTGAAATATGTTGTTAAATATTGAATTGTTAGTTATTTAATTGTTAAATCTGATATGCCATTATCTGCAATTGTTCACCTATGAAATATGACCCCATAACCCTGTTGTATATATTATATTTTAATTTATTACTGATGATATATGCTTGTTATTGATATGTTATATTATTTGGTCTCACTCTGCAAGTTCCCTGTTAGTTTAAAATTCCCTATGGGTTAAAATGATACATACCCGAACTATATTATAAATTAGGGGAAAATTGTTATGGGTTGAATGATAAACCCAAGCGATTTTATTGATTTTAAATTTTGGGATTGCGGGTTGAAATGATATACACCCTTAAATATTTAATTTGCGGATTGAAATGATAAATATCCGTATCACTTGACCATAGGGTAGAAAATTATATATGGACATCGCTGGTCTATATTTTGAAATAATTTCCAAAGTTTTGGAAGGAAGGATTTTATTAAATATTGATTTTTAAATATAATATAAAGATATTTTATTTTGTAAAATTAGATTTTTAAATTATATGTTTGGAAATTATAAATTTATAAGTTAGTTTTGAAATTATAAATTTTAAGATTTTACTTATAATTTTATTATTTTTAAATATATAAAATAATATTTAAAATAGATTTATTAATAAGATTTAATTTGATATAATTTATTTAAATAAAATTTAATTTAATCAGTATACATATATATGCTTAAATATTTATTTAAAAATTTACATTAATATTTTTAAATAGATTTTTTGTAATAACTTTAAATAAATAAAGGTTGGAAAAATAAAGTAAAATTGACTTGAAGTTTAATTGGTGAATAATTGAATTTAAATAAGAATTTATTTGAACTTATTGATCTTGATATTTGAAAGGTATGACCTATAACTTGATTTAATGAAAAGTGATTTAAATGAATATTCTCAACTTTAAATAATAATTGAAACTGAATATCTAATATTGATTTAAATTTATAAACTAAGATTTTATTTAATTGTTATTAAAATTATTAAGTGAATATTTTCCAATTTGAATAAAATTAAAATTGAATGTTGAAATATAAATGAAACCTATATTGTAAATGTTTGAATATTTAAACTTTGAATCTTATGGGAATTGAAGTGATAGTTCAAAACCTGGATTTGAATTGTTTATTGAGAATTTGAATTGTTAACCTTTTTAATTGAAATTGTTGAACTGGGACTGATTAAATTGAATTTTGGATTTTAAGTTGATTTGAATTGATTTGTGAAATTTGAGGAAACTAAGTTTATTATATAAAGTATTTTTAATATATATATTATTTTAATCTATGAACTATTTTAATATATAAATTATTTTAATATATTAACTATTTTAATTTATAACTATTTTAATATATATACTATTTTCTATATCTAAACTGTTTAAGTTGGAACTGTTATGATTTCGGAAGTGTTATGATTTCAAAAGTGTTATGACTTCAAAAGTGCTATGATTTCAAAAAAGTATTATGATTTCGAAAGTGTTATGAAATTTTGAAAGTGTTACGATTCTAGAAATGAATATTGTATTTTGATATGAGGTATGAACTATTTGAAATGAAATGACCACGGTGTGAAATAAGCGTTTGGTTGTTAAAGAGACCGGGATCAGATATTGTCATACTCTCTGCCAATACCGAAAACCACTTTAACAACTGTGTACATGGTGGAGATTCCAGAACGAAGTAGGATGGTTGGCGATGATTCTATATGAGGTATTAACGTAGCCCTGACTCCCGTGAGTCAGCTTAATGTGGCTAAAACAGGAGCTATACCGGGCCAAGTGGGGTCATTCTCCCTATCGGGCACATTTCTTCGATACCATTCTATTGGTGTGATTCGATTGGGTGCACCATTGATTTAGGAGTGTGTCTCGAGGTGGGCGGTAGTATCTGCTATGCGTTACCACCAGTCCGGGAGTGCGAACGGTATTTCTACCCTGGCATTGCCTCGCGTGCCTTGTCACATGCCCTATCGCGCCTTCTACGAGTTTGGTTTGTACCATACCCATGGAGTGCCCTTTGATAACCCTCCAGTTTATGGAGGAATTATGGTACTGTATAGACTATGAGAATATATAAAAGGGGCATTTCACCAGAAGGACAAACTATGCAGTCTAATTAGTTTCTAGGACACACATTCAAAGAAATTACTTTCAAGGCCAAAGTCAGCAGAATAATTACTTTCAAGGACAAAGTCAGCAGTCCAATTACTTTCAAGGACATAATTTCATAGGTTTTTAGGCCCTAGAAACTAATTATTTTACGTTTTGTCCTTGAAAGTAATTATTTCAGTAGTGTGTCCTAGAAACTAATTCCACTTGCTAAAGAGGCCCTTGTGGCTAATTTCCACTATATAAAATGTGTTAAGGGGGATATGGGTAATGCCTTCACGCTATTTTAATAGTTTACTTTACTGATAGTCATATTATAATAGCGTATCTTACTACATAGCAGATAGTTCCATGGATCCTTAGAGGATGGAAATCCCAAGCATCCTTTAAGTTACTTGTATTTCAGTTGACATTTCACTTGAGTTCAATTTACTGGTATAAGAATGTTAATCCTGACTCGAGTGTTTTATGTTTTGCTTTATGCTCGGGTCAGACTGAGTGTCACAACATTTGAGACTCACCTTTGGAGATTGGAGCTTTGTTTGAAGATCTATCTATTCAGCTTTCAGTTATTTCCGTTTATTCTAGTTATTTATGTTCAGACTCGTCAGTTGCTTATGTATTAGAGATTCATTTGTATTTGAGATTTTGTTGTATTTTATTTCAGACTCTGATGTTTATATAGTAGCTTCATGAACTACTATTTATCTATTCCGCTGCTTATTGTTATATTACTCTGTGTCTGTGATTCTATGATTCTGTGATTGATTGATTTATTGTATATGCTGAGTTTTGCCAAATATAAATTAACAATCTGTTGTTTTGAGCAATTCAAGTCTGACATGAGTGGATGATTGTCGATTTGAATGGTTCGAAATATCAGGTCGTTACAAGTGGTATCAGAGCTCTGGTTTAGGCAAAGCTTAGCATGTAGAGTAAAATTTAAATTACAGAATCACCTTCGTTCGAGCTTGAGTTTCTTCCTTTTAGACTTGGGTTTCCTTGAAATTTTGGAACTTTCCCCTTTGTTCTGAAATCCATTCTTGTCTTCTCCTGTTCATGTTCTCTTGATATTGGAGCATCCCATAGCTCTATTTCTGTTGATCTCTATAATAAATTTGAGCACATCTTGCTTGACTAATCCCATCGGCTGTCCCGCCAACCTTTGTATGATTTGTAAAGGGGTGGAACTCCTTTGCAACAAGCGTAGATTCACCGGAGATTTCTATATCCTTGGTTTGATGCTGTTGTCTCTTGCAATGCCCGAATCGTTCTCTAGTAGACGACCAGGGTATCCTCTTGCGATCGAATGTCAATTTCCTCAGGATTTTTCAGGCAGTTTTATCTTCTTGTTGGTTCTCAGCCTTGTGATCTTGACTCCACTCCGATAGTCAGGGATTACCCTGATGTTTTGGTGAAGTCACTTCTCTTTCTCCCATGCGGGAAATTGAATTCCGCATCGATCTTATTCCTGGAATCTCGGTTGACCCGGTTAAGGTCGTTGCGATTAATATATGTCTCTTCGTTTTCCTCTTTCGTAATTTTATTACCTTATCTTTCTTCCGAGCAATCTCCGTTGTTAGAATTATCCTTAACTAGGGTCTCTCTAAATTTGAATCTCTGTCCTTGTTCTAGAATCCATTCTTGGATCATCGTGTGAGGGAGTGTATTTGTAATTAATATAAAAATGTTTTACATTGTGTTGTTTGAGTTGTTAAGTTTGATTTTGGGTTTCAATCGATTCGTCTGGCCAATGCTATCGATGGGAATTCCAAAACACTTGAATAGAGCAAACTGACACAATATTGTTTTCAAATTTGGTAAATTAAATAAATTTTGTATGATTATATTTTTATATATAAGTATAGTTTTCTGAAATTAAATAGTTAAATGAATTGATTGTTAGAAATGATAATACTAGATTATCATTATTATTTTTGGCAACATTCTTAAACTGTTAACTTTTGTTGTATGTTTATAAAGAAATGGAATTATAAAACATGGTTTATAAATTGATTTGAAATTGAAATGAATTTAAATTAAGAAATTGAGAATTTAATTTCCAGTGCATTTCTAAACCTAGTTTTCGATGATTTAAAAAATATTATCATTTGAAAGTATTTTCGAATGGAAATTGTTTCCAAAGAATTTTAAAACAAGTAAGTCGGTACTCTCCTCTTTTGTCGCTGGAAAATAATTTCGGTGATGACTGCAGCATCATCACATTCATTTTCGAGCCTCAAAATGGAGAGACCGCTTAGTAGTTTTGCTGCACTTTTGTTTTGAATATGGATTTGATTTGAATTTCTTGAGTATGATTTGATGTATAAAATACATATATGTATATATTTATTTCAAAATGGTTTGGAGTGAAACCAGAAATTTAACTCTTCAGTTTTGTATTAAGTAATGGTTTCCAATTATTAAAATGAAGCAAAATTTTGAATAATTGGAATGCTTAAAATGAGAATTGGAATTTAAAATAACTTGAAATAGTTGAAATAGGATAAAATTTATTTGCATAATACTTAATTGCTTTCTAATATATATAATTTACCTAAAGTATTCAAAAGGTTAAAATGTTAGGGTGAATATGTATAATTGAAGGTTATACAAGAGAAAACTTAAGTAATAAATTGTTCAAACTAAAATTTTGCCCAATAGAAATATTGTAAATAAAAGAAAATTTGTATAGTATTTAATTAGATTGGAATCATTAATAAAACTTACCTGGAAAGGGTTTGAATGTGATTGAATAATACACAATAAGATATAAGTAATATGATGTCCAAAATTAAATTTTTTTTAAGGGAATTTATAAATAAAAATTCAGTTGTTAAAATGAATGTTTAATTTATGTTATAATTTTTTTTTGTAAGTGAAATAATTTGAATAATAATAAGAAATGTTATTTAGGTAAATAATGAACTTAGGAAAATGAACAGGTAATAAATAAGATTATATTTTGAAAACGGTTGTGATACAAATGTAAATAATAACGAATAGTTGAAATTGAATTATAAGTGGAATTAACTTAACTGAAGAAAAATGGATAAATTAAATGAGTTAAATAAATAAATTTTGGTTTTAAAAGAAATTTTTGTAATGAATGTTAATAATTGAAGCCAAATTAATTGAATGAAAATACTTGAACTGAAATCAACCAAAAGTATATATTGAATATTTATGATTGGATAAAATGTATTTAAACCAAATTTGTTGAATATTAATCAATTTGAAACTAATGAAATTTATACAGTTTTGAATTAACAGTTTGAATTAAATAAAATAAACGGAAATTAATTGTTGTATCTTGCATTTCAATCTATCCTTTCTTCCTGGTTGTTTCTATTTTCCTATCTCGTTTCTTTTCGGGGACGAAAGGTTTTGAGTGGGGGAGAGTGTAACGACCCGTAAATTTTAACGATTTTTATAACGTAATTAACTGAAATTTTGTGAAAAATAAATAATTAAAATTTAGCAATGAAAATTTGATATTTGGAATACGTCTATTTAAACATAGCAAATGGAAAATTTTCATTTGAAAATATGAAAGTTGGTTCTGCTTTGTAATTTTTAATTTCAATTCAAAACAGTTAAAATTTGATTAAAATAAAATATTTTCGAAACCTGAATATTTTTACACAATAAAAATGTTTATCATTTTCTGAGTGAGACGTCATAGTTCTTTTCGCCGAATTTGGACTGTTACAGCTCCGTTTATCTTATTTTCAGAGTTTCAGCAGCGATTTTAGGAGCGAATACCAACTTTTAATAGGATGATCGTATCGCTGATATCTGAGTACCAGTCTGTTCGTCTCATCGTGTCGATCTCTGCAGTATATTCATTTGTTCATTTCGGTGTCCGGTAAACGACGATTTCGGCATAACGATTTGTCATAACGGTATCCATTTTGAGCCTTTTGGTTTTCATTTGTCCATTCATTTATCCACTATGAAACCAATAGCCATTGGCTATTAAATTATTTCAGAATTTAATGCATACCTTTTGTTATTCCACCCTTTTAATTTATAATATCTTGAGATGTCCTTTCATTTTCATACTCTCCATTTCTACTTTCTCTTCATCTCCATTTTTCTCGGCCTTCATTTTCAAACCTGCTCCTCCAATTTCTTTTACCCGTGCTTGTCCTCCTCTTTGTAAATAAAAAAATATCATAATATACATATAGTGGCGTGTTTGATGTAGGCTCCTAATTTATATTTGCATGGAGATAGCCATTTAATCGTCAGCTTCTTTTGACCACACCTCGCCACTCATTCCCTCCGCCTTACACCCAACCCGACCATGCCACCATTCGCCAACGCGAACCGAGCCTGCAAACCCCACCTCCTCGGCCTCTCCCCTCTAGCCACGTCACCGACTTTCCCATCACACCGCAACATACCTCCGCCTTTGATCCTCTCACCGCTACCGACATCTCCACACCACACAGCCGCCACAACCATGCCCAAACTTCGCCCAGGCAGCCACCATTCCTACACGTCACTTCCGCCTTTTCCTCTAACGACCATCCACCCAGCATCATCCGCCCATGCTCCAACAACCACGTCACCGTCTCCCTTCCCTTTCCACACTCGCAGCACATCAACCCAAGCTCCGAGTCCAGCTTCGACCACCCTCTGGCCTTCTCCGCCTTGGCTTTCCCATCGTGCCTCGACTGCCATCAACACAGCCACCCTGACCTGGCCACGTCCAACTTGCATGCCTTCCTCCACTTTGCTTTTATATATACACTTGGGTACATGACAGTTTTTATCAATTCACTAATATATATAAGTTATGTAAGTTGGACATATTCTGTTATTATATATATATATGTTATATAGGTTGTATATCACCTGTTGTAAGTATATATTATTTTATACAAGCTACGTGATAGAGTTATATAATTTACATGATACAGCTACATTATAAAGCTGTACACTTTTGATGCTTTATTGCTATATGTATCCTGTAGTTTATATATATATAGTTTATAAAGTTGTATGAACTGTTGATATATAAAGTTTAGTATAGGTTGTAAGTTGCATGTATAAGTTTATACACATATTATAGTAAAGTAAGTTGTAGTGATTTTACAATAAATATTGATTTGAAAAATATGATGTGAACATAAGTTATATATTAGTTTACATATATAAGTATACGTTTGAGTTGGTTTTCAAATATATTATATATATAGGTTTTATTGTTAATATGTGTTTCGATTTTGAAGTATATATAAAGATTTTTTATTTTAACATGTGTAAATATATATATATATATATATTGTTTACAGTATTTTCAATTTATGTAAATATTCTGAGCTGTATGTTACATATAATAGGTTCATTTATTTTTAAATACATGATTTTGAAATGGATTTTTTTGAAATGATTTTTAATATATATATATATACAATTTATTAAAAATTGATTTGTGAGTATTGATTTAAAAAGAAAAGAAAAATAATGATATATAGATAGTTTGATTTTATATATATGTGTTTATAAATATCGATTTGAAAATATAATATGAAGATTTTATCTTAGTATGTGTTAATTAAATATTGATTTTAGAGAATAAATAATAATATAAGTTATATTTTATTTCCATTGAATCCAGTCTATCGTGTTTTGCTTTTGGTTTTGCCACAGTCCAGAATTGATTAAAGCAGTTAGTTGCTTCGATTCGTCGCTTATTCGTGTGCTTATCCCATCTTCTCTAGCATCGAAAGGTTTGCAATCACTCATGATTAACATTATTATATTTAGTAGATTCAATCCACATGAAATGGCGATTGAAATATGTTGTTAAATATTGAATTGTTAGTTATTTAATTGTTAAATCTGATATGCCATTATCTGCAATTGTTCACCTATGAAATATGACCCTATAACCATGTTGTATATATTATATTTTAATTTGTTACTGATGATATATGCCTGTTATTGATATGTTATATTATTTGGTCTCACTCTGCAAGTTCCTGTTAGTTTAAAATTCCCTATGGGTTGAAATGATACATACCCGAACGATATTATAGATTAGGGGAAAATCGTTATGGATTGAAATGTTTGAATATTTAAACTTTGAATCTTATGGGAATTGAAGTGATAGTTCAAAACCTTGATTTGAAACCGATATAAATTGAAATGGTTTATTGAGAATTTGAATTGTTAACCTTTTTAATTGAAATTGTTGAACTGGGACCGATTAAATTGAATTTTGGATTTTAAGTTGATTTGAATTGATTTGCGAAATTTGAGGATACTAAGTTTATTATATAAAGTATTTTTAATATATATATTATTTTAATCTATGAACTATTTTAATATATAAATTATTTTAATATTTAAACTATTTTAATTTATAACTATTTTAATATATATACTATTTTAATATATACAGTATTTTCTATATCTAAAATGTTTAAGTTGGAAGTGTTATGATTTCAGAAGCGTTATGATTTCAAAAGTGTTATGACTTCAAAAGTGCTATGATTTCAAAAAAGTATTATGATTTCGAAAGTGTTATGAAATTTTGAAAGTGTTACGATTCTGGAAATGAATATTGTATTTTGATATGATGTATGAACTATTTGAAATGAAATGACCACGGTGTGAAATAAGCGTTTGGTTATTAAAGAGACCGGGATCAGATATTGTCATACTCTCTGCCAATACCGAAAACCACTTTAACAAATGTGTACGTGGTGGAGATTCCAGAACAAAGTAGGATGGTTGGCGACGATTCTATATGAGGTATTAACGTAGCCCTGACTCCCGTGAGTCAGCTTGATGTGGCTAAAACAGGAGCTAACCGGGCCAAGTGGGGTCATTCCCCTTATCGGGCACATTTCTTCGATACATTCTATTGCTTTTATGATTCGATTGGGTGCACCTTTGATTTGGGAGTGTGTCTTGAGGTGGGCGGTAGTAGTTGCTATGCGTTACCACCAGTCCAGGTGTGCAAACAGTATTTCTACCCTGGCATTGCCTCGCGTGCCTTGTCACATGCCCTATCCCGCCTTCTACGAGTTTGGTTTGTACCTTACCTATGGAGTGCCTTCTGATAGCCCTCCAGTTTACGGAGGAATTACGGTACTGTATAGACTATGGGAATATATAAAATGTGTTAAGGGGGATATGGGTGACGCCTTAACACTATTTTAATAGTTTACTTTACTGATAGACATATTATAATAGCGTATATTATACATAGTATATAGTTCCACGGATCCTTAGAGGATGGAAATCCCAAGCATCCTTTAAGTTACTTGTATTTCAGTTGACATTTCACTTGAGTTGAATTTACTAGTATAAGAATGTTAATCCTAACTCGAGTGTTTTGTGTTTTGCTTTATGCTCGGGTCAGACTGAGTGTCACAGCATTTGAGACTCACCTTTGGAGATTGGAGCTTTGTTTGAAGATCTATTTATCCAGCTTTCAGTTATTTCCGTTTATTCTAGTCATTTATGTTCAGACTCGTCGGTTGCTTATGTATTAGAGATTCGTTTGTATTTGAGATTCTGTTGTATTTTATTTCAGACTCTGATGTTTATATAGTAGCTTCATGAACTACTATTTATCTATTCCACTGCTTATTTTTATATTACTCTGTGTCTGTGATTCCGTGATTGATTTATTTACTGTATATGCCAAGTTTTGCCAAATATAAATTAACAATCTGTTGTTTTGAGCAATTCAAGTCCGACATGAGTGGATGATTATCGATTTGAACGGTTCGAAATATCAGGTTGTTACATTTTTCATACCTGAATAAAACTGTTATCGAGACAAGATTCATGGTGTTAATTTTTTTTCATACCTGAATACAACTCCATAAATCTTTCTTTAACTCCTTGTCGACTTTTTTCCACTCGAGAATAGCCACAATCACATGGCACAGGTCTAATTGGCTTCTCGTAACCCCTTTAGAAAATGAAATACAACTTAAAAGAATTATATTTGCTGGAACATAAAAGGATATAAATAATTCATTTAATATTTGACAGGTTCTACAATATTGACAACTGCAATCAAGGATACCTAAAATTCCTTTTTGTAGCTTACGCAGTTAACAGTACTACTCTTTTTGGAATAGGTGTTTGTCTCAAGTAAACCTCTATCTCATTTGTTTTACAATAATAATAAACTTTGATATCTCAAACTATATTTCTTTATATTCTTTATAAAAATCATACTTCAAAAAAGATACTTATTTACATCTTATAAAAATCAAACTATATTTCTTTTATTTTTTCATATGCATGTTTCAAAAATCATATCTCAAAGTCATTTCAAATTTAAAATCATATTTCAAAAATCGTATTTTAAACTGTATTTCAAACTTTGATATCTCAAACTATATTCTTTATAAACTTTACAAAAATCATATTTCAAAAAAGAAATTCCTTTATATGTTATAAAAAACAAACTATATTTCTTTATATATTTTTCATATGCATATTTCAAAAATCATATCTCAAAGCTATTTCAAAGTTCAAAAATCATATTTCAAACTATATTTTAAACTATATTTCATATGCATATTTCAAAAAAAGCATCTCAAAATTATTTTAAAGTTAAAAAAAAAATCATATTTCAAATTATGTTTCAAACTACATTTCAAAGTTTGATAGCTGAAACTATATTTCTTTATATTCCTTACAAATAATCATATTTCAAAAAGGATATTTCTTTATATCTTTTAAAATCAAACTATATCTCAAAGTTCAAGCTGAAACAGAATAAACTTTTTCACAAATTAAAAAGATTTAGAAAGTATTATGATTGGATTATAAACTAGTTTTCTGTCGTTAGTTAGCAATTAAAATAGCAAAAATCTGAATTCTCAAAACACATACTATAATCAACCTAAGCACTTAATTTATAAACTGTTTAGTTTTTCGCGTCATATAAAATGTGTTCTGTAGATTGTTTAATTTGCTTATGTGAGATATTTCTTATGTTAAGGTATCTAAAGGACTTGTAACAACCATGCGATATTAAAATTAAAGTATGCAGCAGCATTGATGAAATTTAGTATATCATGCAACTTTAGAAGTTAAATGAAATACATACCAAAGAAATAAAAGTATAGCAGTACAATTTTTACATGGGATTTAGGATATATGTGACTATTCAATAAGATTTAGTAAGCATTTCAGATAAATGACCATAAGATGTCAAACAATAAGCATAAGATGTCCATAAAAAGTAAGAACATGCTTGTCAAATACTAATAACATTGAGGAAGACTGTAGCTTTTGCAAATCTAAACAGAGGAAGAAAATTTGTGCATTGGTACCAGTTTATATATGCTAGTTTACTTACTTGTTCTTAGCCTTTACTAAAGAGCAGCACATCTCAAATAAGTGATTTTAACATCAAGTGACCACAGTACCTACATAGACAGAAAGTATTTAATCTAACTTACATCATGAACTTATGTATTAAAATACAAGTTATCAATACACTTGTGTTTGAAGTGACATAATATATCCACAACTTATGTATTAATAAACTAATTTTGAATAAACTGTTGCACCGACAAGACAAAACAATATAAGTTTTAGTCATATTGTTCTTGAAAAACATGAGGGTTAAGCTTATATTGAGATGTTAAAAATAGGTCAAAACATATTTGGGGAAAAAACTTGCAAAAGTGCTTGTGGGGTCATTAATATTTGACAAGGACTCCAAAATCTCACCTTGCATGCAAGGCAAAAGCATTTTAGCCAACTAGAGAATAAAAATTAGTTATTCGAAGAAGTAACAAGATGTACTATGTATAATATACTATATACATATATATATATATATGAAGTTCTACTCTGAAGCGTTCAACATATACTGAGTGGAATTTGGCTCTATGGTTAATTTTGTTAAACAAGCAAGTCATAGTTCTGTAAAATTAGGTCATAATATTTCACAGAACATCTTTAAAAAAATATAACCTATACGTACAACTAGCAATTTACAGGTTTTTTTACAGATAAAAGATCTAGAATCCAGAATTATGATTACATATAAACAATTGCAATATACGACATATCTTAATGACAAATCCTCAATATGCCTTTGCATCGATGGCTGCCACTATACTGTATTTGAGAAATACCTGAACCTCAAACGATGTCGGAAATTGAACGTAGAGCGAAGGTGAATTGGATGTGAAAGCTGGTGCAATAGAAGATGGTCAGGAGCGAAACGAATTTGTCTACGAGTTTGCCTTGGAGTTCGTTTATGAGTTCGCCTTGGAATTCACCGCCTTGAGTTTGGATTTCATCTACGAGTTTGCCTTGCAGTTCGTTTACGAGTTCCCCTTGGAATTCGCCGCCTTGGGTTTGGATTTCATGTGCCATAGTTTGGATTTGGAAGAGAACATGATTTATGATTAAGGCAAAGAAAGTAAAGTTAAGTTAGGGTTGCTGAAAAGTTTAAGCGGGCCGTTAGCAAAAAATGGTCACGACTTGGTAATACTTTGGTATGCACATATGTTATAAGCAAATAAAAAATTGTCAATAAACATTGATAACATGATATTAGCAAATTGTTTCTTATAAAAATTTGTTTACTAGCAATTTGTTATAAAAATTTCGTTTACCGGCAGTTTTGTTATCTGATATTTATTTTCTTATAAAAATTTCTTATAAAACTTGACTACAATTTGTTATAAAAACTTACAAGCAAATAGAAATTTGTTATAAAATTTTGTTTATTGGCAATTTGTAATATTCTAGCAATTTATAAGCAAATAAAAAACATGTTATTTGCAAACATGATTGCACAATTATAAACTAAAATATTGTTCACATTCTATTTCATATACGGTTATATTTAATAGTTAATAAAGCTGATGTCAAAAAAGGTTAACAACTACAATAAAACCGACCTTTGGTAACTATATAGACCATGTTTGTTAAGTACCAGTTAACAGGGGTATAAATATCAATAAAACACAAAAAAAAATACTGCCTTCGAAAATTAAAAACGCTGAATAGAAATCTACTTCTATTCAAAAGTATATTAGGACGCATGTTGAAATGTATAATCGGATGCATTGATTACAAAACTTTTCGTAAAATATTTTTCTGGCAACGAACTCATGTTGAAAAGTATACTAGGATGCATTTTCTAACTAATTTAATAAAAATACTCATAAATTTAAGAAAATATTTCTATCAAAAATTTAGTAAATATATTATCCTATTAAATAAAATTACTGTAAGTGTTATCTAACAAAACTGCTAAAACTAATACGTAAATACAATGTTTAATAAAACACGAGTTTCTCAATTTTGAATTTTATTTTGTAAAACTTCGTATAAAGTTACGTACTAATAACTGGAAAGTAAAATTATGTCTATTGGAATACTGATTAAATCCTACAATGATGTCTAAAATAATCGAAGGCAACGACGATCAGCCGTTAAGAGTTGTTGAAAATTGGCATCTACTACAACGTGTAGAAAAAATAGTCGTAATAGACGTCTATTACAACGGGCAGACAAAGCTGAAAACTGATATCTAGTACAACGGGTCAAAAAATATTGTAATAGGAACTCTAATAGATCTATATTACAATGGGCCAAAAACCGTTGTAATAGATCAATATTACAACGGGCTAGAACCGTTGTAATAAAGCTGAGAATTGGAATCTATTACAACGGGCCGTGAATCATTGTAATAGGACCATATTAAAATGGGCTAGCTGATAAGGTTGTAATAGGTATAATTGAAGATGAAAAATTGCACCTATTACAGCGGGCTTAAGAAAACCGTTGTAAAAGTTGTCCATTACAACGGTTTTTTTGGTCCGTTGTAAAACATGCATTGTAAAAGGATAGTTTTGTTGTAGTGAATATAATAATCACTAGCTATATCAACATATCAAGCAAAATATTATGATGAGAATACAAAAAAAAATCTTGTTCATTGTGGTATCGTTAACGAATTTTTTCGTCAACCCAAAAAGTGCAAGGATGAGAACCTTGGCTGATAATGAAATTTGGAGAGCCTAAGTTTAGCCTCAACGAGTGTTGGCAAATAGCGACACTTGGTTGAGTTAAGGCTTAAGAGGAGCGATAAGCAAGTTTAAGTTCATAGGAAAATCATATGCAAGGCTAAATGAATCCATATTAGACAATCGTATGATCAAAAGACAAATCAAGAATACGAGTACTTTTGGAATTCGAAGCAATCTTTGATTAGCAAATCATATATGCTTTGGAATTCGAAGGCAAGTCATAATTTGAGATATCTTGTCTTTATTCAATATAATGTTGAATGTACAATGTCCAATAGTTCAAGTGCTATAATCGACTCTAAATCCCCAAATCAATTTAGGGTTACAAAGTTTACAACTTAAGAAGAGAGATAATAATGATTTGCCTCCTCTACAAAGCCCCTAGGTCGGTATATATAGGGGTGGAAATGCGACATGCTTAGTAGTTTGACTTCAACATTCATGCCCTTCGGCGCCAATAATGCCGCATGGTGCCATGCCTTGTTTTATGATGATTTTCGACACTCCTCGATGCATAGTAAAGCTTTGGCATTGTTTCAATAGTGAAGGCATTCAACATCAATGATTTTTGATTTTGGCGGCTTACTCTATAATAATCGACCCTCCTAGTTAGGCGGCATCATTTTGAAGCTACAATGATATGGGACGACTTTAATGTGGAACGACACCATCATGGAGCGGTGTCGACATTGATAACTCCTATGAATGTTGATGGCATTCGGCATCAACATCGCATGTACAGATGGATGGTATCTCCTAAATGTTGTTGAAGTGCGATGTGGCATTGATAAATGAAGGGTAGATAAGCATCGATATTCTTGATTAGCGATATGGGCAATGATCATCCTCAATAACAAACAACAGTAACAATGAGTGACGTTGATAGAAAACAACATCACTTTGGAGGGTGACACTAGTAAAATGCGGCATCAATGAGTTGCGATGTAGGTTATGTCGATATTCACTGATGGCTTACTGTATTGATTGCAGTCAATATCATTACTTCCTTGGAGGGATGCGGTGTTGGTTCCATGTAGTGTTGATAACACTCGGTATCATTTGAAAGACAACATTAAAGAGTGGCGGTATTGGAATAGAAGCAGCATCAAAGAGACGTGACATCATTGCTTTATGGATTTGGTCGTAGGTAGTATTAATTGTGAGCGACGTTCATCTTATTTTCATAAGTGAAAGAGGGAATTGATAAGACGCGGCATCAATGAGATGTAATATAGATGGGAGGTGGCATCAAGAAGAAGGGGTATCGGCAACATGCGTTATTGATCATATGCGGCATTGAATGATATTTGTAAAGCACATCATTACTTCCATCTTGAATGACGACGTCATATTCAAGTCTCATGTTGCATATCTTCAAGGTTAATAACAATGATAACATTTGCCCCCTAGTGTAGAGGAGTTATTGACTTTTCAAGTCAATAAGGTTGACATCAAGTTTACCGCCTATTAGTATTCCACACTGGCCATCCATTCAAATTAAATCAAGGTGTCCATTTACCTTCTTTCTCTTCTATAAATAGTCGAGCTTCTCTTTCATTCCTCTTTTACCTGTAATTGAGAACTCAAGCAAGAAATCAAATTTTCAAAAGAAACCAAAAACGTCTGATTCTCGATTGTTCGATTCATCATTCAAGTATGATATGTAATTCAGATTGTTCTATTTAATTCAATTTAAGGAATTTCCATGAAATCACTTTTAGGGCTTTATCAACTTTGAATTGACATTTGGAGTTAGTTGGATAGTTTTGATGTTAATGTTCAGATTATCAATGTAGTCGACTGTCGTTTGTTTTTATAGATCAGATTAACATCAAACTTTTATGTTGTCTAAATGAAATTTGAGGTTGTTGGCGATGAGAACCTAGGTGCTGTTTGAAAAAGCTTATGAGACCCGATATCCAATAAGAATTCACTCTACGCTGACCCTGATGTTTTACGACATCATCATGATATTCAACATCAATTCATTTTTCCTTATGTTGTGTCGTAACCAATGTTTTTTTTGATATTGACATCATATTCGACATTAATGGAGCTTTATATTAACTTATTATCCCGATAGTTTGACATTTACATCGTGAAGCTTTTATGTTGTCAATGATTAGGATGGGGCATGACAACCATCCTATTGTTATAAGAAAATTATACCGACTATGTACGACATTAAATAATGTTGCTTACATTTGACATTGATTTATGGAGTTATAGTTTGATACTTGTACTCCTATTTCTTGCTACTGCCCTCCTGCAGCTACTCTCAACGTTATAAATTGAATATTTATGATATTGTCACTTGCGACACTACTGTTTTAACATAATATGCGTTGTTTGTTCGATCAACACATTATCAATTAATGTCATCGTTGTTCATCAATGATGAATACTTCGACGTTGGCTATAATTATGGCATTTTATTAGCGCTTTATAAGTTATGCGGCATTTTGCATTGATTTATATAGTCAATATAGGCTACATTTTCCTACGGAATTCCTTTATTAAAGTTTAAGTTCAAGTCTTTTAAAAGATTCGACATGTACCACTTTAGGGTTTTTGACTTGTAATAAAAGTGGTATTATATTTTTACACCTAAAACATTCTAATGCCATTCAATAAGAAAGTCAGCTAGGTAATATTTTTTAGCTTAGCACATAATAATACTTCTATATAATATGAGCATTACTATTTCTAAAATTTGGAATAATATCACCTGGAAGGTAAATGGAAGGTCAAAAGGTAGGCAAAAAATCTACTAAGAATACTAGCTTAGTCCCCAAAACTTCACCCACTATTAGTAAGAAAGGCGATCATCTTTCAAATCCATCATATATCACGATCCATGAAGAAGTGAATTCCATTCTTGAGCAATTTGGAATTACTAGAACTGAAGCCATTCCAGTCGGCCTTGCAGATAACATTTATAGCCCACCGAAGGGGTATTTTTCTTTCACTCCCATATTTATCTAGCACACTGGTTATTTTCCTTTTTTCGACTTTCTTCTAAGAAACCTCGAACATCTGGATATTGCACTAATTCAATTTTCGCCAAATTCTTACACATATCTAACTTGCTTGGAAGTTTTAGCTCGGGAGGTAGGACTTCTTTCCTTAATGCTGAAATTCTTCATTCAATAGCTCGTCCCACTAAGTTTGGTGAGCAACATGATCATAATTTATACCACATCTGTCCCCACCCAAAAAGTATGATTTCCGAGAGTGTTAACAAGATGAGAGGATAGGAGATGTAATTATATTTTGTTAAGTGCTTTTCTAACATTAGGGAAACATTCTCTACCATCAGTTAATTTATTATCTCTTACCACCCCTCTCTACTTGTTATTCTTTATTAATAAATGTTTTCTTCTAGATTCTGTTCCCAAAAAGCTAAGTTCTTCTGATCAGGAGATTGTGTAGTCATTGACTCGAGCTTCAGATACTATGGGGAATGGACTTACACTACCAACTCCAGCAAAACTCCTTCAGTATTCCATTATTTTAGATCATCGTAAAATTTTGGAAGAGCCTCCAATGGTCAAATCTAACGCATGAGGAAGACGATTATTAATCATGGGAAAATCAAAATTCTTTACTTCTAATTCTCTAGTTCAACCCGAGACGCTTGGTAAGATATCATTGCATTTTATACAAAACCTCTTGTGGTGTCTTCTTATTAGCTTTTCTTTCTGATTTAGACTCATCTGCTTTAGCCACCACTTCCAAAAAGCAAGAGTAGCAAGTGACGCTCCCTAAGAAAAGGAGACTAAAGATAGTACTGCTGCCTTGAACCAAGCTCCCGAGTCTCAATCTTTCAAGGACATCATCGCTAGCCCATTCAAATCCATAGAAAGGAAATTAAGCAACGGCTCCGCTACCGCCTCAACTCCTAGCAAGAAGTCTAAAGTCAAGGGCACATACCCCTTATTGTTAACGTAAAAAATGGATCAACACCCTGGATCGAGTGTGAACGCACCAGTGCAGATAATCAACAGCACAAACCTTAGATAAACAACAAATAAAAAGCAGAAGTACGAAAAGAGACATAGAATTTTTATAGTGGTTCAGGTGACGTTGGCCTACGTCCACTTTAATCAATCTTTATTATGATTATACTAGTTGAATCTCTCTAGATACAAACTATTTAGTCCTTAGATCTAAGTTACAATGAGTTATAATAAGTCACAAGTACAAGGGTTGACTGGAGAATCACAGTAACCACCTTGATCACTATTGTGAGGGAGAAGAAAGATGAAGAAGTGAAGGAATTCCAGTAGAGTAATGAAGGCTCTCTCTTCGGAAAAGATCCATCTCTAGTTGTAGGTAGGATTATATTTATAGGGGCATGAAAGTAGTTGGGTCAAGGCGGACTTGTCAGAAGCCTCTACTCAGTGCTAGGAAGAACTCTAGAAAAACTCAAGGCGACCCGAGCTAACATGATGGATCGCTAGCGAACCACTGGTGATGGATCACTAGGGATCCATGCCCTTAAAATATTTTTGAGTCTACCCTTTCGAGTTGCCTTCCTTTCATCTATTTGAATTCCTTATCCAAATATCAAGTCGTTTGCAGTTTGTTTGATCATCCGTCTTCATGGGTCATCTGGTCTAGAATAATCATCCATAACTCGCTCAAAACTTAACAAAATCAGATGAAACTTTGTAGATACACTTTAGAGGGTGTCTAGACCTACGCTAAAAATTTCTGGAGGTGGGGCCCTTTCTACATGGATTGTTAGCGATCCATCTGGTTAGGTCGCTAGTGATCCATCAAACAACTTCCAAATGATCCCATTTTTCTTATGAGCCTTCTTTTATGTCTTCTAAGTGTTATCCTAAAATTTCAAGTCAATCTGACGCCGTATGAGTTCTCTAGGTCCATTTTAATTTAGTCGTTTTTGGTTAAACAGCTTGAATCAGCTGAGTCTTCATTTCTCGAGCTAGATTGTTTGACATGCTATGAAACTTGGAAAATGTGCTTAGAAATGGTAATGAATCATGATGCAAGAGATTTGGATGACTCATGATGCTTCACCATGGATCGCTAGCGATCCATGGATGATAGATCGTTAGCAATCTGTCTCCTTAGTATTTTATTGGCTGATTTTCCTTGAGTCTTATTGACTTGTTCGCTTGGTTGTTTTGGTTGAGTCTCGAGTTATTCTAGCATAGTCTGAATGTTCTAACTCCTATTTAATTCCGATAGGTTAAAAACTCGGTTAACACTTGCCACCAAAGTACGCCTTTTGAATGGAAGGTGTGCTTTGCTTAAGAACAAGTTCTTGTCTCCAGTCTTCAATAATTGTGCTTTCCAGCTGCTTTAGCTTTGGTGAATCGTTTAGTTCCTTCGGATACTCTTGCTGTAACAACCCGTATATTTGGACCATTTAAATTGACAATAATCCACACATGTCAACTTAAATAGTACAAAACACGAATCATAAATGGAGTATATGTATATAAATGAGAATCATCACAGAATCACAGAAAATATAACACAACAGAATAGTGCAGCGGAATTACAACAATGTCATAATAGTAGTTCATGAAGCTACTAAGTAAATACAACAGTGTCTCAGATAAAAGAAATACAACAACATAGATGTCCAAATAGTCCAAATGGAAAGAACAATACTGATAAAGATAAGATAGTCTTCAAGTCTTCAGCTCCAAATAAGCAGCAGCAGCAATCCTTAGTCTGATCCGAGCATATGCACAAACAAACACTCGAATCAGGACATATATTCTTATACAGATAATATGGTTAAAATTTTGAAATAACAATAACTCAAAGATGATTGGAATAAGCATCTTTCAGGATCCGATAAACTATCTATATATAGTAGAGTACGATAAATAGATAATGTCTATCAGTAATAATAAAGATATCAAAATAGTGTTAAGTCATGGCCCATTCCACCCTTAACACATTTTTATTCCCAAAAGCATATACAAGACCGTAGTTTCCCCAAAACCGGAAGTCACCAGAGGGCAATACATATACTAAAGGTACAAATCAAAATCGTAGTGGTTGCGCATAAAAGGAATACAAGTATGACAAGGCACATGAGGCTATACCCAAGGTAGTGATACTACCGTTCGCCTGATCCGGGCTGGTGAGAACGCAACGCCGCAGCGCCCGCAACACCGTGAGACAACACTCCCAATTCAAGGGTGCGCACCAATCAATCACAAAGTAAGAGAATAGTTTACGAAGAAGTGTGTCCACTTGAGGTAGCTAATCCTCCATTGGCCCGGCACAGCTCCTGTTTTAGTCATTTCCAATTTGACACAAGTGTCAAGGCTATCCATTAGCGTTCACTTTCTTCAATCATCAACGTTCGCCAATCCAACCACTTCATTCTGGATCATCACTTCGCGTATAGTTATTAAAGTGGTTTCCGGTTTAGACAGTGAGTATGTCCCAAACCGACTCTGGTTCCTTTAATAACCTTTCGTGATTATAACACCGATTGGTCGTTATTATATTTCAAAATCATTTCTATTTGAATTCGTAAATCGACAATTCGTTAGTCTTTCGAAATCAATTTCCAAAATTACGTTTAACTTTCCAATTCCAATTTCCACATTTCCATAATTCAATTTCAAAGTTTCAATTAAACAATTCAAATATTCATTTCATTTCGTATATAAGTTCCTTCCAAAATCGTTTAACTAAATTTACGTTCAAAACGATTTAAATCAATTATCGCTTTCATTCGATATTCATTAGATTAATTTAACATCAATCAATTTCAATTCAATTTCTAATTCATTTCGTTACGTTTTAAGTTCGATTACATTATCAAAGTTTACAACTTATTTACAATTTACACTTATCAAATCCAATTCTTTAAATTACAATTATTTCATTTGTTTCGATAAAGTGCATTCAATTTCTTATCAAAGATATTTCTTTCAATTCCAAACTTAGTTAAAACTTATTTTCACTTGTTCAAAAATTCAATTTTTCTTAATAAAGATATTCAATTCAATTTAATTATAAATCAACCTCATCACATTTTCAATAATTTTTAAATCTTAATTATTAATCATTTCAAACTCATTCATTAATAATTTCAAACTCAATTGTTAATAAATTTAAAATTTATTAATTATTTCAAACTTCGTTATTAATAATTTCACACTTAACTATTAATAATTTCAAAAGTTACTTATTAATAATTTCAAAACTTAATTATTAATAATTTCAAAATTTATTTTCAAATACTTCTAAATTTAATTATTAAATAATTAAATTTTAAACAATATTCCTTTGTCAATTACTACTTTAATACTCGTTCCAAATTCAAATATTCACATTTACATTTATTCCAATTTAAATTCCAAATTATTCAAAACATTGTTATTCGTCAAATAAAACTTTATTTTTATTTAAATCAAAACATTTGACCAATCGGGTTTTATTTTAATTTTCTATCCTAAGTCAAATTGTTTGGGTATTTATCATTTCAACCCGATTCCATTTAAATTCAAAATCAAAACATACAAAGGGAACTTGCAGTGTGATGGCTGGGATGGTGTCAAAGTAAATAAACAAGCAATAGCATCCATTCACAACAATTCAACAATTTCAAATAATCCCGAAATAATCGTATTAATTCACGTTTGTTATTTACGCCAATTAATATAACTATTTCTAGAATCTACTCTATCATTTCAAGTAGATTAAAGATTATACCATTACGGTTTCACTTGTCGTTCAATTTCAATTACAACAGTTAATTCAATATACGTTCAACAGTCCAAAGTGAAATTTGTCAATTCTATGTGTCAATTAACTTAACAGTTTAAGGGTCAATTCAATTAATCAATATTCATCATAAAAGGGGTCAAGTTAACAATCAAATTCGACAGATATAATTCATTTAAATCGTTAATCATCCTATATCAAATTTTAACTTGCAATTAATTTATCACTTAACAATAACAGTTTACATCCAATTCAACATCACATAGCAATCATTTTCCAATTCAAACTTGCATAAGAATATAGTCGTGAAAATTAATTCACCTTTCGTGGATAAGAAATTTGGCGGCAAAGCACGAAGAAGTAGAAAAGAGACGGTACAGCACAAACAACGGACACTGTAATATCGACAAAAGAAAACGATATTAATACAATGAACGTTTGTATATAATTTATAAATTTATACAAATGCGCTTACCGAAGACGGAGAAAAGAACAAAAGCTGAAGATCGATGCTGCTGCGAAAGAAATTAGTCGGTTCCTTCTGCACACAACGAAAAAAGAAAAAAAAGAAAAGTCGGTTACTATTTTGGCAACCGGAATAAATATTGGCGTAATACTATACTGGAATATTTAAAACTATTTTAAACATCTCAGCTCCATTTTTTTATTATTTTTTTTATAAGTAAATATAAAGTTACCCAGACTAACTGTCCCCAAATTCATGCAAAAATTTACTTATGTTTGCATAGACCCAGACGCATTTAGTAATTGCCGCTAGCCTCATAGTTCCACCTTTCATTAACACTGTTTACTACATTTTAGGTTCATACGCATACATGCATTTTCTAAGTGACACCTCACCTTTTCTCTCTTTCAGAACACTTCTACTTTCCATCCCTATTTCACTATCTTCATATATTTTCAACACGAACTACTTCTACATGTATACTTGCACACCAAAACTCAGCACACATAAACGCACGCACCCAGGTCTATTCCCAACACACGCGCATTCACAACCGATACACATAACTCACACGGATGCCAACACACACCCACACGAGCACGCGCTCACTGTTTGGCCCTGACAAGGCTGGGTCTTCGAAGAGGGTGCGGGAGGGTGGCAGAGGTCGAGGCTGGATTCGAGTTCAAGTGGGAGAGGGGTGGCGCGAGGTGGTTGGCTGCGTGGTGGTTGAGGCGGTTGGGTCAGGAAGTGGGCGGATGGTTGGGTCAGGAAGTGGGCAGAGAGGAGCGGTTGCAGGCGGTCAGGGAGTTGCGAATGGATGGGTGAGGTGGTGACGTGAGGCGGAGGGTGGTTATGGTTTTGCCGAGGCCATTTATTTTTCCGGAAGAGAAAAGAAGAGAAAAAAAAATAAGGAAGAAGAAGAAGATGTACCTGGAGAGTTTTGAAATGTAAAGAGTGGAACAGTGAAAAGTTAATTATCTGCTTTATAAATTGAGTGATATTCACGTTACTTTGTATCCCATGCGTCACTCTCTTCCCAATATTCTCATCAAATTCCAACGTTCACGCATATTTCCAAACAGCTCTTAAGCTTCCAACTACTACATTAAATACAGGGCTGACTTTATTTTCAACTTCCTTTTGTAAACGGGTTAAAGATTTTGGGTTGCAATTGTGTACCCGGACCGTACGGAGCGATTAAATTAACGCGACGGATGATGTCGGACTTCGATTCGCGCAAATAAATATACCGTTATGATCAGTGTGACGATGCGCTTCCAACGGTACAAAGATTTTTGCGATACGACGATTTTATAAAATTTGCATTTACGCCGCTTAAATTGTACGATTTGCAAAACAATTTAAACGGAGCAGGCGATGACAGTTTTAGGCGAAATGAATTACATAATCTTGATCAGAATAATTTTTACAACATAACTGTGTAAAAATATTTGGATTTGGAAGATAAATTTTACGCAGCTTTATATGGACTGATATACAGTAAAACGCGAACGGATTTCACTGTAATATTTTCCAACGAAACTTTTTCTATGTCCATATCTAACTAGACGTATGTCACAAATAAAATCTGAACGTAAATTGAGATCGTTATAATTTCAAAATTTTTATTGAAACGATGAATTTAAAATTTTAAATTGGGTCGGAAATTTAGGGTCGTTACAATCTCCCCCACTCAAAACTTTTCGTCCACGAAAAGGAACGAGAAGAGTGAAGTAGACATGAAATAAGTATGAGAGTCAAGATAGATTTCGAGAAATTTGAATAATACCTGAAATTAATAGTTCGGGGTTTGAATCCCGAATACTATCCTCAGTTTCCCATGTGCAATCTCGCTCATCTGCACTCCACTGTACTTTGACGAGATTTACCGACTTCCTTCTGAGTTGTTTTGTCTCACGATCAACTATCCGAAGCGGCTTTCGCTCAATAGTCAAGTCTGGCTCAATAACTATCTCATCCAACAGAGCAGTGGGAATGGTCGTAGATGGATCGTGTACAACTTTGCGAAGATGTGAGACGTGGAACACGTTGTGCACACCGGCGAACTTCTCTGGTAATGCCACTCTATATGCCAATGTTCCAACTCTTTCCGTAATCTCAAACGGACCAACAAATCTGGGAGCTAGCTTCCCTTTTCTTCCAAATCGAACAATATTCTTCAAAGGCGACACTTTCAGAAATACCTTGTCTCCTACACTGAATTCGAGATCTCTTCTCCTTTTGTCAGCATAGCTTTTCTGTCTATCCTGTGCCGTCTTTATCTTCTCCCTGATTTCTTCGACTTTTTCAGAAGCTTCCATAATCATTTCTGGTCCAAGCACTAATCGATCTCCAGACTCAATCCAACAAGCTGGCGACTTGCACGGCCGTCCATATAAGGCTTCGAACGGTGCCATTCTAATGCTTGCCTGGTTTATAAAGGATAATTAATCCAAATTCAAATATACTTATTCAAATTTGAAATTCAAATTCTTTACCTGGTAACTATTATTATAAGTGAATTCAACCAAGTGAAGATGGTCTTCCCAAGATCCACCAAAGTCAATAATACAAGCCCGGAGAAGATCTTCTAAAATCTGATTTACCCTCTCAGTTTGGCCATCTGTCTGAGGATGATATGCTGTGCTCAAATTCAGTTTGGTGCCCAAGGTATCCTGAAATGCCTTCTAGAATTTACTGGTGAAAATAGGATCTCGATCGCATACAATACTAGATGGTACACCATGAAGTTTAACAACTTCCCTCATGTATATCTCGGCCAAACTCGAAGCTGTACGAGTGGCCTTGACTGGAATAAAGTGAGCGGACTTCGTCAGTCTGTCGACAATCACCCATATGCTTTCATTACCCTTTCTAGTCCTTGGCAGCCCATCAATAAAGTCCATAGAAATCTGCTCCCATTTCCAACCTGGGATCTCAAGAGGTTGAAGTAATCCTGCTGTCTTTCGGTGATCAGCTTTAACTTGTTGACAAGTGGTGCACCTACTAACATAGATAGAAATATCGCGCTTCATTCCACTCCACCAATATAGTTTCTTCATATTCTGGTACATTTTAGTGACACCGGGATCAAATGAAAGCGAAGACTTATGATTTTCTCGTAGTACTTCCTGTCTAAGACCATCAACATTAGGAACACAAATTCGATTATCAATCCTCAAGATTCCATTACTATCAACATGTGCACCCACTTTATTATCAGCATTTTCAACTCTGCCAAGAACTATTTCTTTCATGCGATAAAGCAAAGTGTCCTCGTATTGTTTGGCTATAATACGATCCATAAGAGCTGGGGAGACGGAAAGCTGGAATAACATTCCTTCAACAAGATTACAACATATCATAGCTTGGTTTCTGCTCAAAGCATCGGCTACGGCATTTGCTTTCCCCGGAGTATAGTTAATATCAAGATCATATGCAGCTAGAAATTCGAGCCATCGGACTTGTCTCTGATTCAAGTCCTTTTGCGAGAAGATATACCTCAATGACTTATGGTCAGTGAATAACTCGAATTTTGTTCCCAATAGATAGTGCCTCCATAGCTTAAGAGCAAATACAACCGCAAGAAGCTCTAAATCGTGAGTTGCATAGTTTGTTTCATGGGTCTTTAATTAACGACCAGCATAGGCAATAACTTTTCCTTTTTGCATTAAAACAGCTCCAAGTCCATCTCGACAGGCATCTGTGTAGACGGTCAATCCTTCGCTACCATCAATAACTGTAAGAACCGGGGCAGAGGTCAACTTTCGCTTCATCTCAATGAAAGCTGCTTCGCACTTTTCGCTCCAAATAAATTTCACATTCTTTATGGTCAGTGCGGTAAGTGGTGCGGCAATACGGGCAAAGTTTTCTATAAATCTGCGGTAAAAGCCGGCCAAACCCAAGAAACTGCGGATGTCTGTAGGAGTTTTGGGAGTCTCCCAATCCTGCAAATTCCAAAGATTCGAATTAAGAAAAATAAGTTGTTTTTGATAGAATTTGACGAGTAAGAATAGAACTTACATTGATTACGGCGATCTTAGCTGGATCGACCGAAATCCCATTCTCTGAAACAATATGGCCAAGAAATCGAACTTCATCCTTCCAAAAGTGACATTTTGAAAACTTGGCTTTAAGCTGATGACTGCGTAGAGTTTCAAGAACAAAAGCCAAATGTGACCTATGCTCTTCCTCATCCTTAGAGAAGACGAGAATGTCATCGATGAAAACAAGAACAAACTTGTTAAGAACATCCCGGAAAACTCTATTCATCAAATCGACGAAATAAGCTGGAGCATTAGTAAGACCGAACGGCATAACCAGCCATTCAAAGAAACCAGTCTCAGTGCGGAATGCTGTCTTAGGAATACTCTCCTCGGCAATTATGAGTTGGTGAAAGCCAGTAGCCAGATCGAGTTGAGAGAATACTTTAGCTCCATGGAGCTGGTCGAATAGATCGTTGATGCGGGGCATCGGATATCGGTTCTTGTGTGTAAGTTTGTTCAGCTCTCTATAGTCCACACACATTCTGAGGGAACCATCTGATTTTGTGACGAACACTACTGCAGCACCCCATTCTGAATGACTTCGCCGAATCAAGCCTTTAGAAAATAAGTCTTCAATTTGAGCATTCAGTTCAGCTTTTTCTTTAGGAGCCATTCTCCGAGGAGGAAGAACTACCGGTCGGGCACCAGGAATAAGGTCAATGCGGAATTCGATTTCCCACGGTGGTGGTAGAGAATTGACTTCTCCAAATACATCAGAAAAGGATTGGACCACTGGAGTAGAGCTTAGTTCATTTGGATGGGAGTCAAGTGAAAATATAAAACTCCCAGCATATTCTTGAGGTGATTTGCCTTCTATAACCAAAGGCATGCCCTGGTTATCGATGAGAGAGACTGTTCGAGCTTTACATGAGATATTGGCTTCGAACTTCCGTAGCCAATCAATGCCTAATAATATATCGAATGCTTCGAATCCGAGGACATAGAAATCCCAAGTAAAGTGGTGAATGCCATGCATAAGAGTGACATATTTACAAACCCTTTTTAGATTAGCGGGCCCTCCAATAGGGTTTGATACACATAAGAATGTAGATGAAAGGATGGGTTCCAAACCAAGTTTATTGCACAAATCAATAGATATGAAACTATGTGTTGCTCCGGTATCGAATAGGACTTTAACTGGTAAAGTATGCAACATAAAAATACCCTGTAATGTACCTTGGTCATCAATAGGAGCAGGTGGTGTAGGTGGATCATGGGCTGAAGAAGTCATAGCAAAAACCCCGGCCGTCTTTCCCTTTTTGTACATGGGACAATCCCTCTTGAAATGGCCTGGCTGCAGACATACGTGACAGAGATCGTTCCTAGTATTCTGAGGAGGCGGAACAGCGGCACCGGCAGATGTTGGATAGCTGCTGGCGTAGTGACCCCTCTGGTCGCATTTGAAACAAGTGATGGAGGATAAGTCGATAGGCTTCTTCTGAGAATAGTCAATCCCAGATTTCTGCTGCCAATTCTTCTTCTGTTGCTCAAAATTTTGCTTCCTCTTTCCCGACTGATTAGCTGGTGTCTGAGTAACTGGAGCTTTAGGAACAGATGTACCCTTAGGCTTTCCCTCGTATCGAAGAGCAAAATCCATCAATTCAGTGAAAGTTCCATGGACATGAGCGGTGAGGAGCTCGTAATACTCTGGGCGTGCTCCATGTATGAACTTCTCGTTCTTCAACAGAGGCGTGTCAATCAAGCCAGGTCCGAACTTGGAGAGTTCGTTAAACCTCCTTTCATACTCAGTAAAGGTCATGCTGCCCTGCTTGAGATCCATGAAAGACCGATAGAGTTGGGCCTTCCCAGCAGCTGGCATCCACTGAGCCATGAAAGAATCCCTATTACAAAAGGTATGAAACGAATCAAAATTATGAAGAGATAAGATAGAAATTTATTTAGTTGGAATTTAGATAGATTACTACCTAAACTGGGCCCAAGTGATGGTTTCCTCATCAGTTCGAGAAGTGACTGACTCCCACCAATCTTGTGCAGCATCCTGAAGCGGCCAACTTGCGCTTCTGAGCATCTGCGATCTCCAAGCCAGAAAAGATCCTTTCCAAACTCTTTAGCCATTGTTGTGCTTCGATGATACTTTCGGAGCCAGTAAATTTGACTCCTCCAAGCTGAGTATACTCCTTGCTAAGAGTGGAGAATCGGATAGCGGGAGCTGGAGCATGTGGACCAGGAGCATTCCCGCCCCTGCCTCTAACATTTCTTCTGGTAGCCATCCTGGAATACCAAAAGTGATTTAGAATCAAAGATAGAAATTTATAGAACTTAAGGAAATTCTATTCAACGAATTCAATAAGAAAGACGGATCAAAGAGGTGGATTCTGAAATGATTCTCCTCATTCTAGGGTATGTTTACCCTATCTCTAATGAGCTTTAAACTCCACAGGCTAAGGTTATCGGGAACCAAAGCTCTGATACCAACTGTAACAACCCGTATATTTGGACCATTTAAATTGACAATAATCCACACATGTCAACTTAAATAGTACAAAACACGAATCATAAATGGAGTATATGTATATAAATGAGAATCATCACAGAATCACAGAAAATATAACACAACAGAATAGTGCAGCGGAATTACAACAATGTCATAATAGTAGTTCATGAAGCTACTAAGTAAATACAACAGTGTCTCAGATAAAAGAAATACAACAACATAGATGTCCAAATAGTCCAAATGGAAAGAACAATACTGATAAAGATAAGATAGTCTTCAAGTCTTCAGCTCCAAATAAGCAGCAGCAGCAATCCTTAGTCTGATCCGAGCATATGCACAAACAAACACTCGAATCAGGACATATATTCTTATACAGATAATATGGTTAAAATTTTGAAATAACAATAACTCAAAGATGATAGGAATATGCATCTTTCAGGATCCGATAAACTATCTATATATAGTAGAGTACGATAAATAGATAATGTCTATCAGTAATAATAAAGATATCAAAATAGTGTTAAGTCATGGCCCATTCCACCCTTAACACATTTTTATTCCCAAAAGCATATACAAGACCGTAGTTTCCCCAAAACCGGAAGTCACCAGAGGGCAATACATATACTAAAGGTACAAATCAAAATCGTAGTGGTTGCGCATAAAAGGAATACAAGTATGACAAGGCACATGAGGCTATACCCAAGGTAGTGATACTACCGTTCGCCTGATCCGGGCTGGTGAGAACGCAACGCCGCAGCGCCCGCAACACCGTGAGACAACACTCCCAATTCAAGGGTGCGCACCAATCAATCACAAAGTAAGAGAATAGTTTACGAAGAAGTGTGTCCACTTGAGGTAGCTAATCCTCCATTGGCCCGGCACAGCTCCTGTTTTAGTCATTTCCAATTTGACACAAGTGTCAAGGCTATCCATTAGCGTTCACTTTCTTCAATCATCAACGTTCGCCAATCCAACCACTTCATTCTGGATCATCACTTCGCGTATAGTTATTAAAGTGGTTTCCGGTTTAGACAGTGAGTATGTCCCAAACCGACTCCGGTTCCTTTAATAACCTTTCGTGATTATAACACCGATTGGTCGTTATTATATTTCAAAATCATTTCTATTTGAATTCGTAAATCGACAATTCGTTAGTCTTTCGAAATCAATTTCCAAAATTACGTTTAACTTTCCAATTCCAATTTCCACATTTCCATAATTCAATTTCAAAGTTTCAATTAAACAATTCAAATATTCATTTCATTTCGTATATAAGTTCCTTCCAAAATCGTTTAACTAAATTTACGTTCAAAACGATTTAAATCAATTATCGCTTTCATTCGATATTCATTAGATTAATTTAACATCAATCAATTTCAATTCAATTTCTAATTCATTTCGTTACGTTTTAAGTTCGATTACATTATCAAAGTTTACAACTTATTTACAATTTACACTTATCAAATCCAATTCTTTAAATTACAATTATTTCATTTGTTTCGATAAAGTGCATTCAATTTCTTATCAAAGATATTTCTTTCAATTCCAAACTTAGTTAAAACTTATTTTCACTTGTTCAAAAATTCAATTTTTCTTAATAAAGATATTCAATTCAATTTAATTATAAATCAACCTCATCACATTTTCAATAATTTTTAAATCTTAATTATTAATCATTTCAAACTCATTCATTAATAATTTCAAACTCAATTGTTAATAAATTTAAAATTTATTAATTATTTCAAACTTCGTTATTAATAATTTCACACTTAACTATTAATAATTTCAAAAGTTACTTATTAATAATTTCAAAACTTAATTATTAATAATTTCAAAATTTATTTTCAAATACTTCTAAATTTAATTATTAAATAATTAAATTTTAAACAATATTCCTTTGTCAATTACTACTTTAATACTCGTTCCAAATTCAAATATTCACATTTACATTTATTCCAATTTAAATTCCAAATTATTCAAAACATTGTTATTCGTCAAATAAAACTTTATTTTTATTTAAATCAAAACATTTGACCAATCGGGTTTTATTTTAATTTTCTATCCTAAGTCAAATTGTTTGGGTATTTATCATTTCAACCCGATTCCATTTAAATTCAAAATCAAAACATACAAAGGGAACTTGCAGTGTGATGGCTGGGATGGTGTCAAAGTAAATAAACAAGCAATAGCATCCATTCACAACAATTCAACAATTTCAAATAATCCCGAAATAATCGTATTAATTCGCGTTTGTTATTTACGCCAATTAATATAACTATTTCTAGAATCTACTCTATCATTTCAAGTAGATTAAAGATTATACCATTACGGTTTCACTTGTCGTTCAATTTCAATTACAACAGTTAATTCAATATACGTTCAACAGTCCAAAGTGAAATTTGTCAATTCTATGTGTCAATTAACTTAACAGTTTAAGGGTCAATTCAATTAATCAATATTCATCATAAAAGGGGTCAAGTTAACAATCAAATTCGACAGATATAATTCATTTAAATCGTTAATCATCCTATATCAAATTTTAACTTGCAATTAATTTATCACTTAACAATAACAGTTTACATCCAATTCAACATCACATAGCAATCATTTTCCAATTCAAACTTGCATAAGAATATAGTCGTGAAAATTAATTCACCTTTCGTGGATAAGAAATTTGGCGGCGAAGCACGAAGAAGTAGAAAAGTGACGGTACAGCACAAACAACGGACACTGTAATATCGACAAAAGAAAACGATATTAATACAATGAACGTTTGTATATAATTTATAAATTTATACAAATGCGCTTACCGAAGACGGAGAAAAGAACAAAAGCTGAAGATCGATGCTGCTGCGAAAGAAATTAGTCGGTTCCTTCTGCACACAACGAAAAAAGAAAAAAAAGAAAAGTCGGTTACTATTTTGGCAACCGGAATAAATATTGGCGTAATACTATACTGGAATATTTAAAACTATTTTAAACATCTCAGCTCCATTTTTTTATTATTTTTTTTATAAGTAAATATAAAGTTACCCAGACTAACTGTCCCCAAATTCATGCAAAAATTTACTTATGTTTGCATAGACCCAGACGCATTTAGTAACTGCCGCTAGCCTCATAGTTCCACCTTTCATTAACACTGTTTACTACATTTTAGGTTCATACGCATACATGCATTTTCTAAGTGACACCTCACCTTTTCTCTCTTTCAGAACACTTCTACTTTCCATCCCTATTTCACTATCTTCATATATTTTCAACACGAACTACTTCTACATGTATACTTGCACACCAAAACTCAGCACACATAAACGCACGCACCCAGGTCTATTCCCAACACACGCGCATTCACAACCGATACACATAACTCACACGGATGCCAACACACACCCACACGAGCACGCGCTCACTGTTTGGCCCTGACAAGGCTGGGTCTTCGAAGAGGGTGCGGGAGGGAGGCAGAGGTCGAGGCTGGATTCGAGTTCAAGTGGGAGAGGGGTGGCGCGAGGTGGTTGGCTGCGTGGTGGTTGAGGCGGTTGGGTCAGGAAGTGGGCGGATGGTTGGGTCAGGAAGTGGGCAGAGAGGAGCGGTTGCAGGCGGTCAAGGA
The DNA here is from genome assembly GCA_030737815.1 of Allium fistulosum. Classification (NCBI taxonomy): domain Eukaryota; kingdom Viridiplantae; phylum Streptophyta; class Magnoliopsida; order Asparagales; family Amaryllidaceae; genus Allium; species Allium fistulosum. The sequence goes on from CM060902.1 coordinate 466,294,335, forward strand.
GTTGCGAATGGATGGGTGAGGTGGTGACGTGAGGCGGAGGGTGGTTATGGTTTTGCCGAGGCCATTTATTTTTCCGGAAGAGAAAAGAAGAGAAAAAAAAAATAAGGAAGAAGAAGAAGATGTACTTGGAGAGTTTTGAAATGTAAAGAGTGGAACAGTGAAAAGTTAATTATCTGCTTTATAAATTGAGTGATATTCACGTTACTTTGTATCCCATGCGTCACTCTCTTCCCAATATTCTCATCAAATTCCAACGTTCACGCATATTTCCAAACAGCTCTTAAGCTTCCAACTACTACATTAAATACAGGGCTGACTTTATTTTCAACTTCCTTTTGTAAACGGGTTAAAGATTTTGGGTTGCAATTGTGTACCCGGACCGTACGGAGCGATTAAATTAACGCGACGGATGATGTTGGACTTCGATTCGCGCAAATAAATATACCGTTATGATCAGTGTGACGATGCGCTTCCAACGGTACAAAGATTTTTGCGATACGACGATTTTATAAAATTTGCATTTACGCCGCTTAAATTGTACGATTTGCAAAACAATTTAAACGGAGCAGGCGATGACAGTTTTAGGCGAAATGAATTACATAATCTTGATCAGAATAATTTTTACAACATAACTGTGTAAAAATATTTGGATTTGGAAGATAAATTTTACGCAGCTTTATATGGACTGATATACAGTAAAACGCGAACGGATTTCACTGTAATATTTTCCAACGAAACTTTTTCTATGTCCATATCTAACTAGACGTATGTCACAAATAAAATCTGAACGTAAATTGAGATCGTTATAATTTCAAAATTTTTATTGAAACGATGAATTTAAAATTTTAAGTTGGGTCGGAAATTTAGGGTCGTTACACTTGCCAATCACAAGTCATTCCAAACCTATTATATCCTAAGACTCTAGACTCTGCCTATGTGTAATCTATACACCACAATCATTCCGATTTCATTCGAAGTTATTACATCACATATCTCTAATTAAATCACATGTTTCCAATTACATCACATATCTACAATTACATCACATATCTCCAATTACATCACATATCTCTAATTGTCCTATGTTCATTCGGGATTTACATCATTGTCATTTTGCTTCTCATTCAGACTTGTCACATTATATATCAAAATCACATTATATATCTAAATCACATCATATATCATAATTACATTATATATCAAAATATATCATATATCGAAATCTTCCTGTGTTCATTTAGGGTTTATCATTTATATGGCTTTCAAATCCTTTTATTAAATCAAATTTTTTTATGGCTCAATCTCTCCTAACCGTTTAAGTTTAATGCGCGATCTCTCCGAATCATTTAAGTTTAGTTCAATGCGCGATCTCTCCGGGTCATTTAATGTTTTGAGTTAAGGGATGACTCTCCGAGTCATTTGTTTGTTAAGTTAAGGGGGATTAAGTAAGCCCATCTGCTCACTCTCCGGTGAGGGAACTTACTTCATGCACTCCGGTCCCATCTCTCCAATCGGGACTCTAAGGCGATCACTATCGTACAAGTCCATCCACTTGCTCTCTGGCAAGGGAACTTGCACCTTGCACTTCGGTCCCATGGCGGGACTCTAAGGCAATCAATATCAGTCATCATAATCATGTGGATTTTTCAAAACATTCAAATCAAAACAAATAAGCAGAAATCAAACAAACATGAATCAAAACAAGCATAAATCCTAAATGTTCATCCCAGAGACCTGACTCAGGGCGTGCCTAGAGACCAATCTACGTCTCATACATGTGTAAGCAGTCCGAGGTTATTATTGTTCTAAATAGTCATCTCAGGCATCTGACTTAGAGCGTGCCTAGGGACCGTTCGGGACCACGTACACGTGTAAGCGGCCTGAGGTTATTAAAGGTAGAAAAAGCAAAAGGCAGAGAGTGAGGGACGAACCTGCCCCCTATTCCAACCGTGGGCTTCTGTTTTCGGCTCATGCGATCATGTATTTGTACTCCGATTTGCTACTCTAGCTCCAACATTACCCTTTCCAGGCGTTAAAGCTCATTCTAGATCCAAATCTATCGTGTCCCTAAGTCGTGTGGGCATTGTTTTAGTTTGTTTTGCTCTAACTCCAGATGCTCCTACATTGGGTCCTATTGTTGATTCCAACATTGCCCTCATGTATCGGTTGTTCTAGGTGTGGAGGTAGTATTCCAGCCTGTTCCAATCCAGCTTTAACGGACCTTGTTGTTATTTCTCAGAGTTTGATTCATATTCCCTATAGATCTAGCTATCCCTTGCTGGTCCATCCTTTGGAAGAAGCTATCCATCATCTCTTGTTGCCTAAATAAGATCCCATCTTTCATCTCCTTCGTCATCTTTTCCATTTCTTCTCTAATCACATAGATGGGCTGATAAGAAATTGAGGACACCTACTAGCTACCCTCAGGCTCCGGTTGACTTGCTCCGGCTCAAGGTCTGGTATTTGGCCTGCTTATCTTCTCCAAGTCTTAGATTCGAAGTTCAAGTCTTCTGATCTAGCCCTGAGATTCAGTGTTCTCAGTGAAAGCACCAAAATGTTAACCAAAAAATGGATCAACACCCTGTATCGAGTGTGAAAGCACCAGTGCAGAAAATCAACAAAATAAATCCCAGATAAACAACAAATAAAAAGCAAAAGTGAAAAAAGAGACACAGAATTTTTATAGTGGTTCGGTTGACTCTGGCCTACGTCCACTTTAATCAGTCTTTATTATGATTATACTAGTTAAATCTCTCTGTATACCAACTAGTTAGTCCTTAGATCTAAGTTACAATGAGTTAGAATAAGTCACAAGTACAAGGGTTGACTGGAGAATCACAGTAACCCCATTTATCACTATTTTGAGGGAGAAGAAAGTTGAAGAAGTGAAGAAATTCAAGTAGGGTAATGGCGACTCTCTTTTCGAAAAAGATCCATCTCTAGTTGTAGGTAAGATTATATTTACAGGGTTAGGAAAGCAATTGGGTCAAGGCCGACTTGTCAGAAGCCTCTGCTCAGTGCTAGGAAGAATTCTAAAAAAACTCAAGGTGACTCGGGTTAACATGATGGATCGCTAGCGATCCACTGGTGATGGATTGCTAGCGATCCATGCCCTTAAACTACTTTTGAGTCTACCCTTTTGGATTGCCTTCCTTTCATCCATTTGAATGCGTTGCATAAATATCAAGTCGTTTGGAGTTTGTTTGATCATCCATCTTTATGGGTCATATAGTCTAGAAGAATCATCCATAACTCACTCAAAACTTAACAAAATCAGACGAAACTTTATAGATACACTTTAGAGGGTGTCTGGGACCTACCCTAAAAATTTCTGATGATGGGGCCCTATCTACATGGACCGTTAGCGATCCATCTAGTTAGGTCGCTAGCGGTCCATCAAACAACCTCCAAATGATCCGAGTTTTCCTATGAGTCTTATTTATTTCTTCTAAGTTTTCTCCCAAAATTTCAAGTCAATCCAACTCCGTATGAGTTCTCTAGGTCCATTTTAACTTAGCTGCTTTTGGTCAAACAGCTTGAATCGGATGAGTCTTCACTTCTAAAGCTAGATTGTTTGGCATGCTATGAAACTTGCCAAGTATGCTTAGAAATGGTAATGAATCGTGATGCAAGAGGTTTGGATGACTCATGATGCTTCACTATGGATCGCTAGCGATCCATGGGTGATAGATCGCTAACGATCCATCTACTTAGTATTTTATTGGCTGATTTTCCTTAAGTCCTATTGACTTGTTTGCTTGGTTGAGTCTCGAGTTATTCTGGCATTGTCTGAATGTTTTAACTCTATTGAATTTTGATGGGTTAAAAACCCCGTTAACACCTGTTATTGTGGATGAGGAACCATTTGTGGATATAGGCTCAAGCCTGGTGTCCTAAACCTTAACACTCCTGGGGAAAAGTCCATAGCTGAATAAAGCGAAGCAATTTTAGGATCCACTTCTTTGTATTACATTTTAAGGTTCTCCTATGGCTCTTAATCATCTTTGTAAGGAGTTTGGATTGTGTATTTCTTTAGAAGATCCACTTTCTTCCAAGTCTCAATCTTCAACCCCAGTTAGTGGTTTCGATGACCTTCTCCAGTTGGTCATCTAATCTTCATCCTTTGTTACTTTTAAGCCACCGTAGCCCTTATCTTACTCTCAAGATCATCGCATTACTATCCTTAAGTAGTTCTTGTCGGTATGTATTTTCCTTATTTAACCAATTTAGGCTGTTAATCTTTTATGTAATATTCTGATTCATACCTGTTATTTATTTTAGACAGTTAAGCATATGTTTCTTCTACAAGAGGATGCTGCAAAGACCTCTAGTGAAGCATCTAAATTTAAGGAGCAAGTTTCTTCGCTTAATGATCTTGTAATTGACATGTTAATAGAAAAAGACGAAGCTATAACGGAAAAAGAAAAACTAGCTACCTCACTCAGGGTAGCAGAAACTTCACTTAATAAAAAGAGAAGCAGCAGACAAATTTTAGATGGTAAAGTGAAAGCTTTAGAGATAGGGCTTGAGGAGGTCGATATGAAGGAGGCTAAGCTTATAGAGGAGAATGAATTTCTCAAGAAAAAGTTGCGAAAGAAAAGAACTCTTTTGAACAAATCAACTGGCATAATCAACGATGCGAAGCAGATGGTGTCATTTTTCCTTGGCATGACTCTTGATACCATTATTGAGAGTTCCTATGAAAAAGTAACTTTTATAGCATATGTCGACAATATTCACAAATGCTCAGATTTGGACTTCCTTCTCTCCCTTTGGCTTCGAATGAGAAATTTACGAAGAAATTTGAAGGTATGCTATATAAAACCCAAGCACCTGGAGAGGAACCTTCCAAGGAGGAGGAAGAGATTGATGCCAAGAAGCTGATGTCCTTTGATGACCCTTCAGCGGATGAACGAATAGATTCTGATGATGTGGAGGAGGATGATGATGGGAGCAAAGATGATGATGTCCATGATGATGGTGACAATGATATCAATGACGATGACAATGGTGGTGACGGTGAGAAGGGCTTCCCTGGACCGTCAGATGTTAAAGATGGATCAGAAGATGCTAACCTGGACTCAACAGTCCAAGACACAGGGGTTGCTGATATCCCTGATCCTTTGAGGAAGGATTCTCCTCAGAAGGACAGTGCTCCCCAAAGTGACAAATCTAAAGGAAAGGAGCAGATCGCCTCACCTCAAATTCCCCTTTCTCGGGTATGGATTACCTTATTTAGTCATCTTAAATTATCAAATAGTTCCTAATAATATGTTAGCTATTTTAGTTAAGGTAGAAATCAAAATATCATTACGAAGTTATGCTCGAAAAGAAACAAATGGAAATAGATTGATTGAATAGAGAGTTGGATAGACAATTGAAAGAGTATAATTAGTTGTATAAGAAACACAAGAATCTCACCATTAATACATCAAAATTAAGATTTTTCAAAGAGAGGCAAGTTACTCCACGGATGAAGAAGGCACGTCTTCATTGGGTGAAACTCTTGGCGGAGAATGCATAGCTAATGACCCTCTTTTGGATGCTGATTGATGATAGGAGCGCTTTGGAAGAATTTCTCTACAAAGTTTACTCTAGGGGAATATTTGTTGATTTTTCCTATTTAGGCGACACCTACGGGGGTTTGCTTGGATATTTTCATCCCACATACTTGAATGAACACATGTCCGATCCTCATTTTGGGGCATGTTGTAATCTCCTGATAGTTGTCTCTATATCCCTATTTCTTCTCACTCTCTTCCCGCCGAAAAACTCAAATACAATAGAAACAGATTTAATCTGAACTGTATAAGAAATAAATCTTGTATGAACCCGAATAATTGTATAATTGTAATATGTAACCCGAGTGGCTTATGAACTTTACAATTTTAGTTTTACTATTATCAGTCTAATTTTAATATGGCATACTGATTAAAGAAATCTCAAGCAGTCCTGTTCCTGTGGAACTCTTGAGTAAATATGTCAAAAACCCTAATTTTCAAGACCTCGCAGTTAGTGGGACACTGCTTTCTTAGAGACCTACAAGAAGTCTACTTGCGGTTTTCTCACTTTCGCTTCGATTTCTTGGGTGATGACAAAGATAAATTACTATGTGAAATTTGAACTTATCACGCCAAACTGATATGTGACCATACTAGCTCTCTAGTCGAGGAATGGGACTATCATCAATTCCCTCCCGTTAATACACCAGAAGGGATTATAGCTCCTTTTGACTCTACTCTTACCCTATCAATTGGGTCATTTAAAAAGGCCAAAACCATTGTTTCAAAACTTTACTAAGTTAATTAAATGTTCGCAAATAGCATTGTGATGTAATTCATGTTTCTTCATCGTCTGCAAACCTTTGTTGTTATTAATAAAAGAACTTGTTTTTCATGTATTAATTCATGTTTTACTTTATTCTTAATAGGAAACCCAATTAGTGCATGCATCTGATCCTTTAGATGTTTTCTCGCCAGTGATTGAAATTAAAGATAGGCTACTAGCTAATATTGAAAAGTGGTGGTCTTCGTAAGACGCTTCAGCTTTATGATTTCCAAATAATCCGGAGGCATAAGAATGACATAGGAAATGCTTCCAACTGAAACTGACCTTTAAAGGTCTAAAGGAACGGATCTCTATCTTAGAAGAGGAGATTAAGGAGAAGGATAAAGGAATTCCAAAGTTGAAAGAACGGATAGACTTAGCCTTAGAATCCAGGCCTTCAATTGAGATTGATGCCGAATGGCTAAATTACATCAACGAATAAATGGCCACAAAGTGGAGTTAATGAAAAGTCAAGTATCATGCCAATGCCTGGAATTCATCGTCAGTGAAATTTATTTCAATTTTCCTACTTCAACTCCTACTCCTAAAAGAACAACGAGATCCCAATCTTTTATTAGTCAAGAATTTGCCACTTTATTGAATCCACCTTCGGGTCTAAGTGATGATGTGATCTTCAAATTTAGCAGACAAGTTAACTTTTGAATGCATGCAATTTTTTAGTAATAAGTGAAATGAAAAGTACTTCAACATCTCAGTGAATGAAAGAAAAGTTAAAAAGCTTGAGTGCAAGAAATATACTTTTAAACAAGAGATTGAAGAGTTAAAAAGCATGGTTCAAACTTTAAGAGGAGCCAACAAGGCTCTCCAGCATGCTTTGAAAACTCAAATGATTCAGTTGATGATGCAGATATTATTCAAAGGAAGGAAAAGAAATTCAAAAATCTTTTGGATGTGGCCTTATACCATATTACTGATCCTTTGATTTCCAAGGATCTGGACAAGAGAGCACGGAGCCTTGAGCTTTGATAAAGATTTGCTTTAAAAATACTATTCTTTTGTCTGATTTCTATACCTGTAACTTTGTATATAATGTATTGGATCTTAAATTAATTTTTACTTGAATGAATATTACCTTGGAGTTTTGAATCATATATTGGTTTTTATTTGAAATCTCTTGACAATCGGTATCTTGCTTTTCCGTATTAAGAACCTTGCTAATTAAGCTTTTAGAACTTGATACAAAAAATTTCCTTTCCATTAATAAATACCCAGCAGCTTATTTCATAATGGAAATTCCCGTTAAATGAATTCAAATCTGAATTAAGAGCTAATTTAGCAAAGCTTTGTTGTCAGAAAATACTTTTGATAATAATTTGAGTAGAAGCCCAGAGAACCACTCTGGTTATATAGCGAAGAGAAGACCAGAAAATCAATTTGGTAATAATAAGGAAGACTAGAAAACCCATCTGATATTAATAAGGATGACCATAAAACCCATCTGGTATTAATAAGGAAGACCAGAAAACTCATTTGGTATTGATAATAGAAGACCAGAAAACTCATCTGGCAATAGTAATGGAAGACCAGAACACCTATCTGACAATAGTAATAGAAGGCTAGGATACCTGTCTGGTAATAGTAATGGAAGACCAGAACACCTGTTTGGCAATAGTTTCTAGGTTTTAACGACTCATATTTTGGTAGATCTTCCTCTAGAAGATTGTTTTTGTTTCGAGGTGCTAATTGGCTCACTCCGATAGACCTTCCTCTAGAAGACAACCGTAATCCTTCTTTCGGATTGAATTAAATTTGATTGGTCTTCCTTTAGAAGATTTATTTTGATCCATTCTTTCGGATAAAGTGCGGTTGACTCGATTACTGTAACGACCTGTAAATTTTAGTAGTTTATTAATTTAATTTATTTAATTTTTGTGAAATTTTTAATGATAAAATTTTGAATTAAAACTTTAATATTTGGAATACGTCTAATTAAACATAGAAAATGGTAAATTTTCATTAGATAATATGCAAGTTTATTTTATTGTGAAATTTTAATTCAATTCAAATCAGTTAAAAATTGATGATACTAAAATGTTTTCCAAACTTGAATATTTTCCTATAGAAAATTTGTAAATCATCTTCTAAGTGAGACATCATATTCTGTTTCTTCAAATTTAGACTGCCATTGCTCCATTTATATTATTTTTGGCAAATTAGCAGCATTTTCGGTACCGATTATCAACTTTTGATCGGATGATCGTACCACTGATATCTGTATACCGTTTTGATCGTCTCGTCGTGTTGATCTCGACGGTATATTCATTCGTGTGTTTTGGAATTTGGGACACGATGAAGTCAGTTAATCGATCGGTTGTACCGGTTACGTATTTTGAGTTTTGACTTTCGTTTGTCTTTTCGTTTGTCTATCAGAATACTAATAGCCTCTAGCCTTTTTAAATTCCCAAAATTCAACCATTGTCTTTTACTCTTCCAACGTTTCACTTTGAATTTCCGGTCGACCATTAATTTTTTTCATTTACTAACTCTATCCGTATACTTCACTTCTTTTGTTCTCTGCCCTAAAAAGAAATAGGAATACTATATTTTTTTTAAGTTAAAGCGGACATTTCATCATCTTTTTTTGTGTTGCCTCTCGTCACTTTGCCTTGCCTCTTCCCCCGCTCATCCCCTACCAGTTCGTTCCCTCCCTAAATCATCACTGCATGCCTAGCCTCCCACCACCGACGAGCAAACCCACCTCCACAGTCCGCGTCCTATCTTCCTCCAACTGCCTTATGAAACCTAGATTTGCCTATGAAGCCTTTCCTGACCTTTTCCTGTGAATGATTTGAATAATATAAAATATATATACACGGAAGTATATATATATATATATATATATTGGACATCCTGCTCATCTTTCTATTTTGCTGTTCGCATGAGGTTATATGTAAGTATGCAGCTCTAATATCAATATGTAGTTGTATATTCGAACATAAAGCTGTTCTAGTCTTGATTTAAGGTACATGGATATGAATGTATATATATAAGATATGTTTATATATATAAGTTTGTGTAAGATTTGTATTATCGGTTTAAGTTAATATATATGTTATATAACTTTTATGATGGGTTAGCTTATACGTATAAGTTATATAAGATATATATATATATATATATTGCTGTTGGATTTTGAACATATACATATAAATTTATATATGTTATATACAGTACTCTGTTTGTTGATTTCGAGTTGTATATATATTTGAATATAAAGGTTAGTTGTAAACATTTGTCTATATTACCTGTGCTGTATTATTGTACCTTGTTGTTATATGTATGAGATGTACATAGCTTATATATCTATCAGTTAGTTATAAGGGATGTATATTTTATATAGTTATATATTATGTGTTAATGTATATATGAAGTATTGTATGGGTTGGCAAATATTTGCCTGTGAATTTTGTTAAGACTGTATGCGTACTTTAATAACATTATTTTCAATATAATATGAAGACTTTGTTTTATATCAAAGTATATATATATATATATATTCTAGATGAGTGAAGACCTTATTTTAAATCTACGATTTAAAAGTAGATTTTGGTAATGGCTTAATATTGTGGTTACAGTGTGTACATGTATAGGTTATGTCGTGCTGTAAGTGGTCATATATATATTCCACTTCGGGTTGCATATATATTATGTAAATTTTTGAGTTTATACATTCTATATTATTTCCGGTTGCATAGATATTTGGGATATATGGTTTATTCATATATAGGCTAGGTACATTTTGTTTAATTTGTTCCTCTATTTTTGTTTTTGTTCCATTATTAGTCTGCATAGTATATTGTTTATTAACTATTGGTTTGTAAGCATGTTATAATATTTAAATCATAAAGGGTCAGCTCATACATATATAGATTTATATGTATAGTTTTATATATATGTTATCATATGGTTGGGTATATAATTATAAGTATTATATGTAAAGATATTTTTGTATTATTTATGTGTTATTATTTAAACAATGATTTTGAAATACCTATATATATTTAAATTTAAAAGTGTCTGAATTCAGAATATGGTTTCATAAGTAGTTATATATGATTATATATGTATATAAGTTCACTTATACCACTTGTCATCATCGATCGGTTCTAATTTGATTTCGTCAATCCCTTATCTATCAGCTTTTTCGTCGAATTCGTGCCAATCTTATCTTGCTTTGGAAGTTGTGCTCAGATTCGTAACTCATTTCATCGTCAAATTCCCTAGCCTCGAAAGGTGAGCAATCACTCATGATTAACGTTCTTATATTTATTAAATTTGATTTCAATTGAAACGTCAATTGAAATATGCTGCTGTTAGTTATTTACATTGTTATATATGCCATTATCTGTATCTGTTCACCTGTGACATCTGACACCATTATCTGTTATTTACATTGATGATATATGCCTGTTATGTTATTATCATATCTGTTATCACTCTGCAAGTTCCCTGTTAGTAAAGAATCACTATGGGTTGAAATGATACATACCAGAACGATATGTAGAATAGGAGAAAGTCGTTATTGGTTGAAATGATAAACCCAAGCGATTTTCATTGAATTGAATTTGGGATTGCGGGTTGAAATGATATATACCCGTATATATTTAAATTGCGGATTGAAATGATAAATATCCGTATCACTTGACCATAGGATAGAAAATTATATACAAACACCGTTGGTCTATATATATATATATATTTTGAAAATGATTTCTATGGTTTTGAAAAGAAATATATGGTTTTAATAAATATTTATTTTAAAGATTTATTAAAGTTGATTTAATAAATTTGATATATATAATATGTTTAAGTATTTATTATATATATATATTTTCAAATATAGAGTTTAAAATGATTCGGGTTGGAAAGATAAATTTGAAATTGATTTGAAATAATATTTATTTAAGAATTTTACCTAAAAAGGTTAAAAAGAAATTTATTAAATTTGAAATTTTAAAGATATGTTTATAACTTGAATTTGATTAAAAGTGACTTAAATGAATATTTCAAACTTATATAAATTTAAATGGGATATTTTATTTATTTAAGTTTGTAAATTTGAAGTTGTATTTAGATGTTATTGAAATGATTAAGTAAATATTTCAAAACTAAATAATAGTAAAGTGAATTTGATATATATATGAAATTATCGAAATTAGTTTTGAAATGTTGAATATATAAAACTTTGAAATATATTGAAATTGAAATGGTTTATTTTGTGTTTCAAATCTGTATTTGAAATCGATATATTTTGAAATGATTTATTGAGAAACTGAATTGAGTTGAAATTTATGAATTGAGGTTTTTATTAAGTTGAATTTGGAAGTCGAGTTGATTTGAATCGATTTGTGAAATTGAGGTGGCTATTTTATTTATATTTTACTTTATAAATTATTTTAATATTAACTATTTTAACTTATAAGTATTTTAATATAAACTATTTTAACTTATATCTATTTTGATATAAACTATTTTAACTTATAACTATTTTATATAAACTATTTTACTTTATAAACTATTTTATTATATAAACTATTTTACTTTGTAAACTATTTTATTATATATACTATTACTAATATCTAAACTATTTGAAGGAAAGTGTTATGATTTCCAAAGAATTATTATTTCAAATTGTTTGGTTTCAAAAGTATTATAACTTTGAAAGTACTATGATTTTGGAAGTGAATATTTTGAAATGGAAATGATATTGTATTAATATGGTTTTGAAGTGAAATGATATCGTTTTGATATGGTTTTGAAATGGAAATGATATTTTGGTTTTGAAGTATAAACTATTTTGAAATGACCACGACGTTATAATAACGATTGGTTGTTAAAGAGACCGGGATCGGATATGGGAATACTCTTTGTCGATATCGAAAACCACTTTAACAACTGTGTATGCGGTGGAGATTCCAGAATGAAGTAGGATGGTGGCGACGACCCTATATGAGGTATATACGTGGACCCGACTCCCGTGAGTTGGCATAAGGTGGCTAAAACAGGAGCGATTCCGGGCCAATGAGGTAGCTCCTCTGATCGGACACATTCCATCGCATACCATTCTATTACTCTTTGATTGTTTTGGTGCGCACCTTTGATTTTTAGGAGTGTGGCTCGAGGTGGGCGGTAGTGGCTACTATGCGTTACCACCAGTCCAGATGCGTAATTAGTATATTTACCCTGGCATTTCCTAGTTGTGCCGTGTCACCTACCCTAGCGCGCCTTATATGAGTTTGATTTGTGTCGTACCTATGGAGTATCCTCTGGTAGCCTTCCGATCTGGAGGTGCTACGGTACTGTATATACTATTGGCACTATATATGTGTTAAGGTGGAAAATGTAAAGCCTTAACACTATTTTTAAGTAAGTTTACTTTACTTTAGACATTATTATAATAGCGTATATTACTACATAGTAGATAGTTTAACGGACCCTTAGAGGATGGAATCCCAAACATCCTTTGAGTTATTTGTATTTCAGTTGATATTTCACTTGAGTTGGATTTATTGATATAAGAATGTTAATCCTGACTCGAGTGTTTTGTGTTTTGCTTTACGCTCGGGTGGGACTGAGTGATACAGTATTCGAGACTCACCTTTGGAGTTGGAGCTTCGTTTGGAGATCCAGCTATCTATCCAGCTTTCACTTATTCAGTTGATTCCAGTGATGTATTCAGATTTTGTATTTGACTATTGTATTGAAACATCTATGTATTTGAGACCTCTGTTGTATCTTATTTAACTCTGTTATATATATAGTAGCTTCATGAACTATTATTCTTTTGTTTCCACTGCATTATTGTTATATTACTCTGTGTCTGTGATTCTGTGATTATTTATTTACTGTATATGCTGAGTTTTGCCAAATTTTAAATTAACAATCTGATATTTTGAGCAATTCAAATCCGACATGTATGGATGCAAATGGTGAAAATTTCAGGTTGTTACAATTACTTTTTTCCACCACTGTAGGTGAGGATCTCAACCTTGATCGAACCCCTTATCACCGTCTTAGGTGATGATTTAGGTTTGTTGTTCGGTGTGTTTGGCTAGCTTTCTTTTAGCAGAACCGTAGACTTACCCGACTTCCTTCTAGGAGGTGCTTTAGTAAGGCCGTGGAGATGTTACTAAAGGCTTATTCGGCGCTTTGGATAGCCAAAGGCTTACTTATCCTCCCTCTAGGAAGCGCTTCAGTGAGGCCTTTAATGACGACACTGAAGGCTGGTACGTCGCTTTAAACAGGCCAAAGGCTTACCCATCCTCCCTTTAGGAGGCGCTTCAACCAAACCTTGTAGGCAAGGGTTGAAGGGTTGCAGATGCTCTGGTTAGGCCTTTTTGGATGGAACCAAAGGCTTACTCTAACATCTCTCTAGGAGGTGCTTTGAGTAGGCCATCTTGGCAGCAACAAAGGCTTTAGCCCTTTACTACAATCTTAGGCAGTGGTTTAGGCTTTCCATTATTTTAGGAGAATTTTACTCCTTAACCACGTAGATACACTTATTTTGTTTAGAAGAGCTTATTTTATTGATGGCCGATTTAACATATTTGTACAAATTCATTCATCTTTCCTTGCCCTAAGAGATTATTGATTATTCCCTCCAACCTTCGGCAGTGATTGGTGTCATGGCCGTTAGAGTGATGGTAATGACAATAGAACCTTTCGAGATTCCTTTCATTCTTCGATCGCTTCTTTTGCGAAGGCCAATAGTTGAGCTTGTCTTTAATCAGGTTGCATATATTCTCGTAGGAAGTAGTAAAGGTGTATTTATTGGAAAGTCATGACCTTTTGGAGGATGGTCCTTTTGATAGGTATTTAATTCCACTGTTGCTTGAGACGGATTCCTCATCTTCGATGACCAGTTTCCTTCTTAGGGAGCCTTGTGCTGCACTGGTTTTATAGGATCGATCAAGCATTCTCTTCCACTGTCTAGTGAATCGGTCGAAGTCCCTTTCTACTTCCTTTTCGAAAATGGTCTCCTTGGCTTTGAGTTGAATCTCTTTCCTCATTTTCAAGAAGATGCAATCCTTTTTGAATTTCCTACACAGGGCAAAGATCTATGTTGGCCTAATGTTAAAGGGATTCAGACTCCACATTTCTGGATTGTATGGGACCACTTGTCTTTTCTTTTCTTCTATAACTTGTAATGCTATAAGTCATAGCACTTGTTCTTCATGAAGATGAGGGTTATTACTAATTTGGTAAGTCGGCCTAGCCATTTAAGACTCGAAGGATCTTTCTCAGAGACCTTAACATGATTAATTGGCATGACTAAGAAAAACTTAGTTAATGCGATTAATTAGTGTTAAGAATCAAAGGTAGATTAGCTTGGAATGGGATATGTTTGGTTGGGGTAAGTCCTTTAAGCCCTAAATATGCAAGCTATGGTAGTTCCACTTAGGGTTTCAACAGAGACGGAGGTTCGATTCCTCCTTCTAGCACCAAAGTATTAACGAATTTCTTCCTTAATCCTAAAAGTGAAAGGATGAGAAACTTGGCTGATAATGGAATTTGGAGAGCTTAAGTCTAACCTCAACGAGTGTTGGCAAATAGTGACACTTGGTTGAGTTAAGGCTTAAGAGGAGTGATAAGCAAGTTTAGGTTCATAGGAAAATCATATGCAAGTCCAAGTGAATCCATAGTAAATAATCATATGATCAAAAGAGAAATCAAGAATATGAGTACTTTTGGAATTCGAAGCAATCTTTGATCAGCAAATCATATATGCTTTGGACTTCGAAAGGAAGTCATAATTCGAGATATATTGTCTTTATTCAATATAATGTCAAATGTACAATGTCTAGTAGTTCAAGTGCTATAATCGGCTCTGAATCCCTAAATCAATTTAGGGTTACAAAGTTTAAAATGTAAGAAGAGAGGTAAGAATGATTCGCCCCCTATACAAATCCCCTAGGTCCATGTTTATAGGGGTGGAAATGTAGCATGCTTCGCAGCTTGACTTCGGTATCATGTCCTTCGGCATCAATAAAGCCACATGATGTCAGGCCTTGTTTAATGATGATTTTCGCATTCCTCCATGCATAGTAAAGCTTTGACATTGTTTCAATGGTGATGGCATTCAACATCAATGATTTTTGATGTTGACGGCTTATTCTATAATAACTAACCCTCTTAGTTAGTAGACGACAACGTCAATTTGAAGCTACAATGATATGAGACGACTTTGATGTGGAACGACACCATCATGGAGCGGTGTCGGCATTGATAACTCATGTGAATGTTGATGAGTTTCGAGATCAACATCGCATGTACAGATGGATGGTATCTCCTATGTGTTGTTGAAGTGCAACATGGAATTGATAAATGAAGGCCTTGATAAGCATCAATATTCTTGATTGGTGATATGGGCAATGATCAGCCTCAAAAACAAACAACGGTAATAATGAGTGGCATTGATAGAAAGCGACATCACTTTCGAGGATGACACTAGTAAATGCGGCATCAATGAGATGCGATGTAGGTTCTGTCGACATTCATTGATGGCTTACTGTATTGATTGCAGTCGATATCATTATTTCCTTGGAGGGATGCAGTGTTGGTTCCATGCGGTATTGATAACACTCGGTATCATCTGAAGAAAACATTAAAGAGCAGCGATATTGGGATAGAAGCAGCATCAAAGAGATACAACATCATTGCTTTACGGATTTGGTTGCAAGTAGTATCAGTGATGAGTGACGTTCCTCTTATTTTCACAGTTGAAAGGGGGCGTTGATAAGACACGACATCAATGAGATGTAATATAGATGGGAGGTGGAATCAAGGAGAAGTGGCATCGACAACATGCGTTATTGATCATATGCGGCATTAAACGATATTGATAAAGCACATCATTACTTCCATCTTAAATGGCGGTGTCATATTCATATCACATATCTTCGAGGTTAATAATGGTGATATTGAGCATAAAATTCTATAGTCTCTCGAACATATTCCACCATCTCTCGAGAATGTTAACTTATTGCACTTAGAAGCTACCTACTCACTTTGATAAGATTCATCCGCTTCATTGCATACAGTCCGCATCCTAATTTTTCATCCTCATTGCAACACACAAGATCCTGACCTATGGAACCTTAAGCAAGCATAAACATTGAATTAAAAACAATCCAAAATGTTCGATTATATCCACCAAATCTTATTCTCTAAAGGAATAACCTAGCCGAATCTCCAAACAACTTTATTTACTGCAACTTGTGAGTATCACTACAACTAATTCATGTTCATCTATGCAACATTAACTATCAAACGTAAGTCGCCTCCCTAAAGAACAACTTAGCCTCATGGAACATGGTTTCACAACCAAAAAAATTATGGATCTCGAGCTAATCTTATGGTTTTGTCTTCTTGCGGCATTCATTTACCCTAAGCATTCAGATTCACCTCACGATATTAAGCACTACCACCATCTCTACTTGCAAATACTTAGGCAAATCAAGCCAGAATATAACAGATCTTTGTAGCACAAAACTTTCATTAACATTCAATAACACGTTGCATTACACAAATGTTGTGTCAAAAAGAACGCGCCAAGTCTTTCCTTAACACGTCAACAATCCACATCACTTTTGACTACACCTATATTATGACATGTGCTACCATCTAGACCTTCCAAGAAGCTACATTATCAATCCATTACAACGCTTTAGCCAATACCGTCATTCCATTCCACCTTGCACTACTATAAATAAGGGTCAACCCAGCTTTAAATAGATCTGAATCTAGTTCCCACAAATGCTGTTAGTTTCACCTCTCCCAAAAATTACTCTCAAGATTTTCGAAGAATCGATAATGGCGACACAAGGAAAGTCTACTTTTTTTGCAATTACGTATAAGTGGAAACGATATTTGCAGTAGATAGGGAAGAATCTTCTTCCCGAACCACTTTAAAATTTTCTTGTCGTTTACTTTTTCTACACATTACCTTTAATACTAGTCTTATCACTACTCTTATGCATAATCTATGTATCTATACTTACTCCTTGGAACATCATCTTTAATAGTCAGGTAAAATCACTATTTGAGTTCATTATGAGGATTTATATCATGCTCATAGCATTTCTATGACGCTTTTTGTTAGTCAAAAATTTGGTCTAACATTCCCAAAGAGGTTGTGTAGAACTAATGATTCAGAATATGATTGATGCTTATTGTCTGTTAGTGGACTAGTTTTAGATTTACGTTGTTATTGAGTTCAAACAAAATCAATCTCAAATCTGGATCTAGAAAATATAAGAATAATATAGAAAAGATTGCAAATAAAGAAGTAAATCAGCATAAAGATTTATCGAGGTTCAACGTCTGCCTACGTTGATTTTAATCCAAATTTATTCCTTGTTTTCACTAATTTCTAAAAAGTAATACAACTTAATCTCGAATCAAAGCCACAATTGAAATAGAAAATGGTAGAGTCACCCTTAATGAAAAATAATTCGACCATTTTCTCTGTAGATGCCCTTTGTATTTATAGGTGATAGTGATGAGTTAGGCTTCTAAAATCGAGATCTAACCTTTAAAAAGTCATCTAAAAATATCTCTTCCAATTCTACAAAAGATAGATGAATATTAGGAATATCTTTGACCTAGCATTAACAATTAGTATCGATCGATACCGATCGAAGGACTTGGTTTTTTCCTTGCTTTTCTTCACTTCATATTGCATTTTCCTATTAGTTCATCACTGCTTTATACCTTATCATTGTTCCACGCTCCAAAGCTAGAGACATTAGCATTTATTTAGAATTATGGAATTCCATGGATCGGTATCGATCCATGCCATCGATTGGTACTGATCGATGATACTTAGCTTTTTTTCCAAACCTTTTCTTATACCATCTTACACTCAATCATCCTTGAGCATTATATCCATTTATTTGTCATTTTGAAGCCCAATATCGTCTAATCATCAAGTGTGAAAAGCTATGGATAACATTTGCTCCTCAAAATAAGTTTCCATGAATACAAAATATGCTTTGTTAAGAGACTAGCGAACAAATCCTGGATTGACTAAATGCTTCTGTTATTAAGACCATTTCAAAGAGATTAATCACTTTCAAAGAACACTTTAATTCAATACAGTTATCGAGTCTATCTTTCTAGTTGATATAACTTCCAGATTTTACTGTTCGAAGAATCCGTCCTTTCTAGCGATAATTTTAACTAACCATAGGTAGATTAGTACCCATAATTTACCAAAATCCTAATGTAATCACTATGATACTAAATTTCTTGAAGAAAATCACAAATATATTATGATCGATTGGTACCGATCGATGGGAAATCAATCGATGTTGGTCGATGCTTATTACTATATATACTCTGGACATAACAATTTTGAGACATTTTCCTTCTCTACCTTCTACTATTGACTGTTTTACATTCCTAGGGCTCCAAACTCGATCTAATTTTAGTCTAATTCATTGCAACTCAACTCGAATCCTTCAAGTAGTCAATTCTACATAATATTTTATGCCCAACAACAAAAATTACATCAATTTGACAAGATTTCATCGACCTCTATTTTAGGGTCGATTGATCTTCGCCACTCCAAATTATTGATTTAAGGACTAAGTTTTATTATTCAAAACTATAGAATTACACACAAGCATGTTATCGATTCCAACATGTATAGATCAGTCATTAGAGCCGAAAATCAATCAATGCCGATTGATATAGTTTGGATTTGCTGATCTTGGGGACTTCATCAATTTTGGTTGTTGGACAATCCGGAGATACACTTTCCATCATCATTTTGCTCCATAAATTCTAGAATTATCGATTCCTAAAACATTCAATCCCTTTTTGGGAGAAACGGTAGTCAAGAACAAATACCTATACGGGTTAATCCGGGGATATTAATGTAGTCTCTATGTTAATAATTACTATCGCACATACACTTCCATCATATATTGGAACTAGTTTTCAAGCAAGAGCCAACATTAATATCATATAGCACTACCACACATCACATAGGAAGTATTGCATCCATGCATATTTAGGACACTGTATGGCCTTAGTCAATGTACAACATTTGATGAGCCGACATATGTCAACGTCTATTGGGCATTGTACATTAACCGCACCAGGATGTATTATACAAAATAATCATTTTCATACATGTAGGAATTATAAAATGTAAATCATGCCTTATATGGCATCCAACCTTGGAGTTTGTGTTGCGTTAGATTCTGTACATGGACATGCAACATTCTGCTAGATTCGCTGCATGGCGCTACTTCTACATCGACATTTCCTAAGATGCATCGAGTGTCATGCCAGAGCTTTTTTCTATAGCATTCGAATCAAAATACCCCCAATGTACTTGCAGTTGTTGCTCCTACCCCAGTAGTAGTTGATCCTTCAGTAGTTGGTGATCTTCCTCAGGAATCAATACATTCAAGGGTTTCCTTGTTAGACAATCCACCGAATTCTCGTCCATTCTGGCTTACTATGGCATAACTTGTTTGTGTAAGGCGAAGATAACATTAATAATGATGATGTTAGGCTGCCGCAACCATAGGAGCAGGGTTATGACAAACCAGTGGACCATAATGCATGTAGCCAATACTTATGCCTGGATGGTGTAGTTGTAAAATTTTGCACATCACTTGATCAGACCCTCCATACTCTTAGGATCGCTCCTTCACAACTACATGCACATGCTTATTGGGTGCTTCTTTGCCTCTGCATGCTCTTTGTCTCCCTCTTTGGTCAGGCTCTCGGGATGGCCAAAATTCGATTCCTCTATCATATTAAGCAAAGAGCACCGAACATCTCCAATTTGTTCCTTGAAGCGCATTGCATGTACTGAGTTTTGCTTAACATACACAAAAATGTAGAGACTTCAAGGGTAACTACTTCTTTAAAAGAAACCAACTGGGTTCGCCAGTGGTTGTTTAGGCGTAAGTTCCAAGGATTGTTCATTGATTTTATCATGCTAATCTTTTCTCACATGAGTTTCTAGTACATAGGTTTCCTTCATAGGCATTCCTCTAAGAGTTGAAAATGATGCCTTATAACGCATGTTCATAGATCCCATTGTAATTCCCTTCAGTTAAGGGCGAAGCATCATTCCTTCTTATGGTCATAAGACTCCTTAAATACTGCTTGCTTTACATCTGCTGCTCTATCTTCTAGGAGCATCCTCCTATAGAGGATAGGAGAGCGGGCACTCCATTCACACAACAAGAATAAGCACCAGTAGCTCTGCATAGACAAGCTCCACCAACAGCAAGAAAATAAGAAATATAAGAAGAGGTCGAGGAAGAATAGGACTTGTAACGGGAAGAGGGAAAGGAAGAAGAATGAGATAAGGAGTCCAATGCAGAGTAGTGGGGAAATGTAGAGGAAGAAGATTCTAACTTTGAAAACCTTGTTCCTCGGTATAGCTTCTTCACAAGGAGGTAACTATGTGTCGAGCCATGTTAAGAGTGATCATCCTATAGCCCATGAATATGATGATGATGTCGGTCCTTCTGACCATCCTCTTCTCAGTTATCTCACCAACCTAAATTTCTACTTCTCTGACCTTGCTATGTGTGAGGAACTCCTTGCGAGAGAGAATTCCATCGACCCACACATTCCCATAGAGGGTGATGTTACCTTACAAGACTATCCAACACTACATTCTCCATTGAATAAATAGAAAAGCACTGCACAAACCATTTAGATATGCATCCACGCCCTAACAAACACACATGTTGCACCTTATTCTAATTCTAATATACTTTTAGTATCATTTTACTTCAATATGCAGGTAATGTGGGACATTATAGCTACATTGGTTCTCTTCATGCAATCTCATCAAACATCGTAGACCTTTCTCTTCTCCGAGGAGCCCTCCTCTGAGCCATGATGAAGATCACAAGAGCAATGAGAGTAGCATTGTGTCTTTCTCATACATACTTTTATCACTACCAATGTCTTAAGGGATGCGGCTATCACTGCCCTAAGTACTAGTCTCTATCTCCTCACCACCACTCCTTATAGTCCTAGAGAAGCCATTTTTTGAGTAGTTGCTCTTTTGTGCACCAAGAGTGTCCTTTGCATAGTCCTCATGTGGGCTCTATTGCCACTTGAACTTCCACCGACACATACACCCTTATAGGCAAAGGCCTTTCATCTTTTCTTATGCCTCTGCAACAAGCTTCAACTTCAGTGGCTCCTCTTGCCAAATGGTTTATTTCTCAAAGCAAAAGGTCCCTAAATCAAGAGGAAATTACTTCCAATATTGTTGTTGCCACCCTTTACTCGGTTTCTTCTACTACCTCTGGGTCACGCCTTTCCTTCGAGCTTAACCTCACCGGGGCTACATTTGAATACAACCTCATACCGCTCCTAGAAGGCACTGTGGCAACTTCTCTTAAAACCATAAAAATACTAAGGAGATGTAGAACTCTTGGAGAAAACTTGCCAAGCATCTTAGTAAGGTCAACATTGTCAATGAAGTTCTAATCAAAGAAGAGGAGGACCAAATCCGTACAAATGACAAATTAATTGCTTCCTTAGACGCTGAGATTGAATCTTTAAAAAATAAAGTCATTAAAATAGAAACTTTTTAGGAAGAGCCAAGTGAGGTCACCAACAAAGCCTATTTGGACCTTGAAAAAGAAATAAAATTGGTGAAGAACCAACATTGAGAGGCCCATATTAAATAGGTAACTCTCACAAATGAACGAGATGAGACCAAAGCTGCTTTAGAAATCTCTTCCTCTGCACTTACCAAAGTGTAGGCAGAACTTGCTAAGACTAAGGACACCATCAAGGAGCTCGAACATCTCCATGAACAATCTAATTGAGTATCCACATTAGAAGCTGGAGTTGCCACTCTGAAATCTTATCTAGTTGAGACTCAAGTTGATTTATCTCAAGCGCATATAAAGCATAAATGAGAGAATACCAAGAACAAGGGCATCAATGATGATCTGGTTGCTTCTAATTGATGGTTTTCTACACTTATAGCTTGCGTTGGTTTGACGACAACGACCGCATCATCATGGACATCCATGAGTAAATCATGAAAGATAAGCGGGTCAAAGTTGAATGCAAAGAGTATCTATTAGTTGAGTTTGACGTCATCATTAAATAATTTTGCCCATACAATATTGAGGCTCTCGAAAGGGGGAGAACAAAACTTATTAAGGAGTAGGATGCTAAGATGATCTTCACTAAACTCCAGACCAAGGAATGCTCCGACAACCAACCATATGGTTTCTAATTTCTTGGGACTTCCTCCTCGATCTTCCAATGCCCCTTCCAAGGCTATTGAGTAGTATGCCAATTTTTCTATCTAGTCTTCCTTTTGGAGCTCAGTTGTCACCTGTCACTAAGGAGGAACCGACACCTATTACTACATGGCCAAATGTTCCTATAAGGCGTCAACCATCCATCTACAGAAGGTATTTCCATTCTTTCACCTTTTCTTCAAAAATTGGATATATCTCCCTCTGATGCTCATGATCTTTACCTTTCCATCATATATCAAGATAAGAAGCTATAACTTCTTCGATGATTATTCTTTCGGTTATGCTTGCTCTTGAAATAATAGGGTCTAAACATGGATGAAATGCCGATAAGACCGAGGCTCTTTTCAAAGTAAAGAATCCTTGTAACACGTCGGAAGATTTAATGGAAATTTAATAAGAAAGTTAAATTAAATACAATAAGGACTAAAACAAAATTTTCACAGACATCTGCATTTGGCTATGAAACTTGCACCTTTGCGCTTATAGCGATTACCTGGAAAATTTTCATGTATAACACTTCAAAATCGGAGTTAGCACAACAAAGTTACTGACGTTTGAAAAATAAAAAAATAAAATAAACTTTGAAATAAAAACTTCCCAAATTTAAAACCATAACCGGTCAATCATAAGGGGTCGATGGTTGACCAGTAGCGGTCGACCCAAAGGCAATAGCGATCGACCATTCACGTTGAAAAATCGAGGGTTTTGCAGCGAAACAAATAGCTTGAGGGACTTGAATATTTTACTTGGCTGCCACGTTTTTGATGGGCGAACGAGATCATAGCAAATATTTTCCTAGCCAAATCCAACGACATAAATAAACCCCTAACCTCTATAAATTAACACCTAGGCTAACCCTAATTCCATTAGGAAACTATCAAACTACCGAATCTCTACCGAAATTCTTCCTTTCCACTCCTAAAACTTTCTTCAGAAATAAAATAAAATCAAAGAAAAAAGGATAACGGTAAATCAGAGCTAGAAGGAGCAACCTTATGGAGGGCGTTTCTCCAATGGAACGTGTTGGTAGAGGTTGGATCTAAGGTGAGTGGGAATAGGTTTAGTAAGTTGATTTATTACAGTTAAATTTAACATATTCTACTTGAACTAGGGTGTTAGTAATTAAAATGGAAACTATAAACCCTAATCCTTAAATCTAGTTGCCAGATCTGGAATCTGAATTAAACCGTAATTGATATAATCAGCTAATCTCATTTAAATTGAAGTTAAACCTTTTTTTATATTGAATTGGAATCCTAGAAATTGGCTAATTCTGAAGTAAGTGAGTATAAGTAACCTGTAAAAGTCTATGAATTTGAAACCAATGAAAATTGAGTAGAATCTTAAAGAAAAACCAATCATTGTAAACTGCTTAGGGTTCACTATACATGCTCAATTAATCTAATTAAAAATACTTAAAATTTTAAATCAGAAATGAACGAACCATAATTTTCGTACTACGATCGGTTGACCGATAGGGTTTAGCGGTCGATAGCTTATGGCCTGAAATGCAGAATTTGAACCTTGGCTAAGGCCTTGGGTAAGAATAAAATTAATATACATATTAATTGTTGTATGAGCGTATTTAAGTATGAATGTATGCTAAGAGCAGTAGGGAAGTTAGTTCCCTATGAGATGATGTGAGAAAGTTGCTGTAACGACCCCGGATTTTAATTAAGTTTAAATTGATAATTAAATTAATTTTTGTATAAAAATTGTGAAATTTATTGATAAATCGATTTGAGTTTCCCCGAAACCAAATAAATTATATATTAAATCATTTAAAATTTAAATATTGTATATATATATATGAATATATATGTTAGAATTAGAATTTAATATATATGAGATAAATTGTATAGTATAAAGTAAAATACATTAATAAATTCTAATAACAAATAAAAATAGAAATTGTTTATATTATAAAGTAGTATTACAAAGACAAAGTAAAAAAGAAAAGGAACATATGATACATTTAAGCAAGATAAATAAATATAAATGTAATTGGTACACTTGCAAAAGAAAAAAAAAATTAAGTATGAACACTTGTAAAAGAATGAAGCAAGTAAATATACTTGTGAATGAAGCTTGCAAAGGAAGATATAGCAAGTAGATAAATATATGTATTTTGTACAAGGCAATTAATGCCAAATCTTAGCACGCAAAATATAAATCACTTCAGCCACCAAAAATACCTGCATAGTCAAATATACAAAGGAAAAATATCTCTGGTATTTGTACAACAACATCATCACCCAGTAAACTTATTTCCTATATATCAACTTCATTCCAGTTCGTTCACTTTCACTGAGAAAAAAAATCTAAAGTAAATATCATCTCTAACTTAAACAAAAGCTCAACTCAAAACAACAATTCAACTCAACAAACAAGAGGTTCAAGAGAAAGGGTTCCAGCTTGCAAATTTCAAAGCTGTTCAACATTATCAAGCTCTGTTCTTCTTCCTCTGGAAACAAAGGTGAGTAAACTTCTTGAAGCTCTGATATTTAGATTGTTGTTTGAAACATTTCTTGAAATAGAAATCATAAAATACTTACATACATGCAAAGATGTGTATATGAATGTGCTGAGACAATTGTGCATGTCAGTTCAAGCTTCAGCAACTTCTATTCCAGGTTACAGGGATTTAAAACCCTGTTCAAAAAATTTGATTTCTCTCTCCTTGTTGTTTATTAGTCTTTGAAATTCGAACAAAGATTGTATGAATAAACATGTTTTAAGCTTTAAAAATAAATTTAAGCAAATCAAACAGAAGAATTTTCTGAAAGAATTGAAATTACAGGCAAAACTAAAACCTGTTGGAAATTCAAATATCATAATCTTTGACTTCGGTTATATTAATTGAAACGTTTTTGAAACAATTGATTTATAAGATAAAAATCAAGATTTATAAACTTGTAAATCGAGAGCATTCGTGAGTTGAACGGGAAAGAGTTTTGTGGCAATTCATGGCGATCGGGAAGGAGGTTGACGTCGAGATCGAGGTTGTAGCTTGGTGGAGGGGTAAAGATCATCTGAAAAATACTCAATGATTTTATAATTCGTCGTAGATGGCGAACGAGATCGATCTAGGGTTTTAACCCTTATTTTGGTTGAAGCAGAAGTTTGGATTGTCGCGGTTTCGTCTGACCATCGGAGTTAATCACTCCGGTGGGGAAAGCGGCGTACGATCAAGAAGAAGCTTCAGTTAAATTTTCGTGGCCTCTGATGGCCAGAGGTGGAGTGACGAGACGTTTTTCTGGTGGTCGTTTTTGATGCAGTCTGGGTTAGCAAGCTCGTTTGCGAATTCGTCAGTGTCTCGTGTTTCTGGGTGATCGTTCGTGACGAGGTGGTAGTCGTCGACGTATGGGTGGTCTTGGCGATGGTCGGAGGGCGTTGGATCATCGGTGCACGTGCACAACGAATTTGAGTGTGTCAGTGTTGGGGAACTGAGTGAACTCGAAGCAATGCAATGCTTTGCTCGAAGGGAAGACAGGTTGGACTCGAAGAAAACAGGGGGAGGCTCGGGTATGAGTAGTTTCCAGGTTTTGAACCAGAAACCTGTTTCCTAAATTTAAAACTAAATTTAAATTTTAAATTAAGGTTTTAAAACTTAGTTTTTAAATTTAAAGTCTAAAGACAAATTCAAGTTCAGTTTTGAAACTTAGTTGCAAATAAATCCAGTTTTAAATTTAAATTGGTTAACTAATTGAAGGTATACTTTAAGGAATTTAAAAGTAAGTTTAAAGTTGTTTTGAACAAATTTATTTAAAATTAAAAAAATAAACAAAATTTGTAATCACTTTATAATTAACAATAGTTAATTAAAGCAATAAAGTTTTGATTTACAATGAAGAATTGATAAATTAAGATGATTAATTAAGAGATAATTACTTTGTGTAATTATATCAAAGAATGATTAATTAATTAAGATTAATTAATATAAGTAATTAAAGGTAATTAATTGCTTGAAGATAATTACTTAATTAAAAGTAATTAAATAAATTATTAAAATTGATTAATTTAATAATTAGAGATTAATAAATTGGTTATTAAAGATAAATCAATTTGTATTAACTTGAATGATGATTAGGAATTGAGTATAATTATTTGTTAATAATTAAAGAATCAACCAAAAATTGTGATTAATTCAGATAAATTAAGTAATTAAGGGTTAATTGGTTCATTAATTAAGATTGATTAGTTAATAGTAAAAGTTAACTAACAAATGATGAAAGGTAAATTATTTCAAACAATTTGTAATTAACTTATGATAATTAACCTGGATTAATGATTGATACATCTGATAAAAATTAATCAGTCGATTAATAAAAATTCACTTGTGAATGTTTGGATCTGACTGAATGATTGAATTGTTTGATATCCCTGATATGTGATGCTGTGTGATATATTCTGATTTGTGTGTGATCTGTACTGTAGTTTATTTATCTGGGATGAATGTAATATATTATCTGTAATTTATAAATCTGTGATCTGTGAATAAAAGATAAGCGTTATAGTCATACCGCTTATCAACTATATTTCTGTATTCTGATCTGTGATGATTGAATGATGTTGCACTACTGTGTGAAACCCCTGGACTACACCATACACACACAAATATGGATTTCACGAGGAAATCGGTTAAGTCATAGATGATTTAAATTTAATGTTTTTGAAATTGAAATTTTAATTTCAATTGATTTTGGAAATGAATTCGGGTTAAATGTTAAAGCTTTTAAAAAGGAGTTTTTAAGATAAAAGTTATTTTAAATAACTTGGTAAAGTTTCCAATTTAAATAATTTGGAATTGAATTCCATGTTTGGAAATTACGGTTAAAGATGTTATAAATGTGTTTATATGAATTTAAACCATTTTAAAAGTATGATTTTGAGAATCCGAATTTAACCCAAGGACTTTAACTCGTATAAATGAATCAGATTTTCCGAAATGAAAACTATTTGTTTTCAAATAATAGAAGCTTTCATATAAGGAATGAATTTCCATTTTGTGTTTAAAGGATTTCAAATTGAAATGAAAATGGTTTTTCCGAGTTATGAATTAATCTTTGTGAAACTGGGTGAACTTTGTGAATTGAATCTTTTTATTTTTAACAGATTTAAAATGGTGATTTGTTTAAACCATTCGAAATGAAATTGTTTTGAAAGCTATAAGTTAAATCTTGATTTAAAGATTTAATGAGTTAATCCAATTGAAATGGAAATCGATTTGGAAATCTATGAATAGATCTTTGTGAAACTGGGTGAACTTTGTGAGATGAATCTTTTTGTAAAAGATTAAAACGGTAATGTGTTTAAACCATTTGAAAGGAAAGTTTTGGATAATAAGTCGTGACTTAATTGAAATCCCATTATCCATATGTTTTTAAATATTACGCTCACTATTCGGTTTAGCCGGGAGATGACTTTGTGTCATATAACCCATTCCGAATAAGTGATACGTCGTATATGGATAGCAATTGAAGACCGATGTTGAAGACCGGGTATTTGTGAAAACGATAGGATACCCTATCGATTGTCTCTACACTGGGTAGCGCCCGGTATAGAGATTCCCTATGTGATGGGAAGTTCGATCGGGATTGTGAATACTCGGATTGCAAGGGCTTCTTTGGAAGTGCCTTCGGTTCTGTTCGAACCCGGAACAGACTTGTATGGTTGTATGTCTGATGCTACACTTTGAGATATAAAGCTGATTTCTTTCAAATACATTTCTGTTTAGTGGCGGAGAATTTATTCTCTTAGCTTAACACCCTTCTCTGAGACGTACGAGCTCAGAGGTTATGTAGTTGAAGGTTATCAGTGATATACTCCCAATTTGGTAGTGTGGCATGCTGAGTGTTGCTGTGTGTTGATGGTCATTTGCTGATCATTTGTTGATCAAAGCATGGCTTTGTGAAAAAGCGTAGCTTTGTGGATGAGACCTCATCGGACCTCACAAACCGGAAATGGTCGAAACAGGAAAGATGCGGCAAGGTTATGAGGGTCGCTCCCTTTAGGGTATGTCATTTCCTTCTGGAAAAGGGTGATATTATGGTATGGAGCCCAGATATTTACCTATGTGGTTGCTCCAATCTCATTTACCTGTGTGATTGTTGCTGTGTGATCGAGGCCTCGGATAAAGGTCCCAAAGGACCGGGGGGTGGCATACTCGAGTAGTAGTTACCTAGTGTAAGGGGTAACCCGGCCTTGTGTTGGCAAAGATCTGGGTAGGTTCTCGGGACGTCCCTCCAGAGGCGTACCCATTGACAGTAGGAAGTTCCTTAGCCTGACCATTTGTTGGAAATCCAATTCCCAATACGAACCCTGTACGGTTTTAGTTGTAGAACCTGCCATTTACTTATGGTGGTCACCACTGTTTAGATGGTAGCTATAGTAGGCATACAATAATGGTTGTATGTTGGCTAAGATTAATATTATACTTTCGAAATTTTTTCCACTATGCACTAATAATAATAGTCCAATGATTTTGCATAGTAAGCATGTTTGACTATCATAAGAAGAAATCTCCTCCAATTCTGCGTTTGCATTGTGTGTGTGGCGGGAGGTCTTATGGTAGTTTCATTTTCCAAAAGCATTGCGGATTTCAATGTTTAAAATTCCTTTGTTGTTTGTTTAAAGATAAACTATTTTTGTTACTCACACCAGTCCCATGACTGACCTGGAGTTTATTGTTCTCTTCCTAAACTCTAGGTGCCCACAATTTTCCACACGGGCAGTCTAGAGTTGGGTTTTTCAGATAGTCAGGTTTAGTAGATTATCTGGAGCTAGTTCAGTTTTGGAGTTCACGCAGGACTGACGTTGCTTATCTTGGTGCAACGTGATGGTGGTTCGAGCTTGATATTGGAGCTGTTGGATTCATTCTCTTTTGAGGATCATTTGGAGTTATCACTTCTGTTTTCCACTGTATCATTATTTATCTCTGATATTCTTGTATCATATTGATATCATTATTGTATATCATTCTGGATATTGTATCCATTGGAGTTGTATATGATATCATCTATTTCTTTCTTCCGCTGTGTTGTTATACTTACTGTGTTATAAGCTACGGTGAGCCAGATTCGACGTTTGAATCTGCGGCATTTCGAGTACAAGTGAAGTACGGGTTCCGATTTTCGAAGGCCGAGTTCAGGATCTTCACAGTTGTGGTGTTGGGTAAATAATCTTTACCCTATGAGGGGTCGATTATTTGAATGGGGGAGATTATATTGCAAATGGCAGTCATAAGAGGTTCTATGGTGGACGCACAACACTAATTGATGCCTAATGAAGTGTGTGGGCTCGGCACAATGGGAGTCCTGGTACGCATGGATACTGATGCGAAGTGGTACAATTCAAATGTTGGATCTTGGCACATGCAATAAGAGGCGTACATTACGATCAGGAGGAAGATAGGGATGTAGACGATGGGATACTTTGGCGAGTCAACATTGCAGGTTTTCCTCCTCGATGTGTAGTAGGTTATGTGTAGTTGTAGTTAGGGGAAGTTTAGTTCCACAATAGCCTAATGTCAGTGATAGTAGTGGAAATGTATTTCCATAGTAGCCCAGTGGCAGTGATAGAAGTGGGAATTTATTTCCACGGTAGCCTAGTAGCGGTGTACATTTAGTAGGCTAGTGGCGGCGTTCATTTAATAGCCCAGTGGCGGTGTTCGTTTAGTAGCCTAGTGGCAGTGTTTCCATATCTAGTGGCCTAAGGTGGTGGTGTTCGCATATTGAGTAGCTCTAATAGCGGCGATCGATTGTTATTTATTAAGGTTTGATTTATAGTTTGATCCTCGTAGTTGCCTACACAAGTTGTAGTATAGGTGTGTGTTGGACAAAAACCCTTAAGTTAAGACCCTAGGAAATATGTGGTTATTTGTATGACACCTTAGGTTGCATAGAGTAAATTTAAATTTAATTGCCGAAACTCTGCCGAAATTCTTCCTCTCCACTCCTAAAACTTTCTTAAAAAATAAAATAAAATCAAATCAAATAAAAACGACAATAGTAAATCAATTTTGGAAGGAGCACCCTTATAGAGGGCAATTCTCTAACGGAGTGTTTTAGTAGAACTTGGATCTAAGGTTAGTGGGAATAGGTTTGGTAAGTTGATTTATTATAGTTAATTTAATCTATTTAACTTGATCTAGGGTATTAGTAATTAAAATGGAAACTATAAACCCTAATCCTTAAATCTAATTGCTAGATCTGGAATTTGAATTAAAACCTGAAATTGATATGCATCAACTAACCTCACTTAAATTGAAGCTACCTTTTTTCCCGTTGAATTGGAACTCTAGAAATTGGTTAATTCTGAAGTAAGTGAGTATATGTAAACTACTAAAGTCTATGAATTTAAAACCAATGAAATAGGTAGAATCTCAAAGAAAAACAGGTCATTGTAAACTGCTTAGGGTTCACAATACACGCGCTGTTAATATAATTAAAAATAATAAAAAGTTTAAATCAAAAAATGAATGAGCCCTAATTTTTGTACTACGACCAGTCAACCACTCACCTTGAGTCGACTGATAGTGTTTAGCGGTCGGCTGGTTATGACCTAAAATGCAGAATTCGAAGCTCGGCCTAAGGCCCAGGTTAAGAATAAAATTAATACACATGTTAATTGTTTTTTGAGCCTACTTAAGGCTATATTTATGTATGTTAGGTGTAGTAGGAAAGCTAGTTCCCTATGAGGTAACGCACAGACCTTGCGGTGTTGGGTAAATACTCTTTACCCAATAAGGGGTTAATTATTCGATTGGGGCCATTTTTATCGCAAATGGCACTCAAAGTGGTTCTATGGTGTACCCGCACCATTGACGGATGCATGATGAAGTATGTAGCATAATGGGAGTCTCAGTATGCATGGATACTGATGTGACGTGGTACAGTTCAGATGTTGAGTCCTAGCGCATGCAATAAAAGGTGTATAATATAATCGAGAGATGGAAATAGATGCAAATGATGAGATAGTTTGGCGAGTCTTTCCTCCTCGATGCGTAGTTGGGTGACGTGTAGCCATAGTTAGGGGAAGAATCGTTCCCTGGTAGCCTAATGGCGGTGATGGTAATGGGAATGTAGCCTAGTGGGGGTGATAACAGTGGGAATTTATTTCCCCAGTAGCCTAGTGGCGTTGTATGTTTAGTATCCTAGACATGATGTTCTTTTAGTAGCTTAGTGGAGGTGTTCTTTTAGTAGCCTAGTGGTGGGGTTTTTGTACCTAGTAGCCTAAGGGGGGCAGTGTTTGCATATTGAGTAGCTCTAGGAGCGGTGACCAATCTTTAGTTATTGAGGTTCGATTCATAATTCGATCCATGTAGTAGCCTACATAAGTTGTAGTGTAGGTGTGTGTTGGGCAAAAACTCTTATGTTAAGACACTAGGAATTTCATAGACATTTGTAGAACATCCTAGTTTGCATAGGGTAGATTTAAACTTAACTATACATAATCATCATATATTAAACCTGTACTCATTCACCAGACTTTTATCTGACTCTCTCCCTTCTTTTCATTTGCCCCACCACAGGATGACAGGTTAGTAGTCGATTGAGCATAGTACGTGGAGAAAAGAGCTACTTGTTGGAGTCCTCATATTCTTTATCGTTCATCACGCAGTTGCTCATTGTATAATAAGTCTATAAAACTTATATTGTATTTTGGAATAGTGTATATGGAAATTAAGTATTTTAGAGACTGTTTTTTGAAATGTCTATTTTTCAGTACTTATATTTTAATTCCTTCCACTATGAGATATGAAAGTGTTGAAGGTCTTAGAATTTACCCTTACAATTATGCTATGTAATGTTTTAAAAACCCAACAGCTCGTACTTCTTGGCATGACGTGAATCCAAAAGTCACCTTAAACTTTGGATCGGTGTGTCAGAAAGTGCGGGTTGTCTCATTTGGTATTAGAGCCTGGTTTAAGATCCCATAGAATTTAGGCACGTACTGGGAGAACGTACTTGAAAAGGTTTCAAAAAGAAAAAAGGTTTTCCAAAAAGGTTTTTAATTTTATTTTCAAAATGGGCTTTTGAAAAGTATACATATATGTATGTATGGATAAAAGTTTTCAAAGGTTTTACATACACATAGATATATATATATATATAAGTATTCTTGCTAAGTACTATCTTTGGGATAGTTGAAAATAATTCCCAATCACAGATAGTGAGAATGAACAATTTTGATGGAAATGGCTCAGAAGAGGCAGCTAAGATTCCAGATGTGAACATCCTCTTATGGTTCTACCGGTATTCGTATTCAAGGAGACAAGATGAGCCTAACCCAACCAAGGGAGTGTAATTATAATTTTTTAATATGTGTATTAAGACACAACACCCTAGACATATTGACTCATAAGGTAGATGTTGGCTTATTCCTTATATAAGCAGACAATGGTGAGTCAGAGTAAAGATTAAGGTTATTACAATTGAGGTGAAAAATAAAATTTTCATGTTTATTAGGGTTTACCCCATAAAGAAAGGCTAGTAGAGGTTTTATACACCAACAGTAGCACCAAGTAAATTATGGACTTAAGGGTGAGTAAAGAAGATTAGTACCATGAGACCTATATATTAGGAATATGATGTTGATAACATAAAGGGGACATGAAGGACGACTTTACAAATTAATGGCATATTCCCTAGTTAAAATAGAAACCCTATTCTCATATTGATCGTAGTTGCAAGCATTCCTATTTACTTAAAGGTAAGCTAGAGTATTTCCATATTGAGTTAGACACTGCATTGGAAAATAAACTTGAGTTAACCATCTTTGCAAAGAAGGATGGAAACCTTATGTACCTAAACATTATTAGGTATAAGTGGGTTTAGGTAATTAGGTTGCTATTGTCTACTTCGATTTAAGTGATAAACCAATGAAAGTTAGAAATAGTAGATGTCTGATATTTTAAATAGGTAAAAATTTGGTATGATTTTATATAAAATAATCAGACAAACTTTATGGAATTTATTTAAAAAGGAGAAATTGGAGAATTTGATAAAAAGCGATTTATCAATAACTGTTTTTAAGCCTTTGTTTTGTCTTTTAGGCACATTGTTACACTTACTCTTAATGTGCTCTTTGCTTTTAATAATTGAACTTTGGGAAAATAAAAATAAAAACTGAAAATTATGTAAGACCCAACTTTTGAACTCCTTTTATACATAAGAAATGGTTAGTAATTAAAAATCTTTCTTGTTGATGTTTTTGTCAAACTCTAAAATAATAAGTTAAAAATACCATATTTTCTTTAAAAATACGTTTTTGTGAAAATTCCTTATTTATAAAAGATTTTTTTTTGAAAAGTTGTGTTTTATGTACATTTTGCTAAGTTAAGCTTAACTGCTTTTTGTCGATTTTTATGTCATGATCTTAGTAAGAAGGAAATGCTTGTTAAAAAGAAAAAGGAAAGAAATGAATTGGAGTTAGATAAGTAAGATTAAACAGCTCACTAGGATAAAATTTACTATGGAATTTA